>OY754327.1:143352401-144552401 GCA_963573305.1 Pyrrhosoma nymphula | reverse complement strand
AATGTGGTTAAAACTATATCAAAGCGATGCTGTGAAATCATTTTTTTACATTACAGTGACAGTTTACTCAAACACTATCGTCATTGTGAAAGCATACTCTTGGCCTAGCGTCTACCTCATCAGACGTACATACCTGAGTAAAATTGTAGGCTGATGGTAATCTTGTAACAATGTTTTTTACAGTGAGCGGTAAAAAATATTAAAAAGCTTAATAATTTATCCAGAGGGAAAACTTTCACCGCTCAACATGGAGGTATAAAACATTTAAATGTACCACCTAATTATCCATCCGGAAATGAAATGAAAATTCAACTCATTGCGATAATAAATAACGTGATGAGCGAATGATAAAGCTGAAGAACGGAGAATGTGGGCCAACTGGACGGGTTTCTCGGGAAATAATTTCCTCACCTCAAATTAAATCAAGGGAAACGTACAAAGGAACGCACTAAAGAGCAACAACTGAGGCCGGCGCGGGGAATATAATAACGCAAAATAAAGCGCAGAAAAATGGCTCTGAGACCGGAGGCATGTAACATAAAAAGAAAATTAATTACGACGCTGGAAAGTATGAACTATTGGAAACAAGAGGGATGGCATCTTTTACTTGCGTGGAAATAACAAGCAAAGGATATTAAGGAGCGGGGCGAGAGAGGGAGCAAGCGGAGGAGGAGAGCTCGCGGGGGAAGGAGAGGAGGGGAAGCGGGGGGGGGGGGAGCAGAAGGGTGCGGGAGACACATCGGTCCGAGAGATAACGAAGAATAAGTGCGGGAGGGGACAGCAGCGGCGGAGGCTTTTTAGCGGCGCGGCGAAGTGGAGGGGCAAAGTATGTTACCCTGGGAAGCGGGAAGAACGGGCGGAAGGGATGCAAGGGAGAAGAGAGCGGCTGGGTTAAAAGGGGTGAGAAATGAGTGGATGTTGGGGGTTGGTTCGGCGAAGAGGAAGGAGGGTCGAGGGGAGATGCGAGAGAAATAAGAGGGTATAGGGTGAGGGTGGTTAGTGCGAACCAGAGGCGAGAGTGGGAAGAGGCGAGGGTCAGAAAGGAGACGGAGTTCGGAATAATATGAAAGCAGCGGGAAGTCGAGGCTGAATGACTGCGTGGCAGGGGAATGGGTTCTTATTTCGATGCCCTAAATATTAACTATCATTCGTTAATAATTATGACAGTTTAAACCTTCTCTTATTCCCTTTTATCATAATTACGTTGCTGACGGTAAAAGCCTACTATAATTACTCTAATCATAAATATGTTTTAACCCCTCGTAGTAAACTAGCCCTTACCACCAATTGAAAGATAAGCCCATAGTTCTAAGGTGAAACATCATGGGTTCAATATCATCCATCATTAACAAAGAAAGAAAATAATTTTTCCGAATCAACATGGTGCTTTAATAAGACTTTAAACAACAAGGCATTATCACATTTTGAGCCAAAAATTTATTTCGATTAATAAACATGCTTGATCCGTAAACCACTAATGCAAAATGTCTCAAATTCCACTTTTAAGCAATGCAGCCGCCATCCTAAAACAGTTGGCTGCCGTGTAATTAAAATATTATGTCAATTTGTATTTACGATTAAATACTTTTTTTGACTAGCTCCAGAATTCAAGAAGTAATATGACGGTAAATAATAAATAAATTAGCTTCATAAGGCCAAATATATCTATTACAGAAATCACTAGTACTGAAATCAAAAGTCTTAAATCAGCGCAAACAAAATGTAATGTACGGTTCTTTTGACATTTGTTACCTGATACCGATACACTCATTTAAATAAATAAGCATGCCATTTAGTTCCATTTATTTAAACTGTAACTTAACTCACAATTTTTCTTCAAATAAGTCCAACACAAACAAAGACGTAACGGTAAATTTAAATGTATACATGAATTTAAGCGTTCTGTTTCCAAATGGATACATTCGGATGCATCCCATTGGCAGTGAATCCGGAAAATAAGCATACATATTTTAGGATACTTTAAAAAAAACTTAGAACAGAAATGTTTTATTTATGGTTTTTCTTATTCCCAAAATCACTCAAAAACCACCATAGTTATCAATAATTCTTTCACGAGCATGATTAGGTTTATTAATCCATGTAGAAGTCATTACATGACGTAAAAGAAGGAGTAGATAGATAAGTATATTTTTCTTCCTCCACCAAAATCCGTGGAGCTTAACAAATATAACCATCAGATGCCTCTATCTGTTACGAAATGATTCTTATCACTCTAGCAATAAGTACTGGTGGATAACCGAGCGGAAAGATAAAATTATTTACTTCAAGAACACTTTGCAATAAACGAACATATGTTAGCGTGTACTTTAGCGCGTGAAAAAATGCATACATTCGTTGCCTGATGAGAATCCCGCGATATCCATCTCCAACATTTTGCTTCGTGGCAGCCGTGGTCCCTCATGATGCCCCGCATTCCCCTAACACAAACCAACGACCACCTCGCAACTCCCTCCTCTCTTTCTCTCACTTTTCCAACACTTCCCCCTCTATCCGGCGAGTAAAGCTAGCGCCATGCAGACGACGAAGATCCCACGAAAACTTCTGGCTTATCCTCCCACACTCCCATTATGAGAAGCCGCCGCAAACAGCCAGTCTCCTTCCCCCTAGTCCTCCCGAGGAATCCCCTTCCTTAAGACCCCTTCCACCCACACTCCAAACACGCCACCCAAGAAAACTAATTTCTTGATAATTCTGAGGTCCACCTAATTTTGAGACGGTCTTCCACTGTATTTCACGGTAGAGAAGAACTTTATTCCTTTAATCTTGCAGTCAGAGTTCAAGCTAACCCCGCAACTCTTTCCTTTCCAATAAATTAAACCCGTTCTGTTTCTCGTTCTGGGATTTTTCTTGAGAATTAAATATGATATACTATTATCTCTTCTCCATGGTCAACTGCAAAATATCTGCTACTGAGGCTACAAGAATCTTTTCCCAAATCTCAGAGAATGATTTCACGCTTCCAAGAAGTTACCGCAGTACCTCCTTAAGTTATGGAACTCACCGGAACTGTGAACACGAATTGCAATCAGAAGCAATAAACATTGAAGGCATACCATGTTATTTAAAAACAAAACTGGGGACACAGTAATTCTCATTCGAAATTATTTCTATTTTCTGGGATTGGAATGTTTTTGTATTAAAGTTTACGCGAGTAAATTGTTATGTATTCAAACTTTATCACCGTTATCGCTAAATTAAAAAAACGCTAGTGATACAGAACTGCATTTGAAAAGAATATTAGAAATCCAAGAGCATATGACACAATGCAAGTATTTGTTGCAAAAATCCTGATCAAAGTAATAAAACCTAAATTCAAATATCATTTTAGAAGAAATTAGAAAAACAGTTCGACATTTTACTCTGCAAAGGCTGACTGAAACTAAAAATAGGCAAAATAGGAGATATTAGACGATATAAAAATCGAAAAGACGATCTGTTTTCTGTTACCGAAAAAATGGAATAAAAACTATTATTTTAATTTTTATTATCACGTGTTAATAATGTAATGTAATTCAGTAATGGGGAGGCATGTAATTTCTACAATTTCTAAAGCAGAAATGTAAACTTCTGATGCAGGCAAAACATAAATCACGAGACGTTCAGTGTGATAATATTCATAGTAAATTTATTTAGCGGAAGAATAAAATAATCCACAAATTGAAACTCATCCATCAACGGAAGCAAAACAAGCTTAGCAATACATATGCAAGCAGATATTTCTAACAGCATAAAATAGTATTGAGGACGGAAGTACTTCGCTATGCTCAATCCATGCAGCCTTTAAGCTCGAAGAAAATGCATTTTGTGACAAGGAAAAGAAATCGCTGCTGAGAGAAAAAATCAAATTAATATGAGGGAATACACACAAGATGGGAACATCTTTTCATCCCGGGGAGGAGGAAAATCTGTGTTTGTGGCCCCGAGGGGCGTGGTGGTTTCAGTTAGAAATTGGAAGCGCGGGGTGAGGGGGGTTTAGCGGGCGGAGGTGGTGCTTTGGATGAGGAGAAGGGGTCGAATAAAAGGAGGGATGTTTTTGAGTGTGAGGACCCGGCGGACGGGTGGGTGGTTGGGAGGGTTGTGGATGGGGGGTTGCGGGGGGAGGAGAAGAGAGCAGCAGAGACGGCAAGAAAAGAGGAAAGGAGGAGGAAAGGGAAAAATTTTCCCGGTTTTTAAGAAACAGCCGTGGGCGGGCGGCTGAAGACACAAGGAGGAAGTAAGAATGAGGCGAGGGGGAGGAACGCTGGGAGGGCGGGGTGAGACAAGATGTTATTTTTTGTCCGCACATTACGGAACGGGGAGCTCTTTTTTGGGCCGCGGGGGTGGGAATTATGTAATGGGGAGGCGGTGGAACATGGGAATGGAGAGTGAGAGGGGGTTGGAGGGATGAGGAATGAGAAGGAAAACAAGCGGGAGTTGGCACTGAGAGGGGAGGGTGTGCGCCTCGAGGCGAGATTAGCGACCGCCGCAGCGATTTTCATGACGGGATTTTCGTGGAGGAGAGAGGAAGGAGAGGGCACAAAACAAAATGAAAACACGGGGAAAGATACAAAAAAATGGAGGGAGAGCAACGAATTTTCCCACTCCGGCCCCGAGGTGGAGGAGGAGGAAAAAAGTTCCTCCAGAATTCGAACGCTGCCGCCGCGGCTCCTCCTCCTTCCCCCGCGGCAATCACACCGAGATGTTGGGGCGGAAGAGGGAGGGGCCGGTCGGGGAATGATGGGCAGGGGTGCCAGGTTTGGGGTAAGAAAGCGAGGGGGAGAGAGATGGCGGAGAAGTTGAGAAAGAAAGAAAGGGAGAGAAGGGGGACTTTTGTGTTTTTCTCTTATTTTCAAAAGGAAAAAGACTCAGATGAGCGTGTAAATGCATTTTTGAAACTTAAGAAATTACATTCTTCTTTTCGAACTAGAGTTCTGAAAAAAAAATTAGGGACAAAACGCTTTGCGAGTGACAGATTCATCTGGAAACAATCTTGGGGGAAAAGGCTTACGTTATTATTAATCCGGCGATGGATTGAAATAAGAAGTTGGCCAGAAAAACGTCGCCTTCACTTATTCCATGACATCCGTCCCCACTCCGAAAAACCCATCATCCTCACGTTGCATATCAAAGAACGTAATTTTGGATAGGGGTGAAAAAGCAATATTATCAATAAACACTCACAAAGAGAAATAAATGTACTAAATGAGACAAATATTTTCGGGTGCGATTATTAATAAGCTAAAATCAAATGGGCACGGTGATTCTAAACTTCGGCGGTACCATTTCCTGGGATACCTACTCTTCAGATTAGAGTTTACCAAATCGAAACTAAGAACAAAATGATACATAAATAGTATTACACTCGCCGTTGTCAGGAAAAGCTCTTTCCTCAGATTTTTAAATTATGAGATTGTTCTAGAAAACTTTAGCATGACACCCTCCCCCTGAGTCCCTCCCAATAAGTCTCCCCTGAAGTCGCAGATTATTTGAGAAAACATTAGTGTAACACCGTATTTCTGCTGAAGTCACAGAATCAATTGGTGGGAAGCGAATTATGAAAATATCATTCATTACTCCATGTACCTGACCTACTCTCCACACAATTTAAGTTCCTCTCAGCATGTAAATCTAATTGTAAGATTGAAATTTCAAACATCTCCCTCCCACAGTTCGTTGGCGCGATTAATTTGTAATTATTTAAATTCTTGTAGAAATGAGAACTCCCACAACTCTTAACCGTTGCCTCCCAACCTTCAGAAATTATTTCTTTCTTTCCATTTTTCCAACCTTCTCCAGGGATCATCAAGAGATATTAAAATGCAATGTATATTTTTTTCTAGGTAACCATTTATATATTTGCAATTATGCGAACTAAAGCTTTAACCAAATTAACAATCGTATCGGAGTCACGCGCAAGTACACATAAGTGCGAAATTCTACAGGGCAAAAATAATTCACCTTGATCGGCGAATGGTTATTCCTCTTGAGTCGAACCTAAATCCCTCGATATCGCGCCTAGTTCTTTAGCCAGCCCAAAGAGGAAAAGGACGCCTCGTCAGATTAACTATATAACTATAAATAATGTATCCTCTCTGGAATTTCGCAACAATAGTATCTTCTTGACGTTTTAAAATGCAACCAACATTTCAAATTTCTAACACCCGATGACAATAGGACAGATATAGGTAGGTAATCTAAGATTTTAAATTTCTACAATCACAGCGATTTTGCTTAAATTTTTTATTGGTCTGTGTTCTCTTCTTTATAGTTGTCATGCTTTTTCGTAAAACAAAAATGATCTACAAGCAAGAAAATAATAAAAAATACCGCGTATACCGAGACCGTGGGCTCCAATACCAATTTTGACAAGTAAAATAAATCATTACGCACATTTTCTCGATAATAAACTGGCTCAGATCACCAATCAGGCTCAAGTAAAAATATAGTGCAGCGCACATTCGATGGCTGGAAAGGCATCGAGAAGGATAGTCTTTTACAGAAAAGTTGCGGAAGGCAGCTGTCGCGGATTGGGAGTAGGTTGGCGTATTTGCACGATTCTCTCTTTCCTTAACGGCTGTGGCGTCCACGTGGGCGAGGGAAATAAGATGAATGGGGGAATATATAAATATAATAGAGAGTGATGAGAGTGCAGCAAGAGAATGAAGCATTTGGTGGAGAGGAGGTTATTGAACGAAGGCTGTAAGGCAACTATTTCCCGAGTCAGTCACGCGGAAGGGAGGAAGAAAGGAAGACTAAAGAGGCTGATTTGCATAATCGTGCCTAAGAGGGTCACTGCTCTTGTGTTTCCGACGAATCGCAAAAGCTGGAGAGTTGGATAGTTGCTCTTGACCGTGACTTATTCAGTGATAGTTAAAAACGAATGAATCTTCCTTCGGGATTTACCATCTAAATAAGTGAACTCGTGAGTCCCACCTTACAAATTATTAATTAATGCTCAGACGGAGTTCTGGCACATGGCAAAAATATTCTGCCCCAAGCTGATTCTGTAAACTATCTATAATGATCCAGTTACTAGAGATAAATATCGCGCGCAGCACGTAAAAGGTGTCGTAATGGAAATAATTTAATAGAAATTTGATAATTAATCTGCTTTGATCGTTACATTTCCGATAATCGCTTATATATCGCGTATACTTATCGCACTTTGCATTCCAAAATTCAGCATTCCTAAAAATCGACGCAAACCTCAGGCGCTGGGTGGACGAGAATATTCCAGCAATGCGTTAACACGCTCTGGTAATGGTCGTGTGCCCTCGGCTGAGATTTGGTAGCCCAGGAATTTGACTTCACGAGAGCCAAATACACTCTTCGCGACATTAATGATTATTCCATAGTCGGTCAGGCGTCGGAAGAGGGTGCGGAGATGAACTTCATGCTCGGCAGGGTCGTGTGAGAAGACCAATATATGGGAAGCAAAAGTCAAAACCGTGTAAAACTTCATCAATGAACCGTTGAAACGTTTGACCGGCATTTCGGAGACCAAACGGCATACATGGAAATTCAAATAATCCAAATGGCGTGGTTACTGCCGTCTTTGGAATGCCCAATGGGTCCACTGGAATCTGTGTGTAGGCCTTTACCAGATCTACGACTGAGAAAATGGCACAGCCGCGAAGTCGCAGGGTGAAGTCGTGAATATGGCGCACAGGGTAACGGTCGGGGATGGTTCTAGCATTGAGTAAGCGATAGTCGTCGCACGGCCGCCATCCATTGTCTTTCTTTGGCACCATATGAAGTGGTGATGACCATTGGCTTTTAGATCGACGGGCGGTACCCTCCTGAATCATGAGCTCGAACTCGGCCTGGGCTGCGCGAAGGCGTTGGGAAGCGAGTCGTCGTGGCTTGCTAGAGATTGGCGGTCCCGGGGTTGTCTTGATGAAATGAACCGTCCTGTGGCGGACCTCACGTGTCGTTCCTTGGGGGTGCAGAATATCAGGGAATTCCGCTAAGATAAAATGAAATGGAGATGATCCAGTAATGGTTTTGACGCTTTGTTGAATAGAGGGAGCGAGTAAGCCAGGGCAGGAGAGGCGAGTGACACTATCAATAAGCTGAGCGTGTTTTATATCAGGCAAGAGATGGTAATGTCCGAGGAAGTCGGCTCCGAGGATGGGTTCTGCCACCTCAGCGACGACAAAACGCCAAAGAAAATTCCGTCGAAGTCCAAAATTAAGGTTGGCAGTGACGGTACCGTAAATGGCAATAATACTGTCATTAGCTGTTGATAGATTGTAATTTGTTTTAGGGCGTTTTTCTCGAAGGAATCGTCGGGGAAAAATGGAGAGATGGGAGCCATTGCCTATTAAATAACGCCGCTGCGAGTTCCGATCTTTTACAAACAAGCGTTGCGGCGACTCGTTGTGGCATTCAAACGACGCCGCTACGGATGGCTGCCGGGGGCGTTTGGGGAAAACTCACACGCAGTGGTGCACCTCCTTGCCTCGGTGCCGTAACGTCTGTGGTACCAGCAGGTGCCGTTGGTAGTTGGCTTTGGTGGCTGTGAAGTGGATCTATGCCGGGAGACATTTTCTTTGGGAGGGCGACTTCGACTCCTAAATCTTGAGCGCTCGTGGCATAGTTTTTCAAATTTAGTATTAAGGGCATTGACTTGCTGAGAGAGTTCCTCGAAGCGCTTATTAACATCAGTGGTGCAGGTACTCACGGTTGCAACTTGTGGCGCAGGAATTACTTCGAACACCTTATCTGCCAGGTCGGCGATGACATCCAGGGAAAGATTCTGCTGCGTTGCTATTATCGTCTGGATGGAGTTGGGGAGGCGTCCGCTCCAAAGAGTCCTCAGTAGGGTGTCTGGTATTGTTTCCGCTCCAACCAAACCACGCATGTAGTGCAGGAACTGGGATGGTTTGCGGTCCCCCATTTCGGCTTGCGTGAGTAGCTGGCGTATTCGCTCCTCCCGCGACGTAGATATACGAGTAACCAATTCCGCTTTACGTTTCTCGAACTTCCCTTCGGCCGGAGGGTATGTAATAATATCGGAAATCTCAGCCGCGTACCGAGGTTCATGTTGAGAAATAATAAGATTAAACTTACTAAGATCTGATGTGATACGGTGTAGTGCGAATTGACTCTCTACTTGCGCGATCCATAAACTTGGATTTTCGGGCCAAAAGGGCGGAAGGCGAACGGCTACGCGATCGACTTGGGCGAAGTTCTGCTCTTGGAACGGTTGCTGCTGGTGCTGTATCTGCAGTTTCAGCTGCTGTTGGAGGGCCTCGCACTGTTGCTGCAGAAGTAAATTCTTCGCGTGAACATCTTCGTCTTCGGCTATCGTGCGCTTCACGTCGGGGTCACCACTATGCGGGGTAATTCTGATTACTCGCGTGAAATGATATTGCTCGCTCTCGTGAGGAAATCTCTCTGATCTTTATTCCTTACAACCGGTATATATATACATAAGTTCGCGCCGATTCTCCGGCTTCTCGAAGTTTCTGGACGGCCGCGTCAACTGGCGCCTCCAATGTTGGAGTCGCCCTCGGTCGGCCGCGTTGACCGCTTGCCCATTGCGTGTCGAATGCGTGCTAGTCGCCGGCCAAGGTTGCCGCAAACTCATTCTGGTCCTATCATCGAGTAGGTACTTAATATTTTTATTGGATACGTTAAGCTATTTAAACTGCTTGTTTTAATCGCATTTGCATCAGTCATAGAATAAGTGATGGAAAAACTTTGGTACTCTAGCCGGAGGGCACCACAGATGTTCCCTGCAAACGCAAAGGAATTAAGATTTTGGACAGTATAGGTGACGGCAGTCACGTGGGCGAAGCTTGACGTCTGGTAGAGTAAAGTATACAAGAGAGGTGGGACAAAGGGGCTGAGGATCCCTTCAGAGGTCTCTGCGGATATCCTTCCGTACATCTGTCCAACCATCAACGCTTGATTAATTCTCTATGACCTCAGACTCTCTGCTGCCGAGTGCCACCAAGTTTCGCTATCCCTATACTCTTCTAACAGACGAGCACTTGACCGCGCTTTAGTAAAGCACTTTAAAGAATGATCTGTCTGAATAGCTACTTACAATTTATTTAGAATTTTGGAACAGTAAGACTATTAAAGTAACAACTAAATGCAGCATGAAATATCATCCCGACGGAAACTTATGCCATTTATCCTCGGATTCCATAGCGGTAAAAACCCGCAAACAATAGATCTCCATGTTTTTTTTCCACCTAGAGCCACTACACCCCGGAAATTGTCAGGAACTACTCGAAAAAACCTTTATGACCAGCCTCTATTAAGACTTAATTCGTATAAGAGTAGATAATCTGCAGTTCCTTAAGACTTTTTTATTTCCACACACCAGTAAAGAAAATTTTCCCGACATTTTCCGAAAAGGTTATCTGCCTGGACCAATTGCCCTAGAATACGGCGGCGACTGATAGTAGGGATAGGGAGATGCCCGAAGAGAAGCTACTTTCCTTCAGAGCTGCTTTCTTATCCCCATCACCACCATACTTTGCGTCTTATCTCCAAACTAGCCGACCTCCCCAATCCCTACACGCTTCTCCATTCTCCTTTTGCCCGTTCAACTCTATCCAGGCGACGCTGCTTCTCGTCTCCCATCAAAGCCCCCTACTCTTCCACCAATCCTTCATCTCTTCTCCACACATACCCGACCCCAACGTCCCGACCCAGTACATCTAAATGTAAGAACGCCCTTCCCCTTTTCCCCTTCCGTTATCCCCACGGAAAATCCTTGCCATACGCCGCCGTTACCGTAATCGCGCAATGCCGATGGTTATTGGCCATGTTACGAGCATCGTTCGGCGCGATGATGGTCTCTGCCGCCGCACAGAGGGCTCGAAGCAAGGGTGGAAGTCGTGGAAAGATTTGATGGCGCTCTCTATGGCCCGGAGTCAAAGAAGAGCGAAGAAGTCGAGCAGGAAGTGAGGTTGTAAGAGGTCAGGGACGGTATTGTGGGAAGGAATTGGGAGGGCAGAAAGGGGCGGAGGAGGGGAGAGTACTTGAAAAGAAGATGTGGAAGTAATAGAATATGAAAGGCACGGGAAAGAGTGAAATTACGAAAGCGTTTATGGCCGACGAAGGAAGAGGCAAAGGAAGAGTGTAATAATGGAACAGGAGAGACGTAAAAAGATAATTGCAGAGAAAAGCACGAATAGAAGGAAAAAGAAATGCGTCGGAGAAGCTCAATGTATACAGAGAAAGTAGGTGATGAGGAGGGACTAGGGAGGACGGAGAGGGAAAAATGTGAGTAGTATATGGAAGGGAAAGAAACGCGTTGCTTGTGAAACGAGCAGAGTCTCGGTCCGATGCTGAATACTGAATCCGCATTTTCCATTAGAAATAAGTACCGTCTGCAAATGGAAGTTCGGATTCGGATCACTGCTCTGGAATGCGTACTTTTATTAGCATAGCGGGTAAATTACAGAAGTTTCGAATATTAGAATGGTACAAAGATGTGAGGAGGGAAATCATTCTCCGCGAGTCTGTTTAGCAAACAATGCATAACTAAGTTTTTAGAAAAGTTGAAATGGTCATTTTTTCATAATTTGGTGGAAATCGATGAATAACTTGTATAGAGAACATCAAATTCGCTTATCTGTCTCCGAGGCTCATCATGAAAATCTCCAAGGAGTTAGGAGACGTCACAATGATGAACTTTGTGCACTACATTTTTATTTTATGTTTCAGTACCAATGCAAAGTGAATCTCGTAAGAGCATCAGAAACCTGAATTTGATGATAACGATATATTTACAAATCAGAATTAAGAGTAATTCAGTGCTGACCCATCAGGACGAAAGTTATCTACTCCATTTTCATCGTTATCAGTATCACTCAGAAAAGTATACTCACTGATACGTCAGACAGACAGAATAGTATACGCACTGATGTCATCATTACTCAGCCATCTAAAAGCCAAGTTCATAAATCGTTTAAGATATGTAAGTATGATGAGCAACAGAGAAGAACACTTTCCTAATCTTGATTATTTTTATGTGGTTTTAAATGGTATGTGTCTCGTATTATTCTGGGAATGAGACCCTTGCTATGTAAGTTTGGGCGGAATTTCCTATTGTGCTTCGTTGTTTTGAAAAAGAACACAGTTTGACTTTTTCTAACACCGGGAAGTTGTATTCTCTCGACCTCAACCCATGCCTCCGCAATGGCACAACCATTACGGAGAAGCGGTTGATCCCAGGAATCCACATCAGGGAACTCCTCCCACCAGCACACACTCCTCTCCTGACTAGAGGGCGCCAAGAAAAAAAGAACAAAAAGAAATAGCCGTGGGCTCCTCCTTTGCTAGCAGTTTTGATCGCCTGAGCAGACGATGGGAGTCTCCCCGCGATCAACCCCCGTCGTGTTGCTCCAAAACCCTTTATCCCGTTCCAACCACGCTCCTCAAACCCTCTCGCCCTCGTTTCGAGCATTAAACTGCACACTCCCTTCCGCCCTACTCTCCTCCTGCTCCGAGCCAACTCCTCTCCTTCTCTCTCTGCCTGAAAAGCACCCGCCTTACCCCCTCTTCCTTCTCTCTGTCCCCCTTCACTTGACGAGACTCTGGAGTCGTTATGCTAAGCAAGTTGGCTGATTTCTGGAGGAAAAGGGGGCGCCTAAAGAGTGTATGGAAGGGCGACTAGATCCTCCTAACCATTCCCGGCGGCCGTCCAAAAACACATTTCTCCCCTTCCCCTCCGCCGACAGCACCTGGCGCCACCCTTCCCTGCAGTCCGTGCACTGCTCGGAATCAAAGTAGTAGACTTCGAACGCACCCGAATGTTGACCTCGCACTATTGCAAAAGTCTTTGAAGTTTTCGAATGGCTATAGAGTATGGATTATCAAGGAATAGGCACAACTTCCTTGCAGCTATCACGGTTGCATCACAACACTGAGCTTCGATCATCATAGGACAGGTCAACAAGCCGCACTTTTGACTTCGTAGTTATTATTGCACGTGATTCAACGAATATATGCACAATACTTACGACGAGTATAATGTACGCTTAAGACTCTTGGAATCAGATAGGGCAGTATACTAGGCCTAAATGCACTATTGACAAAATTATATCACTCTCTGACTTCAGACGGATTAATTCGAAAGGACATGCTCGGTGCACTTTATGTAATAGGCATAGGTACAAAATGTATTCTAGCTATTTTGTAAGCATTTGAATAGCAAACATTTTTACCACCTAAGTACTGCCATATTTTTCTCTCGGAGTTATTACATGGCTGTGAAACGTTCCTACACATTTATTTAGATTCCCTTCTAAGGATTACAATTATAATTGTTATAAAACAATAGAAATATAGATAATGGGCAAAGGAATAACCAATTGTCGCCTTCGTAGCGTCTTAGATGGATGGTTGGTTAGTCATCTATTGAGGTGACCAACAACTAAGGCCATTTGTGCAATTTAGTATAAGTTGAGATGACTATAAGAAAATAATAATTTGGGGAATGGAATAAGGGTGGAGAGAAACCCAGTAACCACCACATTACACGACACCCTGGATTTTAAGAAATTTACCTCAAAACGTGGGGCACGAAAGCACCTCTTTTGAGAACCAGACAACGTCATACAACCAATTTACGAGATATTCCTTGCAAAGTATTTAATTCTCAATCAATTATCATCTCTGAATTGCGTCAGATCGTCTATAAACTGCACGAGATTAGATTTTATTGACCAAAGTAAAGATCATTAGCATAAGTTCCCATTAAACTAAGGAATAAAATTAAAGTCGTATCCTTCAAATTCAACCACTTAATTACTATCGTCATTTCTAATTAAGAATAAAATTAGCTGATGAATCCAATGTAGTTAAATAGTGTCCAAAGATTCTGATGAGATTCTATGGAGGAGGTTCATGCTTGAGGATGTAAGGAATTGCTTATTTACATTGCAGTGTAAAACTTTATTAATATGCGTCTCAACACAATCATTTATTAGCAGGTAAAAAAGCCTAATCACGGCTTGGAAGCCTCTTAGTGCAGCAATAAATCTATGTATTACCGTCTAAAAGAGGACAATTAATAACAACAAATAAATTTGTTCTAAATAAAAACTACGAAGATTGGATCAAATTCTATCATTCACATTACCAACTATACAGTGGTGGATAGATATACTTCCATTTATTATCAAGAATTGAATTCTACCTACGCCGTAATTAGGTGCCTACATAAGAACAATAGCAAAAAGATAATTACAAGAATCCAAACAGTTAGACTTAAGAGGAGCGTATATTGTTCCAAAATTCAGAAGCTAGGTATGGTATATAAGTTCGAGCAGCGTCTGACGATCAGGTTTTGTATGAGAGAGTACCGTATTAGAATTTCATAAGTTTGTTAAGCCAACTCTTAACGAAAAAAATTATTTCATTGAATTAAATGAAATTTTGATTCCATGAAACCGATAAACGTATGACACGCAGGTTTATTCCTTGAGAGTTACCAACAGTGTGAAATATTAAACCGAGTAAGCTTTGTGGACAGCATCGTGCGGGGATTACTTTATGACGTTACTCTAGTAATAAAAAAATGCTGTGATCTTAGGCTGTTTATCGATTTTAAATTTACAAATTTGCTACTTCAGATGAAAATCAGTGATAACTGACCAAGTATCCAGGACATACGGCGAAACACGAAACGCTTAGCAGCCAGATCCATGAAATTCCTCTGCCATACGCTCCCTCCGCTTCACAATCACCTTCAAAACGATTTCCCCCGCCAAGACTGAGACATCTTAAAAGAGTCGTAAACGTCTCAATCACACTGCGCAAGGGGAGGAGGGGCGGGAGAAGAAAGAATACGTATCTTCTCGGGTCATCTCCCTCGCTCTCTTCTCTCTCCCCTTCTCATTCTCACTCCATTCTCTTTCCCTCGTCCCTTTGCCGACATCGTCCTACCCTCGTGCGTGCACTCCCTCGTCTCCTTTCGCCCTATCCCCACAAGGGAAGGATGGCGAGAGGAAGTAAGAAGTAGAGAGGGATGAAAAAGGAAGCGAAGGAGCGGAAAGAGGATGAAAAAAGAGGAGCAGGCGAAATAACTTCCCACGCGGCGGAGGGCGAAGGCGAAGACAGCGCCTCGAGGCGGCGGTGGACGAGTCCCTCCTCGCCTAGAGGGAGCCCCCGCGAGAACAAACCATAAGGGAAAGCCAGCGAAACGAAACCGAAATGAGAGAGAGAGAGAGAGGCGGTGGATGTCGGGCAGATTAATGATCAAAAGACAATTCCTGTTAAAGAGCGTCAGGGTGTGAGAAGATGAGGAATGGTGTGGGGCAGAGTGTAAGAGAGAGAGAGAGAGGGAAAGAGAAGTGGGGGCGGGGTGTGGGAGCGGGGAAACGAGCAGAAAAGAATGGGGACGGTGGGTGAGGGAGAGGAGGGGAAAGTGGAGGAGGAGAAAAAAGAGTAAGATAAGCGTTTCCTCAGCGGAGGGGAGAAGGATAGGCTAAGGGAATAATCAATTTCAAGCGAGAACTTGAAGGATGAAAGAGCCAGCCGACTGGCTGGTAATGGTTGAATACGGGAAAAGAAAAAAAATTATTCGTTGTAATAGGGCGTAAAGCGGATTTTTTTTAAATCTCCCCTATCCTAAGAGGAAAATGACTACAAAAATCCAACAATAGCTTCAATGCAAATATGCTAAGGAAGCTTTTTCTTGGCTAGCATGGTTTAGCCTAAGTCTGCTGCACATCGACGTGTCTCCTCCAATCGCAGAAACAATTTCCATAATTTTCACCACTCTCATTTAAATTTCCTAAAAGAAGATAAATAGGGAGGATCGCCAAATCAGACGGCTACGGTAAGGACAAACAAAAAGTAACCAAAAAGTAAAATGACCAATGTGACCGCGAACTATGGTGAAGGTAGAAAATTGATGTGCAATGTTAGAGGAAAAGAAACTAAAACTAATGTCGAGTGTTTCTGACTAGATAATGATCTATGTAAACGCTTTAAGCAACAAACGATACATTCAATATCCTCAGTAATATCTAGAAGTAGTAACATGAAATTTCCTAGCTTATCAAATATGGTAATATCAAACTAAGGCATATGGAAGAAAATCAGCTGTTAACTGAGGATGGGGGACTGCAGGAGAAAAGGTGGAAGATAGCGCTAATGGTGGGTAAGAAGAATGAAGGAGTGGGTGGGAAAGAATATGGGCGAATATGTAGAGAGGGCTAGGAGGGAGGAAGTGAGCAAAGACGTCTGGGCGGAGGTCGCGGAATGAGAAAGTAGTCAGACAGACCCTGGGATAGCTAGCAGATGGATAGATAGATATTTCTTCCGTGAATTAGTTTGGTGGCCCCTTGAAGGAGGGGGCGAATGAGTGGAATGAGGAGATACAGGGTGAAGAGGGTTTCTTAATTGAGGTCTGTGGGAGAGGAGCGGGAAAGAGGTGGCGGCCGGGGGCACCCGACTGCGAAGCGACGGACCCGGTGCACTGGACTTCACTCTCCTTAGCTCGCTTCACGGCATCTCCCTTTCCACGCAGACTTTCATACGTAATGTGCATTATTTTCACCAACGAGAATGTTTGTCATATCTTTCTGCCGAGAATGGATTTACGACAGAACTTGAGCTTTACTTTTAGAGAAACACGGGATTCTTAACGAGGTTTTATGCTAAATAAAACTGACGATATCCCAGACGCTTCTATACCATTTAAACCTAGTTATTTAGTGTATGGCTAACGTTCCTACACACATGACTTGGCAGTTACGTAGATGTGATGTTAGCTAAGAGTTCTGGTTTTGAAAATGACTTCAGACTGATTATTTAACGTAAACACTGTCAAAGATACAGCATATCCACACGCTTTTACTGCCAGAAAATGTAAAGTAATAAAACAATATCGGGCCTCAATATTTTATATTAGAATTTAATGGTAGCTAACAATAACCCTATTTCATATTATAATAAATCCCATCAAACCTTTAAGCTTCCTCGGTAGAATATCAGATAACGCTGGATACGCTTCACATAATATGCACACATTAGCATACACTTTAGGAATTAAGAGTGCGCACATATAGTGCCTTGTTTGACCAAAACCTTGACTGTAGGGAGAAAAGTCATTGCATATCTTAAGAGATCATTTTTACTTATATATCTATGCAGCTATATTTTCCAGCTAAGGTTATAACTTCAGATTAGTGGTTGTTATCAGATTCAGATTAGTAGTTGTAGTATCAGGTGTATTATTTTGTTCGTCCCCTTGAGGCTTGTTTAACAACACCATCACGGGCTAATGATGAGTCTTCCGCTTCGTCAATCCCTCGGCACAACAGAAATATGCCTTACTGATGCAATGCCTTGCAGCCCATAATTGGGTATTATAATAAGGAGATGTTCCTTCCGATCCGGAAGGTTAATTCATTTTTTTTTAAATAGCAGTAGAAAATCGTAAGAAGATTAGGCTATGTACGTATTCATTACCTATCGATAAAAATCGTCGATTTTCGTGGCCAAACAGATGGTTGTCGGTACTGCGTTACTGTCGATCTAATCACGTACGTGGGCATTGTGTGCCATGCTATCCTCGATGAAAGATAGTATTTTCTCACCAAACCGCGACGCCGGAAAGGCTATTGACGCCAGTCCTCCCCGGAGGGTGTGCGCTCGAAATAAGAGGAGAGACACACGGCAGAGGAGAGGTGTTCGAGAGCTCATCATATCATTTCTCTCTCCCATTCCGCCCTCCACACACACTCCTCAACGTCCTCCCTGTCGCCTACGCCTCCTCCTCCTCCCACATCCGGGTCTGACACTCTAATTAATCGTTCCCTACCCGTCATGCAACTCGGTGGCTGGCAAGTCCGACATTGATAGAGGGACCGCTGTGAAAAGAAAGCGCCGCGTTTCCGCACGTTCTTTTTTTATTCCTTTCCAGCCTCCTCCCCGCTGTGCCGGCAATGACCTGCCTGTCGTACCTTCAAATTTATACGTCAACTGCCGATCGTTGTGAGAGGTGCAGAAACCCTGGGGTTTCTCCGCGTTAAATATTCAATCGGTCAATTACGACCAAAAGGTGCTATATTTTACAGCAGGGGGCTAAGGAATTGAGGAGTGGATGAGAGAAATTAGAAACTGTGGTGGAGGATAAAATCTGAATTATTCTGCCCCACAAATTAAATGGAATAGAAATTAGTTTAACAATGAGGATATCCAAAGAGTCGTATATGCACTGACACATCTAAACAACCCCTGCACTATTTGTCTCATTTTAAATGACGAACCGAATGTTTTAGCAGCATAGTTTGTTCCTATTCATTTGGCATTATAATTAATGAAGGAGGCATCTGTTATTGAGACATTTAGATTTATAGCAAAAAACATAATTTAACATTAGTGCTCACGATACGAGACGTGCGGGTGGTATGGGAGAAACAATAGTCATTGAGTACGAGTATCACATTTTTATTAATAAGCACAAAGTAGTCGCGGACGGTAGCTGGTGCTCACTCCAAGGTACCTCTTTAAAAATGCATTGGAGAGATGGCCGAACGATTTATCATTTGCTAGACGCCGATTACTTTAAGCGAAAGAGACAAGCACTTTATGAGATGGAAGACAAGCACCACTGCCAACGCACTCCATCCATCCATCGGTTATGGATGGCGTTTGTGAGCGCATATGTGTGTGGCCCAGGGCTCTCTTTCTCCTTCCCCATGTCTTCGGCTTTCTGAAACATGAGACGGTACAGTATCGCAAGGTTAAATCTCATAGCAGGCGGAAACCATTTAGTTAACAAATCAAAAGCCGTAATCATCCGAGAAACGACGGAAAAAATAGGTTTCATAGGTTTCATACTTAAGTGAGTTCTACATATTTTTTGCTGAGTTCAGTATTAACGACAGTAAATGTATTTAATTTTCCGCGACGAAAACGCACTCCAGAAAGACTATTTTGAACTTCTCATAACTGCACATTTTTAAGATCACGACCGACAAAACCAAAGTAATAGTATTCAAAGGCAATGAACGTGTCAAATCAAAAATAATATTAAACAACCAAGAAATAGAACAATTCACACCCTTTACATTTCTTGGAAAAACGTTATTATATAGCAATGAAATAGACAAACATAAGAAAATGCCGAGTTTCAACTACATCAACGGTACAATACAGTGAACTATACAAATAAGGTGAAAAAGACATATTAATAATATTTTATAAAACAATGGAAATTCACCATAGAATAACAAAGCAAGAACTGTAAAATTAGCAAACAGGGCAACCAGGATAAAAGCTATTGAATAAAAATTACAAGCATCTGTCATTTCTTCTTCTGTCGTTCGTGTATAGCCAGCAGCTCTTCTTGAAAATGTCAATCTGAATTGACATTTTCAAGAAGAGCTGCTGGCTATACACGAACGACAGAAGAAGAAATCCGGATGTAAGGAAAGATCTCGGCGTACAAGGCATCTACGAAACAATACAAGAATACAGAAATAGATGGAAAGTATGCGTAGAAAGAATTGATTAAGGAAGAATACCCAACCAAGTATTGAAATATAGAGCGAGAGGCAGAAGATCTCTCGGATATCCACGCAAGAGATAGAAGACAAAGACTGAGGAAGTTCTTAAGAAGCCTATAACTTCAATAAAGTAGAAGAATAATGTCTTTATGATACATGATTATTACCAAATACTTCTAAAATGTGTAAGCATAGGCAAATGTAAAACCATGACATTTGCCCTTATTTTGTAGAGTTGATAAAATATATGGAAGAAGAGGTTTTTTTTCAAACTATCCAATGAAATGAAGGATTGAACATTTGTAATGGAAGTGAATCTTTTCTCCTGAGAATAGCTTGAGCTCTTCGGAAAATGCGATTGTCCGATTTCCACGTCCATAGAAGACTGAATGTGGAGTGACTTTGCAGAAACTGATCCTCAATACATAAATAATTGGTTGAGTAGCTCGAGAGAAGCGGTAAAGAAGAGTGCAGTAAAGAAATGTGTCATTAAAATCATATTTTTAATTGGCTGTCAGATATATTTGTTACGACGGAAACAATCTTCCTGGGGAGGAGACTACAAATAAGATACTGTTTCCTTGACGTATTTCCAAAGATAGAAAAATATCATCCACTATGCACGTTTCAAATATAAAAGCAAATCTGTCATTTTGATGTTATGTTGCTGATGCATTCAAGACCACACAAGTGGATCGAAGCGTAAAGAGAGCCGTTTAACTACAGCGAAGGTGTTTTCCAATGCATTAGAAAAGGAGGATGGAGCGGGTGGAGGGCGTGGGTCGGTCGGACAGGACATTATGTGGAGCGCGCAAGGAAAACAGGACCACTCGATCACGTATGGAAACAATCATCGGCTCATCAGCACGTGGGTGGAGCTTGCGACCCCAAGTCGTGAGGCTTTAGCTCAAGCAAAAGACTCTTTTAAATGGGAAGAAGGCTCTGCGTGAAGCAAGAGCACCTTCTTATGTAGGGGCGAACTTGAGAAGAGTAATTCGAAGTGTGATATGTATTTAAACGGTGAAATAGCCTTACAAGATTTTATCGGCCTAATTCAATTCTATCCATGCAAAATGTTTGCTCAAGTCCTATGTAAAAATAACTACTTGCCTTAATTATTGTCAACTTCACTGAGGAATTCGTTCGCTATCGAAGACCTTAAGAGGGAAGTTGTTTTTTCCTTTCCCATAACAGAACGATTATGGCGCAAGTCAGCCTCAGAACTGGGTAAATATAAATATGGTATACATGTGATCATCAGATAACTAATATTCTTCAACCGTCACATTTAGAGATCGATTAAAAATGCTTTTTATTTATACATTTATATGGACTCTTCATAATTCACATTTCGTTTGGTAGCCAATCTCGTAAAATCACCAGAATCAACGGAAACAGCTAGATGTGATCTACAGGGCAATTGGTTCGCTAAAACGTGCCTCAACGCTCTCTTCTCTTAGCAGTGTTTGGGATATTTATACACATCCTACCTTTTTTAAGGGATACAATTCCGTAGAATGAGATGTTCAAAATGATGCAATTTTTATTTAAGGGGATTGAAGCTTATTACATGTCAACATACTGACTACACTCAATGTAAATCCGTAATTTCAGGTACATATGTCTTCGTAATTTAAATTTACACCCATAATGTTGTTAGGTCATAATGGATATGTATGCTCCTGGTGCTTTTGGGAGCCAATACATTAGCAATACATGGGCGAGTTTTTTTTACGCACAAGGGTTGAATAGCTAGGAGAACTTGGGGAGTACCCACCTATTTCTCTTTGTACTCCTCACATATTTAGCCCAATTAAGAACCCCGGTGAGCGGTAAAAGAGTTTGCAGCTATGGTGTGGAGGACAGGTAGGACGCATATTTGGGCCTACATATACTTAAGAGAGTCAAAAATTCCAATCAGGGAGTTGAAGTTGGATAGAAGGTGAGGACAGAGGCGTTGGGACGGGGATTGCGGACGGTGGAATGACGAAAAAAATGCCACGGCGAGATGGAGCGGAGGTGTGGGTGGAGGTCTAAGAGAGGAACCGGGGTGGGTGGGGGGATGAGCATAAGGGTGAGTTGGGGTCAGGGCGCGCTATCCCTTGATAAATGTTACATTGTCGGTGTGGCCAAGCGACCGTGGGCGCCGACTACGGGCGTCTTAAGTTATATACGACTGCGGGAGACAGTTCTATCCATCGCTCAGGGGAGAGAAAGAGAGGATGGAGGAGTGAGCAAGGGGTTTGAAAATAAGAGGGAGGGAAAGAGAAGAGAGACGGATGAGCGAGAGGAGGACGAGACGAGAGGCGATCTAACACTCGTGTAGCGCTGTGTCGTGAGCACGCTCTCTCGTATAAGGCGGCGGCGACAGCACACACACACACCGATATCCACCCCCATTCCATGCGCAGGAATTTTATTTTTCACCAGGAAAACTGGCACCAAATCCATTACTAGTTTGATTGCTGGGACACCTAAATCATCCTCTCATTTATTCAACTCTATCCGTAAAATAAATCTTGGGAATGACGTTATGTTGCATTGACATGGGAGTTGGCACGGAGACATTCAAACAGCGGAAGAGAATTGGTGTATTACTTTCTACTTCAGAGAGTTAAAAGCAGTTTTTTACTAAACCTAAGTATAAGGGACAACTTTAAATGTTGTGTTTATTAATACGGCAGCCTATGCATAGAAAACTTTGCAACAATATACAATCCAACAATTACCTGAATTGCTTCGATACAAGCATGAGCAAAGAAAATAAAATCTGGA
This sequence comes from Pyrrhosoma nymphula, assembly GCA_963573305.1. NCBI lineage: Eukaryota > Metazoa > Arthropoda > Insecta > Odonata > Coenagrionidae > Pyrrhosoma > Pyrrhosoma nymphula. The sequence goes on along the minus strand of OY754327.1, from coordinate 144,530,139 downwards.
CGCAATAATAAATAACTTAATACGAAGCATAAATGATTATATATAGGCCAAAATGACCGACTTCAGGTTCCTACACAAAACAACACAATGCCCTTTTAAGCAACTAAGATCGTGATGCTGTGAAAACTACCCCAGAATTATTACGCCCAATTAGAAAATTAGGTAAAACCAAGAAGAAATTCATGAAATTACGTGAAATTTAAGGGGAAAACAGGATTTTTCATAGGGAAATTCCAAAACGTTATAGCTATACAACTGAAGCGGCGGCGGCATAGGCGGATTCAATGTGCGAGCTATCGACGCAGAGGTGCGTTAAATGATGGAAGCCGAGGTGGAGAGATGCTGGAGGGAAGAAGAGTGCAAGAGGGAGGAGGAATGTAGGGGAGGGAGTAGAGAGGCGAGTATTTCGGAGAGGGAGAGACGTCCACACACACGCACACGCAGGCGGACGCACGTATCCTCCGAAGACGTCGTGGTAAGTAATAAGCACTCTGCGATTCTCTCCACTTTGTTACACTTCAAACTCCGGAGCCTCCCTTCCTCCACGGGCGACCCTTCTTCTCCCCGCTCACTACCTCCCTCCTCCCCCCACACACCAGTTCTCCCGACCGTTTCCTCGCATGCACCATACCTAACCGACCTCCCATCCGATAATGAAAGGAAGGGAGGAGGGGGGGTGCGTACGGAGAGAGAGAGAGAGAGGGTGAGAGTGGGATGGGACTTGGGGAAAAAGCAAGGGGATAAGAGAGCGGGGTTAGGGAAGAGAATAGAGAGAGAGAGAGAAGAAATAGGGTGGTGAATGCCCTCAGGGAGGGAGAGGAGGAGAGCTCGAAGGGGATGTGTGTGTGTGGAAGATCAGGAGGATGGGAACCTCGTCCACTTTCTTGTCCGAGGCTAGGTTAGTACAATTTTTTAAACGTCCTTTCCTTCATTTTTCATCCCATTCCCTCCCTCGAGCAAGCTCTCTCCCTATCTCTCCCTGCACCCCACACTCTGGGCCTCGCTCCTCAACATTCCCGTTTCACCTCCCCTCCACACACTTCATTCCCCCACACTCCCACTCTTTGCCACCCACCTCCTCTCCTCCACCTCCTCCCTCTTTCTCAATCCTCAGAACCGCCTCTTTCAATACTTCTTCACGGCCGTTTCCACATTTCCCCCCCACCCCCACCAACCTCTCATTTCCTCTCCCTCAACTCTTAGTTCTCATCAAAGAAACAATTTAAGAGATTGATTTCTACAAGTAATTGGTATTTCTTTCGTGGCTACCGTTGCCATTCGTTTTATTGATGCTCTTTACGCATAGAAAAAATATATACACTACATCTTCAGAGAAGGGAATAAGGAGATGCGCGCGACGAATCACGTTTCTTGGCCGAGAGAAAGGGATAAAAAAACTTGACCCCTCTGATGTGATGCAAAAACGTATCCCTTCGAGGTTAAAATTAATATGAGGGATGATGTCATTGGAGATCGGTGAAAATGTTTTGCCTATCTACGCTATCGTACAGTAGCGCCAAACAAGGCCCGCAGCTTTTTATTACCTTGCTTACGTAATTTACATGAGTGTTCTCGCTACAAAATATATAGCCTACTTAGTATAAGGCTGCAGTCATTTCCTAAAGCATAGCAAGTGAATACAAAGATAGATCGCACATACACGTACAAGAACAAGTGTTCACTAAGAAGCAAAAACAAAACTTCAAAATAAAAAATTTATTTGAGCTTAGCTCAGTTTGACTTAAAACCTAAAACCACCATATTTGTTGCTGAGTTTTCTTGTGCTTGGATCACGATATCAAAAGTGGCACGAATTATTCTTGCGTAAATGGCTTTTCTGTAACCTACTATATTTTTAATTTGAGTAAGAGAAAGAAAAATGGCATTTTTTTTAGACAGTGATAAATATTTATGGAAAATCTTTAGCTAACATGTGACCAAATCATCGTCATTCTTTAAAAATGTCGTGTCCAAGAGCCCACCAGCTTCTTTTCTTACCAAATTGATTCGCTTAAATTCTTGTTTTGCGGTGACATTTTAGTGAAAGAACTTCATAAATTCCAAATTCAAAAAGATGTTCCCTCAAATGACAAGAAAATAGCATGAGCAGAAGGAGCATGTACAAGAAAAAAAAGAGATTCACATTCGTTTTAAAAGTTCTGAAGTGCTAAATATTCCTTTAAAAGTGCGGTTAAAGCATTCACATCCATACGTTTTAAGTTGCTTTTGAACATCTGACACTAGAGCATGTACATAAAGGGAAATACTTCATATACAACTTGAGACCCATGCTGTACATTGTACTGATTTTGACAAAGAATTTAACTAAAGTCGTGCTTGTCTGAAAAGCCTTAACATCGATCCTTAAAAGCCTCCTGTGCCACCCCACGAAAGAAAACAGATATAACGCCTCAGGGATCAAATAATGTGGAATACATGCAGATTGAAATAAGAAATTTGTTAGATATTCAGACGATGAAATTCATTATATGTGCACCTCACTCTCATATAGTATGCAAATTCGAACTTAGTATTTAATTTAAAAAATACATTTTTCTCACAGTTCACTCTTGCAGAGCCAATGAACAAGTGCTTAGCTCGCATTATCATACGTGATAATGACATACCATTGATCACTTAAGCAATTGCTACTCAGATTTGATGAAACGTGAGAGCTAAACTATCCAAATTAAGTGAAGTTCGTTAACCTTACCTATACAAAGGAAAAGTAAAACTTAAAAAAAAATATATTCTTCCTCCTCGATTCTAAAAAAATTATAATTTCTATCGCCACAACTAACATAATTGCAGAAGATGCTTTCATCCTGAAGCAATCCGAGAAAAAAGGCCCCCGGCTCCCAATTCAAATCTTCACTTTCCCCATCGTTCCCAAAAAACTCCGTCGGTCCCACCCCCTTATCTGCCGTCCCACCCCTACTCCTTTAACACTCCGACTCCCTCCCTGTTCTCTCATTTTTTGAGGCCGCCTTCCACTCTATCTTACTCGGCCTCCTCATTCGTATCCTTCGCCCCATTCATCCCACCTGCTCAGAAACTCCCATCCCCCTCTCCCACCTCACTCCCCCTACCCCATCACCTGTCCTTTCCCTCCTCTTCGTCCCCCCTTCAACCCCAGACCCAACCTACCTCCCTACCCCCACCTCTCTCTCTTCATCCTCCCCCTCTTCTCAGGGGTCACCCTACACCATCACTCCATCCAGAGGTGGTCAATAATTATCGACGTCGTCTCTTGGCATGTGCCCACGAAGGCAATCCCTCTTAGCCTGCCTTACTCTTGTCGAGGCTGCGAGAGGAGAGGATCAGGCGGCCGTGCAACGATGGGTGGCGCGGCGGTAGAAAGGAAGAGTGAAAACGCAAGAGAGCATCACTGGAGCCAGGTTCTCCTCTCCACCTCCACATCATTCCCAAAAATGCTCTCTCTCTCTCTCTCCCTATCTTACCTTATTCGCGGACGTGACGCAGAACAGAAAGAAGGCAAAACAAAACTCCTCATGGATTTTCGTGTTACATATTTGACTTTGTCTGGAATGCTGACTTTAATTCGTGAAAAAGTAGGCATTAATGTTTAATGTGCGTAAGATAAACTGCGAAAAGTAATAAATATGCGGCGCTTTGTCAGTGTTTCGCCAAAAAGTTCTTTCCTTTGGAAAAAGTTAACTAATCACAATAATAAGGTTATAACGCGAAAAACAAACGCAAATAACATATTAGTGATTGATGCTGACGGTTACCCGGAGAATATTTTGAAGGAAGGTTTCTCGGGTGTTCCACCAGGTTAGAGGCTCAATGTCTGCCGACGTTTCGAAGAACGACTCGCTCTTCATCATCAGGGCTTTTGCTTTTTCTTCGAAACGTCGGCAGCCATGGAGCCTCTAACCCGGTGGGATACCCGAGAAACCCTTCTTCACAACATGTTAGTGGTCTCAAAAGAGGTCGATTGTAATGATTCGAGATTCATGAACCATCATCATTAGTCATTCAATCCTATGATTTGTACACCACAGCCCTCCATTCTACCCTGTTCCCTTCTAACTCGTTAATGCCCTTTTAGTTCATCTGTTGGCTTTTATTATAGCTCCGCCGTGTTATCTGGCCTAAGTATTTGTCCCTCGATCTTTCACCTTTTCGATTTTCCATTCTATTATCTATCCACAGATATTATAAATTGTACATCAATTGTACTCCATGGACCATTAGGAGGTATAGAAAGTATAAAATACAGCAAATATCATAATCACTAATAACAAACACTTAAGTTCAGGTATTAAAAAATCTACAATATCTGAATTTCAATGCATTTTATCAAATAAATGTTGTAAAGAAAGGGCGAAGACAGACGAACGTGTACCTAGAGCCAGGTCCTTTCCTCTTCTTGGTCTCTCCCACCACAAAAAATCGTCTTTCTCTTTCCTCCGTTGTGAATGGACGCAACGCGAATGAGAATATGAGCAAAAAATTAAAAAAAAACTCCTCATGAGGTACATACACATTAGAATATGGTCTTCTTAGTCAAATTCGTGAAAATCTACGAATACATTCTTTTAGAGCTCAGGATGAACCGCGAAAAAAGTTAAAATGTAGCCTTTTGGCATATTTTCTTCAAGAAGCTACTTCTTTATAAAAAGATCTGACTCTTAAAAGTCTTTTTGAACTTCCAAAACAACAATATCAGGTGCCCCCAGGGTAGCCATCATAATACTGTTCTCCATCCAATTGACTAGTAGAATAAATCCGTGTTCCGAAGTCTACTGCAGGTAAATAAAAACATAAAAATCCCTAATGTGCTGTTACAAGTAAGCTTGCACAGCACATAAGCTGTAAAGCTTACAAGTAAGAAACAAATTCTATGTAAATTATCAAAAATTGATACGCATAGTTGAAACGCATCTAATGAAAAAAATATTTATACACATTATACGACACTACACAGTGAACATAAAAAACTCAAATATAGAGACTAAATTCAGGTAATCGAGATTCTTTTTGGTAATCCTACTATGTTTCAGTACAATAATGCGATGGATTAATAAAACAGTGGGAAAATTCCTGTAGAGTTTGACAATCAAGTATTAAGTAAGGAGGTATTCAAGCACTTCCTTTGCTAAGAAGACCTGTTGGGGTCACAAATCGTTGGGCAACAATCAAATTCATGTTTCTTATCCCTAACAATTTAAATATTTTATCCCTGACAGGCAAGATAAGAATGCAGTATGCTGCTCTGGTCCATCCAATTGACAATTAATGGTAGAATATAAATATTCCTCAAAGCATGACAGGGCGTGAGTTTTAAAAATCCCACAGTGAAAGTAATCCACGTAAATGAAATATTCAAATGATATTGATGTAAGACGCTGTGATTTCGTGACAGGGTCATCAATATTCGGTTAGCTTTTTACGACGGATGCCCCAGGTTTAAATCCAGCATGCCGATGACTGAGTTCAAGTTTTTGAGATTTTAGATTGAAATAACTTCGCAGGAGACTGTATGCACCTCAGGAAATTAACTGGTATCTTATGGTAAATGGTTGAATTTCGCCGGCCGTGGGGTTTTTTTAATTGCCGAGCATAAGAGCGTAGGAGTTGGCCACAATATAGTAATGACGAATCGATTATTAATTCAATACGGTATTCACCTCATGAATCCTACAATAATATTTTCTATCAAGACAGTCATGTGAAATCCAAGGTAAAGTTTGTTCGTTGATGGTGACATTTACTACAGAGTAGCCAAACACGTCCAACATATTCTGTGTTAATTTTAAATCAATGTCCATTTTGACTTCATCGAGCATTACTCGGATTTAGAAACAGACGAACTGTTTCGTAGCTTAAATTATTCTCCTCTGGAAGTGTTACCATTGATTGATCGTTACAAAAGAAGGGCATATCGAAACTAAACTCATCATGTCAAGCATTTATTTTAGGGCAGTTATATCAAAGAAACAACTTCATCAAACCTTATACATAAACGGTGGCATTTGTCCAAAATAAACAATAATAATCATTTGAACACGAAATATTCCATCTAAATAGGATCAAGGTTTAGAACGGACAGAATAGAAATATTAAAACTGCATTCAATTTCCATTATGATGGGAGTGGTAAATCCGTATGCAATGAATATGAATGAATAGTTGAAAATAGAAGAAATACTTAGTCACTTTACGCTAGATTATAATAAATCGTAACACGATCTGATTCTAAAGACAGCTCTTAGAGATGAAAAATGAATCAGCTAGATGTTGTGTAAGCAAAGTCACCTATGCAAAAGTTATTTCCAGGTGGCAGGGAGAAAATTAACGGTTGTGGAAAAGGGGAAGGAAGAACAAGAAATTGGGGAAGAGGGAAGAAAAATGAACAACGAACTGAGGTGCATAAAACGAGTGCTAGGAATTGACAACCAAACACAAAAAGAACTAAAAAAATAAAATTGAACGCAACATGGAATTGCAGAGTGGAGGGAAAGGGGAAAATAGGTCGCGGAGGCAAAAAATTTCAACCCAGGGAAGGGGTAAAACCTGACGGATTGCCAAGGTGAACGAGGATATTCAGAATGCACGCAAGAGGTTTTTTTAAAGAGAAATTCCAAATTACAACTAAAGTTTCTTTGAAGAGATACCCTCGGTGAACCAAATCACAGAGTAGTATAACACCCGTATTGCAATTAATCCATGGCGCGAAAAGAAATAAAATGGAAATTAAAATAAGTGCAACCAATATACAAAACAACGTGAATTGCCTCATGTTAATCACTTTCGGTACAAAAACTCTCTTTCATGTTCGCGGAAACAAGATCGATATTATTCGTTCTTTTGAGCCAAAAAGCATTTGTGCGCAACAGTTTAATGAACGGAAAACACGGATCACATCAGTGAGAAATGAATTACTGAAATTAAAATCTTAAGGGAACCATATCATACGAAAAAGTTATTATTGTGTAATTGTATTATAAAACAGTGGCGTCAAGACGAGGAATTACAGTCCAAAATGGATAAGACAAGCATGGCAAGTAGATTATTTACCGGGCGTTCAAAATTATTATAAGATGCTAAGAGTTTTTTCGGCTTCTCACTGCCTATGCATTTGAATGCCTGAAAAAACTAAGTTTCCCATCGTAGGTGTAGCCTAACGTGCTGTACGCCTGATGTTATATTAGTATAAGGCGGCATTTATCATTCGGTTTTTCTGTGGAAAATTCAAGTATGACTCTCAGTGGTGTTCATTTTACATGAAATCACGTGAGGGTCGAAGGGTGAGGGGCAGGTTGTTTCCCTAAAAGCATATTATTAAATTTCCCTAAAAGCAAAATAAAAGAGAAGCAATTTTTAAACTTTTTCTATAATGTGGAACTGGATTTGCATAACTTTTTAATTAAATAGTTAAAACCGTAATTAAAGTTTGAATTACGTTCACCTAACTAAAATCGAACTATTTTTTTCTTTCTCTGACAAACACAATCCATCCACTAAAATTTCTCACATAATCCATTCATCATCCCAAGCAATAAGAACATGAAGACATCAATACTTAATTGAAATAGATGGGTATATTGATTGGTGAATAAAATAATTGAAATACTTGAGAGGAATGGAGAATAGAATAATTGATATGAAAAGGACACATGAAACGATGGGAAATATGGGAATGTTGGGTTAAAAGGAATAAATATAGCATTCCGAAGTGGTTGGATCAATAAAATTGTGAAAAGAGAAAATACGCTAGATTTAAAGCTAGGAATTGTTTTAAGTCTGACCAACGCGAATTGTAGCTTCAGTGGGAAGAAGGTTGACGAAAAACCCCTGAAAGGGAGCTGAGACGAACAAATTGGGATAAAATCGGCGGCAACAGGACAACAGGAGAGTGGAAATAACAGCAGAATTACGTGAGGGGGAATAAACAGGGAGTTGGTCCAGAATAAACAGAAGGGAGGGAAAGGAACTTTCGCCTGATGAACGGAAGAGAAAAGAGAAGAAATATAGACGGGGAGGATAGCATGGAAGAGGAATGATAGAAAATAAGAAGCATGAGGATGAGGGCGAAGGGGGTGGGTGTGTGTGAGGTGGGATGCGGGGGAAGATGTGCGCGAGAGAGGGAGCAAAAAAATAAGGAAACGGCCGCAGACTTCCTTGGGCCAAAGGCGTCGTTTTTGCGTCGACTTCTCCTCGCCTCCCTCCCCCCCCCCTTTCCCTTCGCTTCTCCTCCGACGCCTTTTCCCTCGCGCCTTCCATCCACACTTCTCGTCCCTTATCGCCCTCGAGCGGTCACTTCCTCTACCTCCCCCTTCCTTCCTCCCCCTCCCCCCCATAAGCAAGCCGCTATCTCCTCTTCCCCGGCCCATCATCCTCCCCTCCTCCTGCAATCGTATCTACCATCCAAGCCCCGAAAATGGGGTCGCTCGCCATGACGTAATGGATTGCGGGCTGTGCAGCTTGTGTTTTTTGCGCGAGCAGAAATGAGACATCACGCGTTATTAAGCAATAATTATGAATGCCTTTTTTTCAAGTATATCTGACCATAAACAACAGGGCTAAGGTCCGGTTCTGATACGCCATCGCATATTCCTGAAGTTCTAATGACAACTCTTCAAAGTAGATGCTCCAACCAGCACTCATTCACGATGGAAAAGGCAGCCAGTCAAATCCATACTTTTTTGACCTGCTTAGCAATCGAAGTATGGTCAGGGGTAGCTTTGTTAATGGTACACTCACGGGATAAACAAAAATTCGCAATTCACATTCAATTTTGCAAATGAAAAACGACCTCCCAGTTATAGAGGAAATTGGTAAGAGTAGAGATTAAAAATGCAGTGTAGTTGGCGGTAAAACCATGTAAAACGAATGTTGCGATAAGAGTTAGCACAGCGTAGTCTTCCCACTATTTCATGCCATGCGAAAGTTTGAATGGTATCACCTTAGCATAAAAATTGTTAGAAAAAAATACATACTGAGCAATTCCAAAGCCAAATATAGGTATGTACTGAGCTACTTCGAAATGAGAGGTAAGAAAATAACCGAAACAGACCAAAACATCAAATCCCTTTACCGCATAATGACGAAACAAACGACGAAAATATTAATATCATGGTCAAAAAATGTCGTGGCCGTGGACGCAATCAATAATATGATATTATATTATTTAAGAGTGCTATAAAATTTTGCTAGCCGCACAGTCAATATTATTTTTTTATTGCCTATTTTTAAAAAAGTATCCTTGCAAACATTTAATTACTATTGCAGTAAAAAAGGAAACCTGAAAAGATCAAACGTTACGCACGTTGCCAAGTATCAAAATGTTTGAATTTCAGTTCACTAATATTAACTGCAACGTATTATTTATAAACCATTATATCAAGCATTTACTCCGTATTGATAGTAGTCAGTCGTGAGCAGGAATTTATCAAAGTATGAGTAAATCTTTTTCTTTATGCTGTAAAAATACCACTAATTACCTCACTAGTCAACTACTAATCCGGCTAAGACTAAACGCAGAAAATTGGCCGGCGACGATATACTTATTGCGAAGGAACAAATAATGAACTAATAACCTGTTGGGATATGTTGGAGAAGGGAGGGAAAGAGAGACGGAAATGGAGAGAGAGAGGGTGAGGGGGGGATGCAGGCGTCGGGTGGGGGTCTGAAGGGTGGTTGGGGGGACGGGCGGGTAGACACATTTTGGGACGTGTCCGTCACCGCGACACTTGTCACTCCTCGCGGGCTGCATTGTTTTGCCACGGGGGTGGAGGGGAACGGGGCGCGTGTCGAACGCGCGACGATGGACGCTGGATCAACATAACACGAGCTAACCGCATTCTGGGGTGAGAGACGGGAGATGCACGAGAATTAAAGCAGGGGTTTGCTCTCCAAATAACAATTCCTTCGGGAGAGCACGAACCAATCACCGTTCCGCTAACACCGCCACCCAGACATCCACCAACTAACTCGCACAGTGTCAGATTTACGTTTTCTTTTTCACTGGAGTTGGAACCAACAACTCTTCCGTAAAAATTAGGCTATGGAGCATATCAGAAAAAAGGCAAATGATGATAAAAGTATTGCCTACGAGTGAGTTGTTCTTAGGTTACAATGGCATCACTTCCGAAGAAATCTAATATGAATAATTAAGTCGTAGTAGTGGAACTTCAGTTTAACATACTTCGATAGCTATGGTTATTTTACTCACACAGTCTGCCACTTGCAGGCAGGGACAACAACTCACGGACAAGTAGGAAGATCACCCCGCCGAATTCGAGCCGAGCCCAACAATTCTTAACTTTGGCGATCGAGAGTGAACCGGTGTCTTAAGCCTTTGCCATCAACACAGGCTATTGCCCAGTTAAAGTTTAATGGGTATGGACACCTTCCGTTCCGAGGCAAAAGAAATCTATACTTCACTACATTTTCAAAGCTAGTAAATATTGTCACCAGATGGGAACAAAGCAGCATGATTTGGAAAGGAGAAGCCAGACGAACAAGTTTTTGAAGTTCTGGCAAACGACAATAATTCCGAATTCTGAGTCTTCGTGCAATACGTTTTCTGTGGGAGTGGGGGGAGGGTGGTTATATATGGAAATAGAGGCCATGTGTTTGAATACCTATAATAAACCAAAGGAATGGTATCCAGGTAAATACTGGGTAACGAGGAACATGAAAAATATTCTCATTGAAACGTGATCCATTTCGAATCAACAATGGCGGATTTCAGTGGCTTAATCAGTAGGCAGATATTACGCGACTCCTGTTGCAGGTGAATTCATTGATGACACGGCCAAGTAAGTTGCTAGCATGAGTCACACATTAACACTTACACCAGAAAAATTAATTACCTACATTGAATCATTGCAAGTGTCTTGCATTAATTAGGGACATGAGTAAATGTACTGGATTGCTAAAGCCTGATTAATTCATCCCCTAGAAGCCCGGGGATCATCTGAGATATTGTTTTTAATGATAGGAAGGATGGAAAAACATGTTCAAAGGTGGAAAAACGGATAGGAATCATTATCATTGCCTCTATTACAGAAAAAATCGCGTAACAAAACCATCATTTAAGCTATGATTGCCGCTATACTTTAATTTGTACGTGAAAAATGACCGCGTTATTCAGACTATAGAAAATCAACGAAAATTCGAAAAACAAAGATCAAACGTGGAAAATCTGAAAAATAGCCACTTTAATAACACTTCAAGATAAAAAAAGAAATATATAGTGTCTGCACATACTATTCATAAAATGAAATCTTTAAAATTATACAATTATGTATGTCATTTTCAACTATGCATTTAGATTTTCATTCTAAACGAAGCCGTCAAGGGTATAGGTATATCCTCCTAAGGTAATGGAAGCTAGCAAACTTATTGCTCATTGATTTTGTTAACTAAGAGGGATTAGATGGCTACAGATGCCACTCATGCTCAAGACGAGAAACAACAACAAGAGAGGTTTATAAGTCCCTTGACTTCTTACACTTTTAAGTAATTTTTTTATAAAAAAAGAGAATTTAGGTTTTGTTTCAGAATGACATCCACTTGATTGTTGGTAAGAGCAAAAAATATAATTCTGAAGCGTTGGAACAAAATAGCCCAAATAACTTATATGGTTCACAAAAATCGAAAAAATAGAGATATCGAAGAGGCAGGAATAATTATGCCTTATTTTACTAAACATTTTATTAAATTATCACTCTCAATTACTAAGAAATTTCTTCTGTGCTCACAATGGCGTGAGCTGGGCCCATTAAAATGCTACTTGAGGAAAGCCTTCCTCCAGAAGCGTACTTCTCAAGGATGAGTGAGTTTAAAAAAGGGAATGAAAAGATGTATTAGAAAAGTGGTAAAGCAATGACTCTCTACACTAGGAACTGAATACGTCTGATACTATAGGAACAAAATATATACGAGTCTGAAATCGAATTCTATCGTAGAAAACGATCTTAAGTATAGATGTAATAGGAATATTAATCCTCACAACAAAGGTGGACTATTAAGTGCAAGGAAAGATGAAAAAAAGAAATCAGTTATGCCATCAGAGCAATTGATCAGGCTCGACCACGAGCAGAATGTCTTTTGTGAGAGATATTGCAAAGCCTTGACTGAATGTTCGCAATTTCTGAGATCCCCCTGGAGAGAATAAATGCTTTAAAAAGGTGACTCCTGCTGCTAGCCCTGAATCATGATGAAAGAAAAGGATTTGGGGTTCAAGGTAGGTTCATAAGAGGCTCATACGAGTTTCAGAGTCTGCAAACTATGAGTAGTTTTAATTAACTGTGTATCCGGTTTATTTCATTTCCGAACTTATGAGCAGAAACAAAGACAACACTGTTAGCTATTACAAGATATAGTACATGAAACATGATCGCCTGGAGTATGTTTCGCTGCTGAAAACCATAGCGTTACACATACATGCATACATCAGCGTAAATTAATCACCCAAAACTGTGGGGTAAAAAAATGCTTTATTAGAATCCAGGAGGTGATCCTGTCAATTATTTTGTTATAACACGAGGGGTTTCTCAAGTTAAATTAAAGAAACCACTTAAAAGTAATATTTTTACCGTTCTTACGAAAAATAATGAATGGCATTACAAATATGTAAACAACTATTCTTAGAACTGTCACGTGAATAGGCATCCGTCAGTGATCAGATTGCAGCTCGCATTGAGAGATAATTATTCCATCACAGTACGTGATCGATGAAATGTTCTCAGGACTGTCGCTGGTTTACTTAATTTCAATCTTCATTGATTTAACACACAAAAGGTTGTTAATAAATCACACATTTTGGCCGGGCTTAAATATAACAGGATAATTTTTGGAAAAAAAACAAAACCCAGGAACCATAGGAATCAAAATTCAGGCCGTGCTAAGCTGTTACTACACGTGTAGAATTGCGGATAAATTTAAATTGGAGTGGACATAGGATTTGCTTTTTTTAACCAAGTTTCAACTTTTGAGGTCGTGTTGGTCAAATTTCCTTATTTTATTCATTTAATAAGAAGTTGAATATGTGCAATTCCTTACGTTTTTGTTTTTGTGAGCAAATAAATGATCTAATAAACAACTCAATTCACTTCGAGGAAAATATTTTTCACACCAACCAACCCAGATACCGCAAGCAATTATCGGAAAACCAAAAATTACGCAAGATGAACAGCGAAACCTAGATAAAAATTCCGCGACAACTTCGTCACATACTATTACAGGTATAAATATACAGGAATGACGCAAACCTCGGAAACATAGACACGACGGAATGCATAGGCAAGTGACGAGTCAGCGGATGAAAAGGAAATTTGAGCCCTCAACTCTAGAGGTCAGGCAAAGACAGAGAAATAAAGTTAATTTTTCTGAGCGTTATGAATGCGAGAAGGAATGAAAGAAACGGAAAGGGATGCGAACGAGATCCCTGGGCAGGAGTGAGCCCCCGAGATAGCTAGGCGTCCCGCTTCAACTTCCCTCAACCTCCCGAGGCGACGCCGATGCAAATTTTGACCAGTCATTCTCGCAACCTCCCCCCTCAACGCCATTCGCACCCCCCGACCATCACACCACCCGTTCTCCTCCCCCTCCCTCGTCTGCAGTCCCACTCCCGTAGGATGACTCAACCGATTCCGGGAGGAGGCCCCGATGATTCTTTCATGCCCCTTTGGAGCAGGCACCCCCCGCAGGGATGCGGTGGGAAAACAGGGTAGGAGAGGAACACGGATCAGATAGTGGTGTGGGAGAGGGGGAGAAGAAAGAGGGGGATCTGAGACTGATACCATTCAACCGCCCTCCGCAGAGAGCGATTGAAAATCCGAAAAGGACGGCCCTCCTTTGTTTCGGGTGCCAATGGGCGGGGGAGAGAATTCGTAAAGGTTTTAGAGGCGTGAAGAAAAAAAACCCGCGACACCCCCTATCGACCGAAAAATTAAACGATCATAGCATCTTTCGCGACGTAAGTCACTACGTCTCGGCGGGAGTCCGATAGAAGCCATTATATTTTCAGCATTACTTTTTGTGCGGCTTCATTATGCCCATGCCCATTTCATTACCGCTCTAAGACACAAAGATAATTATAATGGACTGCAATATGTGGCGACTAGTTATTGGATGACCTAGCAGTATTTACATGAATGATGGCATTACATCGGCAGCATTTTCATCCATATTTTACCGCGAAAAATGATGAAAGAAAATGTAAGCGTGATAATAATACAATACACCAACCAGCCTTTCAGAAAGCAACTATAACAGGAGGAACAGGAGAAAAAAAGAAAGACCAGAAGAATAGTGTGTTTGAACAAAAATAAATGTTAATCACATAAAAAGGCCGAGATAATTATCCCACACCGTAAAGGCTTTTTTATAAAGAGTAGAAAATACGCTTCGTGGCCAAGCGAAATACGTAGTAATCCCATGAGAGATCTGTGAAGGAATGAGAAATTCTGCATTCACGAAGGCTAATGGGAAGAGCTAAATATTGCACAACCACTAATGGCGGAGCAGTTGGATATTTAAACCCATATTGGGTAGAGGACAAATAGAAAGTTCATGAGTCATGAAGTGACTATTATTCCATAAAGGTAAAAGGGAAGTTTATTCTACAATAATGTGATGAATGACGCTTGGGAGAAAGAGATTTTTAAAATAGTCTCCGTCATGCTAAAACTCAATAAATTATGCATTTTAAAAAGCGAAAAAAATATAGGAACTTCCTTTATTCCTCTTCTATCAAAGTTTTTCAGCCATTAAAAATTTCTTTGGCTGAAATAGGAGTAAAACATAACGAGCATCACGAAATTACTTCTAATTGCCGTTTCCTGCCGTTAAATATAATGGTGATCATGAAGTGCAAGATAAGATTTCCAAAAAAGTATAAGGCTTAGCCACCGCTAACACTAGTAGGGAATCATTTTTGAAATTAATGACAAAAACCAAATTAATATTACCTCGTTAAAGAGAAGAGTACCTGGATAGTTATTAGTCTTTTCCTTTAGAAGGAAATCTCCGGATACGGTAAAAAGTGGGAATAAGAGACGGATAAGAAGATTTCATCACTAAGGAAATGTGTTGGAACATTAATGTATCTCAATAATTGTTTCATTCCGGTCAGAGATGGTTATTTCTTCGTAAGACACCTCTTCATCGCCTCTTTGGTACGTTCTTCTCATGTTCATTAAAAGCCATGAATACCATAAGGTCAAATAAATCTCAGCGAAGTTGATAAAACTGTTTTTACCCTTTTCGTAAGACTAGATGAGTTCAGAAAAACTTCAAAACATCATTTATTATACCGCTAACATTCGTACCAATGATAAATCTCTAGAATTGGGTATAATGCTCGCGGTGGGCACGGTGACAAATTACTGTCTGATTTTTGAAATTCCACTTACTGTGACCACTAATCCTTTCCGACTCAATAACAAAAATAAAGAAACAATTTTGTAACGGTACTATTGAAATGCATTCGTAGATGATTTTTACATTTGCTTTGAAAAATAAAACAATTTTTAAGTGAACTAAAGTTGTCCATGGCTTCTCACATTCCGGGAATTCATTATTAGCTTCATTCATTTAAAATAATTTTAGTGTAAATATATATTCAATAAGAACAAGGACGAACTGGGGGATTCAGTTGAAATAAAGCCCTTATATATGTTAATTGATTCAACACTAATGAACTGGTTTCACCTCATTTAAAAATATTCTAGTAGATATATTTTCCTATGCATTCGCTTTTTCTCTTCCGTTGATAACATTCTGACTTTTATTCCATTCCTGAATAACCATTATCATTAAGTACTACGAGACATACTTAAGAAAAATATCAGCAAAAAACAACAATTTCAAGGTTAAATTTGGGATAAAATGACAGGCAAGGATAAGGAAAATTCGAAAATGTGGGGTAAAGCGGAGACATGGGATGGAGAAAATGACGAAAAAAGTTGGGCGAGCCAACGGTGGCTCTTCGAGAAAAAGTTTCACATTAATGGGAAAAAACGCTGTGAAACATGTATATGTATAAAGGTGAGATAGGAAGGTGTCGTGAGAAAGAGGGAGGGAGAAAAACCCTCAGACTCGGAGCGCCGCCCCTATGTTTGTAGAGCGAGGGCGGACTACGGCCTCTTGTTGGTGTGCGCCTCAGGTTTAATTCATGCAAATTGGGTTTAAGAAGAAGTGGAAGAATGGAAGAGGAGGAGTAATAAGAGGGAGGTGGGGACAAAGAGAAGGGGGACGTAAACAGAAACCATGGCGAAGGGAGGAGAAAGCTGGAAGGAGACTGAATAAGATGAACGACACTAACGACACCTGGAATTATAGAGAAAAGTTGTCCCACATGGTGATTATTTTCTGTCTCAGGCAAATTACCTGAAATAAAGAAACTTTACGAAACTGGATATTCCTCTGCAACGAGTGCGATACGAAGTTTAAAATCCCATCGAGAATATAACCAGAAAATACTTCTGAGGCGTGAACTCAGTTTTAAAAAATGTAGTAAGCGTCCTTGATGCGAGGGTATTACTAAAAGATTTTTAACGAATATTATATGATTCAGGAAAAAATGAAATCTTCTTTATATTTTCATATTACTCCGTATCGAATTATCAACATTTTTATCGTACGAAGGCTACATCGCAAGAAGGGTGATAATGGTCATCCACTTGAGAAATAGTTCTAGCGCAGAGTATAGAATACGAAGGTATTTCACGTCCACTTGTATACGTCTCAACCATCACCTAGACGGAAAAAGGTGTAAACAGCGTATGTCCCAAATTACTGTAGGCCATCTGATTTTTCTGCCCTTTAAACTCGCTCAAATCGCATATCACGTTAACCCATAAGTTCGAGCTCTCTATGCATTCATTAATCTACGGTTCTGGCAAAGAAGGTTCTAGTTAACACACGAAATTCACCACGAGGGCAATTTATACAGATAGCGCTAATGCATTTTAACTGTATATTTTTTTAAATTATCATGCAATTTAAATTATACAGAAAAGCTAACTTTTAACATGATAAAATATGCGATGTCATTTAAGCAATACTCTTTAGACACAATTGCAATGAAATTCGAAGAAATATTTGCCCACTGAGTCTCTTAACTGGCGTAATTGTATCCTACCTGACCAAGACCCCTTCCGAAAAATTAACCATACCGACAATAGTAGAGCGGCCAGTAATGAATTTCTTCCACCCATCACTACTCATTACCTATCTTAATGTGAACAATTGCCAGTGGTACCTACCGCGAGATTCGAGACGAGACCGAATGCGGACATTCAAGGCGAGACTCGAAACGATACCGTTATTTGGCGAGACGATACCACCGTCACGAGACTCTCATGAGAAAGTAGTGAAGAGATATGAATAAAATAATCCTAGACAGGGCAAAGAATACTCCGCGATGAGTAATATTGGACTTATCTAAGCATTGAAATTGGGAATTTCCAGCATTAATAAGGTTATGATGGATTTTCCAAATGCTTTACTCTCCAAATGAACATTAGAATTCTCGCCCTATGGCACCGATACTGATACCACGAGTGTAAAACCAAGAGCTAAATGAGAAAAAGGTAGAGTTTTATGCTCCATATTTGTTCATCATCGTTATAAATGTTTTGGATTAGGTAGTTTTCGACTCAATTAGATCCTTAGAAGATCTTACTGCGATCTCTTTGGGCATATCTAGTGAGTAGGTAATAATTCAAGAAGCTGAAATATACTTGCCTCGACCATTCGGTTCATAGCGTGCCTATTGGGTCAACCAAAGGTCGTGAGTTTGTAACCCACCTCGTTCTAGATTGGTGTACTTATGTGTAATAGCGCGATATCCTCAGTGTGTGTTACGAATAATATTTCTATCACTTTCACTAAGGCTACTTTATTTTCCCAAGTTATGTACAGTGTTTAATGACCCTAATCACTTACTTATATATAGTATTGAGGCTGTATATGCTTCTTAGTCAATACTCATTTTTGAGTGCGAATAGCTTAAGCTTATTTATGAGCGAAGTATTTGTTAGGATATTTGGAAGGTAATACAGGATATTTCAAAAATAAATAAAGACAATACACATACAATATATGCATAGTGGTATACCAGATCATTTTCAACATTTTATATAGTCATTAAGGAACTCATCTGTACTGTAGACAGAAGAAACAGTTTTAATTGTGCTGTAAAAGTTGTAACTGAATTAGAAATTTTGACATATTTGGTGAGATAATTGTAAATCATGATTCCAGAGTGGAAAGGCCCCTTGTTATACAATGCTGTTGAATCAGTCTTGAGGATATGATACTCTAGAAAATATATCATTAAATTATTGTGAAATAAGCAGTTATTCGTAGCCTATTTTTCGAAAATGCGTTGAGAGGTTTACCTAACTGGGAAGGAAATGCACAGGGAACTTTGGCATAAAAAGAGATAATAACGACTTATCATCGGTTTTCCTACAAAATTCAACTATATTCTCACCGCGGTCATTTCTTATCCCGAGCACATACCCTCCCACTTCAAATACATCCTTCCCTTCCCCAACCACTGCATATTAGTCCCCCATTACTTCCAGGTTTTCTTGTCCGGGATTTCTCGAATTATCTCTTCCAGTTTTTCATACACCCCGTCCACCTCCTTCGTTGTAGGCATGAGCACCTGGACCAATATGAAATTCGTTGGGCGTGCTTTTATTTCTACCAGAAGTATCCTGTCGCTCACCTGTTAAATGGTTAGGTACTCCCCTCATCTTCCAGTTTGTATTCAACACAGTAGATACCTCACGTTGACTCTCGTCTTACCCTGATATAGATAAAGAGATATACCCTGATATCGATAAATATAGATTACCCTGTAACTATCACTCCAATAGGCCCCCCTATCCCTCCATCTCACCTCGCACTGCCCCAAAACATCTATTTTCCTTTTTTTCCATTTCCTGTTTAATATTTTCTAGCTTCCCAACCCTCATCATTGTCCTAACGTTCCAACCTCCTATTTTAACGCTGCTTTCCTCCTCTTTTTTTCTCTCCCTCATATTCCTGATATATTTTGATGACGTTGTAGTGCAAAGATTTTGTGTGATGACGACCGCGGAGGCCTTGCCTCCCTCGCAGCCGGGCATAACACCCGCCCTTGTTGGCGCCGTCCCATAGTTGCCAGGATTCAATAATCTATGATTGACCTTCATATTGAGGGTAACTGATTGTTGGGAGTTCTTCCCCACCCCTGCTTCCTAACGTTATTTTTAACGTGACACCATCATGTGAACTGCCTTTGGTCTGGCTCCTACCGTTCGACCTTTCTGGCATGGGTGGCCCTACCAGGAGCAATAGTAATTGTTCCTGCCAGTCCAGCTCTAGGGCCATTGGAACGCGCAAGCACTTCCAAGTAAGGTTGTGGTCCAAGGGAAGGGGGTTTTTAATTATTTTATGATAAAAAGCTTGTGTTTTTTAACATGTATTTTGAACGAATTCCATAACTATACACATACATACGGTGGTGACCAAGGAGGTTAAAATGAAATGGAGGAGGCATGACCGTGAACGCTCATGGGCGAAAGTGAAGCAAGAATAGGGGTGCTTGGGAAGGATTTTGGGGAAGGGTGTGGAAGGTGTTGCCAAATCAGTCACAAAACGCGCGTTTCTGAGGTTTTTAACGTTTTTAATTTAGATTTTACGACAATCGAACGCGACCGTCAGAGACGTAAGCCAGAGGAAGATCTACACTGTGCCTACTGCAATGGCGGAATTGGCTTCAAGAATCAAGTGCTATGTCGCCTCCATTTCTTTTCTAACCTCCTTGGTGGTGACTATTGTTATTCTTCAGAGTGACATCTACCGGCAGGTTACCGAACGTTTCGCCTGCGCACATCGTTTGATTGATCGTCGTTCGTGTGCGCTATAACGCGCTGATGTATTCCAAACTTCAATACATTAAAAGGAATGCTCCCATAATAACAGCGGTTGCAATTCAATTTGAGAACTTTAATTATCAGTTCTTACCGTCGAAACTTCACTGCTTACTTACTCAATTATATGAATATCCTTGGATGGGCACGAGGCGTTTATTTTTAACGGTTTTGATGTTTAGTGATTAAAGATATTGGTGTGTTGAAAGGACAAAGGGAACAAATTACCAGATTTGGAAATAATGGAATGATACCTTCCCAGCACCGATGTCAGTCCCTGCAGAAATACCTTTCACGGACAGTGTTCATAATGATTAAATGACGACTTACAGAAAGTTTGTCTTACCTAAACTCGTAAGCTAATGCAATTTAGCCCTAAAATCAAAAATGTTGCTTAAGTATACATTTAGTGCCTCACAAGATAGAACAAGCCGAGTAAATTTTATTCTCAATCTTACTTTTTTATTTTGAAGCGCACAATAATAGCATTATTTTTATTTCACTTCATCACTTATGATAGTTTCACTGCAATAGCGTTACCAATTCATTTAATTTTACTTTAATATTTTAATTGAATATTGATGTACATCTTAGTTATTTTTCCTAGCATAATTTCAACATTCTAAACATTTTTATTTTACCTAAAAGCTCTGGTCATGTATAGATTACGAATTGTTTTTTTTATTGAGACATTATATCCAGCACAATAACTAGCTGTTCTTAGATTAAAAAGTAGTCATTTATTTTTCTTGTGAAAACAAGACGGGATGAGAGGAGACTCAAAACCAAGACCAGAATGAAGTTCACGAGACGAGACTCAAGACGAGACCCGAGTTCGGCACACGAGACTGACCCAAGTCTCGTCTCGTGGCAGCACTAATAATCTATGGAATGGGGAAAGTAGAAATTTTATTTGCAATATTTTTGGACAAAGCAACTTAGAACGTCAAGAAAAATGCTACTTGGGAGCACTGTTTCCGAAGATGAGTCTAATCTAAGAGGATCAATGTTCATATATTTAATCCAGAACGTACATTTTTGGGAATGGCTGCAGACCACTAACGTTTTTCACACAATATTTAAGCCTTTGCCGCGTGTAAGTAGATTTTAAAATCGACGTTCTTTCGCATGACATGATTTTACATATATCTTAGATTCTGTTTTTTCTCAGACTTAATACTCATGTCACCAAATTTCACGTGACAAATAGCTATTTGCTTTTCGAATATGTTACACGCTTACACGACATAAACGCCCATTGGAAACAATAATGGAAGTAGAAATAAATGGGAAAAATTACAGAGGAAGACCAAGAATCGTCAAATCACATCGAGCAAATTATGGAGGACGTCAAAGTGAACTATTATGTAGAAATAAAACGGTTGGCGGTTAGGAGAGGAGTGGAGGGTGGAGCTCCATCGAAACAATATACGGATTGATGAATGCTGATCGTAATGATGACGAATCAAATTTGGCTAGTCAATCAGTATATTAATTGAAGTATTTCTAAGTATTTAATAAATAAGAATAATTTGCCAAGTATTTAATAAAATCTACGAAGTATGATAAAAATTATTTAGTTATTATTTTTAATGATTTTTCAAAGTTATGATCTTAAATATAATCTTCTATGCCCTTTAAAATAGATTATAAATATGATAGGAAATTACTTGTGCTTAAAACTCAACTCAGGAATATGATCTACCAGAGCGTTTGATCCAATAAAATATTCGAGGAATATGGCACAAATAGCATTACAAGTGGAACCACCAAATACTCTCAAATCTCAGGATGGTATCAACGCGACTTGCAATGACCACCATTAATAATGAATAGGAGTAGAGAAGAATTGAAAATCCCTTCTTTTCCCACCTAACCTCTAATTTGCTTCAAGGAGTTGTTTGTTTGGCCTGGGAAAGGAAGGGTCAAGGGAATCGCTCTGAACTGACGTGACGGCGGCCTTAGCAGGATATGAGTTTTCTCAGTATAAGGCAGCTAATAAATTCATTTCAAGGGTTGATGCTTCGCAAATCACATAACAATTGAATGAACTTAGATGCACTGACCTTGAAGCTTTCTTGATGCTAAACAAAATTGCTTAATAACAGGGGACTTTACAACTGGAATGGTATTTGTTTGGTTTATTTCCAAAAGGAAACGGAAATGTGTGAATACACATTGCTTTCATGCCGCAGGAGTAAAACGTAAACGCAGGAGAACTTCATTATTTATGAATCTTGTAATATCTTTCCTTCACCTAACTCGATGAAAACGCGCTCTTATGGAAAATAGGGCCATCAGAAAACTGGAATCCTAAGTATCGTTAGAAGTACTAATTGAGGTTGATTTCGTTGAAAAATAGTAGTGTGATATAAAATAATTTTTAAATCCCATTGTTTTCAACGTCATCAATAATTTCAATGGTGAATGCGCACTATTTTCGCAGTTACACAATATATGCCTTACTGATTAAGAAGGAAATTGCAACAAAATTTAAATATAAGCTATAACATTAATGCAATTCAAGTTCTATTCAATTTTCTATCTATCACGAGATAATAACAATAAAATACAACAATGCTAATTTGTACAAACCATCGCTCCGTGGGTCTCATTGGAGGTTCTCCATGAATAGGGGGCCTAAAACCTACATAAAATTACATACAAATTAAAATAGTCCAAATCATTCCAGTGATTTAAAGCAGCAATCTCCACAGCTGTTGCTAACCCTAGTTACATACTCGCCTATAATTTTGTTGAAATGATCCCCTTGACCGCGGGAGAAATGTGAAAATAGGAAATCACAATCAGCCAAAATAGCATGACGATGGGGAAGTGCGTGGATGGAGTTGAGAAAGAAAGAGACAGAAGAGGAGGAAAATAGCGGCGGCGAGCAGAATGGAAGTACACGACGCGAAATGGAGATGCGGGTGAGAAGCTGGAAGGTTGGGGGAGAGTGAAGTAGTGGAGGGCGGGTCGAGGGAAAGGAAGGAACGGGGAGAGAGAGAGGTAAGGATTAATTCATCAAGTCCTATCACTCCACGTGCACACTCCACTGCCGACAGCGGGGGCTTGAGACCGGAGCGGGGAGGAGAGAGGTGCGACGGGGATGGGAGAGTCGTAAGATGTGTATGCGCGTAATAGCGGGGAGAGAAAGAGGGGGTGGAAGAGGTGTGGGCTTGAGGAGAGGAGGGATTTTAAAAGGGAAGGGGTGAGTGGAGTGGAGAAGGAAAGAGCGGCGGAGGCTGAAGGGGCAGGAGGGCGGGTCAGGGGCACGGCGCGCGGAGGAAAGCCTTCGAGGGTGGTCTCAGCCAAATGGAAATTCCTAACATTGACGAGATGAATGGAGGGATGGAAACAGGGATGGAGAAATGAAGGGAGGAGAGTAAGTGCGCAAAGCATAGAATTTCTTCATCAGAAGCAGCTATTATTTTGATAGCAATATTTGTGAGAGGCACTACACCCTTGTCCTTGAAGGCAGTGATGTTTACGGAGGTAAGTGCGAAAGATGAACATGTATCTTCATTATTTTCCCCTATCGCACTTATTTACAAGTAACTAACGCCTTGCTTGATTATTAGTTTACTATACCCACATCACCTTTATGATTCGTTACCAGCTAATAGCGGATATACGATACTTATGGCCACGTCTCAATTCCGTTTCATTTAAATGGTATAAATGGAGGGAAAAATGAGGCTATGCGCCAATTCAGAATTTTAATTTAATTTAGCTGGAATTCTTCAGAGTATTTCATATTAATCATAAAATTCAGTTGGCAAGTTACATTTCCCTTTCATAAAAAAAATTAAAATCAATTGGTTTCAAGAAGGTATATATCAACACTATCAATGATAAAATGAAATCCATCGGCAAAACACTTCTCAGTTCTATTTTCAGCACAATTGCGCAAGATTAAGTGTGTAATCGAGGATGAGGGTAAATGGGAAGTTGGCCTCCACAATGTGACACCCCTGCATTATTTGAAGATATAGTACCGCCGTGTAATGTTGAAAAAATTAACTATAAATTGTTAGCGCATTTATGATCTGAGATTAAATATGCATTTCAGAGCCAAACTCGAATCCTAATGGATAAAATGCTAAGAATATTCACAGAACGCAAACCATAGAAATAAGTCCAAATGATAAAGTTAACGCCGTACTGGTCGTTCGGCGATCGCATGACTATTCAGTATTTGCCATTTTCTCAATTGTTACCTGATTACGAGCCAGCCCGAAAAGCATCCAAATTTGTCACGCTCTCCAAAATGGACCAAGCATCCCAAATCAACATCGCTCAAGAAGGTTACTTGAGATTCTAAATTAAGAGCCAATTTTACCCGTTGAAAGTTCATGCATATCAAATAAATATGGCGAGAATGATCGCTTTTGGCACTAATTTTGATCATGATTACAACTCACAGGCTACAGTCATGCTGATTTGACTGAAATGACGTTGGTCGAGGAAGTTTTATAAAAAAATACCCAAGGCAATTAATCGCACTTCATTTCGGACTCAAAGGATACTAAGTGCTTCTTGGGCTCATTAAATAAAAAATCGCAAGACAACAGACTTGTTAATGAACAACTTTGAGTCTTACTTATCACTAACTCGGGGTCCAACCAACCAGCGGTGGGATAGATAAGGAGACAGATATCCTTGAATAAAGCTGGTATGAGTGAGCAATTTATATATCTAAGGGATTCCTTTGGCTGGGACCTAAGCGGATTTTTACGGAATTCTCGGTATCAAATAGTCGCACCGAGAGGGGTTTTCGGAAGTCTTCACCCACGCTGAAACTATTGGATTAATCCATTTCATTTTTTGCCGATTAAAATTCTAAGTTCATAAGCTCGAATAGTTCAAAATATATCCACGGCTAATACGTAGTTATTAAAAAAAAGGTAACTCTAGTAAACAGGAATGGGAAAATTTACCCATACAAAAAGAGCGGAGCACTTCCTATGTAGTCCAATTCGCATGCATGAATGTTAAGTAAATATAGGTTTTAATTACATAGCAGGCGAAAGAGCGAGAATATGAAGAAAGATGCGAAGTTCAAATAAAACCGTCATAGAATACTCTCCATGGTCTTACGGCGCGGCGCTAGGGTGGGATTATGGCGTAAAACTCGTACGGAGTAAACTTGCAAGAGCAGCATGATCACTAAATATCCAATGTAGGAATGTAATGCGTAAAATAACAATTAACACGGAATGTTATTAAGAAGTTTTACATTTTAAAATTAAGTCGTTTTCTCTTTCAGTGTAAAATAAATCTCGTGTATCACCACTTTTCATATTCTCGCACTCGAATATTATGAATAGCATATAATCATCTGCGAAGTATCCGAAAAGTCCGAGGATATAGTACAGAAGGGAAATGCTCACGTTAATTTTATCTCCGGCTTTACTAACCATAAAAGTAATGGCAATATTTAACGCGAAGTTAACATACATATTATTTTCAAGGAGAAGACGTTTATCAAAATTAATAATAATATTTGTTAGACGAGAATTTTTGGGAAATGCACACCTTCCTTCTCGTTGCAAATTTGAAAACAAGCCTCATCAAGCTTTCATTCAAACCAAACAAAAACAAACAACCCGTAGCCAACCTCTTAATTATTTGAAATTTTGGAACAATTTCCAATGAAATTTTTAAACGATAGGTTTAACTCTCACTAACTAACTAACACTAACAAACGATAGCTCTTACTAAAACTTGACATTCTTCCAACCCACTTCCTCTCTCGTAACATTCTGAGGCCATGATGAACATCTTATGAAGCCACAGCTTTAAAGGCTGCTACAATATTCCTCCGTATGGCAGGTTTCATATTTAAAACTCCGCTATCACCGTCATGAGCAAGCAGGATTACTATGCCCTGGAAAAGCATGGAGGACGCCACGGGAGACGTCGTATGATGGAGAATACAGGCAGCTGAAAAAAATTCGCGGGGGGTGCATACTTGGGCGGGATGGGGTCGCTGCATATTCGGAGGAGTGAGTACGAGTGGACGGATGGAAAAAAAGAGGACACACGAGACGAGTGAAAAAAATAGAAGGGCCGGAAGTTGGTGACGAGCGGATCGGCTGTCCGTCCACGCTATTGGCCGCCGGTTCCCAACCCCCCCGGCTTATTTTTTCCCCTTCGGCCCCTCTTATCCCTCCCACTCGCAACTAAATCCTCCACTGCCCTCCCACATCCACCTCCATCCCACCCCCCTCCTCTCTCCTCCCACCCTCACCCCTCCCCTTTCGCCCCTATTCCCGTCCTTCCTTCCGCTGAGCGCCCGGATGGAGCGACAGCTGTCACTCAACGACAGGACACGCGATCAGCCAATGAAAACCAGGTCTCTCTTTCTCTCTCTCTTTCCCCTCACTCTTCCCCTCATCTACACTAGTCCTTTCCCTTATCTGTCTGTCTCTTTCTCTCTCTCCCTCTTCCATCGCATCGGAGGGCCTCAAGTGTAAACAAGAGCGTGATGGAGCCTAGAGGATGGACCTCAGAAACACAGATGGCCATCTCCTGAGGGATGTTTCAACTTTTTGAAGAGATGACCTCGAATTTCATGAAGGTGGAAAGAGAAGGAGGGATTGAATACGCAGTAATACGGATCACTTGATGGATAAAAGCAAAAGAAATCACGCGCCAGGAATAAAATGTGAAAATAAGACCCGACGCAAACACGACTAAAATGTTTATAGCAAGGTTTGATGTTTATGGAAATCGTTCTCAGAGACACAGGGTCAACTCAACATTATAGATGAAATATAAAGAGTTGTTTTTGAGGACAGTAACAGTCTTCTTAGTCTCGGCTATAAGAAAAATAAATACGGCTAAATGAAAGATTAAAAGTGCAATTATGGCATCATCGTAAGGCACTTACCGAGCTTTAGGAAAAAATAATGTAAATTCTATATCTTTGTTGCTCGGCAAATCAATTATTGAGAACTCGCAGAACTAGTATCTACGCCACGAATTACGTATTTGCTAGTAGGGAGAGTTTCTAACAGAGTTATCCAGTCTTTATAATATTTGAGCTTGGGCCAAAGAATGCATGGGTACATCAGAGGCTTCAAAAAGATCTTAAAAAATAAAGCCGCGGCAAACTCAATGAAAATTCCAGGTTTGGAATCAAAAGAACGTACATTTTTCTCAGAGGGCTGGATTTTTAATCCGACTGCATTCGGAAAGGGATATGCACCATAAGGGGAGGGGGCAGAAGAGAGAAATAAAAACGGAGGAAAATAAAGGAGAGGGCGTGGGAGGCTGGGAGAAGAAGGAAGGGGCAGAGGAAGGGGCGGGGGGGAGGCCTCACAGTTTGTCGAAGAAAGAAGTGCGCGAGGAGCAAATCGCTTGAGCGCATCGCATGCACCGCTATTTCGCACACGGATCTCATTGTTCATTTATTTCCTTTTCTCTGGGGCGGTGACGAGCGGCTGAGCTGGAGGAGGGACAGTGATGGATGGAGCGGCGTCGATGGTGCGGGATTTCAAAGGCATAAGAGGTAGGAGGGAAAGAGGAGGAGGATGAAGAGGAGGTGGGGAGGGCCATAGGGAGATACGAGGAGTTGGAGTGAGGGGGAAGGAGAGAGAGAGAGGGAGGGGGGTATCAGGGAAGAGGGGGTATCAGGAGAGGGGTAGGAGGACGGAAGGCTGAGGGATAGATTGAAGTGAGCGATCGGGATTAGCGTTGAGAGACGAGTGGGAGAGAAGAATGGTAGGTGAAACGGAGGCTGAGAGGCCGAAATATTGGGAGATTTGTTGAGGTCGGGTGGGCGGGCGAGAGGGAAAGAAGGCTGGGAGAGAACGGAAAGTGGAAAAAGGGAGGAATGAAAGAACTGGGAAGAAGGGCGAGGGTAATCAAAGGAAAGAGTGGAAGGAGTTTTTTGGAGGAAAAAAATAGATTGGGCGTGTGTGACTGTGTGTAAGCGTGTGAGTTATTGTTTGCTCCTTCGAGCTCGCGTGGGTGGGTTTCGTCTTTTGTGTGTGTGTGTGTGCCTACGGAAAATGGGAACCCCCTCACGTGCTATTGCGTATGAGTGATTGTTATGTGTGCGACGGCTTGTGTACGATTGTGTGTTTATATTGTGTGGCGGCACTCACGAGGGACTGTGTGGTGGGAGGGGGAGTGGAATCACGTGATCCATTCAAAGTAATTTGAGCCGTCTCGATTCGTCAGGCTTCAAAGGGAGCAGGGGCGGAAGTAATGGAGTGCTCTCAATTCCGAATCGCGGTTCACGCTTTGTTTATTAATTAAATCTGGCAGTCGGTCGCGGAAGAAGGCCATTTGTTTAAAGTGTCAATTCAACACTGAGGGCGTAATGTAGGTCATCCTCGTAAGGGTTTGAGAATGTTTTATCATCCTCCCATTCAAAGAAGCGTCTGGCACGATAGGGTATATATATTCAAGGTCTAAATTGTTTTTTTATTTCCAAGAGATTATAATTGAATTTCAAGCCAGTCAGTTAGCATTTGGTCTCTTTCATACTGAATAAAACCCTCCTCCACCCTTCCTCGTTTTTTTCATGATTAATATCCTGTGGTGATATGTATACTGAGGGAGGCTTAACATTTTATCCATATAAGCAAATTCACAAAGGATAAATTTAATCTCACGTCTTTTTTTTACATTTAAGCTATTAAATAATGAACAATCATGGACTCATCCGCTTATTTTTTTCAAGGTTTTCGGTAGTACGTACAAAGGTTTTCACTGGGGAAGAATTAAATCTTCATTCACCATAAGTAGCATTTTTAAGAACATTTTCCAGCCTATTTCGTCATTTTATCTAATCTGTTCAATGAGTAAACTGACCAAGGAACTCACTCTCGTCCCATGCACCCTTCCTAGAGAAACGAACGGTGATGATCCTTTGACACGAGTCAGTCTGCTGAAGCGTCACTCCCATGACCGAAGAGGACGATAGAGTTTTAAAAGAAAAATTTCTAGTCTAACGTCAACTGCACCACCATTCTTTCAAGTACCCTTCAATCCTGTTTCATCCTCCACTTCTATCCTCCTTCCCTTCGTTTCCATTACCCTCCAACCATCCAACCCTCCCAATGGCAGCCTCCCGCTTCGCACCGCGGCGGCTCGCCTTCAAGAAATCTCTTTCTTCCTCCACCCGGGGCCACGTCTAACCACCCAATTCCCGCCATCCACCGTCATTCAAGAGAGAGAAGCATTCAAAGTCTCAAATCCACCCCTTTCCGCCACCGCGCTCTCCTGCCCTTCATAGGATATGACATGAAAAGAGCCGCGGGGGAAGTTGGCGAGAGGTTTTGGAAGGCGGGAGAGAGGGGGGGAGGGTAAGGGATGAAGGGGGAAGGATACAACCCCCTTTCGGAAAAAGGGAGTGTTTGGAACGAGCGGCGGGGGGGTATTTGGTGAGGGGTGTAGGGATGTGTAGGAAGGGAGGAAGAGGAGGCAGAGAGGGAAGAGAGGTGGGTTGAGCTCAAGGGGTGGAGTGGGGAAGGTTAGGGGCGTGGACTTTTGATTGACAGCTCCGTCTGCCCAATCACGAGGCCGGAATGCTGATGAGGAACACGTCAATCAAGCGGGTGAGGGCTGAGAGAGCCGAGTCCCTCGTTGCTCTGCCCTGAGAAAGCTGCTCCTCCCTTCACCCGGCCCACGCACGCACACACTCCACTGCCATTCTCCCTCGGAACGCCACGGGTTTCTCCTCTCCCCTCTTTTCTCTCTCTTTCTCTCCTCATTCTCTCTCCTCCACAGCAGACCAGACCGAAGCACCCTCCTCCACTCCCCCCCCAACCACCCGATACCGCATCCTGTTTACACCACCAACCCACCCCCTTCTAGCGCGCATTCTATCGCTCCGTTTCATCCGAGCCTCCTCCTTTGCTCCTCTCTCATTTCTTCCTCCATCATCTCCGAATTTCTTCTCATCCGTCCACCCTCCACTTCCTGTCCCCATCTCTTCCTCTCAACCTCCCCCTCTCACCTCAGTCATCCCTTTTCTCCAAAGGCGACTCTCCCTCATGCCGTTTCTCACCCTTGTTTTCCTCACTTCATTTTCCATCTCTTCTCAACTTCTCGTTCCACTCTCCGCGTCATTCGTTCTAGTCCAGGCTTTTACAAATTTTAGTAATTCGCCCGAGATAAACTTTGGAATGGCGTGCGGTTTTAATGCCTTGGGTCATGTTGCATTGGTTTGAACGAATTACTTCCACACCATATTGCCCAGACTTAAGTGAATTATGCATTTTAACTCTGATCCGGCTGGAAATACCAAGTACACTCCCTCTATTCTCACTTCATAATGAAATAAGGGACCACTGTGCGATTGGTGTTCACAATATTGCCTTCAATAATTTTATTGCATTTTTTATTGCATGCACTAAAATCAATGGGAATATTTGAGGAATTCAACTTAATTAATTACAATGCTATCAGGAGGGCGTTTTTGTGCAGAATTAGACGATAAATTACGAAAAATTTAAAGGTCCTAAATGTCTAACTCAAGTAATTTATATGGTACATTAATGATTTCTATTGTTCAGGAAAGTTACAAAGGATGACAAAAATTATGCTTCGTATTTCTGTAATGTTATAATGCAATTATCAATTTCACTTCATTTATGAAAGAGTATACACATTCTCCATATTTTTATATCATTGAATGAAAATTCGTAAAATATTGTTGCAATAAGTTTACTAATAGCATCGTATATTGAAGCATTATTAATGCAAAATGTAAAAATAAAGCAATTCAGCGTTAAAAATTATTTATAGAGACATTTTGATTTCGGTTTCGTGTTGCCACACTTTAAGTGTTTTACTTTTAAATATAATTGCCTCCACTTTCGTCTCCATTGACGACATTAGTCATAAATCGAACCCTACCAGTGAAGCAGCTTCATGGTTCCCAAAGCATTAAGAATCAATCACATCCGCAGCGAAAGCATCCATAGAGCTCGAACCAAAAATTAGCAACGCTATGGTTGGCTCACCCACCTTGAGCCTTTTCCTCCCCTACCACATCGCCACCATTGCCTTATTCCCTCTTTCATTCCCCCCTCCTACTTCCTTCCTTCCTTCCATCTCCGCCCAAGAGCCACTCCTACTCGGCCGCAGCGCCCCCTCGTCGCTCCGAAAACCCCCTTCCGCCTATTAAAGTATGATAATGTCCGTGTCAGGGATACAGATAGAAGACAGAAGGATGCCTGGAGAGGAAAGCGAGGACAGGGTGGCGGAGGGAAGAGGGGGGGTGGGCGAGATGGGAGATTCGAGGCAAAGGAAACTGGAATCTTCTGTCGGAGCCCTGAGGGGAGGAGTCGGATCCTGGAGGGGAAGTGGCGGATGTTTAGCGGGGGGGGAGGGGAAAAGGGGTTGGTCGTGGTGGATGGAGGAGGGGTATGGGAGTGGCGGTAAAAAGCACGTGGACGGGGGAGGAAGCGAATGGATGGGAGGGGTGGTCGAGAAGAATGGTGTGAGTGGGCCGAAAGTTTATTCTGGAGGGAGGGGGGGAGAAGGGAGGAAGAAGGGCGAGTTCTGTGGGGGTTTGTGAAGGGCGAGTGGGACGTAGAGGCTGGAGCAAGGGCCCTCTTAGTCCTCCTCCTCCTCCCCCCTCTCCCAGAAATCTCTTCCAAAAGAGATGAGATGGTGATGCCATTCAACGACCAAAAAAATTAATATGCCACTTTTTTTTGAAAGTTCGAAAATACCTCCTCTCTCTCCGTTTCCATCTTTGCCTCGAAATAATGCGGTAGGTGATATTACCATGATGTAAACACAACCCTTTGTTACGCATATCACTCGCTGCCTTTTTATTTTCTTTAGGACGACAAACCCGAAGGCGTTATTTGCTTGACCTCGTACATTTTCTGAGTTAACATTTTCATATGAACGGTGGGTATCAAGAGGTGTAGCCCAAATTTTCCGGGATAAAATTGTACTGTATGTGGGAGTGTAACCTCAAAGTAAGGTGTTTTCAGGCACGTAAATAACATTCTTTCATATTCTGCAAATAAAAGTATTTATTAATCAAGTGAAAATCGTTTGATACCAAAGAATAGATGTGAAAGAAATAATGTATATTCTAAATAATTGTGTTGAGCAAAGATTTCTATTTTCGAATAGTCTCAAATATACACATAAATGAGGAACGTAAGAATCGGTACCAATGTACGAATCATATTGGACAACCCCATTAAATACCTAATAAACAAAACTCACTGAATTTAGCTTATTTGACGCAAAGTTTTTAAAACTTAAACGAATGGAACGTCATTTATTGGGACCATTATGGGCAGTTGGTGTACAATTTTCGTTTTACATTTCTCATTATGTTCATTAACAGGCGATCACTGTCTTTGAATGATAAGCATTTACGATGCAATTTGAGTATTTAAAAATGACCTTCTACGGCAAGGATCGTGAAATGAAAGAACAGAATATTGCAACAAGGTCACGAGCGTAAAACGCGTTCCACTCACAATTAGTGACTTTTTCGTTGAATAAAAATCTAAGAAAAAGAAAAAAATGCTAATTACAATCCAAAGCGGCGACATTTTTCCCATTCACCGCATACGCCGCGACACAACCCCTCCTTGCCTGCCTTCCAACCGCTAGTCCTCCCCTTTTTTCACTGCAATCCCTCGAGCGGTTACTCTGCGGATTAATTAAAAAAAGACGGACGAGCGTGAAAAAAGAATGTGGAAAACAATTGAACAAAAGTGAAGCGACTGCGACACTGACACGCTTCGCTGCGGCACCGGCAAGAGTAAAAAACAATGGGCGACTCAACAATCGGCGACGGGGGCGGCGGCGGTAACGGACGGCCGATGCTTGAACCAAAAGTTCTCTGGCTTGTCGCGCCGTGGAGAGGGATAGGGAGAGAAAGGCCGGTAGATTTGGATATACGGTTTTAAGGGGGTGTGTACGCCCGGCGTGAGAATGTCTGTTGGGGGAATAGAGGGGCAGTGTGGGTGCGGGCGGATTTCCAGAGAAGTGGAGAAGAGGGGTTAGAAAGGAACCGAGAGGTCAGGAAAGGGTCGGCCGAGGCACAGGACCACGACACGGTACGCCATCTATATTCTAAAGACCCGCTCGAAATCCCAGGCTCCCTCTCTCAGTGTGGTGTAAATAGTGTGGAGTGGCCCGTTTCGCGTGGAGTAGTCGAGGGAGATGAATAGGGAGAGGTAAAGGGAGGCAGAAAGACTTGGGGGGCTGTCGCTGCTCAGCCCACATGTACACGCATATATATAAATGTATATAATGCTGTGTGGAGGGGTGAAGGGGTAAGGCCTTTACAAAGGAGAGTTCCCGAATGAGGTTGACCAAATGACACAATGAAAAGTCCTTTTGGAGAGGGTGATAGTTAGCACTTCCCCTTACCCCCCCCCCCCCTCCCCGCTGCTCTCCCCTCACTTGACGTCTCATATCAATCCGCCCCTTTCCGCTCCGCCTCCCGTCTTTGTTCTCTCGCGCCCGGAAAATAAATTGCTTCGGAATATCTCGTCCGGTGAGGTCAGCCAGGTTTCAGTCCATGAGACAAAAGAGGCGCGTCCGTCACCATGCCGCTCAGAACAAGAAGTTAATGTCTTGTACTACCTCAGAGAAGGATGATTGTGAGCAGGAAATGCAACACTTGGAATGGAAAGAGTCTTCATAAAAACATACAACTACACATACGAAATTGGTTTGCTATAGATAACAAATATCAGTAGGAATTTTAGCGTTTTTCGTTCATTAGAAAACACAAATGCATGATTAACTTAACAAATATTATTCCAGTGGTTTTCTTTAAGGGTCATACGTGAAGATAATTTTAAATGTTCTTGTATAAATAAAATTATTGGGATAAAACTCTAAACCGCATGGATTAAAATGCGACCTTAAACCATGAAAATGATCGCTCACGGCGATTCTACAGCCTATCATTTCTGAAGGGGACTTTACAGTGATAAGGTTTATCTTAACAGGAAAAGAAAAAAATACAAACGACATTCCGCATTATTCTAGAGAATTTCACAATCATGTTTAAGATCCTCAGCAGTAGCAAAGCCATACTGTACGGCCCACTAAAAAGAAATAAAAATGTAAAAGACCTTGAAAATAGTATTTTTAAACGTGGTCACAAAGGAAGTAGTAGATGTCGGATAGTTGAAATAACTGTCTTAGATAGCTAGTGAATAAATGCCATATTTTTCGAGTTCCGGTACTCATCTATTACCCATTTTATGGTATTTTGTAAATATTTTACATTAATAAATTATTATATTAAATAATACTGTCAATTAAAATAAAATAAACATGCCAACAAACAAAACAACGTCTAAATATAAAGTTAAAATAATATTATTCTTCATTATAAAAAAATACATTAATTTCAACAATTAATGAATAATTACATTTGATAGCAAAGTATCACGCAACGAACATGCTATACCTATACTTTTCTCGAAAAAAATCATCTTTGTATAGTTTCTCTTAAACCTTGATATTGATGAATTTCAACAATTTACCGCGGATAAGAAAGATAATGCCCCGTCAGCAAAATTTTCAAAGGTTTGGGTTGAGCACCCGTTTCACCATGCGTTTGCCTCGAAAACATTTCCGCACTGCTTTAACCTTATTCATATTCTCCAAAGTAGAATAAAATATCTCCTTTGGAGATCAAAATAGGGTTTTTGCGAGGCACGTGGGAGCAGATGACATACGGTCGTCATCCCCGGCAGCAGCCTTCGCACTTCCGAAAGGATTTAGGTACCTCTACTGCGTGAGCGCAACTTGGAGTTAAGGGAGAGATGAACCTACCGACAGGACGGGGGGGAAGATGTGAGGGAGGGACCCATTTAGAGAGCGGATCAGGATTGAAGACGGCGGGAAAGAACTTTGCTCGCACTTGGAATCAGACGCAGGCACCCGGTCCCTTCCATTCCCTCACCATCTTCTTCGTCCCCCATTCTTCATCTTCCGGGCGCCTCTCCTTGCAAATGCGTCCACCGTCGCCCCCCCCCCCCCCCACACCACCTCCGCTTCCGAGAACGCCTTCTGTTTCACGCGGTGATGGTCCCTTCCTTCGCCTCCCTTCCCTCTCGGCCTTTTCCCTTCCACAGTCTCACCAAGCGGCGACAAAAGACTGATGCCACGTGATGCCAGGTAGAATTTAATATAAAGCCTCTCCCCTTCCACTATGCCACTTTCCCTTTTCGCTCACCGCTCCTCTTACTCCCCGCCCCCCACTCCCGATGCAGCACCCACTTAGGGACAGCAGCCATCCCTTGCATCCCTCACTTTTCTTCTTCCCTCTCTTCCCTTCCTCCCCGTTGCGCTCCACAGCTCCTTTAACTATTCACCCTTTCCGACCACTCTCTTGTCTCCGCAATTCCGCCCTCATTCCACGCGCATGGTCTTCAGCCTCAGCGAGTCATCTAGATCCTAACATTTTTTTCATCCCTTCTTTTTTTCCAGGGTCGACTACCGAAAGAAAAACACTTTTCCAAACTCACCCCGCCAATAGTTCAATATCCATAATCGTGCCTCTCTGCCATTATTCTTCCTTCAATTTTTTACTGCCACACTCTAATATCCTTCTTTACCCGCATTCTGAAAAAGCAGAGCCCCGAAGACTAACAGGAATAACAAAGGCGACTCTCAGTAAATAATTTCTCCAATCGAAGATTTTCGAAAACATTTGTCATAGTTTTCATCTGTAGGTACAGGGAACTTAGCCACAGCGGAACATGTATCTCCTCTCCTGATATTAAAGTTACAAGCCAAGCCCAAGTAATCAATAGTATTATTTTTCATTTAAGCAAATATCTGACCGCTTGTCAGAGCATCGGGCTCTAACGTCGATAATTCTGTTCAAGAGTCAAAAAGAAAAAAAAATTAACGAATAAATGCAACTCGCAAAACTCCACAAATCGGCTAGTGATTCCGCCTTTCCTTAATGAAGACTTTATTGCCACGGGTGCAACCATAGACTGAAGGTAAACTTTGGACTTCTTACGAAAAGCATAATCGGTTTACCAGTCAGGCCTCCCACCAAAGGTTCAATGTCCGTAAGTTCGCTCCACACACAAAGAAAGGAATTCCGCTATTTTGTAGAATACATCTCCCAGCAGTCACGCTCCTGCTCCCCTTGAAACCAATCTCTCATCCACCACCGCCTCAGCCTCCACACCCGCAGATGTTCCCCCCTTTACTTCGCCATCAAGCACCCGCCCGTCTTCCCTTCGAACGCGCGGATGCCCCAAGTCATCATCTTCGGGCGAAAGAGAGAGAGGGAGAGAGATTGAGGAAAAGGGGTCTTCTTCTTCACCTTCCCTCTGCCAACCCAATCCCTCCCAAGCCTGGTGACTCCCTGTACGCATTTCATCGATCCCCCTCCTCTCCGACTCCGCGGCACAAGTGTCGGCAGGACAGATTCTATTCATTTCGCGTCGCTTCCCGTTTAGACTCACATTTGACTTTTGACAAATGGAGCATCCCACCAACCCACTCTGCAACACCCACCTAAACTCCATTTGGTCCTCTTACTTTTCCGCCGCCTCCACTTCCTACGCATATGCGTTTTCTCCGAGGAAGGTGGCGGCATGGATGGATTGGAGAGGAGGAGGTGGTGGTTTGGAAGGAAGGTATGAGAGGTTTCCCCGTCCATGGAAAGAAGGGAAGGAGTGGCCGGCGAGAGTGTAGGTGGAATAGTGAAGAGAATACGAGTCTGTACCTTATATTAAGACCCTAAGAGGTAGCGCCCACATAAGGAGAGCCCTGAGGAATCACCTCAAATAGACGTTTAGTAAGGTGAGACAACTAAAACAAATGTTCGCATAGATGTTTCCAATGTGGCAGAACCGCGCACGCACGGCTCCAGGTTTAAAAAAATAGATGACAAAATGAACTCTAATTAATCATAAGGCATCTATCATCAGGTGAAATATCAGGTGAAACAAAGTCATAAAGGCATGTAGCAATTAATTCTTCAGAAAACAAATTTAAAATTCCATCTATAAAAGTATTTTATATCTCATTGTTTCATTCATAATCACAGTTACCTTCTGAATTCGACAGTGGTATAAAATGTAGTAATTATTTTTTTAAATTTTCAAATGCAAGTATATTAGAGCAAACTAAAAACAATGACTCATTAACGGATTATTTCCATGGTAACAAAATAATTTTTACATATTTTGCAGCATTCATCCGGCAGATATATGTTAGATTTCTGAAGCCTGATTTACAAATATAAGTAGTTTTGTCTTCAAAGAGAATTTATAATTTTCCAATTATTTTTTACTCAAGTAAATAAACAAAAATATTAATTATATGCATCAAAGAAAAGAAAAAATTATTGGAAAATAACATTTATTATTTTATTGAATGCCGGTTTAAAAATGGCTAACTCTAGGCAACCCCACATTTTTATACTGATGTTTCCAAAACCTAAATATTGACAAAATCTTTTCTTTCTTTTCAGAAAATGGCCTACCAAGGCGTCTTAGGACGGCTTACACCAACACTCAACTCCTTGAACTCGAGAAGGAATTTCACTTCAATAAATACCTTTGCCGGCCAAGGAGGATAGAGATTGCGGCATCTCTAGACTTAACGGAGAGACAGGTCAAGGTGTGGTTCCAAAATCGAAGGATGAAGCACAAGAGGCAAACTATGAGCAAGCAGGGAGAGGATGGTTCGGAGAAGGGCGAGGGCGGCGGAGGAAAGAGCAAGATGGGAGAGGGGAAGGGCGGTAGTCTATTGGACGATAAGAAAAGTTGCCAAAACTGCGACTTGGCTCCGGGAGGACTGGGAGAGAGGGGCAAAATCGGCAAGAACAACAACAGCTCTTCGCAGAAAAATCAAAATTCAACGGGGGGTTTCAACACTAACAGCAATGCGAGCAGCATCAGCAGCGGTGGGAGCACGCCTTACGACAAGATGGGGATGATGATGGACGAAGAAGACGAGTCGGGCACCGTGACGAGGCCAGGGGGTGGAAGGCGAGGGAGGATGATGGGAGCGTCAAGGAATACTGAGGACGGAGAAGACGACGACGATGAAGACGACAGGGATGAAGATGACGAGGACGATGAAGACTCTCGATCGGACCGAAGTGGCGTAGGCACCCCGATGACCAGGAAGATGTCGACGACGCCCAGCAGAGACGTCAAAGTTGAGCGTGCGTCCAGTCCCCCGACCACCATCACCACCCTCGGCGTAATGGGTGGAACTGAAATGCCAGTCTCGGCAATAAAAGGGACCCCAAGAATGTCACCCATCGGCATGACACCCAAGTGCAAGAAGGAACCAGGGAGCATCGGCCCCACGATAGTGGGACTGCATGAAGGACAGTTATGTGTCGGTCCATCTCCTCAACCCACTCCACCTCAGAGCCTTCCTTCACAGCTAACTTCAGCTGGAGGTAGTCTGACGCCGTCCACGCCAGGGACACCGCCTCAACCAAGTCCGCAGGGTCCAGCGGCAGCCAACGGCCTTTTCAGACACAGTTCCCCTACTGCGGCTACAACTGCAACCTCCGCCACGGCGTCCAATGTGGGAGGTGGGGGTGGAGGCATCCATGTCAGTCCAAACCCTGCCTCGGTAGCAGCTGGACCGATGGGGGCAATGACAACTTCCCTGCATCATAATAACGGCGTTAGCAGCGTTGGTAGCAGCAGCAGCGTTAGCAGTTGCAGCAGCTCTTCTAGCAACAGGAGTCAGACGCCTCCAAGATACCACTCCTCTCCCATGAAGAGGCAATCTCCTTCAATGGCTCAGACAACTCACAACGTAAACTTATCGGCAGTGCAGCAGAGGCAGCAGCACCACGCTCAGCAGCCGACATCATACGGTCACTGCGCAGCCGAGTTCAGAGGACCTCATCATGGAAGAACCGAGTACAATAGATCTGGCCACATGATGGGACTGCAGCAGCAAAGAATGGCAGCGGTCTGTCAACCTCCAGTGATGTACTACGGTGGCAGAGAGTATTCTCACCACCAACAGCACCAAAATCCCGCTCACCAACACCCCCAAATGGCCATGCATGCGAGTCAAATGTCTCAAGGCCACTGCAATTCCCCACGAATGATGTCCACATCGTCACCCGGGATCACTGCAGTTCCGTCGCAGCAGGATAATTACTCACCGCAGCAACACTCTGCACAGGTTCAAACTCACGGTCACTGCGCAGTAGGAGGACAGGACACGGCGGCTGTGGAGCCATACGCGATGCAGGCTTCAGGCAGACACGGAATTCCGGGAAACAATCAACATATTGCTTCCACGGGTGGAGTACAGCAAGGGCGAATGGCTGTAGGGATGGCTGCAGAAACTCGAACTGCCGTTCCCCAACCGCACCATCCACATTCGCAGCAGGCGCATGCGTCTTCGCCCAGACATGCATTTCAATATCAATCATCCGTGCATGGAAATCAGTCCGTTCATCCCGGAAACCAACATCAGCTTCACTCGCAGCAACATCACCACCAAACGCAACAACAGCAACCTCATCAATATTTTGGACCTGGAGTATACAGCGCTACGAATACTGGCTATCATCATCCAAACCAACAAGATATTCAGCAATACTCTGGGTACAATGGCGGCATTACCCCGGGGATGCCAACGCATCAACAAAGTAATACAGCTCAGCATCACAATGTTGCATCAACGCATCATTCATTCAGGGGTCCCGAAGGAACACATTCATACCATCAAGCATACGGAAACTCAGGCGCTAGCGGAGGCTCCCAAGTCGATCACTATCAAACTTCTGCTCCCAGTGGTTATGGCAGTGGAGGATACGGGCATCAAGGGATGGGAACTGAATACACTGGGGCAATGTATCCAAATGGAGGAGGAGACGGAACGCAGCAGAGTATGCCAGGAACACATATGCATGATCCGGCATACTATGAAGGCGTCCATCATAATCCTTATGCTGGGCACATGCAGGAGTACAGGGGAGCACATCCTCCCGGGGGTTCACAGCCCCCGGGGGCCCATCCACACGGGGCAACATCGCAGGGAACGCCAAGCACTCAACACACCAACTCGACCACAACAGGACAGCCTTCGACCCCCGCTCATCACCCATCACCTACAAGCCAGCATCCACCCCAAGCCCCACCGCAGCCCCCTTCTAGCACTGGAAGTAACTCTAAACACCTTCCAGGGTCAATGGGACCTCCTGGGCCCGTCGTAGTAAACGGTGGACCAACAGTTTACTACGGCGAGACCAATATTCAAGGAAACTTCGCCACTCCGACGTCCCCAGGAGGAACATTTCCATCGACAAATACGGGAACAGTTCCAACGACGGAAGTGGCACAACAACAGTTGGAGGCAGGAGGCCAACACGAAGTGGTGGCAATTCCACAAGAAAATGATATGAACTTTGGTTTTAACTTTTATGAACAAAATAACCCTTCCGAGAACTCAAATAGTTCCTCGGATTTTAATTTCTTAACTAATCTCGCGAACGACTTTGCTCCTGAGTATTATCAGCTCAGCTGAAAGAATTTTATGTGAACGTGACTCGGCTGTTATAAGTTGAAGTGAGTGTACTTTCCAGTTAAATTATACAAAGTGAACGGTTTTAGCTGTCCTCGTAGGCGTTTCACCGTGAGGTGATGGGCAATTAGGCATGGGAGAGACAAATTTGGGCCTCTCTATCCTTAAAGAACAGTGGCAAATGCACATAACACAAAGATATTTCGGACGAGCATGTTGTGTCGTAACACATTTTATATTGAGTAAAAATCTATTCGAAGACAATTATGTTTAAAAGTGTTGTTGTTGCTCCTTCCTCCATTGTTTGGTGTAAATAATAGCTCGCACATTGAGTAGTGTAATAGAAAGTAACGTAATGGACCATGGTACTTGTAGAGCATGGGTAAGTCATTTAAATAAAAACATTTTCTCTCAATTAAATCTAGAAGCGATCTGCAAAGAATGCATTTTTCTCATTGAGAATGTGCAGTTTTCATAAGAAGTGACAAAAGGAACAGACTCTTGATTCGAGTCGGAAAGACTGCTAGCAGCGTATTTGTGCATAATTCCTCCCTTGGACAACTGTCAAGGTTTAAAACTTATAGTAAAACCGTAACTTTGTTCTGGTTTTGTTGCTGAGAATGTGAAAACAATTAATAAAGATGTTTTCAACATACACTGAATAAAACTAATTGCTTCATAAATACAAAATAAGGTTACGCTTTAAAAGAGCACATTATTGTAATTGCAAAATTTGAACATTATTAAAAATGAAGTTATCATTGCCTGTTTGCCTCTGCCAAAGGTACTGTAGAAGCAGTATTTACACATTGTAAATTAAAAAATTAATTGTAAGTAGAAGTTTATAAAGACTGCTATCCTTTGATGATTTGTTCCATTAAGCAATTTTATACCAGCGCAGTGTGTAAAAATATGTACATAGCAGTGTCTAAAGAAATATATTTCACATAAAGAAGATTGAAATATTTTCATTTTTCTATAACACTTAGGTTGGGTTTGGGTGGTCGACAAAAAAATCTCTCACGCATATTACAATTCCTTTGGCACAATATATTTAACGTTTTCATGTATACAATGTGCATATAAGTATCACCAGGCCATAATTCAACATCTTACTTTCCTTGTCAAACCTGTCGCAAAACTATTAATCCTCAACGTATTCAGAGAACTGTTGTCGATGTACATAATCTTTAGCTCCGGGATATATTTAAGCTATATTTATTTTATACGACATAATAAAACAGAAAGCATAGTTTTATTGAAGGAAGGTAAAAGACTAGCATAGCAATACTAGATAGTTCCTAATTGAGGAACTTTCCAGCTTTTGCTACAGCAATTAATCTCCCTGGATTTCATGCATTGCTCTAAACCTTATGTGAAAATACCTTCGGTTTTTCTGAATCACAGATATTTATTTTACTGTAGTAGACTGAAAATTCATTGGCATTAGAAAAGGAGGATAGAGCGCACCATGTTGAAAGTAAGAGGCCAGTGATCCCAACTGCCCTTCTCCGTCGCGGCCGGCCGTGATCCATTCTCTCTTGCTCGCTCCTTAAGAATCCGTTGCAATTCTGCACCTGCTGCCTTCTTGATAATCTTTAGGAGACTGTTTCATACAATTTCCAAATACCTAAGTAGTTTAATTATTTGAGAATTGAAGGAGGAATTCAGCTGGGCGGAGTCAAAGAACTTGCCTCGAGTTGACTCTTTGGATGTCTAATACGGAACTCTTTCTATAAGCGTTAGGGTTTTCCTCGATTGCTTGGTGAATACGTGCGACAAGTGAAATAATATTATGTTGGCCCATTGTTTTCGTTCGATTTCCTAACGTACGATTTCGGCTGAGATATCGTTCGTCATCTTCCAATGGTGTGGGTAATGCTATTATGGTTCTTCATATCAGCCGATAACGCTGAGATATCAAAAGATTTCCTGTCGCAGACACCAATCTCGCTGTCTTGATATCGCTGTAAATAAACTGAGGTTTAGTTAATAATTTTTTTTGCGTTTAATATTTGTAGAGAATTTATGGATTAATATCAACGATAGTGGTGTTATTGTCAATGTTATTGGACACCACGCTGTTTTGATAGTATCCCGGGCATATTTTTGTTAAATTTCATTATTCTTCCCAAAACAGGTGCCCAAAGGTTTATTTTCATTTTAATATGCGATCTGTGCCGTTAATAGCTGTTTTTTAGTTACAATAATACATTGAATTTATTCAGGGAGAGATTACGAGACGTAACACTTTATTGTGATTCTCTTAGGCCGAGGAAAGTACGAAAATCACCTTAATGCAAGGAAAAGTAAGTTAAATGATTAATTATTATAAGATGAAAGAAGATTTTATGGATAAAACTCATGTACCATTACCAATTTTAATCTCAACGAAATGTTTGTCTCTATTTGCAATGCAAATTATATAGTTGCATTTTGAGACTTTTTTATGGAAGCAATGGCTGAATATACATTTGAAGTCTGACATTAGAAGCAGATGCTTCACAGAAGATCTAGCTCTGCTGCAGTATTTGGCTGCTTTGGAATATTTCTAAGCTTCTTGTAATATTTTGAGGAAACCGGGA
Organism: Pyrrhosoma nymphula; assembly: GCA_963573305.1. Taxonomy (NCBI): domain Eukaryota; kingdom Metazoa; phylum Arthropoda; class Insecta; order Odonata; family Coenagrionidae; genus Pyrrhosoma; species Pyrrhosoma nymphula. The sequence continues at coordinate 144,487,158 of OY754327.1, read as the reverse complement.
CTAGCCACGGTAGTAACCTTTACGGAGTCACCCGCAAGTGCACTTAAGTGCGATATTCCACAGGAGAAAAATCATTCACCTTGACCGGGAGGGATCCGGGTTCGAATCCCGGTCAAGGCGAATGATTTTTCTCCTGTGGAATATCGCACTTCTTGTAATAAATTTACAGTAACTATCTACATAACGCGAATCGGAATTGCGACCTTCTTTAATGTAGGTATATCTTAGTTCTGTAACTGATGCCATATGTACATTTCTGCGCCACCATGTCAAAGAACTCATACCTCAAGCGACTGATTTAATTGACTGTTAATATACCTGAGTTAACTAATGATAATATAAAAGGATTTTATTTTAATTATAACTTAACTAGCCACTCTACTCGTTTCTATAGCTTTCTACGGCCAAGCAAGAAATTGATCCAACGTTTCGTTGTAATACTTGAATTTATCAGCGTAACATCACATTTATTTAGTTTATATTTTAAATTTATATTGGCAGAAAAACTATCATGCTGATTTTTATGTTCTTCTCATTAAGACGATGTCAACTTCGCCGCTAAACTAGTTGCTCTTCTTTTGTCTCAGTCTAGCTGTACTAAATGAAAAGAATTGGCATATACTATTGACAAAATTCTGAAAACTACCATCTAGTTTTTTAGTCCTCGTAGATGAAATAATGGGCTTCTTAACCTCTTCTCATTCCAATGACCACCCTAGATTCCAAATTTTCGAGGCACAACCCCTGGCTTCACTCTTGTTTTACCTTCATAATATTTCCACCGCACAAAATTTATCAGAAACCCATGTATTCAAATAAATAAATGTTCTATTTTCAATTTTGTGCATTAAATAGTTTACGAGCACAAATGGATTATCATCATTTGTTAATATAACTCCTTAGGCTGATTAATGGAGATTGGATCTCTAAAGACTCATGTTTTGGATAACGTGAATTTTTCTGCTGTGTTAAGGGTGAAATTCTCATAACTTTAATTAGTGAAGTGTCGCGTAATGTTTCATCTAAATTGAAGTGATCCTTACACACAAATTCCACAGTTTATCTTGAAATTTCCCCGGGATTTTTACTCATAGCTTTCAGCTAAAACTCCGTATTATTCTCTCGCTCGGTAAACAAAGAAATATTTTTGGATCTGAATACGTCGTACTTCAACTACATTGTACCAATCAATATTTGTACTGAATATCGCTCAGGGCCCAAAAATATAGTAGATCTATGTGCAATGACTGGAGTACTGATAAACAACAATAATGAACATATAATGCCACCAATAATCGATTTTTGAAAACATTACTGTTCATTAAATTCACCACAGCAAAGCCATCTTCGCACAATGAAAGCACAAAAAGGTTTAAGAATATTTGACACTTGCAAAAAAAACGTTGTATTTAGAAATGTAAATAACATTCTGGAAAACTTGGGCTTCATGGAAAAATTTCAAGGGTTCTCCTGACCTTAGGTGGAACAAAATTACATTTCCTGTTAACCCGCTTATTCTTCTTTTTATAGAAATTAGTAAGAGGAAAATAGTATTTTTTTCCTCTTAGCTCTACAAAGAGATACGTATTTCTTTATTTGATTTTTCAATCAATAAATACCCATGAATCAATTATATGTCCCCCATTTCGCAGTTCTTCATGCACGCCACCGGGATTGCCCAACCCGTCGTGACAGAGAAGGCTGCTGGCTCTCGAAGGTAGTTGTGACGTCAGACGGGGACACGCCTCCTTTCAGGCCGTTTTCCGCGACGCTCAAATTTCGACTACTTTGTGAATTTTTATTTCCGAAACTAGGCTTCATTTTGACCTCGTGTTTCCAGCATTATCCTTTACTTAACATCCTCTATCACCTCAATTTTTTTCATAAATCGGAAAGATCCTCAATGAGGAACATTCAAAGTAAAAACACACTAAAAATACAAGGCCTCTATTGAGACGAATACTTGATTTTTTATATGAGATACTTTAGAATAAGATTACATTCAAGCATAGATAGGAATAACTGCATATTTTTTTGTATTTCCCTGGTCTCCTCGGTATTCTCCGCACTTAGGCTTGACTGTTTTACTTACGATTGAAGACCGTTGTTATGATTTTATTTTCTTAAGGACGTATCACAACAAGAACCCCTGATGGTGAAAGTAAAATAACTTCTAATCTGGATAACAATGGTTTTGTTTTCTTCTTTCTTCCTTATGAACGGTAGACCTGATTTTTTTTGCCGTCCATAATACTTATGTTGGAAGAGTGCCTATGAAAATGTATACATACTTCGGCATTTTGGCAATAGCATAAGAAGTAATTAATAACCCAAATTTCATTAGCTTCCTTGTTTATACATTTAGTCGACGTTCCCATATGCATTTAAATAACAAAATTAAACTCCTCTAAAACTACAATTATCATTAATACTTCACCGAGCGTAACATGAGTACAAGCGCAAGCGCAGAATCACAAGAACCCGAAGAGAAAATGGTAATTTTTAATAAAAATATTCATGAATCGTCATTTTACCAATGTATTCCCTCAATTGAACTGTGGAATCCTTTCAGGTATTTGTTTCCGTTAGATAATTAGTCGTTTCTTCCCAGGGATATGTGAAATCGAGGACCGGAGTATGAAAGTACAGCTAGAATGAACGAAAGAAAGTGGAGAAGAGGGGGAACGGAGAAAAAGTGCGGTGGTAAAGAGAAAAAATGCGATAGTCAAAGGAACGCACGTCTCAGTAGTTAAACAGGAGACATGACACCGCGGGTCACAATGAAAATGCCTTCATTTACATGGGTTTTCTTCACTGCCATTATTTTTTATTCGCCTCCATCGCTAGTCACGTTCTGATCATTAGGAGAACGCGAAAGAGGAATAAAGCGGCGTATGTGGCCGACGAGCTATTCTGGCCGATTGAGTGTTTTTCATTCTCTTTGGACCTTCCTAAGCTGAGACGTGGGATGATTTTTTTGAAAAAGCCATTGGTGTCAGCCGGCGCGGCTAAAAGCAGTAATTTCGAGGGGAAGACCGCGCTATGATTGATTGGCGTGTCCTCACAAATATTGGATTCATCCGAGTTTTTAGAATTTCGAAAGAAGAAGATAAGATATTTTCTCGAATCGGAGATTTTTAATTGCATCCTTAACATTTTATCGTATTCCAATATATTCGCAAGGATTTTACTTAGTTTGTCAGATATATGAAAAATTACAAGGGTTCTTTAGAGCATGTTCTGCGCCTATTTTTCCGGGAAAAAACTCTCCAACTCCCAAACACTTGCTCAAAAGCCACCTAAAAAAATCAAGGGGTACTTTTCCTCTTCTTCCATGAAATTTTCTTTTGATATGCACCCATGGGTGCAGGACTCAACGTTTTATCATAGAGTACTGAAAATTCAACAGACAGTTAGGAGAATGAAACAGAGGTTAGCTATGGGAACATTTAACCTTCGAAATCTACGGTCAGGATCACACATCAGGACTCCTGCAACAACTCCAGCCCGACTCGAAGGAATGGAATACCGATCAATCCTTGCTTTGAGCATGGCATTGTGGTTGCTGGAGAAGTAGGGTAATGTTACTTCGGCCATTGGCATCTAAAAAGGTCTAGTTGCCCTAGGCAATAAAAACCAGACATGATTTCACTGTTACGGAAAATGGTATTCAGAATTTTCTGTAGTCATTACGATAGCGATGGATTAAGCGGATGTGTGATACTTTCGGATAAGGAGCAAAATAAAATCTTCTGAAAGTAGGAAACGGAGCGGACCCATATTTGAAGGCACATTTTCAAATGACATTTCATAGACGCTAATACTACACGTCGATGCCAAGTCATGCTTGGTGTGCAAGTAAATTGCACTTTGCACCATAGGCTAAGGATTACTCAAAATATTATATAAGCATTACTCTATGTTTGCACGAACGAGGCAGATATCTGCGGTTTATGCGCTAAACTTAGATACTACTTTACCCATGATCTAACTTCCCATGCTTGAAAGATGAACTTCATATGCCAGTGATTTTGTTTGATGACCACGCATTCCATTGCAATTCTTAGATATATCATGCGTATTAAATACTCCACTGTTAATTCAGATAAGTATATATCACACCAACTTCTCCAAAAAAAATGTATCCATCTTAATCTATTATCACACGCACTTACCCTAAAAAATAACCTCCAAAAGTACACTATTATTAGAAATTATATTCTAGTAGGATTATTTTGATAGCGTTCGCCAACAAGAAATGGGAAAAATTGGGTCCCCCTCTACCACGATTGTTCGGTTCTACGTGTTGATAATGAGAAACTTAGACACGATAAGCATAATGCACTGTTTATACAATAAATGTGCAAGTAACATCATAAAATAGTGCTAGTAACACCATTTACTAGTGCCTAAGCGTTCTTGTAATATCATAATAGGTGATTTAGTCACACGCGGGAATGCTCAGGCATTAGGACCTGGGTCAACGGTGAGAAAGAGAGGATGAGTATATATACGCTACGCTACAAAATACTAGAGTAGTTGAAGGAGATTTATTGAAGGTCAATATGGGATGGGCAGGACGTGAAACGGAGAGCATGTGAGTATACGTTCAAACCAAGGGCCGTAGCTCAGAGGGACTAATCAAATACGAAATAGGAGGTCATTCAATTACAAACGGTAATTATACCTCAACCGCAGACTTAATGTAGAGTTTGTGCCATTTCATTGATTCAGTTAAATTGCCTCGGTTTAAGAATGAGTCATATTAGTTTGTCATCCTTCCACAGCGTTTTGTTTTAATCGCCTTTGTCCCACTATATTCATCCGTTTGGGTCATACCTTCTTTTCAGGTAAGATTTTGATTCGCCAGATTTTTTAGTTTGATTTTTCCAGCTACCCTGCTTTATACTCTAATAAAAATGACCTTCGCCACCTTTGATCAGTTATTTACAAACACCTGGTCTGAAATTGATCATTGTGAATACATACTTCTTATGTAGAAAAATACTTCTCATCACCAGAAATTTTCTACCAGCTAAATAGTGAGGCTAGTATCACACGTTAGAATTTTTCAAATTTTAGCAAACAAAATCGCCAAAGAAACTATTAAGGTGTACAATTTGGATGTGAAATATAGATACGATGTTTGTAATTAAATCCATAGAGTTGTCATTCCCAAAGCAGATAGTTGTAGCTGTAAGCAGAAAATAGTTCAATTCAACCGACAAAATGTTTAGAACAAAGATGACGCGAACTACTACCTAACTAACGCTACCGTGCAATGACAATGATATTATTGAGGTAAATCAGACAAAAAGAGAACTATTTGCAATTTTCCTCTAAAAATATTTAACTTGATCGGTTTAGATGTTTTAAATTATTATCAAACTAAATTAACTAAATTGATGATGAGCTTGATAATGATGTAAAACATCGCAGCCTGTTGCATTAAATATTTCTCAGTGGAAAGCTGCAAGGAGTACTTTCGTCATGTATAAGTTCCACCTTATCAGTCCTGGTTCGACATTATTAACAGTAAATCAGTTACCAAAATCAGATTCTTATCGAGTCTTGTCAACATAAATTAATTATTATTCTATATTTTAGATCTATTGCCCTGGTTAATGAAAAGCAAGAGAGATTTGGGTTTAACACGTGGATTTGATTGGTATATTTATTTTCTAAGGGTGATCCTAACATTCATAGGTATTTAGAGTTTTCGTTCATTTCATTCATTGAAGTATTCTACCAGCTGATTGGTAGTTTCTTGGACAGTCCCCATTCTGCATCCCAATTTCATAGACATTGTCTCGCTTTCCCTCCTATGGATAGATCCCTCTTCAATTCTTCTTATCTTCTACCTCCTCTTATTTCGTCCTTAATTCTTATCCTCTTTCTTCCTCTTCCACGCTTCCCCAGTGTTCTCCCCTCTATCACTCTCTTCAACATGCCCTCTCCTCTCAAAATCTCCTCCGTCCATCACTTCTGCCTTCTCCGCAACTCTGCCACAAGCTTCCTCTCCTCTCCAACCGTAACCAATACCTCCTCGTTCGTCTTCCTCGCCACCCAGCTCACCCTCTCCATCCTTCTCCAAACCCACATCTCAAACGCCTAAAGTCTACGCACATCCTCCCTTCGCAATGATCAAGTTTCCAACCCATACAGCGCCACGCTCCATATTAGAGTTTTCACGCAAAAATAAACATATTGATGGCAAAGATTTTGTAAGCCTTATGGCAGAATTTAAGAATTAATGTTGTGCCTACCAACCTCTCTAGCTGAGTATTTATAAATCTAATAACACACCATACATCTCACTTTAAGTTAACATAAATGTAATCCAAATAAGATATTACAGAAAAATACCACTCCGAGCGTGCATTCCAATGAATGGCTTAGATTACTACCTGCTCCGCGTAAAAAACTAGCCTGGAAAGAAATGATATTCAGTTTTTTTTTAAACTTACCAATAAAAACTCTCAGATAAAAGCTGTTTTACTAGCCTACAACTGTTAAATAATGCAACACGTAGAAGAAAAACTCAAATACAACACGTGACTGCCTTGATTTGTATGGGCATAGAAACACTAAAAGAATAAAACAAGGAAAGGAAAAACATCTTTCAACCTCTTAGGGAAATACTCTCCCACTCGTTTGGAAAATAACAATAAAAAACAACACGTGGGTATACAGTTATGACCCTTCGGTGCCATTCTCTCTCTTCTTCACTCACTTTCCCTCCTCCTATACAACCTCCCCTATGTCCATCCCTTGGGCGCGGAAAACTTCCCCTCTCCTGCTCACCCACGTTAACATCTCGCCTCCCACACCCTCCGTCGCAGCACGACCCTTCCTCCCCCCAACCTATCTGGAATCTAATATCCATTCTTCCCCTCGGCACACTCCTCGTAAAACCCGCACAAAAACCGCACGGGGAGATTTCCACTTCATCCCGAACATCCCTCTCTCCTCGAGTCCTCATCCTTTCCCTATCCCACCCTCTCCCCGCAGAGTACACCTCCCCCATCGCGGCCCTTTCCATCCTCCTCTCAACCTGCGCCCCCGACACACCTCGCCTCGCACATCCCCTAGATATAAGGGGAATCTTCCCCTGCCCTCCCACGCCATGGCATCCGCTACCCTCCTTCCAAAACCACCCCACACACACCCTCCCCCTTTGTGAAATAATTTACATAATGGGTCTTCTTGCACATCGATCAGCCAATAAAATAGCTCCCGCAAGGAGAGAGGAAGCAAGAGAGTGGTGGGGAAGATAAAGGAATGGAGGTGGAGGGGACAGTGACGAGAGGGAGAGAGGAAAGCCACGTAGGATGAGGGAGTGAAAGGGGAAAGGCACAGGAGGCCCGCTGACGGCTCGTGGGTTAGGGGACGAACGAGCATCACAGTTTGCGGCGGGTGACATATCCGGGGGAAGTGCAAGTGCTTGTCATAGCGAGAGGATCCACGCGGTGCGACCGTCGTGCATGGGAATAGAGAGAACCTATGGACGGTTTGGCTGAATTCTTCTCAGTATTTCCACTGGGTGAGCGACTCTGATTCCGTCGCGACGTCCCGAAGACTGACTCCGCCAGCGTCTTGAGAGCGATGACGTTGTTAGCCTCCGAAATACTGCCGACGTGTTTCGTAGGCTAATAACGCCATCTCTTCATCGCTCTAAAGACGAATGCGAATTTAGCCTTCGAGATTTTGCCTAGGAAGCAGAATCAATCAGTACTTTAAAAAACAAGGGAAGACTTCACATACATCAATCGCAGGAAAAGCACCAAACCATGTATTATGAACTATTCACATTCGGCTGTTGCCCCATTATTTTTTTACAGAACAAACTGCCTGCAACACAAGCTTTTAAGTACGGATGCGCTTCATTAAAGCATTTATTTGGAGCAGTGAAGTCTGAACAATAAAAGCTACAGAGCAAATAAGATTGGAACCAATGGAAATGTGGAGTTATGAATGGATGATAATGATCAAATTATAGAGAGAATCTCGAATAAAGTAGTCCCACGAAAAGTAGGAGAGGAACTATATTATTGAAGACTCTGAGAAGAAGAAGAAGAGATAAAACGTTTTGGGCACGTTTTGCGTCACAGCCTCTTGAAAATAATAATGGAAGGGGAAATGAATGGGATGAATTACCACGGAAGACAAGGACGGGATACATCTGCATAGTATTGAAGAACATCTAATTGAAGACTTAAGCAGGAATGAAACGGTTGGCTGAAAGGAGAGTTGAGTGATTGTTGACCGCTGATGATGAAGCACACGAGCCTACCACGAGGAGGTGATGAGTGGGACGTGAGCGCGGGCCACGGGTAACGTAGACTTGAGTGCGACGAGGACCGTTCGTGGGACGGCAGTGCAGGTGGTGCTGAAGAAAGGGAGAGGGGAGGAGGAGGGATAGGAAAAAGGTGGGGGATTGTCGTGAGTGTTTCGGAGGAGTAGACCTTTCCAAGATGCAAGCGTAGAAGCGAGGAGGGGTCGAGCTAGGAGTGGGTGGAATGAGAAGGGCGGATATAAGGGGGATTATCAAGAGCAAAGGGAGTTTTGGGGACGTGTGGAAAGAGGATTTGAAAGTTTTGAGTCAGGCAAGAGAGCTGGAAATTAAATTCCTCAGGTATGAATAAAAATATCCGTGTAAGCTCTCGGGGGTGAAATAAAATTTAGAAGATTAATGAATACATTTTGGTACTCAGCTAGCGGTGTTGGTAATTATGCCCACATTCAATTGTTAAAAACCCATTTGAGCTAAGAAAATTCAAGGAAAATCGTTACATAAGAATTCCGTCACTGGTGGGATTAACTAAGACGGTGAATTATGACTGCCATTATATTAATGTAACGTAAGTTTTGTTTCCGAGGAGTACACCTCAGTAATAATTTGTAATTAGTTACTTTAATTTGTAATATTGTTAACGCAACTAAATATATAGGTGCTTTAACAATATTACCATGACGTAAGTCATACATGTAAATGAATTTAAGGTAGTGAATAACTTAAACTCAATCACAAAATCTCCAACAAAACAATATTTCCCGACGAAAAATGCCCGAGAAAAAGCCACAACCAAGAGAATTTATGATGTTTTTACGAATGGAATACAATTATTATTAAATGTTTCAAATTCGATGTGTACCTACTTATCGACTCCCCTTTGACGAATCAGCCCACAATTTTGATTCGCTTAGTTCAAATGCTCCTCACGTCTCTTTTCAACTCCCCCGTAGTAATACGCCCATAGCCGTGGCCACTATTATTTTAGTACATTTCCACAACCTCCTACGTACGAGTAAACCTGTTCGTAACCACCTGTCTTGATAATGTCCCACCAGCATTATCACCAGAGTCGGAAAACTAATTTAAAGGCTGGAGTTTTGTCAAATGCTAATTATTCATATTTGATAACCTAAATTGACATTTATATTTTACATCTAGTAGTACCTATAGTAACCCTTCCTTTAGAGCAGCATACAAAGAATGACAGGGGCCTGATTAAGGGACAAATACACTCTGGGAGAGCGGTTCATATTTTAACCTAGCTTTTAGGTATTTGATTTATTAAGGATTACCTTCAAAGTGAAACCCATCTTCGTACACAGCTGGAAGACAACTGATAACAGAAGTAACAATTTGCTCTTTCCTAATTGGTTAGAAATGAGCCCATAGCTCATAGCCCATAGGGGATGGGAACATACAGAAATAGAAAATACATTAAGGCTAAGGCGAAGGCGTTAAGGCGAAGGCGAAGATGTGGGCATTTATATCAAACGTGTTTTACATCAAAATTACCTTTTAGATCAAACAAAGAGAAATTGAATTACAAGTGCGTGAGAGTTTTTTCCAAAAAGAATCCGAGGGAATCGGCCGAGAATAAGGAGTTTTCACTCCAAACTTGCTTCATGAGAATAATTTTCCTATTTCAAGCGGAACGAACCCAGCATCCTTGACCGATCATTCATCTAATGCCCATGACCTCCTGAACAAGCTCCCTTGATTGCAAAGGACTATTCATGTCAGAATATTAATATACCAAATTGAGAGCGTTAACTCAACCGTAAGTAAACAATGTCGCCGTTGGAAGCTTAATACATGCAACACATAGCATTATACTTCTATGAGATCCTCAAAGCCATATATCGATAACTCTGGTCATTTATACAGACAGAAAAAGATCATAACCACTAAACTAGCAATTAAAGCTGCCGCACCGGTTTCTTCCGCTGCCCGCATGCTTCATCCTACGCCCACATCCTTCTGCAAGTGCATTATCTTTATCATATGTATCTGTCTTCTACTCCAACAATATTATCTTGGCAAGAACGCCCATATGTACAAACTGACAGGCCTTACTAATTGATCGATAATTTTTGGCAGTCATAGGAACTGGAAATTTTTTAATTCCTTGACATTAACAATAAGATGACCTCAAGCGCGAAAAATTTGAAAACGCGCGAAACTTGATTTTGCTTGAAAAAATTCAGCGTTAGAAAGCACAGTTTTATGAGTAATATGCATAACCTAGCTACAACTAAATGCACTCAAAGTTTGTTGTTAAAAAAGATCGTATATTAAAATATGATATACTACTACAGGGTTTATTATCTTTTCCTCGAATGTGACATTTAAACAATGAAAATCAAGCTCGTGGTGGCGCACTTCATCTAATGATCTTAATTATTCATTGCTTAAATATTTGCCGGCCTCGGTGGGGGCGGGGTAAAGTCCTTGCCTGCCAAACCGAAGGTCGCGGGTTCGAATTCCGCCTGGGTAGGAAATTTACACCTCTCAGGGCATGGTAGTGTGTGTTCGCCCATTTAATAAATATCTAATGATTGGCTTTGGTTGTTAGATATATAGAGATTATTATTATTATCGTAACATGATATCAGCGTCCCACTGCGTCAGCACACTGCATATACCACCTGGTGGTAAGCCGCAGGCAACGGTACGATAGCTCTCAAGGTAGTCCTTTTGGAAGGGATCCTAGCTAGAAGAGAATAGTGAAAGCAGGCCTAGGGTATTACTAGGCTTTGGTTTCTCTCGTGGCATACTGGCGAAATTGTGTCAAAACTGACTGGTAGTGCCATAACTGTCATCAGTGAAAGCTGCCCGTGGCGCGGGTACTGCAAAAGCTGGTAACATTATACAATCTATTCCAACTTACAACGAAATGTCAAAGATGAGACCGGGACGGCGAGAGCGACGATGGGCGAAAGAAGCTAGAGGTTGGCCCATCAATAAACAGACACGACGATTCGAAATGAACAATCGCTACTTGGCATGTGAGAGGCATGTACGGAAAAGAGCGTAAGTTGATGAATGAAATGAAACGAAACGGGTGGATGTTTTGCGCGTTTGTGTGACCAAGCGTAAGGGGCGGGATGTTGTTACAACTGATAACGGTGGCCTAGCATTGGGGTCAGGAGTTGACGATAGTGAGTACGGTAGTAAAGGTACAGGCTTGATCCAAAATCAGATAGTTAAGATGCTAGTATGCATGAGCCCCTTATCTAGAATCCCCTAGTTCTGAGTTCGTATAAAAGCATGCAATCGAAGAGTTGTAATTGCGGAATATTATGCATCAGTAAATGGAGAGGGTAAAGGCGTAAAAGATGAGTTTTGGGAAAAATTCATATAGGTTTTGAATGAATGTCATCCTAGTGAGAGAAAAAGTATTTAACGATATGAATGGCTGGGATTGTAAAAGTAGGGATACACCTGAGAAAGTGGTTGGCCCATTTGGTGACCCATGTGTGAATGATAGTGGTGAAAACTTGGTGAGGGTGTACTCGAAAACAGCACTGATTTCCACGAAGACATGGTTTAAATAATGGTAGGAGGGATAGCGTTAGGTATGAGTGGGTGGTGAGAAAATATGGGTTGGTGGCTCCCGTAATGGCCGTTTATGAAAGGAGTGTACTTCGTTGGTATAGCCATGTTGAGAAAATGCATGAGAGTCTAATAGTGAATTAGGTTTACGATTGAAGAGTGAATGGTGTGAGAGGAAGGGGAAGACCGAGAAGAGAGCCAGTTTCCTATTGAAAGAGAGCCAGTTTCCTAAGCCTAAATCAATAACTAATTTCTTTTAACTGTACCTATCCCGAAAGGGGATAGGTATGTGTGTAACATGATATCTGAACCAATGTTTACATCGTAGTACTAACGATCCATAATCAATCACGGATACAAAAAGTCAAGGATATTACAGACATTTTATAACCTAACTTGCTACGATGGATGCAGAAACGTTAATTCTTGAAAGAACTGATTTAAATATGATCAATTATTTGTCTCCACAATATCTTCAAACGAAAAAGTGATCCTTATGTCTTTAAATTAATTTAAAAAATGTCTCTATCATTCGACTGCAATAAAACCTCAAAATTGTTGAAATTACTAATATAAAACCTCTCAGCGCCGTAAATAAAGTATACTTTTCCATGCCTATAACCAGAGTATCGAGGCTTAGTCTCAAGTAAAGGTCAAGTTATAATAAATACTGTAATAGATTGAGCCCCTTATGATTATTATTTTTGTTACGATCTAAAAATTTAGGAGAGCTATTGAATAATAAAGTGAGCCACGTGAGACTGGTGCCACAGCCCTTTTCTTTCGAAATTTTCCCGCACTAAGGAGACCGTAAGGTTGAGAAAAAAAATAGATGGCGAGTAGTCCAGCCAAGAGAAATCTCGCTGGCTGATTCGGTTTCACCCCCCAACGGTTTTTTCCCTCATCTCCTTAACAGATTCCGCCGTGTATCTGAAGTGGTGGTCAACGACGAAGGGGCAGTGAACCCCAAAGGGCATAACCCCCTGCCACCTTGGGGATGTAAATAACCCTCCATAGCCTTTCCCCCCTCTCGTCCTCCTTATTCCGCCTCCCTCTCTCCCCCCGAAAAAAACCAAACCCCTCCTTTCAATTTAATTCGGTTCCCCCAATCGCGTCTTCTCCCTACACCCCGCTCTGCCGCCCCTCCCGCTACCACCCATTCTCCCCGATCCACACCCCGCCCTCAACGTGGATTCCTTCCCTCCGCATTCCCCCGTCCATTCCATGCCCTCGTTTTCCTTTCCCGCCCATGAAATAAATATATTTCGCCCGACCTGTTTTGCGCCCATCCATAAGGCGGAGGGTGAGGAAATGCGTTCCAATCTCCCCTCCTGCGTTTGATTTGAAAACTGCGAGCAGGGTAGTATGAGGGGGGTGGGGTGGGTGAGGGAAAGAGAGCAGAGTTCACGAGAGAGAAGGAGAGAGTTGGTGGCGTTCCAGGCCATCTACGGTTTAATCAACTTAGCCAAGTGGGCTTCTATTAACCAAGGGGACTAAGGGAGAGGCTACTCCAATTGATGTGAGAAACTGAGCCATTTACATTCCGTAATACAATTGAGGAGTCCCAGCGCGTTTTAACGCTATGGTATGACACACCTCTTTGAAATTCTCGCAAATTTAGAATTGTTTGTTTGTTCATCAAAATTCTGGATTTTATCCGATACAACAATATTTTTCCACTTTTAACTATGACAACATATGACCATGTATAATCATGTATGATCGTTTATACATGGTTAACATAGAATTTGGAATAATACACTAAATAAATTAAATGAAAATATCCATTTTAACATGTTACATCCGAGGATGACCCTACTTCGATATCTAATCCTCTCACTCTAATGCATTTGCCCATTGTTTTTCAATAGCTTGTTCTATTTCCTTATTTTTTACCCTTCTAAATGTAAATCATCCGCAAATGCGGGTATTTTAATAGTAGCAGTGTCGCAAGAGTTGCGGTTGTGTATATAGGAATGACTTACAAATCATGTCCATGCATTCCCATTCTCAGTCCTCGAAATATGTTATAAATTCCAAGTTTTAAAAAAATGCCTCTAAGGTTTTTGAAAATTCCTCAAGGAGACGATCACGGAAGTCAAAAATATGTTCGTGGTGGCGAAATTTTTGTTTCTTTGTTCTTCAGACACTACCGATTGGCAACCCTTTTCCCTTACTTGTGCCGCTCAAGGAAAATTCCCCAAACTGCCGTCGACCCAAGTCTCCAGGGACCCGTACAATGTGGACGACACCCTTGACCCGGAGAGCGCACACCACACTGTTCCCGGAAGGGAACTTGTCCTCTTGCAAACGGTGGCGCGGCAAAAGTAGAGGCAGCGACAGGAGAGTTTGTCTTCTTGCCCTTTTCCCACCGAACCCCACGGGGAATGCCGTGTTCAACAAGAGGGAGCTTGTGCTGCGCGGCAAGGTATCGAACCGCATACCCCGAATGCGAACCGGGAAGACAATAGCGCGTGGCTTTTCAGGGTGTGAGGAGGGAGACAGGGGAGGCGGTGAGGGAGGGGACGTAGTAGGGCAGGGGGTGCGAGCGTCTAAAATCCCTCTCTTCCTCCTTTACCCCCTCCGACAACCCTCCCTCCCCATCCTACATCCTCTTTCACCTCCCCCCCCCCCCGCCCCAACAGTCTCTAGTTTTTCCCGCAAACGGCCACACCGATTCCCGCGGTCCTTATTCAGACGTCCCGGTTCTAGCCAGACGAGAGACTGACAGTGATGTATTGCCACGCGTGAGTCACCCCATCCCCATATACCTCCCTCGGAAACCTCCCTCTCTTCCTCCCAGCCCCGGGACGCCCCCCTCTCCGACTTGCTTCCCTCCCCAAAACTCACTCCCCCCCTCGACTCCCCTCACCGCCCTCTCCACCGTTCCATCCCAAGTTTCCCTACAAAACGACGCCCGTGGCTGCTCTCCCCTCCCCCTTCCTTCCCACGCACGCCCGAAATTCCCCCTACTATCCCCCCCCTTTTTCTCCCTTGCTTCATTCTCTTCTTCGAGGCGGAAGCGTAAACCCTCTTGCCGCTCCTTACACTCCTTCCCTCGTCTCAGTCCCTCTCGTGCTTGTCTCGTCCTCATCCTCCTCCACCACTCTCCGTAAGCAAAGAAACCAACAGCTACTAACTACATGCTATGAACGACACGCTACTAACACTGTCGCTCCCCGCAGGGGGCACTTTGTTTGAGCTATGCCGCCGGTCATTCGCGGCTCCCTTGAGGGGCGTGAGAGCCGAGAACGTAGAGTGAAAAAGGGGTCTTTCTTTTAAACCGAGGGTCACGAATGCAACGGTTGGCCGTTGACAACGAAGTAAAAGAATTAAAACGGAAACGATCGCTAACTACAGAACTAAAGTTTGCTTTTTCCGTACACTTTCCTATCAAGGCAATCCCGAGTAACTACCAAAAGTTCGCGAGATTTGGGCAGCCTGAAACAGAAGAATTAAATTTAAATATGTAATAATAAATCAGGCGGCAAGAGCTAGCTTCAATAAGATCAATGAAGAATCGCTATACACAACGAATTAGTTTTAGAGCATTTTCTGTAAAGGAGGTAAATACCTCATTCATAACTCACCTTAACCGTGGTAATGTAGGTCGTAGCAAGGGTTTGATTTATTCAATCAAGTGTTACAGCATCTAGACTAAGGCAGAAATATTGATGAAATGAAATAAAAGAAGAATTAAAGGGCCAAAATTTGCTATAGTTTCTATTCGTGCCTTACAAAGTAAATATCTTTTCAGTCCATAGATATTTCTACATACATATACCCCATGCCACCCTGCACCCAAATCGTAGTATGTGAAAAGTTTCATGCGACATGTTATTAATCGTGTCAGCACGAATCAGAGTTGACGAAGATGAAACGAAATCATGAGTAAATTCAAGGACACCCATAGATTGTGTGTAGTCTTAATGCCTACCATAACATATTTTATTCATTCTATTATCAATTGAGTGACCTATGATAGCTGACAGCTAAGATGTCGATATGCATTAAGCCATCGCTATTATATTTGCCAATTAACAATTTAGCTAGGAGTACTATTTGTATCTACAAAAAATAAGGTACATACATAAGTAATTGGGCAATGGCCTGCCACGATGGAAACACCGGTTCCCGATCAGTCACCGAAGTTAAGCATCGTTGGGCACAGTGCGAGTTAGGAGGGGTGATCCTCCGATTCGTCCGAGTGCTGTTGCCCCTGTCTGCACGTGGCAGACAGTATGTGCGAAATGACCTAAGCCGCCGAAGCACGTTCAACAAAAGTACCTACTACTACTACCGTAAGTAATTTTTGAATCAATAGGAGATTATGATGAATCAAAAAAACCAAAGGTACTCGAATCTGATATTTGCATCGGAACTCGAATGCGATATTTGCGTTGGATTTCAAAGTTATTATTTACGTATAATGAGAGTGCAGAAACAAATATAGTTTATTCGACCTATTGTGTGCATAATTAATAATAGGAATTCATACGTCGGAGTATGGGCATGCAGTGATAAATCCATCAAGCCATTTCGAATGAATAAACTGATTGAGCTAACTTTTACGCTTTCCCGGCGAATAATATGAGTAAACTCTTCGCGGGCTCTCCACCAGTTTTAACTATTCATTGGTAATTATGAAAGGTTTACTCAGAACTGAAGGAGAGCCCAAGAAGAGTTTACTCAGAGCTAACTTTATTTTGCATCATGATGATAGATATAAAAGCAAGCGTGAGCAGTTATCAATTCAGATGGCCACGAACGCTCGAGAAATGTGAATTCTTGAAGCTATCACCAAGATATAAAATATGGCTCGGAATGCGTCCAAGCGGCGAGAGAGCCATTACTATCAGGCAGCACGACCAATTGCTTGAATTGAGGATGGACTACGATGGCTACATAGAGCTCGGTCAAGTGTAATTCTTCTCTCTTACACTACTAAGCGTTATTTTTCCATAAAGTTTATCTTTCATTTCACGCAATTTTTCACTCCACTGATAATGAATCTTAAGTCCATAATTCCATTCTTAATTGATCTTTCTTGTTAACCATACATTCTGAATAAACATTTTTCAAAAGACACAATTTCCAAGATAAATAATGAAAAGTGTTTAACCATATTCGTCCGTACCATTCACTCCTCAGGCTGATAATATTAATGAGGGTAAGGCTCACGTCAGACTATGCTCATTGGCATGTGGAATTCCCATTTTTAGAAAAAGGGACCCAGTTTCCTGGACCACACCATGAGGATTTTAGGTGTGGGTATGAACGGTCAAAGCAATAATGTTCGTCAATAAAGCATGCTAAAATTTTTCTTTCTGATATTTTGGTACACCCTTGCCTCAGTAGCTATATTCTGCCTTATTTTCCTAATTTCTGTTGTGCTATTTTTCAAATCCACACTGACCTCTACCACTTCCTTCTTCTCCCCAACCCACACACACAATCTCACATGCACTCCTGTCTCTTTCGCCTATCTTTACCCCATCCTCTCTTCTCGCGAAAGTAAGAGAGTGAGAACGCTGAATATTCATTAGAGTGATCACAAAGATTACGGCCCTCCCACACTTTACCTACACTCCATCTCCTTCTCCAGCCTTCACTTAACTTCCCTCCCTCGCCCATCCTACCTTTCCTTCCCATCTAACCTGTCTCCTCGCCCTTCACTTTCTGTCTCTCTCTCTCTCTCTTCCTCTAACCCCCGACCCGGCAACATCTCCCCATCCTACTATAATAACTCCTTTTATTTAAGCGAAAAAATATACCCACACATAGGCTAAATACATGCACACACACCTAACACACACGCACGTATGCCCAGCGTTCTCTTCCCTGCCCTGTGACCCCTTCCATTTCCCATCTCCCCTTCCCAACCCACCCTCTTCGTCTCCCGCGCTGAAATATGCATGCAGTCAGCGCGCATGGATTTCACAGGGCTAATTATTTACGTGACACTCCCACCACGTCGCCCTTCCCCCCTTCCTTTCGCTGGAGGCGCTCTCGCCCAAGACGATCCGTATTCACGACGGCGCGGATCAAAACAAACGGCCAGGCGTCGCCTTAACGTCGCTCCGCGGCCACCCACCCACCCGACCCAGCTCAGTCCCCGAGGAGCGTGTGCTTGCCCTCAGCACTCGGAGCAACTTGTGCGCGCCCAGTCACGACTCACAATCCGCACGGGCTCCAGGCCTCCCGATTCCTTCAAAACGGTCGAGTCTTGACGCGAGCCGGGTATATTTCTCTCAGTCGAAATATCGCACTGAAAAAGCGAAGGAGAGAGATGGAAATTTAGGCTTTATGCAGAGCTACTTTTGCCACAGATCGGGTCGGACTCTAGTAGGGACGGAGCTTTTCCCCTCCAAATCACTCGGCCAATCAACTTGACTATGAATATAAAGAGTACCGGGTTGAATTATCGGGACATTCATGGCTAATGAATTAAAAACACTATTTATATTTCCGCCAAAGTTTATAAGGGCGATACCCAGATAAAATTTGATGGCAATATAAAAAGTGTTCTTATTTTATTTCATTACTAAATTATGTTATCTCTTATGCCTGTTATTCAAGGTATAATTCAATGTATACTATTGTTTTGTTAAAACTTTGTAAAACTATTTTATGTTTTTTTTTAAATATCCAGCAATAGATCCAGAAATAGATCCAGCTCAAATTCACATAGTTTTTACGTAAGCAGGTTTGACGAAAAGGTATAATCGCGTGAATGAGCAATTTTATAAAATTGGCAATTTTTCAAATTATGTGGTAAAACGATTAATGGGAAAATCTGAGTTTGCCACAGGAATTAGCCACGATTGCTTAATTAAGTTGAAATAAAGTCAAATGCAAAACGAAAGAGGAGAGCGTCTATACTGAATGTCGTACCATTTTCGACGATCTCTGCGTGAGAAAAAACCTAATTGAGATGGCCAGAACAATTGACAACGAATAAATGCAGTCGAGTGTAATTTCATTAGCTTAAGGTGAATCGACAACGAGTAGTTACAACCAATACAATATGACATAACGTCAATACATCCCGTCAATAATTCAACGCAATCAAAATAAAAAATGAATTCTTTCACGCGTAACATTAGTTTTTAAGTTTGGTGCACTAAAACTTAGCAAATACCTTTTAGCCAACTCTTGATTCAATTTTCTTCGTAGACAGAACTGCTCGGAGCATAAAAGATGGGTACACCTTGCAGTCACCACTTGAGGTTTATTTGAAACCCAAGTTTCGTCTCTACCGTCTCTGCACTTCCACTAACTGTGAATGGAAAGACAGTAAATCCATTACAAATGACTCCAAATATCCCCAAATAGATAGCATGATAACCGATACTGGTATGAATTAGAAATGATGGGGGTCATGGGAAAAAGCCGTAATATTGGGTTCGACAAAACGGGTCCATCCAATCTACTAAGGAGGTTCGAAATGCCTTGCCGCGTGCTTTTTCATTAGCCCGGAGCACCGTTAAACACGCACGCCGCCTTCTTTCTGCCCGCTGCCCACTTAACTCTCTTTATACTTTCTTTGGCGTGACTGCCAGAATGGCATGGGACACACCCATTCAACCTTACGCGGAATATCGTGCGGGAATTAAACATGATGCATTAAGTATTCATTTCGAATTCTTCCATTTCCTTTTGATCATTAACATATGCTAAATTTCCGACATTCATTGAAATGGAAAATACTATCCTTAGTTTAGTATTCTTTATCGAATTAGATTGTTCACTGCCCTCTTTGATTCATCCTTGATGAAATTATCAAATGTTGTGGATCGAGTCTACAACGTTCTTCTACACGCTGTCATCTTAAAAATCTCGTTCCAATACTAGCTCGGTGCAATTTTGCTCGCAAGATAGCAGTAAGGCCTTGATTATGGAGTGGCACACAGAACACATAAAGTGAATGATAAACGAAAATCTCTCGTTCGGCATTTCGCTATCAATTTCATGTAAACATTCCGGATTACTTAGAACTGGCTTTCATGTGTATCATGATTTGCAAAAACCACAGAGAAGTGGGTAACTGGAAAACATTATGTTGGTCACCAAGGCAGTCGTTACCTCTTAAAATAAATCATTGCTTGTATAGAATGATGAAAACGGGTCAAGACATGCTACGCTTTGATTACTGGAATTAAAGCCATTAAGATCCAAACAGGCAGTTGAAGCGGTGTATTAGTCTTTAAAATAAACCTCCAATGGATCAGGTCTCAAGAAGACTAGTTATCTTGCACGTTCTATATTAAAATACGAGTCGCAATCAAAATGTTGCTTTCGATGGTCGAAGCTACGCGGGAGACGGAGAGAGCACAAAGGGGACACAGGAGATAATAGCAGGCAGGAGATAATAGCAGGAGATGATATACCATAAGGCGGGCTCGTCAAAAAAGGACATGGCGATAGTAAGACAGTCCGTAATTAGAATGTGATAGCACTGAATCGAAAAAGGCAAAATTGGAGAATGGAATAAAATTAAACGAAAAGTTTGCCTTGTTGTGTGGAAAACTAAGAACAAGGGTGTAAAACGGCGTTGTGAAAAATGATGGCTCTATGAAGATGAACGGGGTTCGAGTGCATTCACTGAATGCACTCGAACCTAGGCTTGTCTTGTAAACACTGTTGAGTGGACTCAATATTAATGAAAAGAGGCGCTATAGTGACTGGTTTCCTTGTGAAACTGAAAATTTTAGACACCAAAAGAAGGAACTAAGGGTGACAGGAAATGCTGGAAGTGCAACTGACTAAAATTTGTAGGTCTCAAGAGATGATGTGGTAAGAAAAGGGGAAGCAAGAAATAATGATGCGCGTAGACAACTGAGGTTTAAAGTTGAACAGTATTTCGATATTGGGGAAAGAATGCGGTATGAATTAATAGAAAAGGGTATCCAATTCTTAGAGAGAAGGTAATGGGACAAATAAATCGGGAGCGGGAATGTGCGATGATTGAAAAATGTGAAAAGAATGCATGCAGAATACCTACGCAGAAAGTGCACGAGATAAAAATGGTCGAAAGAACGAGAAACAAGCCTAGGCGAAATGAAGAAGCGAAACTACCCGCAGTGAAAATAGGCGCATTTAAGTAGATGACTGTAAACAAAGATGAGCAAAAGGTAGCAATGGCATTATACATATTTTATAAGACTTGAATACTATATACAGCAGCATATTCGTCAGGGGATGAACAGCAAGTAGCATATGGCATTGTACAAATAGTAGGTATAAGACCTGAATACCATCTGCAATACCATCAACTTTGTCGTTCTTCTGATGGTATTCCACGGCTTATAAGATCGTTGTTCAGGCTTGAAGTAAAATAACTGCTGGCAGAGGTATATCTACTCTCTTATGGTAAAGTGATAAGACATAATATGACGAAGCAAAGTTTGACATTAAATATTCATAGTAGAATAAGTGAACAAGATAATAATTGACTAGCGTGGTAGTCAGTTACCATTTTCATTCTTCATACACATCGAAATGGTCATTGAAAGTGGCATTATAAAAATATCATGAGTAAGACAGTAACTTTCTAGTGATTTCTTTTTCCTGTTCCCTCCCCTTTTCACGGCTGGTGCCCCATCAAACACGCCCCAACGGCGTCTCGTCGAAGAGTATTTATATGTAGATCTTTAGACTAAATCGGTGGAAGCATTTTCAAGTTCAATTTTCTTCATCATCCGCCCAAAATCTTCGTTCATCGAAACAAGGGTTTCTATCTTTTCTTGCTCTTCGCCTCCCCAAGATCACCATTATTCCTCTGTATTCGCTGCCCTCAGCTTTCCTCCTCCACATCTTCCCCCTCCAGCCAGTCCCCTCTTCTTCCCTCCCCTTCGTCATCCTTCATGCCCTCCGCCCTACTTCCTCCTTTTCGACTCCATTATATTTCCAAGGCTCTCTCTCTCTTTCCTCCTTCACCCCCTCGCTCAGACACATATTTGCCTTCCTAATTGGAACTCTAGTTGGGAGCTAAGGACCCTCTCACAAGGGGCCTTATAGGCCAACCTAATTTCTCATTCCGCGGTCATATTCCCTTCGCTTCCATCGCCCCTCCCCCCATCCATCAACCGAACACCTCATCTGGATCAAAATAAAAGTTGTAAAGTTTCATTTAAAATTTCTCGCTCGTACGAACGTTTTACAAATGGAGGCAATTAACTTCAAGGTCATTTTATATTAAAAATATTTCTTAATAGGACTACTCGTTGTACACGTCGCTAGAAGGAGATAACACTTTTTTCCATGAATTACTTATTGATATGGTGCCACCTATCATTGAGATGGCTCTCGAATAATTACTTTCTAAATCATGTTTAGTGTCGAAATTATTTTTCATATCTTCTCCTAAACAGATACTTACAGAATATTGCTTTATGATACACAGAAGCCCTACCTCATTAGCTCAACGTAGATTAGTTTGAAATCATGCAGTACCATTGCCTGTAAAGATCTAAGCACCCCATAGTTAAATGGAATTCCACTTGGGGTATGAATCTTTCAAATACTAAATGGTATATCCCGCAATCTACTCGAAGAGATTAATCTGAAGGAAAACAAAATCGAATTTCGAGGTAGGATTCGAACCCGTAGCCTTTGGCTAGCCAGGCCGGCGCACAACCGACTTGTATTTATTCAGTTCTAGCTATAGTGATTCGCAGAGTGTGAACAAAATTCTTTCGTTCGACATAACCATGTGTTAAAATAAATTTATTCCTAATAATGACATTTGTATAATGTACCTGTCTCCTTAAATCAAAACGTCGATTTTAGATAGGGGTACAGATTACTGGACTCTTTACTTGGTTTTAGCCATGATTGGATCCAACTAAAAAATAAAATTGAGACAAAAAAGTGGGCTTATTAAAGTTTAAGGGCATATATTTTATCTCAGGGCTTAAATTTTATTAATAATTTGAATAATTTTGAAGTTAAATACGTTTTCCTTCCAAAATCGTTAATCTTTAACTGTATCGGAATATGCCAAATTAACATTGCATTTACCTGGATGCGAAAAAATAAACCTGGGTCTACGCGGTATTCATGGTACTGTACTTTTGAAACAATAAACAACAGCATCAACTCATAATTCAACATCGGGATGGTTGCACATAACTGGGGGCTCAATTATAAATGCTACAAGTCAACTCAAAAGCTATATTAGAAGTTCCATTATTGATTTAGAAAACGTCATAACTCATACTCTAAGAAACTTGGACGATTTCTGAGGTACACTTGTTATCATTGAAGGGCCATGCTAGAGTTAAGTACAGAGACCAATAAAAAGAATTTTAGCTCTGTGACACTGGTCCTGACGTATAGTTTCTTCACGGGCCGTAAGAATGTTCAGTGGATACCGAAAAAGCCAAGTCCATCTTCTTTCTCGAGTTTTTCCTCTTCTCGTAGCCTCACAACCGTTTCCATGGGGAAGGCGTGAACTCCGAAGCCAGTCCCCCCTGGAGGCAGTTAGCTTCACGATTTCCCTTATCCAATGGCCGCGTTTATCCGAATTAAAAAGGATGGGGCAAGAAGAGGAAGAGGCTGGGAGGGAGGCAAGAGGAGAGAGGTGGACGTGAGGAGGAGGGGACGTGGAAAAGGGGGAGGTAAAAAGGGAGTTCATCCCGGCGGCGACGAAGGCGAAAGAGAAGGGCGGCTGGGGGGAGGGAAGGAAGGAGGAGGAGATAATTCCAGAGTTGAAAAGGAACGCGAGGGAGAGGTTGGAAAAGGAAAAAGAGAGAAAGAGAGGAGGGTGTGTCGGGGACTGAATTGGAATGGAGATTGCGTGGTGGGCGGAGAGTGGGGAGGAGCGAATGGGAGGGGCGAAGGAGAGAGAGAGAGAGGGACGAGGTGGTGGAGGTAGAAGGGAGGTAGAGAGGCACGCTGGATGAGAAAAATGGGGAACGAAGAGACGGTTGATATGAGGGGAGAGGGTTAGGGTCGGGTGACGAGAGAGAGGACAAGTGTATGAGTGCTTTTGTTTGTGAGCTGGCGATGGGAAGGGTGGGGATGGACGGATGCGGAGGCGAGGAATGGCGGGAAGGGCTCGGGGGGCGAAGTGAAGCGCAAGGAAGGATGCACGAACGAGACGGCGGGAGAGGAAATAGAAACACGCGGGGAGAGAGAGGAAATGCTACAGACTGAAGCGAGAAAATCAAAGCAAGAGACCACAGTGGCTTGAAAAAAGAATCGACGGCTTTTGAGGAGTGACGAAAAAGAAAAAGGCCCTTCAAATTAAGCTATATGGAAAGTGAATTGGAATTGAAGAACTGAAAAAGGGAATATGTTATTTTTTAATGCAGAAAGAATTGATCAAAGAGGTTTCTTTCTTTAGAGTAAGAAAAGTTTGCTGGCGAGATCACATTGAGGATATAAGATACTTCAAATATAAAAATCAAGACTCATTTTTCTGTGCACTATTGGTAACAATGACAATCGAAAAATAGTAACTTGAATTTAATTTTAGCTTTAAGAACAATATTGTAACCACAATATTGTAGAAATTGTACTCATTGTACAATTGTAGGTCGCGAATTTTCTCTTGAATGCCACCAAATTCTTTATATACCAGCCGGGGACCAGCACCACAAACCAAACCCCCATGGCAGGCTTTCGTGCTATTTTTACCAGCATTTGTCGAAGAAGAGTAAAAGATGATCGTGTCAAAGGGAAATGAAGAGGTATTTGAAATAAAGGAAAAACTAGAAATCACGCCAGGTGAGTTGGATGGTGCGCTCGCAAGCAAGGTAAGAATGGGATGAGACATAACAAATGCATATAAAATAATATTCCTCTAATTGGTAAGTATAGCAATAACTCATGATGAATTATGCTTAATTTATATGTCACAAACAAGATGCAGTCACAGAAAAGCACTTTCTAACGGCAGTTTGAATTTCAACGGTCGCTTTTCTCGCACAAAATATTCATGAATTTCAAAATAGAATAACTGCCTCAGAAGATGAATGTTGACTGCTTAAGCAATTATTGAAAAGAATTAAGTTTCCTGAAGAAATATTATTATTTCATAAGTAAACGGCACTAACAATAAGTACTCCTTCAAATATCATAGAAAAACCGAAAGGTATGACAATATTTGTCAATCCAAGGCCCTACGCAAAGATCAAGCATGCAACACCAGTAAGGTGAATGACGATTATTGACCCTTCCTATGCAAGCATCTAACTACAGGCAGGTTAAGCACGAAGAACTAAACTGGAAATGAATAGTTGAAGGATAAAGTGAATACTCGTGTTCATCAGAGTTAAATAAAATATTATCAATACAGTTATCCTAATTCATTCACAACTACATAATATTAAATTGTTGAATAAAATCAATTCCATAAAAGTCTTAATTAAGACCTCAGAGAATCCCTATTTCAAAATTAGCTTAGTTTAAATGCTAAGAATGTGATACAACCATTGAACAGTATGTGATACATCCATTGAAAGAAATTAATTTTTTATCAGTCCCTTTTATCATGAATTAAATATTTATGACTTTTAAGATTGAAACATTGCTTCAGAAGATAATGCTGCACCATACCTCGGGACACGAAAGGTGTCACCGCCTTGCCTGAGGATTCAATTATTACTGAGTGTTTTACGCTCGTTAAGAGAATATTTGAGAATAAAAATGGACGAAGAAAAAGAGAAATTTTGCGCTTGCGCTTTTAGCGCTTAGCATTTTCTTTATCCTAATGTATTCATCATGGCAGCGTGAGATAAGTTGAATTACTCTGCTTTGTGTAACTACTGGAATAGACGCTTTATCCCAAATGACACATACCTTGATAGAAACTTGTCGGGCAATAGAAGAAAAGGGTGGCTCCTTGTTACTCCGTGACGCTATTCCAATTTGCCGCTGAACTCCATGATAACAAAGTAGAACATCCTTCTTTGTGGGGAGTTTAGTTTCATCAAAATCCTTGGGGTTCTCATTAAAAATCGGACAAACGTTTGCACCACGAAGAACGAACTTCGAGAGAGACATGCTGCAGACTGAATGAAAATTAACGCAACACCAGAGCACACAAGACGAAAATTCAGTAAAATATTTGGAAATAAAGATCGGTGAGAAGTAAAAGATCACTTGTAACCTAAGTAGAGGGACACCAGAACATCCACTAAAACAGGTAAACTGAAGAAGCGAAATGAGTTGCAAATGACTTGTAGTGATAAACGTAATGGTAAAACAAGAACGTCAATCGTCCGGCTCGTCTCCTTATGCAAGGCTGACTGTGGAAGAATGGGGGAGGACGCTACTTGCAGAGTGCAGGTGGATGATTAAGGGGTCGGTAAACATTCGATACAACATTGTTGTGAGCAAAAAATAATGTTCCGTTCCTGTTACGACCCACCAGGCGAAGGAAAAGAAAATGGAAGTAGCTACAAAACAATTATACTGAATTGACCACTTTTGCTGCCCCCTAGGAGACAATGTATGATATGATAAAGGGACCTCCTATCATCGTAACTACCCTAGACAATTCCAAACATGATTTACACATCGTTGACTGAAAAAAATGCCTTCCTCGCGTCATTTTTCGCAGGCAGCGCGTAAAATGCCGTAGTGCGTTGCGGGTTGCCTACCACGCAACCGCGCTTTCGGGGGCACCGTAAAAGGTCATCTGCTCGATAAATAAGAGCAATATAGTTGGCGCATTTGCGCTTAAATGTCAATTACAGTCCTAAGTTTTATCTTATTACAAAAAAAGTGTGCTCGCTCAAACCAAATTTAAATTATTGACAATTTTAGCGTTTTTCGTCGAAATTTTCGAAACTTTAAGGCAAAGTAGCGAGCAGAAGATATTATCCGATTTGGAAAAAAAATCATATCTGTAATATCCATCCGGGTACGCAACTTTTGCCGGGTATTACGATTCGCTCCTAGAAAAAAGTGGCAAAACGAGGCACCCTAGTGGGCACCCCTGCCGTACACCCCGTCCTATAATGGCCCATCCCGATTCTCCATCGGCTACCCTAACCTCCGCCGTCTGGTTCATATACAAATTCCGAATCAGATGCCTGTCCCTCCAATCAACCCCTAATTTATTCAACACTCCCATCAATTTCGTCCAGTCCACCCTATCAAACGCCTTCTCGAAATCTACGAAGCAAGCAAATACATCCTGCCCATACTCTAGGTTTCTTTCCACTAGCGTCCTCATCAACGCTATAGCGTCTTGCGTTCCATCACTCTCCTAAACCCGAACTGGTCGTCACCCAGGTATTCATAAGCCTTCTTCTCAAGCCTTCTGTTTATAATTATCAGAACTAGTTTGGCCGCGTGGGATATTAAGCTTATTGTCCAATAGCCTTCTCACGTTTTTGCCTTGCTCTTCTATGTTATAGGAAGGAATACAGCGTTCACGAAGTCAGCCAAAAAAAATACTCTATGCTGCCTTCGACATTATACGTCTTAACAATTGACGGATGCAACAGCCATCCAAACAAAAGTAGCATCATTTCATTCACGTACCATTTTTACAATTATTCACGTGGTCTCTAATGTCACGCAATGATTGACCATTACTATTAATTTTACATGTTAAAACACTTAGGCTTTTTGAAAAGGAATCTCCAAACTTATAGTTAACACTAATCGCAACATTCAGCGATAGCTAAACAGTTTTTCGGCACCTGGATTCTTCTGGGAGGTCTTATTTGCCATTGAATACCATTTATACAAATCTGAACACGTCATCACGTTTTGCTGAGAACGAATAATCAGATTTTAAACTACTTTCATGACGAAGCCGGGATCCTAAACGATAACCTACGCGTTATCAGGTGGGAGGGTAACCCATTTTGTTTGTCAAAAGGTATAATATCACAGAGTGCAATAAAAAAAGATGAGACTAAGAACGAATAGGCGCATTTAGCGCATTGTGCATTCTAGCAGTGAATTAATATTATTATCAATTCAATGGGGTTTTTGTAACACTTGCTCCTCCAAAATAAGATCCATCAATGTGAAATCGCTAAAATTAGCACTATAAACTTCATGTAATGCTAATTAGCTTTAACCTGTGCAAATTATATGGCTTGTGATGTTTCTTCTTCTAGGCTGAGAAAGTATTAAGTAAGAAATGTGATCCATGAAAGAATTTGACCTTGATTTTTTCCTTTACAAAATTCTTTCCACACTAATAATAAAAGTAGACAAGGTACAACCGAAATTAACCTGTTTGGAAGACCAGTCATCCAAAAATATAATAAAACGTCCCTTCAAGAGGCAAGTTTCCTAAAGGGAGAAATCGGCTTAAAGCACCAGGTGCTGGGTAGCATAATGGTTATGTTTACGACCTCACGTGAGGATGTCATAGTGTAGGTAAAAGACTAGGCAAAATGAGATACATATAAGCGCGATTTTTCAAGAATGTTACAACATATAATGGTTTTAATTATGCATGTCCTTCCATCCACGGGACTCGCTACTATCAGTCTACAGGTATCCAGTTCCACATATTGACAGTATGTACTATGCAAATACAAGCTTTTTATGATTTATTCGATTATTTTTTCAATACTGATAAAATAAATATACCATTGCACCACAATAATTCCACATTAAGAACCATGACGAATGAAATGAGTTAGACGGAAGTAAATGGATATCACTCGAGGAAAAAGCTCACGTCATGCACTATGAGGACGAGAGAGGTGGTTGGGGTCATCCATTGATTTCGGCGGTTTCATTATCTAATTTCACGCACGGCATGAAATAAGTAAACAAATCACTGACGCTCTTCCTGCTTATAATTGACGCCGAAGTTGTTACACCGAATCAGATATTACATCGGTAATGTAGCAAGAGTTCGAAATTTTAGGCTCACCATTCTCATTTTCAAAAATGAGCATTTTGCATAGCATATCTTGAACGAGGGAATGACACACAATTTAGCCCTTGGAGCCATTTCATCTGGAGTCAAAAACAAGTGATTTCTTCATATAATTATATGGTTAGGATTTCCAACAAGATAAGCAAGAAGGGAAGCTTATATGAGCAACGAGACGTCACGTTGGGTCGTTAACTACGACTTGTTGAGAATATTAAGGACTATAAACGTTTACAACCAGCATTGGCTTAAGCAAAGATGATGACTGGTAACGCGGAAATTTGCAGAAATCAAAAGTTAAACTAGATTTTAATGCTGATAATACTGGAAAGTATGACAAGCATAATTTGAATCCGGCCAAGAAGAAATATGACAGCGGAGAAAGTTCAACATGAAGAGCTTCTAGCCCTCATACCTTAATCCATACTTTCCCGTGAATATAATCTGCATAATGGCTTCCTTCACGCTTAATTTATACTACAAACATTTATATTGGTGTTATCTGGTATACCTGATAAAGCAAAACTACAAGTAATTATGAAAAAATATACCTAAGATATTAAACAATGGAGTGATTCGCAAATTCTTCTTGAGTAAATGCCACATAACCTTCACTAACAAAGACATTTTAGGTTTCTGAACTGTTTTTCAATTTAATAGCTCTTTTATGTGTGCTCGACTGGTAACTTTTTAAAACCGTAAATAGCCCCTCCAATGAGTTTCATGCTCTTTCCTGCCTGCGGTGAACGAAAAAATTGCACATCCATGGCGTACCGAAGTAAACAGGCATTTTCTTAGGGAGAGTGAAAGAGTGTGAGAGAGAAAGAGAGAACATTGAGCCCGACGAAGGTGAGCACCGCTCGGCGCAAGGGGCCGACGGGCGGGTGGCCAGCGGGCGGCACGCAGCGGCGGCTGGGCAGGGAGGAGCGGAGTAGGCAGCGTCGACTCGCCGTTCCATGACCCGTGGTCATCCATCAGGAAACGGTTTCTGTGTATTTCGGCCTGGAGTTTGCTTTGGGTGGGCGTACAGAGGTGGGGGGGAGGGACACAGAGGAGGCAAGGCGAGGCCCTCCTCGTGGAAAGGAAGGGAGGACTGGGAAGGCGGCGAGAGCGTCGGATAATGTAGTCTTTGAAAAAGGGAGATATGTGAAGTAGGGGCGGGAGGGAAATGAGCGCTTGGGGTCCGTGTGTGACGGACGGGGGCGAGGGAGGCAGAGGGTTTGGGGGGGGGGGGGCGAAGGGAGGACGAGGGGCGGTGTATGAGGGAGAGAGAGCATTTGTGATTATGCACGCTTCTACGCTCATCCGCCCCCGAGCCCCTGACCACGCCCTCTCCAGCATCAAAACTCCCTCGACGCGATCCCTCATACCCTATCCAACCCACTCACCTCTTTGGGGGCCACTCGAAAAAGTTTACAGCGATCTACACTCACGCGAAAACAATAATCGGCCAAGTGAGTATATGAGTAATTATGGGCATTAACTACTGCTGCTCATGTGACTGACGAAGTAATTGGACATATCGTGAGGCATAATAGGCAAGTTAATGTACACAGCATAATAGCCACATAAAATGACTCATAGAAGGAAAAGCAAAAAGCATTAATAGTCAAGAAAGATCAAGGATGGAATTCATGAAGTATATGGGATTCTGGAGCAAGGTACCGCGGAGGAATCTTCATCTACGAAGTACCGTGCAAGCCATCACTAGGGTGTGTGGGCATGGGATGATTCCACACCAGGTATGCAGCACAAATCAGAACCTCGCACGCTCCCCCTGCCGCTAGGCGCAGGCCAAAAAGCAGTCAGGAGAACAGTGCGCAGCCCAACCGGAAACTGGGAGAGTGATACGTAAATGAACATACAAACATGCAGAACAATGCTATAGGCACATCTAGTGGTTAATATTACTAATACTTTTGAGGAAACCGGGACTAGCCACGGTAGTAACCTTTACGGAGTCACCCGCAAGTGCACATAAGTGCGATATTCCACAGGAGTTAGTAACCTTTACTGTGGAATGTCGCAATTACTAATACTGTTAATTTATGAATGCTACGAGATGCTACTTCATGCAGAGAACAAAATAAAATAATGCCGGACAAATCGACCGGTGTGAAGTGTTAGTAATGATGTTGAGTTATTAAACACAAGTGAAAATTCTCCTCTACCTATTGAGGGTGGGAGATTCATATGATTGATCTATCATAACTATTATGATCCCTTATTGTACGTGGGATAAATCTTTTGATAAATCCTAATTTGCGACTAGCCTGTCCGCAGATTTCCCGGACGTGTTTCCCCCAAGACAGGTCCTGTGTAAGGGTCACACCTAAGTATTTAACTGATCCTACATTTGATAAGTCTGCTTGATTAATTGTGTACGTTTCGTTGACCGAGTTATTCTTTTTCCAAAAAATCATAACAACGCACTTTTTAAAATTCAATTCTAACTGCCAAGTATTGCACCATTCATTTATAGCATCTAGGTATTTTTGTAACGCAAACTTGTCAGACTCATTACCTAGATCCCTGTACAACACTGCGTCATCTGAGAAGAGGCGAATTTATCTCGTAACAACGGTAGTGATGTCATTAATACACAAAAGGAACAATAAGGGAGCGATGATACCTCCCTGGGGTTCACCTGATGTAACTTTCACTACATCTGAACTAACGCCTTCTAGAACTACCCTCTGTTCACGGTCGGCTAAGAACTCTCTTCTCCAACATATTACGTCGTGGTGTATTGCGTAAGCTTCCAACTTAACGAGTAATTTCGAATGAGGGACCTTATCGAAAGCTTTTTTGAAATCTAGAAATATTGCGTCTACTTGGACAAGCTTTTCTCCCGAGGAAAGAATGTGGTGAAGGAAGAGGGCCAACTGGGTTTTGCAAGACCTGCCTTTCCGGAATCCGTGCTGATTTGGCGTGGAATGAAGCGGTTGGGTAAATATAAAATGATATGAACAACTGAAGAAAAAAAACAATTATAAAAATGATGGCCGTTAATGGGCTTTAACTTTTACATCACCGAAAGAATTGAAACCTATTACCGGTGTAAGGATTATTCATAGGGTCTTATATTACAAATGAACTGTTAAGAAAAGTAATTCCATTCCAAAGTAATATCGCACGATTTCACTAAATAGACCGGCAGATAAGTGAACCAAACTTCGAAAAGAAAACGATACACAGAGATAAATACACAAAAAACAATTATCGGCCTGATTTACACAAAAAACAATTATCGGCTTAATTTACACAATAAACAATTATCGGCCTAATTTACAGAAAAATCAATTATCGGCTTGATTTACACAAAAAAAATTATCGACCTGATGTACACAAAAAATTAACGGCCTCGGTATTTGATGATGACCATAGAAAAGAATCAAGTATCAAGAATGACGAAATCGTGGCAATCTTGCCATAAGTACGATAAGTAGATCTTTATTATCCCGGCATTCCCATGTCCCGGCATAACAGTCGAAAATTGTGCTTCACATAAGAATATCCTTCCGATAAAACCACTGGAGCGTTTATGCAACCGTTATTGTCAGTAAATTTAACTTATCGGTATGTATTCGTACAGCAATACCATTTGAATTTGCGGATGGAAGAAAAATAGCCAACTGTGATTGGTTGACAATTAAGTACTCTCGCTCATCCTAAACGTACGTAAGCAATGAATGACAGTTGCAGACGAAATTTTCTGGATGAATTTTTGTTGCTAATTCCGAGTGTTTAAGCTTGCAGTTTTAAGTTTCCGGCGGACAATCACGAACCTACGTCATCTGTTGAAAACATCGAATATATTGCGCGAGTAAAAACCAGCAGTATTTTTTTACATTAGTTTTTCAAAGATTTTCTCAGAATATTGCAGGTTAAAATGTTATTTTGCTTCACAATAAGTAGGATTTAACGGAAAAATTGCAGGCGCGGAATAAGATAGCATTGAAATTCAATTTCAAAGCTACATAAGCAAAGAGATTCTTTCATTTTTCCAACATAAGGCTGAATATTTTAGGTGTATGTATCAGTGTATTGTAAATATAAAGTTTGTAAATTGGTTCAAAGACTCACCCTCCCCACAATTTGTATCGGTATCAATCGGTATCGGCATCAATATCGCTCGATCTGGAGAAATCGTTGTTATAATTTGTCTTTAATATTGGCCTTTTCGGACATTGATGAACAATAACGAAAGAGTTATTCGGCGAATAACTGCGTCGATCAAATAACTTTAACCGTCTGGAAATTGAAAAACCGGGCCTAAGAATCTTTAAAAAGCCTTGCATTCACCGTTAATAGGTAAAATATCAGTTTATCAGGGCTCATATCTTGGTATTCAATGTCTTATTGATTATAATGTGGGAAAAAAGTACAATAAAGAAAAAAACCGACAGTGAAATAAACTTTGTGTTCTGAGTAAGATTTTTTTTATCCTATCTAAACTCCATCGTATGTTTGCGGCCAAGAAGTCTAAAACAAAATCCTAGGGATATTAATGGAACCATTATAAATATTTACAGATTCAAGAGCCTCTTTGCAGCAAGGTCAAGACTAATTAAGATAAAAGCGAAGAACCCACGAGGAGAATGTGATCATAAAAACATTTTTTTTTAATGGAAAAACTTTGGAAAAAATAATTTATTAAAAAGTCATCCTCCCCGAAGAAACATTTCGTGAGCCCAATGCAGGAATAATTCACTTTTGAGAATAATTTCACTCACATGTTCAACTTTTGACTACCCGGCATCCTAGCATACGTCGTTGAATTAGTTAATTAGAAGGAGATAAAAGTAAAAATCCCTGAAACAATAAAACAAACTCACGCAAGGAAAATTTTAACACTGAACACTTAAAACGTTACATGACGAAAGAGCGAGGAGTAGGCAAAAATTATAGAAGGAAAGAGAACCTTTGCATCAGTTTGGAAGAGGGAGACTGCTATGCAGCCAATAAAAGTGGAAAAACCCTTAAAAGTGAAGTAGGTAGGTAAGCAACTAGGCATCGCCGATTACATTTTTGAATTATCTTGCAGCATTATATAATTAGAGCGAAAAAAGTACCATCTTTATCTGAAGCGATTGCGTCTCCTTTACTGGCTAAAAATGTTTTAGAACTTAACAAAAAGCCAACAACCTGCTTATAAGGTGAGGGCAACCTGTTTAAAATGTGACAAAGACTCTGTCTCTTACGGTGAAACTTATTAATCGTACTCGTATTATCCGCTGCTTGTTCATTTAAAATATCCCACTACATATGATAGGAAAACTTTTTAATGAAAGTTACAAGCCCAAAACTCAAAATAATTACTGAAGAAGCAGGCTATGAGAACAACATCAACTGCCATAGAATAAAAAGTTACGAATTCACTCAAATCTAGTAACTGGGAACATCGAGATCGATATGATGTTTCTTTGAGAAAGGAGGAAACCGACTAGGCTCTATCAAATATAAGTTTTAAGTAAAAACACATCCATAATTTATTCAGAAAGAATATGAATTAGCTAACAGGAAACTTAATGTGTGACATCTGGAAAAATAACAAGTGAGAAAATGATGCCAAAATTATGCATCCTAAGCTACGTAGTTGGGGAAAAAAAGAAAAAAATATTCCTCAAGGCTTAATGTAACTTGAGTTTGCTCCACAATAATATTTTTTTGGGAAATATTAGTATCGATAAATCCATTTAATCAATTCAGTAATTTTGACAGCTCTATATGTACTCATTACACCCAAGAAATACAACTATACATGAAGTACGGTCTGAGTTTCCACGCATGGTCAATACCCACTGCCCACTACGAATGCAACAGAGAGGTTGGCGATGACCAAAATGTTTTTAATCGTAGATTTATGGTTTGTTTATGCGTTGTCAACACGACGACGGGGGTCCCCAGAGCACGTGCCTCTTCCTGATTTATGGCGCATAGGGAAAGCTGCGGGGCGGCGGGGGTTCGTCTCGGGAGGTCCCGTAGTAGCAGGAGATGAGGGGACGGGCGCGTTCAAAAATGACGAGGAGGCGTCGCGTAGTGGGCGAAGAATCAACTACGTAGTGCCTCAGTGCACCATCTTTCGGCGGAGAAACAAACTTATGGTGCTTAGAGGTGGTTGCGCGGTCAGCAAATAAATCAATGGCCGCCTCAATCACCATGACAGCCTTACATCGTCTACTCTCCCTCTTCGAAGTTGATGCACGGGATATAGTCCAGCATTTCCCAGAAATACCAAGAGAATAAAAACGTTGAATGTGACGCATGATCTTCCTCAACCGACAAATAAATTTTAATCTCAACGCCAGAATACTTCCCAGCCTATTTTTTAACTGCCAGAAAATATAAAATTTCAGTCAGCAGAATAATATCTCTACAAATAATATGGAAATTTGTTGCAACTGTAAAACCTAAACTTCAAAAGATATTATGTTGAATATGTCGTATGACAAATGTGTTTTCACTGTCAAAATCTGTCAGTAGACGAATTGACTGGGGGAGCACCGATCGGAACTCCAGATATTTGTTTACGTAGGTAATCTAAACGTGAAAGAATATATAATGTTGCGTTGGTTCTAACTATTTCATTAATTTAAAAAAAATACTGACTAATCCAATATAGTAAATAATAAAGAATCACCTCAAATTACGGATTCATGGTGTCAAGCAGAGCCGGGTATCATTTTTATCAATAGATACATTAAGCAAGATCCCTAATAGCAATTTTAAATTATATGCCTAAACATAGGAATAAAACGTCAGGATGCACACAATTTCTATGGAAAATGATTATGACAGGCAATGTCATTTTAATGCAAAAATTACTAAAACTCCAGATATTTGGTATACGTAATCTAAAGGCAATAGGATAAAAATCTTGCATTCGTTCTGTTGAACTAATTTACAAAAATAAGGATTCATCCGAGGTTGTAAGCCATGAATAATTATGTATCATAGTGATTAAAAACACTTGTACTGTTCCAATTTTTTATTACGTTCCACTACAACCGGTTTCGACGTTCTACGTCATTTTCAAGTAGTCCAAATTTTTTTAATCACCATGAAACTGATAAACTTTTTTCAACAAAAAGTTTATTCACCGACCATCAACTTAAAAGAATTATGTACCTACTTCCAAACCATATCACATAATACTTGGGAGACAAGCCGAGCTACAAGATAAAATACCGTATTATCTGTTACAGGTACTGCTATCTATTGTTTCAACAGCGAATTGCAAGAATGCAAACGTATCATCGTTCAAATATTGAAATTTTCATCCCAAAATTATTTCATACCAGCCTAGCCATTTTAGGAATTATATATCTTGCATTATTTCCTTAGATAAGCATTATAAAAGTAATATATTTTAGATAAAATTTGGTAAAAGAGCAATTAATAGACAAAATACTCTTTTTCGTATGTTATACAATAACTTCTCTTTCTTTTAAATTGAATGCCTGTTTGCAAAATAGATCGGTGAACATTATGTAGCTACAATAAAAGAAATTCTATCATAAAGTTACGACTTCATTAATTCTTATCGCTATCTGTTTGTTCAACGATTTTCATATTCCACAATCTTTGTAGAAGACGTTTTTTTACACAGCATAGTCTAATATTATACAGTTCATTTTGATATCACTTTTAAATAAGTATATCTCCTTAGTTAATATCATCAACTTTTTTCTGCTCTGTGAATGATACTTAAATTCACACGAACAAAGAAGCGAAGTCGTTAGGCACGTATAAAGAATATTGATTCAATCACGACAGCTAAATAGCTGCTCAGCGCGCATCGTCCGGCCCGCATTTTTGACTCCCATGCATACCAACAGAATAAAACTCCATCAGTTGAAGCTCTTGCCACGTTGACTCTGTACCTTTCGCGGATAGGACAAGCAAACGAACACATTTTCTTCGGGCTACTCATAAACTTTCTCAAGAAAAGTAGATTCCGCAGAAAGTTCCATCCAAATTTCATTTTTGTTCGAGCTAAAAAAAAAGGCGAAGAATTTGGAAGGTAAAGTGGCTTCGTGAAGAAAGGAGAGAGTGGCAAAGAAGATCAGGGGATGAAAAAAGTAGAGGAACGGGTGCGCGGGGCGATCTGCAGAGGTGGAAAGGGAGGAGGATGGAACGAGTTTCGCCGAGGGATAAAGCACGAGAGGCAATATTGGAAAAATATTTCCTCCTCCCCCCACAAACCCTCAACCAGTCAGTCTCCCCCATTTCCCTTTTGCATGGACGAGCGTAAAAGATGGTTTCCCATACGGTGCTCGTCTCCTCGGAAAGCAAACTAATACTTATTCCCCCCCCCCCACACACACTCCCCCTCTCATCCCCGTCGAGCCTTAACTCAATCTTCTCTTTTTCCTCCTCTTTCAAATTTTATTTTGGCATTGTATGTTTCCATTTTTCGCTTTGATAAAAATTGTTCTCCTATCTCGTCCAAGCTAAGTTTTCCTCCCGAACATCACACCTTAGAACTCGCGTGGAGATGTCCTGGCTGAGGAGGAAATCCAGCCGTGCCTCATTCGTTGTTATTCCAGCGCCATGCCTCCCCGTAAACCCCATTATATTTCGACTGAGGAGTAGGAATTTACCTTCCCTCATTCACCATTCTCACAAAATGTCTCTATCTGCGCTGGCAAAAGACTGCGTCATAAAAAGATGCGTCTGCGTTTTATCTGAACCTCATCACATCTTAAACGCATGTACCGTGTCATTTTCTTAAAGCATTTACTAAATATAGATTGAGTTTAGGTTTCGTTGCTTGGAGATAAATAAGTAAAAGCGCTCTGAATGTAGACGCTTCCAGAAAGTCTCTCATTTTTCTACACGAATGCATTTTTTGTAAGCGATTTCAAAATTTAATTTCATCAGTAAGTTTATTGTTGTTTATTTAGTAGAAGGGTAATTTTATCTATAAACAACAAAGTCTGGATTTGATAGTGAGCTAACGTAAGCTATAATTTTAGCTATCAGGATACAATAAAATGATGAAGACAAAACAGGGGTAAATATATAAGAATTTTAATTGCTGCGGATAAATTACACATTACTACAAAACACATCTAATCAAAATATGGGCAAACCTCTGTGTGTTCTTCCAAGCATCTTCAATACTTAAAAACTAGATTAGGCACCAAGTTGTACAATTTTGGACAAAAAAGTAATATTAATATATATATATATATATATATATATATATATATATATACTAAGATGCGCCATTACGAGGATCACTCGGAAATGTTTTGGCAATTACTTTTCGAATTCACGAAGAGGAGCACATAAAAGAATGTCGCATACCATTAAAAGTATGCATATCTTTAAATATTTCTGATTGACATACGTCCACTGTATTTCCATCGCTCTAGAAGCCCTTGGATCTCTTAGGATGAATATATTGGTATAAAAACCGATGAAACTATGTCCCAGTAGTTTGTAAACAATTCCGAACTGCGTTCCTCACTATTTTATTGGCTTAGTCTCATATTTGTCACTAAGCCAACAAGATCAACCAATGGACACGAGCGAGAAGAAGCTGCCTATTAATTCAGATACTAAGGGCTAAGCTCAAAGTAAATTTAAATAGTAACTTGATCCGTATCCACCAATTTTGGAAATTATTTTTGACACAAAACACTAAGCTTCAGCCGCACAGAAAATAGTACGATGCATTCGAGCATTTAATTTACAATGCGTCAGCGTTAAGTTCCACAGTGATTTGGGAAAATCAGATTAGCAACACACTTACCTATAATATATTTACTTCGGAAACACCTACGTATTTATTTAAATATCAACCATAACTAAATATATGATTCAGAGTATTTTAATTTAAATATGTTAGTATTTCACTCCAAAGGCTGAATCCACATCATGTCGAGATTCAGAATTTAATAACGCATTTTCAGCGGATATCTTTTGCTCTTTACATGCACTTTAAAAAAATATATTTCGGAAGACATGCGCCCTCAAAGATACGAGCCCTCATACTTTGAATTCTTTGCCGCTTTTTATATCCTCAATGCTCTTCTTTCCCATCCTTTTTATTCAATATACTTTCCAGCAGAATCCTTCCTCCTAACACCCATCCCCCTCGAGTCTCCCCCTTCCACCAAAAAAACCAATCCAGCATAAGCTCCTCACCAAAATTCCCTCTTCCCTCAACTCCTCCCAACTTCCATTCCCTTTCTTCGATTTGCCTTCTTTCTCTTCTGTTTATTCGCTCGTCTAAATTTCCTTTCCTCCTCCTCCCTATATCCTCCGCGCCCTCTTCACCCGGCGATCTTTTGACTTTCCCTTCCTCCCCTCCCCTAAGTCCGCGCCTCCCTCCCAACGGCAGCATCGGTTTACTCCCCCCCCTCCGCATCCCCATTTCTCGCGTTACCAGCCGCGCGCTATCTTGCTTCCCTTTTAAGACTTCCACTCCACTGAGTTCTACTGTGTAGTTGGGGCGAAATAATCTATCCCTCAAACCACCTCCTCCCCTTCCTTAACACCCCGTCCACCACGAACTCTGATATCCCCCACCCCCCTCTACATCCTCCCGACGCAAACACACATACACACACCGCCTTCCGAGGAACGAATCTGCCGAAATTCCGAATGGCACAAACTGCCTGATCATCTGAAGCCGAAAATTCCTTACCGCAAATCCTTGCCTAAAAATAATCAGTTATCTTAAGATTTACACAAAGTATGGAACATGGTCATGACACTAAGCAATGCTAGGATCATTCGTTATGTGTCGTAAACCTTCGCAACCTGGATTATCTTTCATTTATGCGTTGATTTTCACCTACCGAAATTCGCGTATCAATGCACTATTTCTTCCGTCTATAGTTCCGTTTACTTACGCTAAGTGGATCAGTAGCCATTTTAGTGACGAGTATTCATTCACTTGAAATTGGAAATGAGAAGAACGGGTTTGAATGTTTAGTTATCAGCCAAATGAAATGACCCGAAGAAGGGAACTTCTCGAGCGGCAGCAACCGGATTATCCACTTTGAATATATGAATGGAAGCACAATAGTTGGAATAGCGAAAATATACTTAGTGGTATGCGATAGAAGATTTATCTTATAAACAGTGAAAGGATAGTTATGGTTAAAATATAAACAGAACTTAAGGACACATTTGTGGTGCAAGTATACATGCCCATAACAGATAACGAAGATGAGAAGTAAGTAAACTAGAAGTCATGTACGACGAAATAAAGGAAGTGATAAGAAATATGAAAGGGGATGAAACTTAATAACTGTTGAAGACTGGAATAAGGCTGTAAGAGGAGGTCTAGAAAGTAAGACTGTGCGGACGTACGTTTTGGGTGATAGGAACAATAAAAAAGAGTGACTGATCGATTTCTACGAACAAAATTACCTCATATTTACAACCGCCTTAATTGGCAACCACCCGCGAAGAAGACAAACATATAATACCACGGGACAAAAGAAAATTTCAAATTGCTTATATTTTAATGAAGCAGCGATTTAGAAAGCCAGTAAAGAATGCAAGAGATGCTGGTACGGATAACAGCAACGATCTCAGTTAGGCCATGATGAAATGCCAACTACAGTTTGAGAAACTAAAAAGATCAATGAAGAATCGCAGACACGTAGAGATGCTGAAGGAAGCAGAACACAGACTGGTCAATCGATGAACTCTAGACAAAGTTGAAAAAACGGCATCAGATCAATCAAAAAAATACATCAAAAGAGGTATTCATAACCCTTCATCTGCGGCCGTCTCATTTTTTCACCCCCACTGTGTGCGTGGAATTTTCTTCCCCCTAATGTAGGCAAGGGAGTAGCAGGTAGTGGACCCTGATAATCCCGATCGAACCACATGATGTGGTTATTGTCGAGAACTGTGAATATGCAATTGCTAAGAATCGATTCATTTCACCTGCATATGTTATAGTATATGTACTCCACATTTACCTTTGCCGTTTACTACCTAATTTGTAACTAACAAGAACGAGAATTCCTTGATTTGAGCCATCCTAATGTTGAATTTACTAGACAACGAGACCATTAAATTTTGTTGGGATCGACTCGAATTTTGAAGGGTGATCCTCCGATTCGTCCGATTTCAGTTGTCCCTTTCTACAGGTGGCAGACAGTAGGTGCGAATTGACCTTATTCGTCGAAGCACGTTTAAATGAAGTACTACTATAGATGTATTAGGGGAGAAGATAAGAAGAGCGAATCGGAGAGAGGATGACAGCGAGCACCCGGCGCTCAAAAACAATCTAGCTATGGAAGCAGACTAAATATCTTAGGAATGATTCATTTAAAATAACGGTATGGGATGTTAAAGTAATACGTAAAGAAGTGGAAGTAATAACATAATTGAAGACAGCTTAAATCGACGTGGAAATAATGCATGTAACAAGAAAAAATTAACAGGAAACTGGACTTCATACATTATATGATGCTACTCTGCAGTATTGATATAAATGAACGAGCAGCTGCGAAAATAAGAATTTTTATCATATCACAGTGGTAAAAAAAATTAATTTCTACTGCTTTGGCAATGAGAGAATCTTAATATTACGTTTCATAATTAAGGAGGGTTTAATGGCAATTATTGGAGGATATGCCCCAGAAGAGAGAAATATCAAATAATCAGAAAAAATACAGTTTTAAAACACAAAAATGTTTAAAAAAAATAAAAATGATTACTTAATAATATCAGACACTATGAGTGCCAGTATTGACAACATCCGATGTACTGGCAATGTTGAAAAAATGGAGAACATGTAAATAACAAAACGGTGAACAGTTAATAGATTTTGCAACAGCAGATGGTTTCAAAATTACTAATTACTTTTCCGTCATATAGAAATACACATCGTCGGCTATGGGAATCAAATGTGCAAATGATTATGTAATCAATAACTATTACACTTCATCATATGTTATAGCCACAAGAGTCTTCAGAGGCCATGATGATAACACCGATCAATTTCTTTTAATGTGCACACTTACTTAGCATACCGAAGACGGCATTCAAAGCACCGAACCGAAAAGAGTCAAGAAGAAGTTATAAGAGTGAATCTTTTACATGATCGGAGCATCCACAATTTATAACAAAGTAGAATTAAAATTCTCCTCCCACAACACGCTGTGTAAGCCCAAATACCGACCCGGAATGTCGATTTCTTAAAGAAATTCTGATGAAAAGCTGAAACAGAAGCTCTAGGTAAAAGGAAAAAACTCCTTCAATTTATTTTCGTGTGCCTGTTTTTAAAAATATATGTACGAGTATATACATAAATTCATATTTGTATTTATAAATGACGTAATCAAAATTTGGCAAAATAGGTTAACTAAACAGGTTGACTGATCCCTAACTATTTATCATACGCAAACGACCAAATTATAATGGCTAATTCCAAAGACAACTTACAAAGAGCAGGGCAGGAAGTAGTAGTCCATCATAGCAGAAGATTATAATTATTAATGTCAATAAATAAAACAAAAACAATTGCTTTCTAAATCAAAATCGTAGGTTTTGAATTGTCACTGATGAATAATCAAGGAATAAAGCAGGATGATCTTGGCAGCAACCTTTCTTACATCAAACCCAGGGATACAGACATAAAAATAGCCAGATATCAACAGATGGTAGGAACTATAGATAATTAACTGTTAAAAAGGGACACCAAGAAATAATTTTAAAATTTTACATAACGGTGGAAATTCCAACTCTGCTATATATTTCAGAAACATGGGCATTAGTATCAAGCCCAATGAGATGGATAGAAGCAGCTGAAATGATATTGCTAAGAACTTTGGCTGGCTAAATCCTCTACGACCATAAACGAAATGAAGACATCCACTCGGATCTGAACATACAGGCCATCACCGAAACTACCGGAAAATATCGTAACAAATGGTATGAACATGTGTAAAGGATGTCGAACAACAGATTACCCCAGAGAATTCTCAACTGCAGCCCATCTGGAGCGAGAGATTATGGACGGGCAAAGAAGCGATGGAGGGCTCAGTTTCTGACCTAAAGCGAAACAGGCCAAATGGCCTAGTCCTAAACACTTATCGATGATGATGAGGATTAAGTCTGTCGCCAATGATTAATAAATAATATG
Organism: Pyrrhosoma nymphula; assembly: GCA_963573305.1. NCBI lineage: Eukaryota > Metazoa > Arthropoda > Insecta > Odonata > Coenagrionidae > Pyrrhosoma > Pyrrhosoma nymphula. The sequence goes on along the minus strand of OY754327.1, from coordinate 144,444,330 downwards.
TAGCTATTGAAAATATTTTAGCTAAACAATGAAGTAATTGATATCAATGACTTTTTACCACTGCATGTCAAATTCTCAAAATTTTTACAACAATAATGATTGAAATCCGTTTCGTGTTTCGTACTCAAAATGTTTTTCAAGGAAGTTTAAAAGTGAGCGATAACTCATTCAAACCGCACTCCACAAATTTCAGGAGCAAGTGTCGTTCGTTTAATGTATGGGGTGGAAGCTTGGACGGCAGCTAGCATTGCTGGAGGGGTCCTGACCAAACGGTGACCATAGGCGATGGTGTTTGGCAACCTTCTTTACCTATATTAAAACGGGTAAGTAAAAACTACCTGGTTTGGTTGGTTTCCAGAAGTGGAGAATAATGTAAACTTTCCATTGTTCTCCTACATAGTAAAATAAGGACATAAAGTGTAGGGATCGTAAAAACGATTTTCTAGGAATAAGTAATAGGAAATTAATACTAAGGGGCCCGTAATTTAGTTTTCACCGGGGCACGTTTTAGATCTCGACGCTTCTACTTCATTCAATACGGTTCGTAATCATTCGGCCGGTATGCAAAGGGAAGAAAAAGTGCAGCGATCTTTGATCTAAACCTCTTAAGGACGTTCGGTGGTTTCACTCAACTTAAGGGAATTCGACGAAACTTGATGGAAGCATTAATTATGTTTTCCTAAAGCTACCTGAATTTTTTTCAAAATGATTAACCGCAGATTTCTTAGGATATTTGATGTGGAAGTGGGCGTGAAATTACATGGGTTATTTTGGGAACACGAGGTGCGACTAGCTTTATTCATCGAAAAAAATGTTTTCTAGATAAGAATAAGAAAAACAAAAATAATTTAAATCATCAATAGAATAATGTATGAAAATAATTTTATATACATTATTTTATTTATTTTGTTTTTCTTATTCTTAACTAGAAAAAGGTTCTTTTTGATGAATTAAGCTACTCGTACCTTGTGTTCCCATAAGAACCCATGTAATTTTTTGTCCACTTCTCAATCAAATATCTTAAGTAATCTGCGGTAAATAATTCTTAAAAAATCAGGTAAATTTAAGACAACATAAGTAATGCTTCCAGCAAATTTCGTTGAATTTCGTTGAAAAAGTTGAGTGAAACCACCGAACCTCCTTAAGAGGTTTAGGCCAAAAAAGGGACGCTAACGAACTTTACTAGCATTGTATGTATGTAGAAGAGAAGAAAGAAATAAAGGTAGGTCAGATGTGATCTCAGGCAGTCGTTCAGGATAATTCGGTCTTTGATACAGACCCCTCATTACTACAGGGTGTGAAATAAGAGTGTGATAAATTTATTGCATTAAAATACCAAAGATACAGAATAATTCTGAAATCATTCACCGTGCTTCAAATTAAATGACATTTACAGGTTACCCGAAGTAAAAAAAAAACAACCGTTCCAGAAAAAATAAAAACCTAGGTATACCAGGTTACCCCAGGTACCCAAAAAAATGCAAATTTTAGCCTTGTTTCCTTTTGAAATTATGGCTTAAGCCCATAAATATTCATTTTTACTACTAGTCATTTCTACGAAAAATTAACTAATTAAAGATCAAATCCGTGTCATATCGTTATTACTATAGAGTAATCATTTTTCTGTGGTTAATAGCACACATTTGATTTTGTTTGTATGAATGCATTTTATTTTAACAGAATTTAATAATTGAACTCTAGTTTTATAAAAATAATGGCAGGAACAGAAACATCAAAGAAGAAATCTAGATTAAATAATATGATTTATCTGAAGCATGGGCTAATAGAATCACCTACGAACCAGAACCCCATAGCATTTGCTTAAAAAAGAAATGATATTTTCTAATGAGACGAAGAAATCATCCAGACTAGTTGAAATTTGAGGTAGGCATATCCTGACAAGACAGAAAAGAATTTAACTTTTTTCTATCACTTACTGGCAAATTGTAAATTTGTCCAACATTGTCAATGTGTAATGCTTCAAAACAATTTGCTGACTGTTTGCGTGCATCATGTAATATTTCACTGTTGAATGCGAAGTCTGTAAAGCCATGTACAATTGGCGAAGAACTCATTGATTGAACTCCTAAGCACTATTATTCATAATTCACCACGTCATAATTTACCATGGATTTATTGCATACTTGAGTAAATATGAACCAAATGTCATTACTAATCGTAGTATCTTTCATGGACATCATATAGTTTTAAAAATCTCAGTGATACCCTTTAAAAGTCATTACACACTTTTATTACGGCATTTTAAAAAACGCAAATCCCATGCTTGTCACGATCGATTATTTCGGGAGTTGTGTGCTGAGAATGATTAAGATTTTCCACGTTTTTTACTACGAAGGTACTAACGTTTGTTGGTTATTATAAGGAAACAGTACAAGGCACTTTCATAACCATTTTATGATCAATCGTGGAGTATTTTTTTGATAGAGATATGCTTCGTTCAGTGACAAACTTAAAGAAATCAGGTTTGCAGGGAAATGGCATAAACCATATAAAGGCAAAATATGTGGTAACTATGTTTATTTTAAAGTTAATTCTATTCAAACGCAATATAGTCCGCCGCGAGCTATATCAATATCTCGCACTGCATGAGCTATAAGAGAAAGCTGGTATGGGCGATGATGATGTTAGAGGTTATTGATATTATGATGATGGTCATATAATAACATAGAGATGTTATTATATGACCATTTGGACACGCTGCATAAAAGTCTGTGTGAGCAATTTATGGATCTTTTGGTGGAAATGCCAGAGTGGATAAATCCGTTTTAGATATTGAGGTAGGTGGGTACAAGAGGAAGAATTAATTGGATATGATAACATGATATTGAACTGAAACTTAAGTTAAAGATATATTATCGAGAGTTTTGGCTACAGAAGGAAGTTCTGATCTATGGACGGTAATTAATAAAGCTCCTAATGGCATTTCGAACTTGATATTTGATGGGATCTGGTTTAAGAGCAGGCATTTAACTTATTTCCAAGCAAAGAAATTGACTTCAAATTGATTTAAGACTCATACCAATCAAATTTAAGCCTAGGATTGGAGAACTGGTATGATCTCATCAAACCCATTCATAGCATTATAATTCATTTGACAAGAAATTTTGAATAAATTTAGTTCTAAAACTTAACTTAAATATTTTCAAGACCTCGAAAAACTATAATAAATAGCCACTGATTTTGTTAACTAATTTAAATGAAGCATTTATTGGTGATTTTATATCCCCAAATTCAAATTTTCATAGTACCGCGACAAAACAGTTTAATTTAAGTGAAAAAGTGTAATGTAAACAAAGTGTAATGTAAACTTTTTAAAATTGTTTCTCAAAATAACTTGTTTCGATAAAAACTTTCATTTATTTTAAATTATTTTATTTTATAATTTATTGAAATTTTAAATCTTATCGTTGGGGGACGTTGGGTAAAGGTTTGTGATGGCTCGAAAACAGATGGTAAGCACTGGTTTCAAATATTCGATAGGAATATCATAGCTCGGTAGGTTACAATTTATTACAAGAATAGCCAGTGCACGTGTAGCGTGTCTATTTCTTATGTTTCTCTAAATAGAGTTCACTTAACACCATCCATCAAAGACCTACTATTCCCAAAAGGTCACGTATCCACAGACGGCGATTCATTTAAAATTCCCTCTTCTACGAACAACGCTACCCATGTAACGGTGAGTTTCAGTAGAACTAATAGGACGACCGACCCCGCTTTGAGTAGGCACCTGCTGCCACCTGTTAAACAAGGTCCACACTAACATCCCTGTGGCAACTTCGTGGCTCGCGGCAGCCGAATTCGATCTGTCGTCGCGGTAACGGAGTATTCATCTATCTGGACATAAAATAGGATTTTTCTACCTACAAATTTCTCGCACCAAGTGTGGGCCATCATTGCTATAATGTTTCCCGTATTTATCACAGCTTTTCTCAAAGAAAAAGTGCTATTCATTGCGGCTGAAAACACATTTTTAGTGTAACGCGTAAATAAGGTGAGATAAAGAAAATAACTTAAGTTGTAAGTTAAGTTAAGATGTTAACTAAAGCTAAGATGTAAAAATATCATGAATATCTTAAGATAATGTCATTCATATGAGTGACTAGCGATAACCATCAATGGTTCATATATTTCTTTGTTATACCTATTCTGTTTTGCTTAAAAAGAAGAAATTTCTTCCTTTAAAGCAAAACAAAATATAACATAACGACAATGTCTTAAGATATTCATGATATTTTTACATCTCAGATTAAGGGCAGACCGAGGCCACGTAGGACAATAAGCGTGTTAGCACGATGTGGGACTCGAAAGTGCGATCACCGGCCTACATGAGTATTCTCTGGCAGCAGTTTTCCGATATATATATATATATATATATATATATATATTTTATATTTCAAGGAATGTATAATCTAATATAAGGTCATCATAAAATGCCTCGATCATAATATAATACAAGAAGAACCTAAACAGTAGCATGATTTTCAATGCTCACAGGGGAAACCGACACCGCTTTTATTCATAAGACACATTCTTAAACTATTTCTCTTCATTACGTCAGCTAGTTATGAAGAGACAACTTCCCTAAGTGCATGGAAAAGTAGAATTACGAAATATGTAAGGTCTGCTCTGCTATGGGAATTCCTGCCTTCATTTGACAAAGGAACACTTCTTCACGGCTTTAAGTATACTGTCTTCTCAGAGATAAACCTCTCAAAGTTTAGGTGAAAGTGGCTAATGAAAATATTTTTTATTCCATAACGCAATTACTTGCTTCGAAACTGCCATGAGAAAATTATCCACCGCGACCAGAAATAGAATCATGGACCTTAGCTTATTTGCACGGGCCACCACACTACCCAGAATTCCTGATTCCCGTTGTAATTTTTACGTAATTCTCCACGGCAATATCAAGTAGCTATTTCATCGCCGTACATTCGGTACCTATGAAAATCTTCGTAGGCAAGTTCTTGTTCGTACAAGCTGCCATGCGCTGAAGAGACATATGAGAGTTGAGAAATATAATTTTTTACTATTATGAATAAAATTTGAATAGCTCCTCGGCAGTCCAGGGAGCCATAAAGTTACAGCATAACCACAATTATGCCAAGGACTTAATTAATGTAACTTTCCGTTGAAAAAAATTCTATCAAAAAATACCCTCGCATCCTGGGACAAATTGAAAATAAACACAGACAAAACTTCATAATTTATAGTTTAAAAAATCACTCCTTGTAGGATAATACTGGCAACATTATTTTATTCCGATGTTCAAGAACAACCTAGGATTTATATATGTTTATTTTTTTAGATTTTATACCTGTCCATCAGTTGGTTAAATATTCTCCCTGCTCCAAATTACAAAAAATACAAGACGTAGAAATTTGACATATTAATTCCATCGCAATACCTGTAATCAATAATTCACCGACACGACGGAGATGGGATGCCTAAAATACAGATACCGATGTGAGAGTACATTGACATACACAGAGTATTATGGCTGTATGTTTTGTCAAAATCATGTCAATTTGGATATAACTTAGTTCCAGCGGACTTCTTAGGGTCAATGAGCAGCGTTTTAGAATGAAGTAAAATAATAATACATTCCTACTTGGTTCGAATCCAAGCAGCGACAAATATTTTCAGTATAATCCTTATCCATATACTAAGGCACTATCCAAAATGACGAAAACTACCTCAGCTGTCGGTGGTCTCCCCCAACCTAACCAGAGCCAACTCCTAATCTATAAATAATTTTAGTCTTAAACTTCTTAGAAAAACATTGATAAGGATTTTAGCCTTCTTAAAGAAACGTTAACAAGCTGTCAACACTTTTCCTAAAATTTTGTTTCTTGCCTTTCCTGCTATAACTTTACGATACTGCGATTTGAGTTATGATATAGTTTCATTAAATTTTATAATCATCCTAAAAAAACTGTATGGTACATTTGAAGCTTTTCCAACCGACATCTGTGATGGTATGAACATCCACCAGAATCCCGAAAGTTCATTTGTGACCTAGAGTACATGATCGTTATCTAGAGGCGAGCCTCATTCTAACAACCTTTAGATGGGAAGGAAGGTGCCCTTGAGCAATCCATTTTTAAAATCACTTAGTATAAGGAGATGTTAGAGTTGATTTTTAACAGCCACTACAGAATATTTTTTTATCCAAGAAAATGGAACCTTGGAAAGCTGCACAAGCTCTTGACATCCTGAAAGACAGCTGATTTTCTAAAAAAAAAACAATCACTAATCCAAAATAATTAAGGAAATCATGAAGAATTAACGATCTAATTGACTCTATAGCTGAGAGTAAAACCTATCATCAGGATTGTTATTAATAAATGTTTAACTTATTTTTTACTTGAACTGATACAAATTACTAGTATTCTAATGCATTTCGTATTTTAGAAATAAATTTTTCTAATTTAAAATTAATCAGAACAATATCACATAGGCAAATTTGATAGACCATATTATTTTGTGTTTGCAGTGTGATTTGCCTGTGATACAGTTGATTGAAGTGATGAATGGAACTTTTAGCCTCTCAATTTGATTTAGTATGTGCACACAAATTGGATAATTGTTTTCATTTCTCTCAACGAGGGAAATAGTGGAAGACATGCTGGGCAAGCTTAAGGTACCGTTTTCCTTTGGTGAAATAATTCATTAGGAATTCTAACCGAAACCCCAAACGGTATTTCGACTTAAATAGAAGTTACCTGCACTAAGTACAGGTCGTTAGGGCGAACGTCACGGTCCTAATTGAGGATAATGTTGAAAATGAAAAGTGTATGCAAATATAAAAAATGCAAGGATGTTAAAAGTCCATTATAACACAAATTTGGTCGTATTTCGTAAAGAAATTGCGTGCTAAAGATAGAAGGATATTCTTGCGCTTGGTCTGAAGCAAAGTTATCACTCGTTTTGCGATAGGGCATTACAACTTGCTCTAGGCGTGAATGAAGAGGTTTTTGCATGCTCCAGGCCAATTAACGCAATATTTAACGACACGAAAATATACTAACGCGCTATATTTGAACTAAGTTGAAGTTCAAGGTGAAAAAGAGAATCCTCATTGTAGTAAGTTAAAAAATACTTTTTATTATAACGGTAATTGCCCGTAATCCCGTAGAGCGTTAAAGGCAGCATTTGACTAGTAGTATTTTTTTCGTAATTTAAGGCACATTCTCTCTCGTAAGAGAACTCCTTTATTCCTTGAAAGTATATGAGGAAATATAATTTGCGAACCAATATAAAACATCCTCACTAATTCAAATGAAAGCAAACTATTATTTAATGGCCCCATCATCACTTTCGCCTTCCCAATGGCTTGACGCTCACTCGAATCAGGAGTCGTAAAGGGAAAAGACACGGGCACGCTCACAGTAACGCCTATCAATCGGCGTGAGAATTGCCCGATTGCATCGTGCATATGTCCTACTTAAAGAGGATCGAGCGATTGACGCAGACCCAGAATGTGACGAACCGGAGTGGCCCCGATCACGAGTCAATCACTCCGGGCCAGATGAACCGATTGGCGGGGGCGGGGGATGCGGACCGGACGGGTGAAGCGGTGGCAGCGGACAGTTGGTTAAAGGGTTAGGAGTGATTAGGCGGGCGGGAGGAGGAGGAAGGACGGGGAGGGAGTGGGCCGATGCTAGTTGGGGATGAGAAGGTGGGCCCAAGTGGAATGCAAGCGAAGGGTTGGTTTGGAGAGGGGGGATGGAGGAAGTGAAAGGGTGGGGGGAACTGTGGCGTCCGTGACACCCTCCATGATGGATGACTGCATAGTGGGGAAGTATGTAGCTGTTTATGTTTCAATGAAACTGAAGACGTCTTGGGAGTAGCCACCTACGCGAGGGGTTTCCATTTTTCGTCTTCCAACCACTTCCTCGGAATCGCTCAGCTCCACAAACCAAATGCTTCCAGAAACCCTTCTTTTAACACCCTTCTCACTTTTTCCCCGCTATCTGCCGACCCACCACACTCCATCCCTTCCCCTGCCACCATCCTCACTTTTTCTCTTAATTTAACCGAGCAGAGGTGGTTCCTCTCGTTTTCTACTTTTCTCGCACGACTGACTTTTTACGGACAGAGGTTTATGGCAGCATTATAAATTAAACGTCGAAGCTAATACCTTTAGATTGAGGCACAACCTTGTCTACCATGCTCAATGAATTTCAGAACTTTTAGAGGATGGATAAATGAATCGTAGAATATCAATAGCTTCACAACAGGTCTCAAAGATCATAAGTAATAAAGATATGTCTGAAGCACGTATGTAACATGTTACGGCCTCGCAAAATGTAGCCGTTGGGATCTCATGAAACATAGATGAGAGAAAAATATCCCTTCCGGAGTAGTTGCCTGATAAATGCCTGAGTCATAAATTATGCTCCAAAGTGAAATCAACAAAAGAACCCAACAAATTACTTAAGAGATCAAAACGCCCTCGATTCCACCAAACTGAACCTTGGTCTCTTTTTTATAATTTAGAACAAATTTTTTTCCTCACAATGATCCCTTAGATGCTCTCAAGTATTAATCTAAATTAAAATCCTCCAGTTTATTTCATTAATTTGCACGCAAGCAATTACGTTACTGTCGTGCTGCTTACACCAAAACGTGATAAATATGCGAAGGTAGTTCAGCCTCCTCTCCAAGTTATTATATAGAGGCTATGATAGGAAAACAGCGGTGAAGATTTCACATGAAAGAAATGAAAACATAGGGCCCAGGATAGTATTTACCTAAATTAAAACTTTTCTTCATCTAACAAGATCTTTACCTGGTACAGACTCAAAGCCGCGGATATTGATCGTTAGCCACGGAAGACTTAGTATTTGACTTTGTATTTACGTCCACAGAACAGATAGTAAAATGACCGTGTGGTCGATGCACCCTGACTTCTACAACCTGAAATTTTACTACCAACAGAACAGGTACAACAAGAGACCTTGGATACAGAAATGAGGACCAGTCTTGGTGGAAAACATATACTACCTGAAAAAAAAATCTGAAACCGTCACAGCGCCTGGATCATTCCATGAACCACTGGAGTTTTCTTTTAATTAGCTTCTGGTAGCATAATAATGGCAATGAAAACCAAGGTTATATTTTAAAAATAGTACGAGGATTAAATTCCCTTATCGCTAGAAAAAATATGCGCCTCTTTGAGAGAAAATCATCTCGACCGTTAACTAAATCGGTGCATTATCATGCGAGGCGTAACAATACTCATGAGAGCGTGACATAATGAGGGAAATAATGCATTATGATGGCTTTATGATAACATGGTCGACAGATGTAACAAAGTATTCGCCCCAGTAATTTGAAGGGACGTGAGATGATAAATCCGCTGTTTAATGAAAAATAGCATATTTCAAAACCTCTTAATTAAATCATCAATGCAATCGTTATGTTTTCAAATTATAATACCAATTCGATAGCTCTAGGCTAAGCTACTCTTTGGATGACGGTCGCTGTGAAATAAAACATTTCTGCTTTACTGGGATGTGCCCTGACTCAGCTCGTGCATAAAATGATATTTTTTATATCGACCCAATGGGACCAAACTTCTTATTATCCTCTATTTTTTATAACTACTGCTAGCTGGCATTTTCCGGCAGGCTTGTAGTACAGTTATTTCAGCAAATAATTCAACTAAGATTAGAGCTAAAAGTCTGCAAAGCATTTAGTGCTTTGCAGACTTTTAGCTGGTCACAATATTGGAAATATCACAGAAAGTATGCCTAAATCTTTGCTCGAAAAACATTATGTGCAGTATACCTCGCAGCAAGTGATACTCATCCAATCCATTAGCATCGTAGTACAGATTATGAAAATTTAACATGTTTCATTTACTATAAGTTTAAAAGAAAGAAAGAATAATAATAAGCTCATGCTTGCGAAGGTTTATCAGAATTTTTATATTTTTAAGGGGCTCTTCATTATGACCACATATTCACCTATCACCTTCACTGAAATGCGAAGTTATTTTCTGTAAGATATAGTTTAGAACTAATGAAAACAGGATTCATTTATGGCTATCTTTCACACGAGGTGGTTCCGTCTATTATTCTCAATATTCGTAATAAATTCTCTCTTGATCCAGATCTTAACTTTTTCTTTTTTAACCATATCACAATAGACTGACACGTTCCCCGCAATAAGACAGCGTTTATCTAGAAATGTTTTCCAGGTTATGAGTCGGTATCCGCCATGCTCCCGGAGTTAATCCTTGCACGTATAGGAAAAACCCATTCTTCACATACAACATTTAAATGAAGATTTCTGTCATTATCACAGGAATCAGTTTCATAGGTAAGGACAGAGCTAACGGAAGAGGTAGCATACCCCACAGCATGAAAAACACATTGGAGTGGAGGGCAGTAATTATTTTCGTGAGTTTCCTAAGGGTTCTCAATCATTTCTTGAACTCAGAGCACTACAAACTCTGAATACTTCCGTCTCCATATAAGCATTAACCGCATTTCAAGTAAACGCTGCAGGTGAAAACACGGCCTATCTCTCCAAGACACAGAGTTATTATGGAGTCAAAAATTCGACAACATTTAAAATGACTCCAAGAATTAAAACTAGCTAATACACTCATTAAGCACATTTCATCTACATTAAGATCTTTGTATAGCCCTGCTAATAATAATGGCCGTGTGACATCATCATAAAAACCCCCAGCGGATTTTATGACGATGTCACGAAAATAAAATGAATTAAATTAATTGGGAGACATAAGGGAAGAAAATGTTTCGTATTTTGGTGGATAAGTCACAATCTTTTTTGTGGAAGTTGTCAATGGTGCAAGGGAATACAGAATTCTTCAACGCATCTTCTAATCATATATCTCATATATTTTGTGGCTTTTCTATGTCCTAAACATTAAGTGTGACAGTAAAATAATATCCTCCGCGTCAAACTTTAACTCCTGTGATAAGGTATGAACTTTTCTGTTACAATGGTGTGTAATCTCCGAGTCTCTTGTAGCTACCAACCCAGTTCAACCATTACATTTGTCACACTTCATGTTCACCAGTAGTATATTTTAACAATTTAGGATGTTGTATAGTTTAGAATACCCCCTGGCACAGAACCAAAATCAAGCAATGGCATTACAGAAATAGGCATTACTATCAGTCTCAAAGTGTACAACTACGTGAAGACTAAAATTGATTGTCTTGCATTGCTTAATCATGGAGCACGATGAATCAGTCCCTTAGGTAGCCAGGCTGTACTCACAATAAGTACGAGTGATTTGTCATAAAGCTGGATTTGATATATTTTAATTATATGCAAATCATGCCTTTCAGCCTTCTACATTAATACCTTCGTTAATATACAAATCGCAGGTAATAATAAGATGCTTTCTTTTATTCTCTCCAACATAACCATAAAACGCTAACTAAATTATCAAATTTGTAAAACATCCCCATTCCGATGCATTTTTCAATATAATTTATTCATTGATGCCATGGAATCTCGGCCACGGTTAACCCCACACTAGGTGATATCAAAGAAATTTATTGGATAAATAGGATGATGTTTTGTTCCCTTAATTGCCACCATCGCGCGAGGCGAAAGTCTTTCAAAGAATTACCAGAGCGGTTTTCGATGCATGCGGTGGAGAACTGAAAATTCCCCACTCCAGCTCCCTTCCCTACATTATAGTTGATATAAAACCCAGTATTACATGAAATGATCGCCGATACAATTTCATCATGCTTGGCCAAAATAACTTCGCTAACGGAATAATGCATAGCAACCTGATAATATACATCCAGCAAAGTTCACTACCGATGATCCAGTTCAGTCCTCCACTAGCACTGGCTCAAATTGATCAATATCACATTATAGGTTCATTAACAGCAATGAAAAGCAGTTTAAGTCAAATTTTATGTCGTTCGAAGTCACAATTATTCAATTATGATGGTCATTTCATTATTTTTCTTTCGATCTTGTTTCATATCAAAATCCTCTAAATTCGAATAGGAACAAGATGAGCACGATAGTTGATCCAGCAATTTACGCAGTTAAAATGCTCCACATTACGCTACAGAAACCGGAAATTTTTAGAAGGGATGGATGTCATCTTAAAGTATGCAAAGAGTAACATGATTTTATGGTCACATTTCCTATTTCCTCTGAATAATTGAAAACATAGGTAAGGGATCAGCCGAATTCTAGGGCCATTGCGTGCAATGTGTATTACTTCCATCATAAAGATAATGTCAAGGGGTTGAGGCAACGAACATTTATTGTGTTCTCGTATTCTTTACAATATCATTGTAAAAAATAAATAGTTAGGTTACAATTTACTTCCAAGTTACGATAAACCCATATTTCAACGGAATAAGACTACATGAATGGAATGGTTCTGTATAATTATGATTACATTATGGATTTATACCAGATTAATTCTATAAGTATACCCAAAATACGCAAACCATCATCATTATCATCATCCTCGGCGTAACAGATCGAGCAGGGCCTTGAATTTAATTGAACTAATATTTCAGGTCTACCAAAAAGCTGTTGATGTTCATTATTTCATCCTGATCTCTACTCTTCGTTCTCTCTAACTGGCCCATAAATTTTTATCATGACTTTTCTTTCACACTTTTGCACTCTATTTCCCTCTCTTTTTCTCAGTATCAACGTTTTAGACCTATACAGAACAACTTATCTCAATATTTTCTTAATGTTGCTTGTCACGATATATTCTCGAGCTCTTCAATCAATGCAGCTTCTGAACAACAAGATTCTTTCTGATGTTCCAATGGTTTGTACAGAATAGCCTCAAAACCGCCTGAACGAAACATTTAAGTTTTTTTTCGGGAGCTCACCTATTTATCAAAAATATGAGTGGCCCACCCACCAGAGCAAAGACCATGGCTTTGAGTTCCACCTGGAATATGCATGCCATCTATTCTTTGGAATTTTTTTTAACATATTGCAACGATGGTTGGGATAAAGCAGAGGTATTCTAAGAACCTAAACAATAAAATGCAACAAATCTGAATTATGCAGTAGTCGATATATGTCAATGTGACGGCAGTTAGCTTGATTTTTCGCAAGGAATTCCACAGAAAAATATTATTGGTTTTTACTAAATCGAACTAGTTCTAACAAAAACTTAGTAAATGCTCAAGTGCGATCGTGGAAGTCCCATTGGTAACCAGTAGGTCGCGGCCGCAGGTTTAACTCCTTTATGTCGAATTTAGACAAAGATTTTTCTGAGGACTGATTAACCGTTCATGCTTGACAATGTGTTATGAATGAATCTGTGGGGTAACTAAAGACCTAATTATATTTTTCCGGCATCAGTGTCAGCGAGGTAACGTAGTTCGCTGCTAATCCGAAGGTCTCTGGTTCGATTTTCACCCAGGTGGGTTATTCTTAGAGAGCTTACAGATATTGAGAGCTTAGTTATTTGTTATTTAAGTTGGAAGTTAATTGGAAGTTACGATGGAAGTTAATTGAAGCATACGCTATTGGGTTTAAACCTGCGTGCAATCAATAAATTATAATGATTACCATTCAGCTTCTCTGCAATATATCTGAATGCCTAAAATAAGATAATAAGATAGTTTGAGTGGCACTGAATATTTGTCAAGGTTTTAAGCACGTGCGTCAGAAGTTTACGTCACTACAATAATAGAACCAAGCGATTTTCTTGCAGGCAAAAAAAGCTATCCTCTGCCCTATATACCACAAACCATCGCAATTGTGCCCGCATTCTCCTCTCAATCCTTCCGCAATCCGCCGCCCTCACTCTTCCAACCTATATAAATTCCCACTTCGCTCCTTTCCACGGTTTTGGCTCCCTTCCGAATTACACGCAACTGTAAAGTAGCTCTCCTTCCCACTCCCGGCTCTTCACACTTACATCTCCTCACTCCCACCACTCGAAACGAGAGAGAGACGTCTTCCCTCTTTTTCACTCGCCAATAACACCCGCTGGGGAAGAGAGGGATGCGGGGGGGAGCGGGAGGAGGGGAGAGTGCGGCGGGAGAGGAATGGAGGGTGCAGAGGTAAAGGCTGCTAATGGCCACTGACATGCAATTTTGATGGATCGGCCCACGGAGCTCCCATGCCTACTCCCCACCCCCCCCCTCGCTTCTGTTCCTCTTCTTGCCTCCTCCCCGTGCCTCAGCAACCTCCCTCCCCACCACATCGCACACGCTTCATCCCAGCACCACAGCTCCTCCTTCCCCACCCCACCCTCTCATGCATCCAGCCACCCTGCGAGCACCGTCCCGCCCTCCCCTAGAAACGAAATCCGCCCTCTCCCCCCTCTCCCGAACGACAGGCCGTGACCCTCCCCCATTTCCCCCTCAAACTGCCTTCCCTCCCACCCGAACCTTTCTTCTCGTTCGCCCTCGTATTTTTTTTCCCATTTGCTTCCGAAGCTTATTGCCATTTACGCACCGAGCATTATTCTTTGCGGGCCACCTCCTGAGCCCTTCCACTCCCAATTCATCTCGTTGCGTCTCCATCTTATAGTGCCCTAATAGAATCGATGTGTGATCGGTTTTGTTTTTCACTACGGTTACCCCATTTTAGTATACTCTCTATCGCGCCAGGCTTCATTCTCTTTATAGCAAATAAGGAATTTCCCAGCGACTGGGAGTTTACATCCATGCAGGTCTGATGATGGCAAAAGGCAGTTTTTGCATTGAAATGTACTCAAAGACTGTTATAATTAACACGGATCAATATTTGCCAACAGCTCAATCATCGCAATGTTAAGCTATATTTTTAAGAACGCTATATTCTATGATGGCAAAAGCCACTACTCAAAAAGGCGCAAATCAATAATGTCAAAATATACTCGGGGTCCATGAATGGAAAAGCGTTTCAAAAAAAGATGGAATTTACTTATAAAACGAACACAGAAAATTATACCATTATCATATCTTTTCAGTAATTCATAATGAATGATTTCATTCCTTTAAGTGCTCCAGTATAAAAAAAACTCGTATGTGTTCACAATATGCATCGGAATGATAATGTATTTTTTGCTACCACCAATTTGAAATAATATACGGTAATTTTGAACTTTTTATGTAGTAAGATTTCACGTCAATAGTCCTCGAAGTCGACTCAGCAGATTATACCAATGATCTGATTTTTAAAGCGTTAAATGCAAAAAATACTGAATTCTGCTCATATACGAGCTTCTGTTCGTAATATAAACTGAAGCTCAATAACAAAACTTAAGTATAATCATCAGAAAAATTTCTTTGAAGAAAACTTTCTCAACCTACAGGCATTGGGACTTTCCTCAATCTGACTAAGGGTACATTTTGATTTTGCTCGGAAACAGAAGACGTTTTTCGTGAAAGTACTTCGAGACTTATTCGTCCTTTCTTTGGAATATAACTTTCGTCATTTCCTCTCCATTCCACATAGCTAAAAAATACCCCTAATTTTGAAATAATTTCGTCGCTAAGTTAACGTAGTGTAAACGTAGTAGTTAAAGTCTTCAGAGTGTCTTAATCTCATTTCGTATTTACACTGCTATCGTTTTCCGTGATAGCAGTTTAAGTTTTGAATGTTGGAAGGAATAACTGAAGCTATGGCGCATACACACTAGCAGACCGTGCGGTATCGCCAACACTAGCCCGGCCTGAACACCCCTTTGCCCACCACCCGTCCACCACCGTTTCCCCCGTCCGTCTCTCGTCCACTTGATCTCCCCAGGGGACACATCCTTCCCCTCTACTCACGAGCCTCCATATACACCCGCCTGCCTCACTTCCACCCGTCCACCCACCGATCCTCCTCCCTCTTCGCCCTCGATTCCCCTTCTTTCGGGTCTCCGCTAAACCGGCATCCGTCTTCTTCACTCAACAGGCGAGCCAACAGCCAGCCCCTCCACCGTCCTCCTCACTGAAGAAGGCCCACCACCTCCGCTGGACGGGAGGCCACCGAGGAATCCTCATCTCCCACCACTGCTCGGCTACCTATCTCCGACCCACTCACTTGAATTAGAGGCTAAACAGACTAATTTACTGCCACCAGTCGAACAAGAAATTTGCTACACCATTTCTTTCACCACTTGAATCAGCACGGGGGTGCTTTGCGCGATAGGAAAATACGGATAAGGAAGGCCAAGTATAGATACCAGAGTTTAGGTGTGATAACCTATCATGATTGAAGACGCATTAATAAAGGGAAAACAAAAACATCACCAACGAAACATTAAAAACTGAGAAACATTAGAAAGCCTGCAACGCAGATTTACGGGTTATCAGCTTTTCCCGTTGGTTCGTCAACCTACCAAAAAATATGATCAAGACTCAATTTTTAGTACATTTGCAGGACTGATTGGAGAACTATTCCTTCGAAAAAAGAAAAAAAGGAAGCTTTAGAGAGCTATTCGTTTAATACTGTGGTATCCCATCACGCACAACAGCTCATTATTTGCCGGAATTTTACTAATTGAAGTAGTGATTTAATTACAAAAGAGGAGTTAGTATCAGCCTCTAAAAGGCCCTTACTTTGTAAGATGTGTGAACGATCCCATAAAAGTCTTTTTCCATAAGCTGGTCACTTACTCTGAAGATTGTTTCTCTATTCTCTGGCTATCACCACTTTGGTCAAGACAACCAACAAGACAAACAACGCGACGAAAACCCGAGATTGGAGCAACAATTGCATATGCGCCGCGGAAATCTACAAAGGAACATACTTTGAAGATTGATTAATTTCCGCATCATATTTTTTTTAAATATATCGTAAAATACTCGGGATTCATTTTTTGAGGGGTTTTTATCCCTCATACATTGCTTTCCTTCCTTATTTCTGTATCATAATCAGAGGTTAATTTCTACTTCACGTACAATAATCCATCAAATTTTGCGGCAAGATATGCGGCCAGATACACAAGACACGACTCAGATATTAGCTAATAGATAGTACTGAGGTTAGTTTCAATACGCTATGTGAAAATGATTTTGCCCTAATGTGGTATCTAGCTTCTTTAAATTAGGATGACGCGTATTTTAGTATAAATCGATAATTCTTGTATCATATATAGCAGTCGTATCGACAGAAGCTAGTTCCAAACAAAGCTTTACTATCTAGATAACAAAATCCCTTCCTAGAAAATGAGCCCCCAGGTTTTATCAGGCATTTTTATCAGAGACAATCGTGCGGCATATCAAAATGTGCTGATCTGCCTAAATTTCATTAGAAAAAAGCAACCAAAAGAAGTTGGATGATAACAACACTAGATATACTTGATTAATATCATACTTTAATCCCTCCCTCCGCTCACTTTAGGATAAGATGTAAATACGAACGTTCACGCTGAACCACTCAGCGGATATAGCATAGGGATGGATGAAATATGTAGCCGATACTTGTACGAGAACATGAATTGGTAAATAGTCAGTCAATAAGAGTAACTGTGAGCCGTAACCAAGACATTTTAATAAGAATTAACATTCTGTTAAGCATTCATGTTTAACATTCTTTATATATTTATAATAGCCGGAGGGCGTGTGGAAAGGGTGGGTATATGGCATGAAGGCCAGTTTGTAAGGCCACGATAATTCGGTGACCACATTACAACATTCAACAAGTCTTAATATCGTGCGTTCGAATCATGTTTGCCACAGGATGTAGTTTCCTGATCAGGAATATTATATTATAGATTTTTAAACTTAAATAACTAGAGAAGCTTGATTTACGAAAACATAGTTACTCTCTTAATGCTACTATCAACTTTAATAACCATTTAAACACTACCAGAATATTTAATAGGGGGTATTTCTCGAAATGTATGTGCATAGAAAATTTCCGAACGCCAAGGATACGAAAATGTTAACTTTAAATTACAAGTTGCAAACAAATGGCTTGCAAATATTGGCAAATGGAATGGCTAATGACAAACACATGCATAAACTATCAATCGGCCGTAAAAGATGCTATATTGATCTCAAGCAAGCTGGAGAAGAAAATGACAAAAGGGTTATAAAACGTACACTGAATTCATGGCAAAGAATAAAAGCGTGCGCAAACGTAAACTATAATTTACCACTTAAATTCTGAAGGATATACCATTAGAGGCATTCAATAACAACAAGTGACTTATATTCTTCGTAAATACTAACTAGCCAAGAGAAAATACTGACTATAGAATGAGTAGGCATTAAGAATGGAGCAGGCCATGAGTACTTTCACACATTAGCTTCAAAACTTCTTGAACGGACTCATGAAATCAGGCTGATCAACTTACAATATAGCAGCACCTCAGTGAGCTCTTGTTGTCTCCAGGTTAAATATCTTCTTTTTTATTGCAACTTAAATATTCCTTCTCAGCATTCTCTCTTTTAGTTTATGAAATCCTCTCGTCCTCTCTGAAGCTGTAAGTAAGTAAATGTAATACAATTTACTAAAAATCAATCAAATGCCAATAATAAAAAATTAACTATAGGTCTCCAATAAACGGAGTTTTTTGTTTTCTTAGGTATATGAATATCCATCAATACAACGTAATAAAGATGTTAATTTTAGCTACAAGCTACATTTCTGAAAATTAATACCGAATACATTTATAGGTATTTTGAATCTGTCGGGAGCTAATTAGTAGTAACAGCCTATGCACTTAATATCCTCCGAAACTTTTCGCGTAGAGAAAAATAAAAGAATAAGTAAAACGGAGAACTGGAAACACCAAAATGACCCTGTGAACCTATTATGAACAACTTTCCAGAGTTAAAACTGATTCCTCTTTCCAAACTGCAGCTACTGTAAAGGAAAAAAAATGGCCTGAACGGGGTTGCGCAGACCACTACGCTATCAAGGCTTCCTAATTCCCGTGGTAATTTAGGAGGATACAAGGGAACTGGATGTTGCGCATTGTCCCGGCAAGCCAAAAGTCCATGGTTCGATACCCGGTCCAGGCTGATTTTTTCCTGTGGCAATTTCTACGTATATCATCGCAGTTTTTGCGGCAGGCATGAATTTCTTCTAAAGGCTGCTGGTTACAGCGTCAGCTAGCCTCTTCTTTTCATGCATCCGTGTTGTTCCCATTCACGATCTCACCACAAATGCTTACCAAATATTAAGGTAGAGGGATGAAAATATCTTTGACTATCACAGGGCAAATATTTTACTTAAGGGGCGACGTTAGGTCCCTGATCACGAACTATTTCACTAAGACATCCAAAACCAATGTTCCGTAAATGCATCGTGTACGTGCAAACTACAGCGTTTTTGGCACCCTTCAAAGCCTCAGTATTATAAGTTTGTTATTTTTATGTGTTTAGGTAAAGATATCCTAAACATGGAACAAAAAACACGCGGTGAAATAAGTCAAGGAAGAAGTAATAATAAATTAAAATCCTTATTGAAAAATAAACTAATGGCAGGATTAATGATCACCACGCATGAATACGAAGAAAGAAGTTAGTAAAAGGAGATAATATTGAAAGATACACCAATTTAGAATAGTATTACAGATTTAGATACCCATATATTATTCCTGATACACGAATGGTAGAACAGGAGCTCACCCAGAAAGGTATCATCACCCTCCCCTCAGAGGAGAAGCAGGTTACGCTTCGACGCCCTCAAACTATCCCATCTAATAAACGTCTTCTCAGTTCCAATGTGTTTAATCACGCCGGAAGAGGTCGATAGAATTCTTAATTAGAGAGAACATCGCTGGTCACCAAAACTTCCTTATACGGTTTCCCTATTATGCATGCGACCAAACATTCGGAAAACTGGATGAAAGTTTTTGGATAATTGTATTTGAACAATTCCCAGGATATTTTCTTCACCCGAGTCCACTACACACCCGGATAGAAATTACATTGGTATTTTGATTCTCATTCGAGGGCCAAATGGAAATTACTTTTGGCATACTGCCTCGTTTTTCGTATAGTAAGCACAAATGAGGTCAACCATGGCCTCTTATGTAAGGAGAATAATAGCATTCTCTCCTTAGCAATAGTAGCCTCTCTGTCAAGAATGCCATGGATTAATATCATGTATGGAACCGTTCTTTCAGCCAAAATTCAAATCTGCACGAAACTCACCCAAGTTTGACTCTTGAAATTAGACCGAAATACTGACTAAGATGGTGGCAAGAAATGTATAAACAATGAAGCTGTTTAATTTTGGGAAAATCCAATTAAAATAATTACAGCTTTGCACTGCTATGGAGCGTCAAAAATAATCTCTATGGAAAGATGTGAATCATGTAGATATTATGTATATTTTACTATTTTCCAATAAAAGCCAATGACGAAAATATACAAGAGCTGACCCCTTTGGCTCATTTCACCGCTAAATATTGTTAAATTATCGGAAACTGCTAATAAGCTCTCATTTAGTCAATTAGTTCCTCTACTTACTTAATTCGATGTTTTAGAGTTATAAATTTCGTTTCATGAAGCGTGACTTCGTGGCATAAATAAATATCAACTTAAGAAACAAAATGTTTTACTTTTTTACAAATTTGACGGGAGGAAAAGAATAAGACTTTATTTTAGAATGGATTTAATACTTGATGAAAATATTGAGATCATTTTTAGAGCTTTTGATTTAATATTTCACCCTTAAGCTCAACTTGCACATAAAAAGTTAAGGTATATTAAATGATTACATCTACCACTTCTTGACTTTCTCATAACATTTTAAGGTATATTAAATAAGATTAACTGAAGGAGTGAGCACTCGAAGAGTCATTCGTATCGCAGCATATGATGACGCTGAAAAGCAGTTAAATCCTTCTTTTTTTAGCATAATATTAATATTATCAGTACAAGAACAACAAAAAGCCTAGTGGTATAATACAAGCTAAAGTTTTAAGGACATCTGTCTTGTAGGAGACTCAATTATCAGTGAAATTCAATAAGTGCGCATGCAATTTCTCGGGATCTCCTCCATTGGTACTAATGGAGTTGAAAGTCTCCTGACTTGGTGAAGATCCTGAGATAAATTTACACATCTGATATGCTGGGATAGAACTGGAGCCAACAATGTATGCAGTTATTAGTGATCTTTTTTATTCTATAAATGTTAAATTGAGTCTCTTGATTCCCGATCTCATCGAAGGCTGTTATGAATCCTCAGCAGAAAATAAAAAATATATTCTATGATTGTCAATGATTTCATAGAGTAAATTACAAACGAAGTGAACCCCAATTTTACCCATCAAGTATACCTCACATTTGGAAATTGCTTTCCCGAAACTTCCCTTCTAGAGTTCATGTGCTTTCTTGCCTTCTGCCACCAATTTGTGGGTAGGCAAGCCTCTTTCTCTCCGCCTCCTCAAGATCCCTCGAATTCGATGAATACCCTCGTCAGGCTGGAGTCGTGCGTGATCAACGTATCATGCGACGTCAGTTGTGCTCGGCATGTCTACTAACCCTCATATCCGCCTATAACATGATTATTTCCAAGCCTACCCCAATATCAATCACCCTCTTTCTCATCAAAGCTGAAAGTAGACCGCTCGCGAGACTTTTAAGGCCGAGGCGTAGCAAATCACCTCCCCCTTAAATGCCTCTCAGCATTACGTGGCCGATGGCGTTCATCCTGAATGCCCTTTTTAGTTTCTTGCCTGCGCTTTAAGGCGAGTTAAAACCGGATATGAAGCATGATGGCTTATATATATATTGAATGAAATGTTTTTCATAGAAACCGGGACTCACGAAGCCTTTAAATTTAGCCAGTCCCAACAGTTTATAGACATATACCGCAACACTAAGTTTGAAGATAACTAACTTTCATGCCTTATGCACAAATGGACTTGAGAATTGGCGTTTTAAAAACATTTTTTACATTCCAATTCAATCTAAGTAGTATATATAAAATGAGCAGTTAAAATCGTGAGTCTCAACATAAAATCACAACGAAAATAAATTACAATCGTACCACGATTAAGTAAACAACCAAAACTGATTTTTTTTCATTTTTCAATTTCACGTTAACGCTCCTAAAAACTATTTCCTTGCAGTATTCAATTGCGTACATCCCCGTTCACCTTCTTTCTTCGCGTTCCTCCCGCTGTCGACGCCTTCGTTCCTAATTTCCTCAAACACGGCAGCCTGCCATTAGGGTGAGTTGGTTTATTCCATCCGCCGAACAGGTGCAACGAACGCCGTCGTCACATGCCACCCCTAGAGGAAGCCTCTTCAGTTGATTGCACCTTGTAGACACTCCCTTGAAGGGCGGTGATGGTTATTCGGATGGGCCCCAATTCCGTGCCCTTAATGTCACGCTCCTATTTATCCCGGAAATGAAATAAAATAGCCACGAAATTGACTATATTTCAATACCGCATTTGCACTTCTCCAACGGCAAATTCACTAAAGAGTGCAGGCACATCTTTAGCCAAATTGACTATTTTTAATAGGCACTTTTCTTGTCTGGTACAATAAAATTATGAGTAATTGTCAGATCAAAAAGCGCAATCATGTAGCGAATTTTATGGTAATACAAGAAAGAAAGTAAGAGTTACGTTCAAATTTAACGGAGAAATATTAGAAGTTAGCAGGTGATATCGATGGCGTGCAACAATGTGACATTCATTTCTCCTATGGCATTATCTCAAAAGGTGAGGATTATAAGTCTACTATTCTCACCATGTAATTTTTTTATGTTATAATTATAATATTTAAATGTTTAACATTACGACGCATAATCACCTTTAAATTGAAAATATATTACAAATAATATATTTTAATACATGAATCTTTAATTTTCAATATCATCTGCTTTCAAACTTTATTGCCCACGCATTTCTCCAAATGTTTATCAACTAAAACTAATATTCACGCTTTTCTATGACTATAAGCACTTACTTTATGCTATAACCCTCTTCAATATAAAGCAATGAAGAGTATCGTAGGTAACCCCTGAAGTCTGATGACGACCACTTTTTCAAAAAGCAATTTATTTTAAAAGCAAATTTTCAAAGCTAAAGTTTTTAAAAAGTGAGAAATGAGGAAAAATAACTAAATAATACATTAACCAGTAGAGTGACAGGTACTCAAGAAAAGGAACTAAAAACGAGGGCGTAGACATGAACGACACCAAAAAGGGGATATAGAGTTCTAACTCTGCAGCAGGTAAAAAAATTTTGGACAAACCACATTACCCTCCGATCTTTCAAGACATTATTAGGAGTGTATATAATTAATAATAACCTGGTCAATAATTTTAAACTCGAAATAGAGTGTTCTCATTTTCAATATGATAGTTTCACCTTTTCTAATGCTGCTCTTAAGTTATTTTAACACAAATGATGAGTTCTTCACAAAATCTTTTGGTCTCATCCATCCTTCCCCAGCCCGCGTCTCCGCATTTCCGCCGCGCAGCGGGGTCGCTGTTGAGGACATGAGACTCACATTAGAGTCGTTCTTTTGCAGCGCACGATTTTATCGTCCAAAATTCCTTTCATTTTCATGTTCCACTGAAAGAGAGATATGTCAGGAAGCGTTTACTATTCATTTTTCAATGCTTAATCTGTCGTCTATTCTTCTGAAACATCCTCTCTTCTATTCCATTTACGTCCTCTACCTCTTATCTAAGGCTCGGGAGTGTTTTACTTTAGTTTCCATTCAGTTACCTTCGTCAGTCTTACAGTCACGTATGTATGTTTGTTTTTCATCACTGCCTTTTTAAATACAAGGCCCCCCTCCTCTTATGTTATTCCACCTTATCTGCATTCTCTATTTCTCAGGAATCAGGTAACTTCCTTCGGCGAATTCTTCATCATACTTCAAGCCTTTATTCCCGCCATCGCCATCTTTTACATACCCAAATCGTCATCTGCTGCTTCTTAGTACTTCGATTACACAAACTGGAACTAATAGATGTCTTGAAGCAATCAGGAAAGAGGAAAAGTGACATAATGACCAAAGAGGAAAAGTCGATAACTGCCGAAGCTTTGATTTAAAGACTGTAAAAAAATCAAACTACAGAAGGACACTTTTGAGTAACAAGGCAAAATGTTAACATCAATCTAGAATGTAACTTTATGAAGCATGGAAGCAAGCACGTAGAGATGTGGTTTAATGATAAAAATTTAGTATAAAGAGTTAATTATGTATAAAGACAGCACGGGTAGAAGGGGAAAATACAATTAGTAGAAAGTTTTTAAAAACATTTTAGAGAAATAAATTATTTTCATATGTTTAGCCAGTGGTGTTTAAAGCAGCGACACTTGGCTTTGAACCTACTGCCTTTCGGTCCGAATTGATACGAACGAACGTTATAAAAGGTCAAGAGGGGGAATAGGAGAGTCCTTGAGTAAGCATCTGAAAGTAGAAGAGAGAATAAAACGAAACTCAAGTTTGGATTGACATGTGTAAAAGATCTCTCAATAAAAACCACCCATTTTGCAATTGAGCTGATATATATTTCATTTTTTTAGCTTCCAAATGCCAAAGCAATATGACTGTATTAGCTTCCGGGAGGGTTTTCTATTTTTCAGGCCAAGTATTCCAATCTAAAAGGCGCATGTAGCTGGAAAAATTACATTTTATTTTTAATATCCGACGACTACATTAAGTTCAAAACAAGATTGAATATTTTTTTGTTTATACTCCATTATCCTTGCTCCTAAACAATTTATATTAATGAGCACTAACAATGGTTGATAGGTAGAAGTTTCCATTTTCGAAAAATATCTAGTGGACAGTTGGGCAGCAAACATTTTCAAAAAGGAAAAATAAATGAAGCGTGATAAGACTGGTATAGAAAATTTATTTATAATATTATGTTTAATTTGCTAGGTGCAGGAAAAATTACTGAATGAATGATCTAACGATATGAAAATAATTATTTTGCAACTACTCAGCAAAAGAAAATATTTTGAAGCATGATCCCAGTGGATTATTCTTTCATAATTTTATTTCATAAATGTGTGAGTTTTCAACCTCTGCCATGAGCTTCTTTATCTTTCTAGCTCTTAATGCCTAATACTGAATGCATGGGTTGTTAAATCTTAAGCGCATAGACAATATGAGAATCGCCAGGTTTGAAACTAAAAATCAGTCGGCAGTCTCAAAGTGCCAAATTCCTAATCATGGTATTTCATCCAATAACTAAAACATTAAATAGCCATTCTGCATCTCACCAGAACGCAAGCTTCACTGTGACTGGCGAACATATTTTTTCCGACACTAGATATGGGACAGCTCGAAAGCGCAAGTCAATCCGAAACCTAGATCCGGTAATAATTTTCCTGGGCACCTTGTCCCGCCGCTATGCACGCCGACTAAAATTCCCATTCCCAAGCACTGCACTGACATTTCCCGGGAAAGAGCCGAGTAATAATGGTAGAAAGAGAGCACGACCCGTGGCGCCACCCTTCGGAACGCCGTCCATACCTACTCGTTGGCCGCGCGGCATCGAATCCTCTCCGAGGCGACAGCCTACAAAACGGGTTATCGGGGGCCATCGACAGCTATCAACGTCGCATCGTCGGCCTCAACCACCCGACCGACTCCGCAGTATCCGTCCAGCCGACCCGTCCCTGGCGCCTCATCCCCACGGCCCCCCCTCCCCAGCCACTCACCCTCTCCCCACACCCCTGGCCATTCCCGCAACACCACTCCCCCGACCCCTTCCTACTCCCACCCCGGACCTCCCCAAGACCCTACGCAAACATCCACCCTCCCATTCCTCTCTTTCACGTGGAAAAAGAACAGTCGTACCCGTCTCGACTTGAGTGACCCTAACGAGGAGCTCCATGAGGTCTTCAAAAAGTCACACGCCCTAATGCCCACCCACCCACCCGACGACCCTCCCCCCCTATCCTTCCAAACCCACACACCCTTCAAATCTCCCCTCCTCCTTCCCACTTCGTGCTTATGTATACGTGTATAGGAACAGTTAACCGCAAAAAATGTGCATTTTTTCGTGA
The DNA here is from genome assembly GCA_963573305.1 of Pyrrhosoma nymphula. Taxonomy (NCBI): domain Eukaryota; kingdom Metazoa; phylum Arthropoda; class Insecta; order Odonata; family Coenagrionidae; genus Pyrrhosoma; species Pyrrhosoma nymphula. The sequence goes on along the minus strand of OY754327.1, from coordinate 144,418,391 downwards.
GACTCGAATTCTCGAGGCGCAATCCTTGCTAGCTGAATAATTCGATCGCTGCATACCTTTCACTCTCGCTCACCTCTTGCTCGGACTCCTCCTTCCCCACCACATCCGCTCTATTGCCCTCTTCACTCTCCTCTCAACCCTTCCGATGCTTCTCCAGGTATTCTCTAGGCATTCCTGAGCTTCTTGGCCTGTCCGTCTTCCCATATTCTTCCGCATGCTCTTCTCTAACGACGCTCACTTCTTTCTCTTCAAACTCTTTTCAAGGCATAACCAAGAAATAAATTTCACCCTAACGCTCGTGAGATTATTGAATGAATAGCAAAGAAAGATCCACGCAAATTTTAACTAAAATATAAAATACGATATCCTTGAAATACGAAGGAATAAAATATTTACAGGATGTTAAAGTCTTATCTACATTTTATTAGTCAACGCCCTTCTATGGAAACATACGACCACGCTAACAATATGAGGCTTCCAACAATTTTAAATATATGCGCCTACGATAAATAGCAAGAAAATGGGCGGATAATGCTTATAAAGAGATCTACAAGAACACCAATTATTCCCGATTTTCACTGTCTTCTCAAAGCTCCAGGATTTTTATGTCTTTCCGAAATGATGTGGAACGATGACATCCGTAGCTCTTGATAAGGGTATTGATGTAAAATATCCCGCAAGATAATGGGAACGCTTGTTTTTGTACGCAAGTCTATTCGTCCTGATAGATCCAGTAAAAACTTCGTCAATCTTTTCAAGCGTATCATAGCGGAAAAAATGGTTATTGTAAGCCGATTGGCATTTGGACTTCCCTTCTACCCGTTACCGTGTGCTACATGCTATTTTCACCCAGAAAAAGTGACGGCAAATTACTGCTCCCCAAGACCCTAAGCTTTTGCTCCAAAGAACAAGTATTACCATTACACCATTATTTGTGAAACGCCGGGTTGTCACGAGCAGAGATGCATGCTTGCGATAATTATCTGCAATGAGTATCCGCAAAAAAATATTAATAATCGTTGTCTGCATTAAGGGATGAGAGAATAGTTACGGGGAAGAGACAGTCCAAATAGTAATGCCATCTAAAAATCCGAAGACTTCGGCTGCAAAAATCAACTTCGTTCAGTCGGGGTTATTTCATATCTAATGTCGTATGAAATTTGTCTATGGTTGATCATAAACAGTTTTTTTTACAGCTAACTTCCGATAATTTTTAAACTGGGCAATTGAAAAGATGCTGAAAAATATATAAAAGAACGATTTTTCGATATATGGAACACTGAGATCATAAAGACTCACGCGCAAATGTTTACGTGGTGTACTCACAACTCACCCGCTTCAACTCCTCACTCATGTGCCTTTCCGCCATCTCCTCCCCCACTCCATCTCTGTGACCTACGTCCCATTCTGATCCCCCAAGCTTAAATACACCTCCGTCTCCATAACGCCTCTCCCGCCTCGACCAATATCCCGCTGTGAATATCTCTCATTCCTCCACTTCAGTCACATGCACGTTGTATGCTGGACAGAGAGGGAAATCTTCTCGTATCTACCAATGGAATCGGAAGCCTCGTTCGGTATACGTCGGCCGCATTGCGGGATAAAGGACGTTCGTATTCGATCGCCTAAGCCTCGGTGGTATGGCCGCTGGGCCGCTGCTTTGGTTGTCACGGCTTATGGGAGAGAAACGGAGGGAGAAAGAGAGATGAAGGGGAAGCGAATGTAAGCACAATGCTGAGGAAGGGTTTTGGGACGCGTGAGATACCAGAGAAGAGAAAGAGAAATAGAAGACCCCAGGGGTGAGAAAGATTCCACCAAGAATTACAAATGAAATTCACTTCCTTACAGGAACGTAAATGTCCTAAATTCAAACGCCAACGTAATTCAGTAGATGTTTTTGCTGATCACACTGGCTCTACTTAAACATATAATAATATTTAATCCATACAATTTTTCGGGAGCCGCATCATCTAGTGGCTGTAATTTAATGAATTTGCACGCATTTTTGTTCAACATCAATATTACGCATATAATAAAATACTTTCTATGGCAGCCAGAGTCAGCAATACTTTCCGGATTTTTCTTCACGCAATGGGCAGAGAAAACTATCTTCACATCATTCATTAGCATACCCAAATGACGTTAAATGCCCATTCATGGCCAAATATTTTAATAGCGTCCAATGACAGTATCAAAATTATTTTCGTCGGTATTTAAAAAACATGTCATTTATTAATACTGAGTATTACTCAGAAATAAATCGTCGAATAGTTCCAATCGTATCTTGGGCGGGAAACTTCTAATTAGGTTAACAGTCACATGCAGAGTAACGTGGATCAAAACGATTTCTTACGAGACATTAAATCATAGCAATGCTCTCGAGCGCTTGGAAATGGATCGATTGATCTTAGATTACACCGAAGCGTGTTTCTTGCCATAGTTTCATGGACGATTAATGCATGAGAATCTGTGTCGCACGTCTAATCACGTATTAACAGCATATGCTCCGTTGTCGGGGGCCAAATAACAAGTCGTGTGAAAGAAGAGGGATAGCTATTCACAGGTGATCAAATCGCACGCACCCAGATGCGTGCAGCGAAGTATTTTGAAATCGAAATCGTAACGGCCAACCGTCGAACTGAAAAAAATATGAGGGAAAACGTAATCTCCAAAGTTAGTGGTTACTTGAAAGTAAGCATAAATTGAATAAAATCTGTTGATAAAAAAAATGCTGAGGTCTTAGGTCCATTTCGACAATTTTATCTTCCTAAGCATTTTACCATCTCACAGCAAATAGCGAGCGAATGTAATTCGTACGCATTCTATACCTAGATAATGTAATAATCCTCTGAAAAATAATTGCAAATACTTATTATGACAGTAAAGAGTTCCAGAAGTCAAAGAGTGCAACATATTTCACAAATTTAAAGGTTAAAATTACACGCATGCTTTAATTATAACTTTCAATCAAATATTCAAATCCATTAAAAACCCGGCTGATCAATACTGAGACAGTTTAGGGTAAAGCTCGGAGTTGCTGCCTCACAAAGGAAATGCAACGCCCAATTGACGCCTTCACAGTAATCTAATTATCCATTTGATTCCTTTTCATGACTTCTTTTTTTAATATAATTATTGTTTTATTTCATCTGGACGTATTTTTCATTTAAGTATTCTACCAGCTGATTGGTAGGTTCTTGGACAGTCCCCATCCTGCATCCCAAATTCTGAAGGTCCATTAATTAATAAATTACTTTATTTCTCTTTTGCTAATGTTTCGCATATACATACATGCGTATTAAGTATCGTGTTCGAGTTCAGCCTTCGTGGTGTGCGGATCGCTAGCTCTGTCCTTCGCTCGCTCACAATGCCTAACTGTGCAATTTGTGCCCAAGTAGTTAAGCGAAACGAAAAGCAAACCACTTTAACATGTGCCAAGTGTAGTGAAGTTTCTCACTCTCTGTGTTTATCAATCACCGTAGAGGAGGTGAAAGTAATTGCTGATCTCCAGAAGACATGGACCTGTGAAAAGTGTTTGTCCACGGCCTGACAACGGCGCGGTGATGATACTCCAGCTAATTCCTATGTCGGCGTGTTCCCAAGTGATTTCAGTGGCATGCTGCAGGAGTTATTTGAAACAGTAAAATAGATTCGAGAGGAGCAAACATCAATTAAGGAATCGATTTCCAATTTGCAGTGCACAGTTGGTAATTATGTCCAATCCCTTGACAATTTAATTTCCTCCTTGTCCAAGTTAACTGACACCCTATCCCACTTCACGAGTGACAATGAGAACCTGAAGAAGAAACTCGCAGACGTGGAATTTTGCCTTAGTCGTGCAGAACAGGAGCGGCTACGTAATGCTATTGAGATCCGTGGTATTCCATTTTCGGACAGTGAAAATGTTGAGCAACTCGTTTGTAAAGTGGGGGCCGCATTAGGTGTTAAAGTTGACCTCTGCGACATTGATTATTCCTATCGCACGCGACCTAAACGCCCATCTGGCTCCTCTGAGGTCCTGAAAACATCCCCTATAATAGCCTACGAGCTAACCCCCTATAATAGCTCGATTCGTAAGCTCCCGCTTAGCTGCGGGACTTTTCAAGCGAAGAGGAAGAGGACTAGCCTCACTGTAGGTGACTTAAACGTAGACCTGGGTCCAAGCAACCTCGACATCTATGTTAATGAGTCACTATCCCCGTAAAATAGAAAGTTGTACACTGCTGCTAGGGGTCTAAAAAAAAGACGGTAAAATTCGATATATGTGGGCACGAGACGGTCGTGTGTTTGCCCGTGTTGAAGATGGTAGTGAGCGGCTCCTCATCGCCTCGGAAGAAGATTTGAACAATCTGTATTAACATGAGGCCCCCCCGCTACCTCATAGAGTTTAAGTGTCTCAGAGCGAAATTAATATCTGCCTTGTAAACTTCCAATCTCTAATGTGCCATATTGATGAATTTAGAATACATTTTTATTCAAATCCCGCTGATATTATCTGCTTGACTGAAACTTGGTTGAAACCAAGTATTTCCGATGCGATGATCAAACTGGATGATTACCATACACATCGACATGATAGAATTGGTAAAGTTGGCGGTGGTGTAGGAGTAGGCCTACGCTTATTTTTGAAAATTGGTTTTTCTTTTGAATTCGACCCTTCAAAATAGTTGTTTTGGTGAGAAAACAAATATATTTCATGCTGGTTAATGTAAGACTGCCCATAGGGGTCAAAGTGCAGGTGCACTAGAATAAGCGGATTTCGATGCCAGACACACGTTTTTAAAGTAATTGGCTGATTGTAGAGTTCCGTAGGGGCGAAAATTTTAACCATTTTTCCGTATCTTGAAGCCATCATGGAGTAATATTACTCCACACCGTCCTAGCCGCCGTACGGCCGCTTGGCTGACGGTCGCCGCTACGCTGGCATCCGGCGCCCGTAGGGCGCCGCTCGCGCCCGAAGATATTTGATATTTTTAATCGTCAATTCAGCCGAATCGTACGCTCGTTTTCGTTCGCTTAGTGTTCTTTTCACTCTGAACAGACACCGAAAGCTAATAACCTGATAGTTCTGCTATCTTATGAATGTGTTTTGGTGAAGTGGTTTGATACAAAACTGCTTAGTTTACAGTGATACGATGCATATTAACGCATTGCTTTGTAATCATTTTGGTATCTCCTGTTATCGCTCCAAGCTAATCATTTGAGCCCTGTGGGATGGGGTTAAATTATCGGCAGTCCTCTATGTTTCTCTTCCTTGACATAGTGAATACATAGAATAAGAGAATCGCAGTCTCTTCTCTTTTGGCCAAAGAAGTTCAGTGAGGTGTTTCCCTTGCAAGCGTGTGGTTGGGTCTAAATCTATTTCAAGTGAAGCAGGATGTTTACACAATGGCGTGGATGCGGAGTGGAGCTGTGATTGACCTTGTTGGGAAAGAATCTGTAGAGCTTCAAGTATTATCAAAGCTTCCAACAATACGTGAGGTACTATGTGTGTTCTTTTATTACATGAGAAAAAAGCATGACGTCCGGGACGAAGCTAGGATTTCAATGAAAGAAGTTGTTGATCTGTGGAACAAAACTAAAATGCCCCGTATTCAAGACATTCGGGTTATTGAAAAAATTGAGTCGCTTTTTCAGGAATGGAGCTCCATAAAATACCTCCACTAATAAACCGCCAAGTGCAGCCGCGATGGCTAAGAAAGAAATGTTTCAGAGTAATCTAGACTATGTTTGACTTGAGCAAAAATGATGCAATGGAACAGCTGAAAAAAAAGGCAAATGATGCAACTAAAGAAGCAGAAAAAGGCTTGGAAGAAATACTTTCCTTGTGTGATCAACGCGGACCGAGGTTAGGAGTTATCGGGGGTGTAAATTTAAAGATGAAGAAGGATGATCAGAGGAGGGCAGTGAGGATAGGTTGATGAGAAACTCACTGAATAAGACAAAACGCAAGTTGCCACCGGTATACTCAATAATGAAGGTTCAGAGGAGCCGCTGAAGAAGAGACAGGTGCAGTTGAGGGATGTTCCCAAAATGACACTTGGTGACTTAGCCACAACAAGCTCCGTCAGATTTTTCCAAATACTAGGAATTAGTCAAGCGTATTTAGAGTACCCTGTGACTGAATAAGCTGAAAAAGAGGATTACAAAATGGGAAAGCAAATTGCTTCTTACCTTAGAGTGGTTAATGATCATGCGGAGCGAGGCATAAAACTTATGTCCGATTTCAATAGAACAATAACACAAAAAGAGGACGCCTTTCAAGACTTGCTCATATCCGTAGATTCCTACCGGAAGTCCCTACCTGACATCAAAAAGTCAACATTAATTCATAAGTATGACACGCCATCTACATCAAGAGACCGGAACTTAATTGTGTAATTACTCGTTGTATCTTCAAATATGTTAATTAAACACATCCAGGTAATCAGATAATCTTGGCCATGTATTTACCTTCAGAAGTGCACGAGGAAGTACAAAGAGAAAGAAGTGGTGGGGACAGAGAGGGGAGCGCTCAGAGCTCGGCACGGATGCCAGCGTTGCGGCGACCGTCAGCCAAGCGGCCGTACGGCGGCTAGGACGGTGTGGAGTAATATTACTCCATGATGGCTTCAAGATACGGAAAAATGGTTAAAATTTTCGCCCCTACGGAACTCTACAATCAGCCAATTACTTTAAAAACGTGTGTCTGGCATCGAAATCCGCTTATTCTAGTGCACCTGCACTTTGACCCCTATGGGCAGTCTTACATTAACCAGCATGAAATATATTTGTTTTCTCACCAAAACAACTATTTTGAAGGGTCGAATTCAAAAGAAAAACCAATTTTCAAAAATAAGCGTAGGCCTAGTGTAGGAGTGTTCGTCCAAAATCGACTGAATTCAACAGTCCTGGCAACCTCGCCACATACATATGAGACGAGACCAGAATTCATTGTTATGGAAATAGCGAGGGTAAATCACTCAAAACTATTATTGTTCATTGTTTATCGACCACCATAGGTAGGTCATATCTCGGATATTGAAAATGTATTTCTTAAATTTAGTCCGATTTATAAAAATATTGTGATTGTTGGAGAATTGAACGCTGACATGTTTTGCGACAATTATTACAGTTCATTTCTATATAACTTTATATATTCAAATGATCTTTATCTGCTTCCCCTAAACGCTACCATCATACTGAAAAAAAGCCATACGCTTCTTGATCTCTGCATTGTAGACTCATCAGAAAAAGTTTCCTCTTTTGAGCCGTCGCCTGCTTCTTTCCTCTCGGCCCACGATAAGATTTCATTGACACACAAATTCAGCATATCAAAGGCATGTCCACATCCAGTGGTTTTTAGAAGTGAAAAGTATTTGGATGTCGATATTTTCCTGTGAGAAATGCTTGAAACTGACTGGAAAATAATGCTTGGCTCTCCAAACATTAACGCTAAGTTAGAGCGTTTCAATTCAATCATTTTGACCTACCTTGATCGTCATGCTCCTAACGAACAATTCAACCAAGGCGACCGATTGCTCCATGGATCACTTCAGAATTAACGGAACAACTTAAAGTGAGAGATAGGCTTAGAAGAGCATTCATTCGAACGAAGAGTGACTATATGTAACATGCATTTTTGAAGCAACGAGATCTTGTAAAACGCTTGGTGACGAAGGCAAAACAGCAATACTACATGACAACTCTCTCAACACTCACGAATTCTACCGACCTCTGGAGAGAGCTCAAAAACCTTGGATTAATCCGACAGACTGATCTAAGCCTTGATTACGGTTTTTCACTCGATGAATTGAACTGGCACTTCGCATCGAGTGGTAATTCCTCGAATAATGATATGGATTACCCTACTTTCAATATCCAATCCCTAGATATTCTGGTGCCCTTTCATGATAATAATTTTGACTTTAATTACATTACACCCGATGTTTTGCACAATTTTTTACGTAATGCCAAATCAAATTCTGTCGGAATCGATGATATATCGGTCAAATACTTAAAAGCCTCATCTTCAGCCGTGATTCCTGCTCTACTCAACATTTTTAATTCGTCGCTGATGTCTAGCCCGTACCCATCAATTTTGAAGTCATCCCTGTTACGGCCCATCAAGAAAAAATTAAAACCCTATCTTCACCTAGTTATTACCGGCCAATATCCATTCTCTGTGCAGCCTCAAAGTGCCTTGAAAAGATAGTCTTTCAACAGACCGTTGATTATCTTACAGCTCATCTATTGTTCGATCCATTTCAGTCGGGTTTTCGCAAAAACTACTCGACGCAGACGGCCTTGATTAAAGTTGCTGACGATATAAGGTATCGACAAAAATATGGTGACTATATAGCTGCTGTTTGATTTTAGTTAAGCCTTCGACCGAGTAGATCACACCTTGCTGTTACAAAAAATACGAAACCTGAATTACCCATGTTCCTCTCTAAATTGGTTCTTTTTCTACCTGAATGGGCGGTATCAATCGGTGAAAGACTCGAAAGTAAATCGATCTGATTGGGTAACTATATCATGTGGAGTACCACAAGGGTCTGTCCTAGGACCACTGTTGTTCTCGTTGCACATGCATGACCTTCCAAATTGTATTACTGATTGTAAATACATGATCTATGCCGATGATCTGCAGATCTATTGCCATTGTCACCCCAACGATCTCAGCGATACTATCAAAAAGGTAAATGATGATGTGTCTGCCATTGCATCTCGGGCCAAACTTAATTTCTTCCAGTTAAATTTAAAAAAAAACTAAATCTATGGTCATTGGTAACACTAAGGTTCTATCTAAACTAAATTTCACTATATTGCCTACGATAATGGTTCAGAATATGAGCATACCCTTCAGTAATAATGTGAAATATTTAGGTGTCATATTAACTACAAATCTTTCCCGGAAAGAACATGTGTCAAGTGTATCCAATAAAGTGAATGCAGCGTTGCATCTATTAAAAATTCATAAAAATCTACTGCCCCTTCAACTAAAAAAGAAACTTGTGTGTTCTCTGATTTTTCCTCACTTAGACTGCTGCAGCTTAGTGTATCATGATATAGCTGAGGAATTGAAAGTTAAGCTACAGCGCCTAATTAATACCTGTGTCAGATACATCTTTAACCTACGGAGAGATGAACACATCACCCCGTATCTCCTAAAGCTCTCCTGGCTTGACATTAAATCAAGGAGAAAATTTAATATGGCCTGCTTCATGTTCAATCTCGTTAAACATGGGAGTCTTGATTATTTGCTTTAACTCTTTCCCCCAAGCTTCAAGTCTCCAAATGTGGTTACTAGACTAGACGCAAGTTTCTTGTACACCCCTCAGTTAAGGACAACCACATTTCAGAGGTCGTTCACTGTGGCAGCTTCCAAACTCTGGAATGGATTGCCAAACCATGTTAAAGGCAGTGGGTCAATGAAAGTATTCAGAAAGAGGCTTTGGAGCCTTTTACGCAGTAATAATAATTTGTAACTACAGTTGCATAATGTATAACTATATATTTCTAAAGTAATTGTTGTATAATTATTGTAATATATTGTAGTCGATCACTGAAAGTGCTCAGAAAGAGGTTTTGGAGCCTTATAGGGAGTGATAAGAATTTGTAGCTACAGTTGTATATTGTATAACTATATATTGCTTAAGTAATTATTGTATAAGTATTGTAATATATTATAGTGGGTCAATGAAAGTGTTGAGAAAGAGGCTTTGGAGCCTTTTAGGCAGTGGTAATAATTTGTAGCTACAGTTGTATATGGTATAACTATATATTGCCTAAGTAATTATTGTAAGTATTTAATATATTGGACCATTGTATAAGTACTTTATATGTAACTGTTGTAATATATACATTGAAAATTGCATAGTTGTATACTGTATATTGCAAAATTGTTATATTTGTCAATACCACCCTGAATTCATATGCTTGCTTACAATCCATTTTAAGTAATATTTTTTTTAGATCTACTTACAATTTATTTTGTGGATTGTGTTATACCAGATTTCACTTGTCATTTAATCTACATGGTATTGTATTCATTTTTCTGCTCAAAAGGAGAGCTACTCCTACAGCAATAAAGAATATTATTATTATTAATTCATTGTTTCGCATTTATTTATGTGCACTGGCAAATCACGAAATCAAAAATAACTACACATTTAATTTCAAACTCACAAAAATAATATTTCACCAAAACTATCTAAAAGATTATTTAAAGAAATGGTGCACATCATAGAAAACAAAACATCCTGCAATAAAAAACAGACATCTCCAAATTAAGTAAAATTTATCATAATTTGATGTCATAACACAGCTAATTTTATTGTGATTTTTTTGAAAGCACCTAAATTTACAACAATTAAAAACAAACAATAAGTAACGAAAAATTAATCATTATCAATAAAAATGTAGAAAGAACTATCTCTGAGGTAATGTCAAAGCATTAAAATTGTAAACCTGGTTGAATTTTTGTACGATACGCAAAATTAATTTTTAATAAAGCCCTGAAAAAGCATATATATACCTATATCTCCAGAAGAAATAAAAACTATAATTATATGCAATCTATATTTTGTTAAAAATATTCATTTCGGAATCTTAGGCTACCTCAAATCACATTTATCAAATTACCTCAAATTTGAACATAGAATACCATTTTAAAAATTCGTGATCGCCTCGCCGAAGAAAAGATAGAGTGACACGTTGAAATAGCATCGAAAAAAGTGAACAAGCAACTTTTCTAACAAAGAAGGAGAAAAATATGATCGCCACGCGAACAGATTCCCTTACGTCCAAATAACTGCCGACTACTACCCATCATCGGATGGCCACTTTTGCACATGAGGATGTATTATTATGACTCTGAATGCTATACTATAAAATGAGATACTTCAGTTAAGAAAAAGCCTGCTCAGCGTAAAAAAAATTACATTCCGCAGTTATACCCGGCAAACGTGTTTCCCCACGGCCTGTTATTGCATTTCCAGCCACTTCATTAAAATCGATGATATTAAGCAACCATTATCTATTTAAATTACGCCATAAGATGATGTACGATCTAGGGGACAACATAGAAAAATCAATGTCATCATAGAGGAAGAACGAAGAGCGAAATGAGGGTAAGAATGGCTTCGAAAGAAGTCCTGGTCCTGGTTGCTTGAGGGAGGATGGAGATCGAGGAACATGGGGAGAGAGAGTGGTGGGGGAGAGAGAGGGGGGGAAGAATATCAGTGCCCCTTGTTTGCCATGCAGATACGCGATCTCCTTGTCTCGGGATTACCCTCTACTGAGTTTTGGAGTCCCGTGGGCGCTTTCCTTCCTCCTCTCCCTCCTCTCTCGAACGCCACAACTCCTTCACTCCCTCCACCTCCATCCCCAAGACTTCCACGGACCTCTTTCTCTCCTACCGAGCCTTGTCGCCTTCACCCTTGGGGAGATAAGATGTTCGGCCAAACACTCTTTGAGTCCTCGGGGGGGGTGACTGATCTTGGAGAGCGAGGTGGAGGAGGAGGAGAGGGCTGAGCAGCTCGGAGTGGGGGAGGGATACGTGGAGGGTAGAGGTGGAGAGAAGAATAGGGTGAGCTGGGATTTCTGGGGAGTCGAGAAGAGGGAAAATAAAAAGAAGAAAGTGGAGGTGAGGGGGATCTGGAGGGGAGGGGGAATGGTAGCAGAAAGGCACGGAATAAGTGACACCTCGGTGGTGACACCTCGTCAATGGACAAGAGCTGATTTTAGTTAAGGACATTGTCTATTTCTCACAGCTCATCAAAAGCTGGTATGGATCTCAGAAGATTTGGTGGGAGGGAGGAGGGATTTAATGTGTGGACGCCGCCATTAGGTCCATAAGGTTGGGAGAACAAATATGAAAAATACATTTATGTCCTCATCATGCCATTCGCTTCACGGCCGATTAGACTTAATTTCCACTTACTCAGGTTCCTAGCAGCAAGATAATTAAACTTTCCTTTCCTTGTCAGCACGGTTATACAAATAGGAGGAATAGGCTTATACTTTCTAAATAAATGGAACATACCAAGATTTTCACTTCGATTTTGTATACGGTACGAACGTTTTACGCAGGAATTGTACACAATCATACTTTAATTACAACACTTATTGTTCTTTCCTGCTCGACAGCACATAATTGTATGCGAAAATACTTATAGACCAGTTAATGAATCCATGAAACCTTCTTGTGAGAAAATCGATATTAATCTGTTATGAGTAGCAACGATAATGAGCGTAACGACAGAGATCGTACGAACTGGGTGGTATCGGTAGTGCCAGCTATGCAGTTGAATTAGCTTATTTAATTAGTTTTTTTCAATAGATAGATTATCCATGAATGAAAAAGGAACGTGCTGCGAGTCACGAAATCTTCAAGTACTTTCAAAATTGAGAGCTAAGAATCTTTATTATACAGATTAGTATGATTCCCGAGCTTCAATTTTTGTCAAAATCCTCAAAATTTATTAGAACTACAATAACTTCGCCATTATCGTGAGATGGCGCTTCATGTGCCGCAACTAAATTTAATTTCCTAGTTATAACTTTCAATGTAATTGAATTTCCCAGTGGATTGCTATGACAGAGAACACATAATACGATATTTTTAGATGGTAATGCTGCTTAAAATTCAGCTTTCTGTTCCCATGATACCTAAATTTCTATATCCTCTTGAAAGAAGAAAAAAATAAAACTCTGGTTGGAGAGAAAATGTTTCTTTCGTTTTTTCGAGGTAGCTACAACAAAACGCGATTTCCATATGCATATATATTCGGCGCAAACGATGTTCCTCTGACATGACATCTTGGCAGAACCAGGGCTGCTTGGCGCTCATTTCTGAATTATACTTTCGTGCGGAAGGAAGGTGACGGAAAAAAACGTCAACACTCATCCCAATGGTGCGGAGCAAAGAACCGGAAAGTGAGGGGATGTGGAGGAAGCCGAATAAAATGAACCATTCTACACCTTAATTTTACATACAAACGGCCTCATTTTTTGTGAGAGGTTTCTATGCGTGCTCACGATCTTATTTACATTTACCCACGTGATAGCCTATCGCCGCATTCACAGTACATGTGGACGCGGTGGTGTGTTCTCTGGGAACGAGCATCAGGGGACCGATAGGAATAAAAGACAGAGACTGGGTGGCTTCCTTGTTATTAAGCGCGTCTAACGAGCTCACTTATCGGCCCCAACTCTCACATGACCGCTTCGCTGACTACAGAAATCTCAAACAGAATCTGAGTTGGATTCGGGATGAGAGAGGAGGAATAGACTAAGGTGGAGACACGGGGAGAGGAAAGTAATGGCTGAAGACCAAGAATAGCAGCTGAGGAAGGAACGAGATGGAGAGGGGGGGGGGGCAAAAGTACATACATAACGCTAGTTCACTAGATTGTGTACTCTGTTTAAATTATTTATTCGTTAATTATATGAGAAAGCACGTTGTATTATGACGTCGAAGATTTTGTTCGCAAAACGCATCTTAGTCGTCATCTGTTGTGAACTATACTTCGTTGGACATGCAGTAGCACCATATCGCTATTACCCCTGCTAATATTTAGCCAGTAAATCGTTCGTTTCGTAGAAGATAAAAATGCTATGAATTTATTCTCTATTTTATCCATTCTTTCCACATTTCGCTGAAATGGAAGCATTACAGCTGGGAGGGCTTGGTTATGGATTGCATAGTAAATAGTTGAAATCGGGGTTTATCTGTGAGTGACCCAACCTAACAGTTTTGTATGCAGAAGTAGCCCTATATGCCTCAACAGCACGCATACTTCATACGTCAAGATTCTTATAATTTTCGGAAATAGATAATTAAATGAATAATTTCGTGTGTTTTAATATCTTGACACCACGAAAATGGTGGTTAAAACAGGCCATTTTTTTAGATGGACAATTTGCGGCTGACAACTAAAATGCCAAATTTCATTAATAAAATGTTTTTGAGTAAATTCCCCCCCTCTCCCCGACTCGTTGGTGTTTTACTATTTTTGAACTATTTATTAATTTATTTTGAGTTCTTTTTACTGGGAAATTGTTCATTCCCAAATTTTATCTACGGTAGCTGTGACGTAGCTTTTAAAATGCCACTCCTTACGGGTATACGCTGATTTATCTCTTGTTCTTCTCTACCACCAAGCAGTCGCAGCATGCCGGAATCCCCGTTTCGAGAAACAAGAGGGACCCGCGCTCAGACCGCCCAACTCGATTGATGAGGGGTTGCCGTGAGTTCGCACCATTTTCTTTCATTCTTCCAGTTTTCTCATTACTCGGTCAGACGATTTTCCCCAGTCACTCTCATTTTGTCTTTTGGGAGGCGGCACCTCGTTATTTTTTGTTTCAGGAAGGAAGCGGCTGATGTTGTTTCTTGCTCCGGGATAAAATCTACTCCAAATATAATTTTCCCTGTGCAATGTTTTTCATTGTTTTGGATCTCCACAAGGGTCGGTGCTATTGAATTTCTTGGGTCTATTACCTCGATAGTTACGCTAACGCGAAGTTTTCATGAGTGACTCGCAACTACCTTGCTGTCTTTGCAGTGGAAAGATTTACATTACTCTTTGGTTTCCAACTTATGAGACCCGAGACATCATGAGTTTGCTTTGATGGAAAGGTGAAAAGCGCACTTTTAACGGAAAGAGACCGGTGTCATAGTATTTGTGTATAACATATGTATTTGGCAGGGTTGGACCGTTTACTTTTAATCCGGCGTCGATAACTACCCAATTCAGCTTGAAGACTAAATCAACCTAAATTTGACTCAAATCATTACTAAATGTGTGATTTTCTGAAGTGGAAGAGATAGAAATTTTTGGAATAGAATACACTGCACATTCAGATGCAATACGAAATCGGAAACGCATTCAGACGAGATTCCCTATCAAGTGCCAGCTTCCATTTGTGTGCGGCGAGTAGTACTCTGTGAACTTACAATTTTCCCTGTTTTTTAAGGTGAAATTCAAATGTTGGATAGAATTTTTTTATTTAACACTTGCTGCGTTATCAAATATAAAATAGGAAGCCTCTTAGTAGCATTATGTGTGAATGTTCATCCCGCATTTCGATGTCTTCTACTGTTCGTTTTACCTCCCTTTCCATTAGTTCTCTGCTCTTTCAGTATGGGTAACTTAAAAATTCTCAATGTTTCAATCACTGCGAAATGCTGAAATGTTAAGGTACGCATGTATGCTGGGTTTATCCTTCACGACAGAGGCTTAGTAAGCACGACCGCGTCTCCTATGCTACGTGGGCTTGAGACGAGAACATCTAGTTCATGATGAACATAGGATACTTGTCTAAATAATAATGTACTAGATTATTTCAGAATGATAATGATAAGTAAAAATTACTTCTATAATATTCTGCTCTCATGCGCTTATGAGTACCTAATAAAATGCTGGTTTTACCTTCAATATCGAAAGCTGTAACTGGAAAAGTATTGTTAAAATCTATTCGCATACTCGAGAAATATTTCTCAATATTACCTTTTAGGCTTTATTAACGAGAATGTAGGATGTCCATTCATTGAAATCATCAAAATGTCCAAGATTGCTTAGAATGTCTCATTCCTCAACGGTGTGTTGCAAATCGTTCCTTTTCTCAGATGGTCACTATTTAATCTCACCGACAACTTAATTGAAGCGCATTCTCTTCATTCCTACGCTATGCCTGCCTGATAGCTGTTCCGGATTGTCTCCTTTGCGTTTCTCCTCGTCGATTTGTGTCGATTTGGTTAAAAATTATAACTTGTCAATTTAAATTTCAATTATTTTCAATCTCATGCTTAAATAAAAAAGTTAAATACAATGTAAATAAAAATGTATCAATCATCGCAAAGCAATAATTTGGCATAAGAGATAGACAGGAATAAATATAATGTTAATCCGCCTCTAAAGCCCGGTTATATAATCCCTGGTTCTATTCTACTCTGGTTCTGGTTCTATATTCAATATTCTCTCTGTGTGAAAATCGATGCTTCCCATCTATAACACACGTATCATCTGACCGACGGTTTGATGCGATATTAAAAACCCAAACTCTTAGTTAGCATCAATTTAACGTAAAGGCTACGTCATCTTCCGGTTAACGTTAACCAGACATTATAAATCTGGGCCTATATGGCGCATCATATTTTCCGGAATGATTCTCCGGCGCTGCTCTCTTTTTACCTTGTCAGTTTATTTATTGAACTTTAAATTCTCTCCTATGAAAACAGGAGCAAAGGAAATAAGGAAACGAAGAGCACCATTTTGAATTCACATACATACCGCGAGGTTTAAAATTTCAAACGCATGGGCGCTGAATCACAAAACACATAAGTAGTGGGTGCTCAAAGGCCAGCGATAAAACATTCTCGTTCTGCCCCAGGACAAAATCTTACCAATAAAATTTTAATTTACGTCGTCTTGAAGTCTACGACAATTTCTGTTAGTATAATGCTTTTTATATGAACGAAAGTAGCGAATAAAGTAGAGGCAATTCTTCTGCACGGATTCATGAGGAATATTTTTCTATCTACAACATTTTGATAGTAAAAACATTTTAGCACTCATCTGTCTTGAGCTGGGGATATAGTTAACAGCAACGACATCGTCATGGGTGCCGTTAGAGGGACATCACAGGAATCACAATCCCGAGTTGCCTTGCTCATGCAATGTTTTTCCTAATTAGCTGAAGTAGATTCAAATTTCCAGATATTGTGCATCTCTGAATAGTTTAATTTATTTTATCAAAAAGGTGCTTAATGTTCCATTCTACGAAAGAAGGCCGACTAAAAGAAAGGAGAACTTCAAAACTAGAGATTCTTATTATTAAGAATTTCCATATGACTTCCTTAAGAATATCCTCATTATCTCCCCATCTTTTAACTTCCGGTAGGAATTTCAAGACAGCAGTGAGTTGGCCAAGGATTCACACGAAAGACAATAAATCAAGATTGCCGTGATCGATGTTGACAAAAATTTGCTGGTAGAGGCTCTTACAAATCTCTTGTGGATATCCACCAAGTAGTAGCCTCCAAAATAAGCATGGGTTCGTTACAAGAAATCTTTTGCATTATTTAATGGATTAATGACTGATAAAAAGAAAGATTTATGTATAATTTGTATTTGGAAATTATTTGTGATTCACCAATGAGGAAATGGGGGAATGAGATCATATTTTGCAGAATCATGTTTCTAGCAGATAAGGCATTCATTTCCGCAAAAAGTATTAACATATCAAAAGTAGCCGAAGACTTTAGGGGGTCAAGGTTAGTATGTAGTCGAGCAATGCTTTTCCCTGCATGACATTCAACGTGACAGATTTTAGAATAAGGCAGTAAAATTGCCAAATTGATTGCCTTATGCAAGTAAATGTAAGTAAGCAGCTAAATTTAACATAAGAGATATGATACTTAAATAATTGGTACAGTATGAAATCCATTCTTCATAATCTGTAAAAATTTTCAAAATCGAATATAAAAACTAAATTGAGCAAAGCAATGGTATTTGATCCTTACCAAATTCCTTTGGTTTGCAGAATTCAACTTTATGAGGACGTTAACAGTTAGCTAGCATCCATCCCATCGGGTGCAGAAGTTCGTGCACACGGTCGTTAAAAACTTAAATAAGCTGCAACTGACGGCTGGTTTCCCGGAGTTCTAGAAATATATAAACTATCGTAACGGCAGACAACCATTTAATCTGAATGAATCAGAAATGTAACTCCAACACGCAACGACAATCGTGTTTCGATAATTAGGTCCTCTATCCCACTTGATATTGGAAGTAGACTTACAAGTGGATAGGATGTGCAATGTGCATTGTGCACATGATGGGCCTTTTCTTCAAGGAAATAGTACCACTTTTCGAACACAGCAATTATGTTAAAAGACGGTTAATGGAGGAGAGTATAGCGCATTTGAGCCAAGATGCAACATTTTCATGAGTTCATAATAATAGTAAATGATTTAATACATTTACTGGTGCATTTTTGAATGAATTTTATATCCTTACTTAGCCTAATAAGCACAGTAGCACTGCTACCCATTATCACTGGGCAAATCAATCATCCCTGCTTTCCTCTTAAATACCTTCCACTCACCTAGCGAACAGCCCTAAGACATTTACGCATTCAATAGCATAGAAGATGACTGCAATCGATCGATTAATAAAAAACGGATAAAAAACTCACGAAATAATTACTCAAAAACGAAAACTAATAAATCAATGAAACTTCCCAGTTACACCGACCCACTCCTAAAGACCGCATTTCACTCTGCAATTGAAACTCCTTTTATGAACGTATAGGGGTATTTGAGTAAAGTATTGAATCGCCCAGATTTTCCCTAACGGACAGAAAAGTTTCTATTTACATACGACTAGAGACGGAGGATCGGAGTATAGGAAACTAAGAGTTCAAACGCATTTTCAGCCCACGGTAAATATTTGTCTCCAAGCATTCCCCTCGTCAAATTCTTCCCGGGCCAATCATTGGGATTGGATCCTACTTTGGAATACGCCAACTTTGCAAACGCAATTGATTATCAGCGATCTGAAGGATTGAAATTTGGGAAGAGGGAAAATAGCATTTAAGAAACAACTTGGAATAAGAGTCGTCACCGCACTTGGAAGTCGTATTTCCGATAGCTTCGCTGGGGATATCGACACTGAGAGAAGAATTACGACTGCAATCGACACGCACCTATTTCGGTGGATGTGGAGGCACGGACTCCGAGACTCGTCTAAGGCCGCCACCCGTTAACAGATACCGCCGATGACTATCACCTCTCTTGCTTCTGCCCCACCCCCCTCCTCTGTCCACTTCTACTAAACTCTTCTCCCTTCTTCATTATCCTCGCCCCTTTCCACCTTCCCCCGCATACCCTCCTTCCTTCCCCCACGGCACGCCCACTCGCTGTTCGCCCTCCTCCGAATTACAGATACGACGTGAAGCATATCGAAGTCAACTTATCGAAAAGGGTCGACACATGGAAAAAAGGAGGATAAAAAAAAGACCTTTCTCTCACGATCAAGTCAGCTTTCGGTGACATGTGTTGATTAACGGGGCGGAGTTAAATGCTAAATTGTGTCAACGTTCTCGCCAATTCTTCCGCTCGGGCTATACCCAGGAATATCCCGATATTGTGTATTAAAACATTTTTCAAAATGTCACCTCTCAAGATATGACGTGAAGCTGTGGTTCTAAATTTAGGTTCATTGGTATATCAATTCAGACAGTAACGAGGAAATCATTTTATCCACTGAAATAAATAATTCTAGGTTTTATTCAGGGCCACTTTGATACAACCCCCAGAATTGAGGACCCAAAAAAATAGTATCTAACTATCCTCTGTTCAATGCATTGCTTTTAAATTAATATTCACAAGAAATATATTCTCGCTTCGTGGAAAATACGGCGATTACAATTTTTAAATGTAGTGCGGTTGTTCTGTAAGAGAACATCTATATACTGCAGAAGTATTACTTCTACTTTATAGAATACATTACGAGATGAATATTAAGAAATAAATTGCCTCAGAAAAGAATCACGTCTAGTACATCATCAAATTCTTCATGCTAACATAATTTTCTACCAATATATAAGAGAGAACATATCGATAAATGTCGAAGTATTATTTAATTATGAAAGCAGGAATGTGTCAGCCATAAGATATTTCTCGTTCATTAAAAAGCAGTATTTTCACACCTGAAATAATTAATCAAACCCTCGTGCCTGCTGCAAGCTGTAAACTTTGTCTAGTAAATACAACAATATTGATCACTTTCGATGAAGACAACGAATTACATTTTCTGGAGGCTAAATCACACAATAAATAGCTAAAGAAATCCATTTCCTTAAAAACTGAAAGAGAGAGAAAAATCTTACAACATGAAATTGGTTTTGTGACAAAGTCAACTAAAAGCAAATAAAATAATAACATTTGCAACTGTAACTGAATTCCGGTAAGAAATGGAAAGAGTATGTTCAAATTTATTTTGAACTATGTAGTATTCTTAATTAATTTTATATATCATTAATATTTTGAAATTAACCTCATTTTTTGTTCAGCTAATTAGAAATTTTTGTATTATTTAATTGTTGAGTCTGCTTCATACACACGATGTATGCGCAGAGAGCAATCTTCACATGACTGAGTGACTGCCAGAGTGCTGGTTGATTTGATACTGAAACAACTTAGACCTCGCGAGCTTTGAACAGGGCCAAAAATGTCTATTTACATGCGCTCACTTCACTTAATGCATTCCAATTCCAATATTTTCCCAATGTAAAGTGTTCAACAGCACTTTTACTTGATCAAGAATGAAGATTCTTATTTCGGCATCGTATACCTCAGCCTCATGACCACAATGGTCTCAATGGGGAAAAATAAATCGCCCTAAAGAACGTGTGACTGGAAAGGAAAGTCAAGATCAATCGACTTGAACGAGTCGATGAAAGTTCCAGAAGAAGTTTTCCCCTTCTACTTATTCCCTATACAGCCCTCACTCTTCAACTCTTTGCCTCTCTCGACATGAAACGATTCGGAGACAAAGACATAGGAATGAGAGATGGGGAGAGAGACGGGAGGCGGTGGGTGAGGCTGTTTCGACGGGGAGGAGGCGAGGGAAGAGATGTGGGTGAGTGAGAAGACAGGATCTTCGGCGTGACGAGCGGTCCATCCGAGGAAGATACGCGGAGAGACGAAGATACGGTGCGTATAAGCACGAAGGAATGGAGACGCGGAGTGCGAGCGGGATGAGGTGGAGGCAGGGAACCAAGCTGCGGAGACAGCAAACCTGCCTTCCGCTCACCTGTTCTGCTTTTTTCCAAATGACAACAAAAAGAATGGGAGGGTGGGCACGGCAAATGTAGATAAGGAGTTCTACCACTCGAAGGAATAAAAAATTCACGATACCCAAGTTTCTATCGCCTGCAGAGGGAAAGTGGGAATTCAAAATGAGTCTAATATTGGAGGTTATATAGAATATAAGTTTAAATAGGAAAAATGCTTGAATGTCTTAGGTACATGTGTAATGAACAACACCTGAAGTGCATGATGGGGGAAAGACAAGCATTGTTCTCAGCATACATGCGCCCGCGTGGTTAAAGAAAATAAATAATTTGAGGGGATCTGATAACATAGTGCGGGTACGCATAGAAAAATATTTGCCCTAATGATCAATGAAGAGTAAATTTATAAATACTGATGCCATCAAAATTGATTCAATTTATTCCATGGGATTATACTCTCGTAAATCCAAAAGCAGTTATTTTCCTAATCAGAAAATTATGTGCTGCCCTATCATAGAAGAGCTATTTTATTTAGAAGTGTGAGAGCAATATGATGAAGATTGACGGAGTGGCTGCACAAACAGCCTATTTTTCCGAACCAAGGGGCGTTCCATATATTGGTAATCACCAATAAAGATATTGGATGGTGATGTTGAGTAAGCTAGGGCTACGTATAGCTATGGTATAAATTGGATCTGACTGAGACCCGATGCCATTATCTAAAAAGGAGAATGTGCCATTAAAAAATAAGGAATTGTAAAAACGCACTCATACCCACAAGATAAATTAGCTCAATTCTATAAAAAAACTCAATATTTCCAGTGACCAATATTTTCAGTGAAATAAGAGTAATCGATAACGGCTTCCATTATGCAAACTCGAAAAGGGATCATTTCACGGGGCGAGAAGATGTGATGTCTATACCGGTCTATACCATTATGTGACGCCGATCTGCTTACCTCTCGAGTCCAAACAAAATTTGGTATTACGGCATTTCAATAGAATATTAATACACGAAAAAAAAATTTTTGAAGAGCAAGATAATTTAAATAATTTTTCACCAAAAAAAACCTAATTTAATCATTCTGGAAAACCTAAGACTGAATTCCTGGTTTTACAGAGATAAATGTAGCAAAAGAAAGAAAATTAATCCAATAGTTTGCTTCGTTTAAGTACATTCCATCTTTAATTTTTACTCCTAACTTCTTTTTCTTTTCTAAAAATTGATATATTCTTTATATCCTCAGAACTTGAAACAATTTGATACTCCAACAAACAGACTTTTAAACACGATATCAGTAACTCTAACATAAGACGCTTGCTTCGGCAGGAATAAAGAAATGTAATTTCTATATAAAGATTTAGATGCGATATGGTTTAGTGCGGTGACAGCGATTGCTTTCATAACGTCCGTAGCAGAGAAGGCCAATGAAATATCTTATTTTATCATTCCTCCCACGACACTTGGCGGTGAACGGGGATAAATTAATTTTGACACAGTGGAAACACTTGAGTCTCACAAGATCCACTTCTTCCAGACGAAGCTTTGGGAAGCTACTTCGTTGGGAAGCCATTGATTTGGTATTCTTTCAAACTGTATAATATCAAAGTTTTCTCTGCAAAAAGCGAATTCACTGTGTACTACAATACTGTGTACCATCAGAAGGACATTCTACCTCCTTCTGAATAAGCTAATTCCATAATGCAAGCTTTGTCAACTATTTTTGATAGTGATCGTATCTGTGATGTGCTGTTATTCGATTAGATGAATTGGATTTTATGAATAATGAACAAAATACCCGGCAAAATGAGTGAGGCTACACTCACGGGTGACCGCAGGTTATCCATTACCAGATCAATAAGAGTGTACGCATGGCATATTTTTGGCAAGACTTGTGGAAAATATTGTGCTTCTGATGAGGTTTGATATAATAAGCTATAATAAAGAAAATAATTTTAAACGTTTTTTCAGTATATTTGAAAAAGATATTGGAATAATGAAACGGTACTTGTAAAATCTAACTTAATTGTAACATATGAATATTATTTTAACGTCAGAAATCATTTACTAGAAGATGCATTGTAAATAATGATACTCATAATAACATATACATGTAATTTCAACGAAGTTTTTAAAGTTTTATGAAATAATTAATGCATTTTTAAAATTTCTGTAGATACACTTTTCGTAAAGCAGCACAACATTGACCGGTATGTACCTACATACTTATGGAAGACAGCAAACAATGAAAACCAAGAAATACAAATCCCGCTTCCTTTTAGAAAACTAATGGCATCTCAATCCAAAACATAAATCTTGGGATTGTGATGACGATTTTTCCTCTGAGCCTCGAGTGATGCATAACAAAACATTCTGGTTGCGTTTATGCACATGTGCCTCCAACTATTCAGAATAATGCAATCATTGGACGCTTGCGTGACGATCATGTTAGTTTTAAAGACTAAAATTTGACTGATTTTTAGGGGCAACCAAATGACCGGTAACCCCTTTAGCCTTTCAGTCGAATTCCGTCAAAAATCACCGATAAAACAAAATCCCACGAGCGGAGGGGGGAAGGGAGGAGAACTGCACGCACCAAGAGACAGCACGGCAACCGACGACTCTAGCGTCTATTTGAGGAATGGAGACCGAGAAAATGACAATCGATAAAAACGAAAGTCTGCCGTGATGCTTGGAAAATGTTTGACCGTGGCCATCTCACGAGTAGTTTCCCATCAGCGGAGATCATAAGAATTCTTTTCTTAGAATGGGTATTTAAAAATAAACTCTGCATCAATGCATAGGTCTCACATTGCATCATTTGCAATTTATCTGTGAGCAGTAACCTATTTTGAGCATTAAAGCGAGGAATAAGTGTTCTCAGAATTAAAGTAAAAACTCCTGATGTAATTTGGTCCTGATCTGCTCCTGATGTAACAGCAGTAGGCAACTCATTTGAAGCAGGTCTGTATCTAAACCCTCATATTTTCTTATACTTCCTCGTCTCCTTTCTCTAATATTTCATACATTATAGTAACTAATAAATCAGGGATAGAGAGATTACCACCTCAGTGCTCTGAAATACGGCAAAAATAGAAATTATGATTAAATTCCAGTAAAATTTGGTGCCCATGGGATTTTTTGGTAGATAATTATGAATCCGATGTCAAAATTTCGTTTTTAAAAAATAAAATGCCAAACAAACACAAAAAGATAGCTAAAAACGTGAAAATCGCTCCAATATTTTTCTGCTCAAGTTGTTATTTACGCAGACGGTTGTCTTTAAATATGCATGCATACGCACACACAGTCACTCGTGTATCGTTTTCACACTCACTCACTCATATCTCACTGTTCATGCCTTAAACGGAAGCATTACGGTATTCAATGGCATACTTTTTTCCGAGCGTAGATGCGTTGATGAAACAATTAATGTTGTATTTACACATGCCTAATGATACAACAACTGCATTCTTAATACTGATTTTTACAAATGCATTCTTTGAATAGTCTTATTAAAATATAGGTCAAATCGGAAATCAACATACCGATTGATATGTCAACTGTTACAAAAATTGAAATTAAGAAAATCTTCTACAATATAAATGAAATGTTGATCAGGTCTTAAGTTAATCATCTTGGAAAGAATCGGTTTCTTCTTCATTTGCGCTCCCATCATCGCGATAAAAGCAACGTTTACGGACTGAAGTCCGTAAACTTCGTTGCTTTTGTCTCGGAAGTTCTCCTTTTGTTTATTTTAAAGGATGAAATGTCAAAAGTAACCGATGAAATACATGGGAGTTTGCAGCAATTCCGGAACATTTCTGAATTTGATCTCCACGAAATCTTTTGCAGTCTTTATGTCTGGATACAAGGGCTTCTTCCGTTTCCTGACCAAAAGGAATTATAGCCTCACGCACATGTAATAACGGTAAATGTTTTCAACGCAAGACCTCAATTAAATTCAATTACACCATATCCTGCGCAAATCGATAAAAAATACCTCCCATTTCTTAAATTCTAATCGATACCCAATATGAAGTAAGTATTCGAAGAATTGAATATGTGCATGTACCACAGACAATTCGAAGGAAATTGCTGACTTATCTCATTTTCTAATTCCTACAACTACATTCACGTTTGAAATTTTTGGATTGCAAATACTGCATAGCATACTTGAAGACTCGGTCAATGCATTGAAAATCTAAAAAAAAAACAATTGTATTGGCAAAAATAATTTCACCACATCCTCCTGTTTCCGACCACCTTTGTGGAGTGTCCTGAGCTCCCATTAAAACCCCATTTACAAATCTGCGTGTAATTCTGATCTTATCTATTGTCCACTTCGAGAATTAGCAGCTGATTAAGTCTTCTGCAAGTGTAGTCTAACAGTAATTGCAGCTTCACTTCTCATTCCTTTGCCGTTGTTGACATTATTTTGGGGTATGCTTTGTTTTGCTTGATGCACCAAGAATTTGTAGGAGTAAAGGTCGTTGCCGTGTTCCTTCGCCCCTTTGAGCATAGAAATGGCTTTTCACCAGGTTATTATTTACTATCAAGAATACGCCTTCTGCTGAATATAAAACGTATTTATTAAAAAACTTTTACAAACCACAGAGAAATATTCGTACAAACACGACCCGGGTTTCGGCGCTAAGCACCATCATCAGGTGAAAAGCAATACAAGCAACCTGTATATATACCACACTGGAGGAAGGGGGTGGGTTGAGTGGGTGGGGGATGTAGTAGTTAGGGGGTGGAAACGGATTGAACTGTGGGTAGTGGTGGATGATGGGGAGATAAGCGGTGACGTGCAGGGCTGGTAGCGGACCTTGAGTAGAATGAGGGAGGAGCGGAAGCAGCGACTGCGTCAAGGATAGGAGAGGAGGCAGGGTACAAATATTCGTTAATAACGGAAACATTCGGGTCATTATATGCTTTTAAAATCTCCAATTGCTCAAGTGAGTTCAACTCCCTTCTGTTGTTAGACAAATGTAAAATTTTAACAATAAAATCACTAGTATGGTCACAAACTAAAAGATGTTTAGCGAAGTTGCTCTTGTCGTCATTGTTCTGTTTAAAAGCTCTAAAATGTTCTTTACCTCTAGTGTTAAAATTTCTGATGGTTTGGCCCACATACACTCCATCGCATTCACCACACTGTAGAACATATACCCCACTTCTTTCCTTGGAGTCCACTGGGTCTTTGCACTTAACAAATAATGTTTTTAACGTTACAGGGGTTCTATAGGAGATGTTATACATTTCTGTAGGGAATATTTTAGCCAATCTATGTGTGATGTCACCAAGGTATCTTAACGAGCACCACCGTTTTTTGTTATTTAGCAAGCTTTTGGTGGGATAAATAGACTCGAGTGCCAGTTTCTTTTGTTTATTAGAAATTAATTTCTCTATTAATCTGTTCGTGTATCCGTTATTCCTAGCGATCTGTTTAATGATACTGACTTCCTTATTGAAGTCGTCTTTTGACATTGGTACGTTTAACAGGCGGTGAATTAGGGAATTGAATGCAGCTATCTTTTGTGGATACCAATGTCTAGAATCGGCAGGAATGACATGGTCGGTGTATGTTGGTTTTCGAAAAATGGAGAATTTGTGGTGACCGTTCTCAATGGATATGGAGAGATCAAGATAATTTAGCGTGCGATTTGACTCCTTTTCACAGGAAAAGGAAATATTCTGATGGAACTGATTCAGGAACAAGGTAAAAGAGTCTAATTGACGATCTGTGCCAGTCCAGAGTACTAAAATATCGTCCACATATCTGTGCCAGTATAAAATGGACCCTAAAAGATTATTCCCGGAGTTAAACAAATTATTTTCGAAACGGTCCATGAATATTTCTGCAAGCAGGGGAGAGATAGGCGATCCCATTGCTAAGCCATCCGTCATAGTATAAAAAGAATTGTTAAAAGTAAAGTAATTTTGGTTCAGGCAAATTGTGAGTAAGGTGGAAAATTCTTTGATCACGCTGGGTTGAACATTGGCTTTCTTTAATAATTCCAGCGCTATACTCATGGTTTCTATTACAGGCACTTTCGTAAATAGATTTACGATGTCAAATGACACCAATTTGGCGTTATTGGGAACTGGAATGTCTTTCACTTTTTCCACGAGTTCTAGAGCGTTCTTGATGCCATGTCTGGATTTAAATGCCGTGAAATGAATGAATTGGCGACTTAAGGCCTGGGCTACTTTGTGGGCTGGAGCTCCTATACTCGAAACTACTGGTCTAATAGGTACACCCGCCTTGTGTATTTTTATGAGTCCATAAAGACGCGGGGGTATTCCATAATGTAAAACGTACAATACGTTTTACATTATGGAATACCACCAAGTCAACAACGAGCTTATTTTATTTCTGCTGAATACTTTCTCTTTTGACTTCACTAAGTGCTTTTCCATGTATAGGTATAGCGAAACTTGGTGGCACTCACCATCGGAGGATAAGTGGACACTGACCGTAAACCAAGTATTGATGAGCGGGCAAAATTATCGAAGGACTCCCACATAGTCCTCTGGAAAAAGGCTCGGCTGCTTCGTCCCACATCTCATGTATGCTTTCCTCTCCTTAGCGTCATGTTCTTCACAAGCGAGTGCCACCAAGTTTCGCTACAACTATACGCAGTAATTGTCACAAGATCTGAGATCCATTGTTGTCCCCAGCGTGATTTCTTCCCCTTCAAAATAAGTTCTAAGTTGCATAGCCATTCTAAGTTTGGAACGGTCACTGGTTTCTCCAAATAATTTCCTAGGCCGTCCACTCATAAGGTCACGATCTAATTTGAAAATTATTCAAAATCAACACTATTGACTACAAACTCGTGTGTTTAACAGCGGGTAACTCTCGCTCAAGTTTGAATGAAACTGAACGAAAAATAATATATTAAAATATTTACCTTGTGAATTTGATGTAGTGTTTGCATCAGGAAGTGGAATGATTATGGTTCTGTTCAATCAATCTTCGCATATTTTAAAGAACCTTTCTTCCTTATGTGACACTCATCCCATTTTCTCCTCACGTGGCCACTATGTATACGAACAGACTTTATGCTTTTCTTTGTTATGCTTTGGCTCTCCTATTCAGATAAACCTAAAGTTTCTGATACATGGGTGCACGCTTGTTGATATCTTCAAGACCAACTATTCTTGGGATTTGAAATTAACAATCGGAAAAGTTCAACACCCTTGATGGTGAGTATTGTAGCTTGCTGCGAGTAAGGCTTGATCGCGCAATATCTCACCAGACTTCACAGCTCAAAAGCTGAAAAGGAACTTAAGTAATAGAGAATGGAATTTTTAATCAAATTTGGTTCGAGCAACGTAATCAACTTGCCTAGGTTATGCGCGACCGGGAATTTCATTCGTTTAACCGCCCTCAGTTAGGAGCGCGGTCGCGTCGACCGAGCCAACTGGCGCAATTCTAAAGTAAACAGAGTATAACTAATGGGTCCGCAAGCACGCGCAGATGATTTTTGGAGTTCTCGAAAAGAACCCTCTTAATCACGTAAATAAAGTGAAGAAACCACTGCGTATCGTAGGGCTATTCTGTAGCTCTAAATGAGTGTACGAGGATTGTATAATTTCCAAATCCATCTTCTTTAATCTAACCCACTCTACCTTAAGTACATACCTACTATTTCGCTAGCAATTTGAAATTCCCTTGAAAATGTGGAAAATTGAATTACTACCGAATATTTCTCTATCAATCCTCAACGCCTACAATCCCTTACCCCCGCAAGAAAATGCGCACGTACCCTCGATAAACGTACCGGAAACTTAAATGACGTTAGAATGCAGATCGAGCAAAAAACCGAAGGTTAACAGCTTGGGTGGTTAGACGGGAAGAATTAAGTGGGAAGAATGAAGAAAGGAGGAAGTGACGGACATTGGTGAAAAAGTTTCTTCCAGTGCGAGTGACAGCTAGGATCGAAGACAGACAGGTATTCTTGCGAGACTCCAGGGATTGAGATGGACGGCAGCGGCGGTGGCCACGGGTGTAGAACGAGGAATTTCAGGCCGTGGCCGAAGCATGCGAGGGGATATGCGGCTCAGGACGACTGCCTTCCACCTTCCCATACTCGGGCCACGGAAGAGCACCGTTTTCAAGAGTGGAGCGATGCCCATTGTCTTTCCTGGCTAAAGGTCGGTCTCCAAAAGATTTTGACCGCTAATACTCTGCTTGCATGATTCAACAAATGCAACGGGGAAGATAAAGATTCAAATGCGAACACAACCTACATTAGCAGTCGAAGATAATTGATTAAGATATGATTGAGACGTTTATCAAATATTAATAACAATGAAATAGCAAACGATCTATCGATTAGAACAAAGAATAGCACAAAGAAAACATATTGACATTATATATTGGAATATTGGGCAGGTGTAAAAACAAAATTTCAACATTTATCCGGCCTTGGAAGTAAAATACAGTACTTATTTAATGATATTCAGCAAAGCTGACTAGTATGCGTGAATAGCGAAAGGCTTTCAATGTAAAACAAACAACTAGGTAGGTATATAGAGGATAATATAATATATTATTAAGATTTTAAGGAGGACTTTTCGAGGGTACATATTATGTATTCCTCACTTTATAAATTGGAAATAATAGACAAAACATCGAAAACATTACGCGTTTCTTTCCTGTGTGATAATCAAACGATTTAAGATTGGCATGGATAAACGTAATGTAGTATTTCTTGAACATGTTTCACCCGATAATAACATGAGCAATGCGCTATTTCCGAAAGCAGCGATTCTAAATATGATAAGAAAAGTAATTAGTGAGCGTCTTGAGAATACTTTAAAATCATTCATACTGAAATTCAAAACGTAGGAACCACAGATTGCTGTACGTAGGTACCGATAACACCTGAAAGTCAATTTTAGAAATAATAGGACTAGATAAAGATTTCATGTTCCAAAAAAAATACGAGAAGAAAGATCCACGATGATTTAAAGACGAATTCATAAGGGTTGTAATAAAGAGATTGGAATTTCCTTAAATACCAGCAATTTTGTTTTAAAGCAATGGGATGATAAAGTATGCGCTTGGCTATTTTACCTGCACGGGATGTAGGTATGTATGAATAGTCTCCGTCACTATAGGAAAGG
This sequence comes from Pyrrhosoma nymphula, assembly GCA_963573305.1. Lineage (NCBI taxonomy): Eukaryota > Metazoa > Arthropoda > Insecta > Odonata > Coenagrionidae > Pyrrhosoma > Pyrrhosoma nymphula. The sequence goes on along the minus strand of OY754327.1, from coordinate 144,388,465 downwards.
CGAATGTTTCACACATTTTCTCCGAGGTGCCTTTGACGCTATCAAAGAAAACCAAACGAAAGGGCCATTATTAATCACGCAAATAAAAAATACTTTAGTGGTTCACATAACTATTCATTCATTTCATGAATTCCAGTCATTTGACGACAAAGATCATCAAAAGAAGATGAACTGTGTCAACCGCAGTGGTAAAATCGGCAATAAGTATCTAAGCAAATGCATATACCTATATCCCGAAATATTTTCTTAAAACCCAGAACAAGTGATTCTCATCAAAGTTATGGAATTCCTCGATATACACTAATGTATATTTGCATTCAGCAAGTTTTTTTAAGAGAGAGCTCTTCACAAAACGCGCTGATTGCGGATGCATAGTAGGTGATAAATGACGCGTAATATTTAATTAAGTGAAGGTTACAGTCTAATGGATCTGATTTTATAAGAAATTTTTCGTAGCTTTCCATTAAGTTTAGAACGTCAAATAGTTGAGTTAGTAAATTCTCAGTATTCTCAAATACTAGAAAACCCCACATTCATGAGCACAATTATCCTCCTATGCTTTTACGACTCTTTTCATTTTTTATTCATAATACGGAGAGGATAACTCCAGTGCCACTTATGCTCTCTCGTATACATTAGGAATTTTTGTTAACCTGAGCTGCCCAATTTCTCGCTAGCATCATCACTTTTGTTTTCCCAAGACTATCCTAAACCCCACATCTCTCACCCAACATTCTTACGATGACTTTAGTATTTTAGCTGAAGCGCCACAAAAAACTCACTTCATTAACAAATTTTCTAAAGACGAATTATTAAAAGCTTTGAATCATAATAAACAAAAATAACGCCTCCTGTCGCTATCAGAATTTTATCCAAAGAGCGTTTATTCAGGCCTGAATGTATACATTTTCAAATAAGTCATTCCGCAATATTAAACCATATCATTTTTTGAATGACTGAGCACTAATTTGCATAATTTTAGTGTAACTTCAGGGACGCAACTGGAAATAAGAGCAACTGAAACATTTATAATGGGAATATATGAACTCGAAAATGGGCAGATAATCCCATTTTAACCCTACATTAACGTATCCACAGTAAGTAAAATATCTTCACTGCTTTATGCATCGGAATGACAAAGTAACGGATAAATTCATTTACACTATTTACATCATTAATATCCACGAAGTTCAACCGATTACGCCATTTTCATACAATTACATCAATGGAATCAATGATAGATCGTGGGTAAATTTTATGCAGCGAACAATGAAACAAGAACCATCAATTTTTCTTGAGATTCATACGGGTAGATTCATTCCTATTTCCCAGAACAAAATGCAAGGCGAGTGGAATCCGCGAAGTCGCATCCACCCCTCACTCCGCGGACCTCCTCTTCATCCCCGCTCCCAATCCGAAACACGGGACCCAACCCGAGCACCCCCACCTACCCCCATTCGCCCCAACATCCCGCCGACAGGGCCACCGGATTGGCTCTGAGGCCAGAGTCACATGACCCACCCAGAATCCTATAGTCCTCCCCACACTCACAAACACACACTCACATCCCCCCTCCACTACCCACTACCGCGAGGAGGGAAATGCATGAAGGGGGGAATGGGAGACACAAAAGGGGGCGGCGGCTGTAAGGGATGGATTACGGGGGCGAGAAGCCCTCTTTTTCTCCCACCTCCCCCCTCGCTCAGGAGCGACGCTTCTTTTACGCGCCCTCCCTTAACCATCATACTCCATTTCACTCCATATTCTCCCCCTCGCGAAAAAGTCAACAGATGGAGAGAGTGAGGAGGCTGCTCGGGAGGTTTAGGGGAAGCAATAATTGAAGCTCTCCTAGTCGCATACCCAACTCATGCACGAGCCGGTCAGCTTTGTAAAACAAAGTAAGAGAAGAGTTCACTATGGAAAAATCTGAGTTTTCAGCGATCTTAGACCGTATTCCTACATAAATACTGAGGAAAAATTTAATAAATGCAAAATAATAATGCTCATGATTTAAATAATCCAAATCGTTTCAGGGTTGCATATGTATGTTTAAGGACGTGCTAAAGACTTTACACAACTAAATTACACCATTTTAATTCGTTTCACTTTTTGACGCAGCTGCTTTTTTTTAACTGAAAAAATAGCATGATATAAAATTGTTTCAGATTTAAAAAAATGGAGTTAAGAAGCAAAAGATCATTAGCCTTGAGCCAGTAGTTTCTTAGTCCTCAAATATGTATTTTTCCATAAATTGGATTCAAATTGAAGTTTCCTCGTGAAAGAAATAGCTTAGAGCGAAATAGGAAGGCATAAGTATTCATCAGGGTAAGCAGAAAGTAAAATAATAAAATACAGGTAAAAGGAATGAACAGGAAAAATAAGGGGGTGAAGAATACTTGTGGACAGAAGAGTTTAAAAAAATATTACAGGGGGAGAACAAAAAGGCATGAAGAAAAAGGTTATCAAAAATTAATCAAGACAAATATTAAACAACAGAAAGAAAAGAGATATACGGATGCGATATATCAATAAATTAAATACAACAATGACTTTTTTCAAAAACAGGAAATTTTCTCATCATAAAATAAGTTCTTAATGCCTACGCGTGAACGTAAGAAATTTTCGGAGTACAAAGTTTTATTCTGTCACTTTTATGTATATATTCAAAATTTCATTTACCAGAGTAAACGTTGATATCGGGACATAAAGCAATGATGAATTGTTTAGTAAAAATGTTGTTAGGAAAAACTTGTGACGGATAAAAGGAGAAACCTGCTTTGAACAAGCCAGAATCGGTTAACATCAAAATTATGGGTAAGGAAGTGCTATGAGAAAGAGGAAATACGGAATCTTGAAGGAAAAGGCTTGAAGTTTGAAGAGCTGGAAAGATCATGTAGGGAGACAGTACAAGTATTTAATGAATTACAGATCAATCCAAAGGAATTAAAATGTTGCTATTTACCACCCTTTTCTGAGGGTTTCTATTTCTAGTCGTCATCCCAAAACATGCATGAATCTTACATCATCCTAAGAAATATGAATCTAAGACCTATCGGCCCGATCTTTCTTCTTCAGACCTTTTACCATATATCCCGGTCCGTCCACTGTATAATTGCAATAAACGTTCACGCTCCTGAACAAAGTTCTTCTCCCTCCCTAATTAAAAGATGCACCAAGATATAATAATGAACTTGTGTGCGCTATTAATAGGGTTGCAAAATTTTCGCGTCATAAGGTTTAAATAAATTGTACCAACTTCAAGTTAATGTAAATTATTTACATAGGGCTATTTAAATATTTCGGCTTTGCCAAGCATTTCTGTATTTTTCCATTTTCAATTGTTTTCTGTTCAATCTTGAGGGTGCAATTTTCTAAAGTGTGAGTGAGTGAGAGAAGAGTGAGCCATATTTCACAGAACAGGAACACTGAATAGGCTAGTTTTTCATCAATGTACTTTAATAAAATATACGTGAAGCCAAATCATGCGATTTTGCTAGTCTAGACTCGTTCCGCACCGTGACTTTGCCGTTTGACAATTCTACAGGGAACGCTGAACGGAGCACGAGCGCTGCAGTGTCCTTGAATAAATTAATTCAGAATAAAGCCTCGAACTACGGAAGCCATGCTGGACGGTAGAGGTTGTAAAGGTCTGACCCATCATGAAACTTAGAGACACCACCTGAATGAATGTGAAAAGAGAGCGTGAATATTAGCTTGAGCAGGTAAGCTAAATGAAAGTGAGACGAATTAATGTCCTGTACTGTTGAAACAAAGCACAAGGGGTAGGATGCTGATGGAATTGATAGAGGTGGGCTGTTATTATGCTCACGATTTGGAGTGAATGTGCACAGCAGTTCGGGTGGATCTAAAATTAGGGAGCTGGAGGTGATGGAAAATAGCAATCATTCATTTAAGACATGCAAAAAATTGCAATATAAATGGAATAGCATGAAAAGGAAGAACCTCACTGTCTTGGTATGGTAAGAAAATACGTTTGTCGCATTTCCCAATAAATAAATAACAGAAGAGCGAATCGAGTGAGCATAAAGAATAGACCAAGAATGTTAGAGGTAAATAAGATGGAAGAGCCTTTAATAATCGGAATCTCAGAAAAAAGAGCATGAATGAAAACATGCTTGAATGTGATTCGGAGTTCAATGCATTGATGGTAAGGCTGTAAGGAAGAAATTATAAAATCAGTGAACTAGGCCTGCCAGGAATATTTAAGATTTATGAAAACTTGTAACCCGAAAGAAAACAGCGAAAAGAATATGCATAATAAATTCTCTCTCATATGCAACACTGAGTAATAACGTGGGTAGAGAGATGGAGATTAGTGCCAGTCATACTATATTAGTGCTATTTAGGATCGAAGTGCGAATACTTTATATAGGGAGCCATCACTCGAAATAGTAAAAATAATTTTAAACAGTTTTTACTATCGCTCACTGTCCCACACTTCCTGATCGACTTCTCCGCAGTCCTGAGCCCTTCCCTCCAAACCAATGGAGATATAAATATTAAACCCATCCCGCGAAGGATTACTTATAAATTAAAATAAATACTTTCTTCAGCGAATTATTTGTTTCATGGACAGACTTTAAACCATCAGGCAACATCAAGTGAACTTTTAAAGACCTTTCTCTGATCAATTCAATGCAAAATTCGTGATTTTCACTGCTCAATAAATATGCCGGAATCATGAAACCAGTGCTGATCAACAACACAAGTGTAGCAAATGCATTAAATTGTTTTGTTGAGATAACAAATATTTACCTTTTTGTGAACAAATTCTAAAATACATTGGAAATGGAACATTTATTAGATATGCCTGGGACATAATTGTCTTCCTAACATAACGCCGACCCTTTTCTCACGGAGCGCCACCTTTTCCGATTCTCGGCACTGCGCTTTCTCATTGCACATCGTCATTTCTGCCATCGCACTCGAGGGCACAAAGAATTTCCTCGTTCCTTTATTTCTCGCCCCACCCACACTTCCTCACTGCCGAGCGCTATCTAACGCCCTCCCGCTTCTAACGACCGCCCACTCCTCGCCTAACCCCCACCCTCTCCCAAGTCCCAACTCCCACCACACCACTACAGGAGAGTGCGCATCCCCCGCCCCCAACCCCCACCTGCAGCTCACTCTGAAGTAATCCCTCGCATGAGTACGCCTCCTCCTACGTAACGGGGGGCGGCGACTGAGACATTTCTTCCTCTGCGATCTCCCAACCCCCCACTCGACCGTCAGAAAACCCCAACCCCCCCTCCCCCTTACACACCCTGCTTTTATTCTTCTTATATATCCCTCTCCCCACTCCCCTCTCTAGATCCCTCCTCCTCTTCCTTCTTACTCAACCCCCCCCCGCCCCCAGAACGGCAAAACCTCCCCCACTTCACTTCATACCACTCCCTCTCCGCAGGTCACAGCCGCCGCCACACGCAGTTGTGGCTCAAAAGAGCAGCACGACACACACACTTCGTTCCCTTCCATTCCTCCTCTGCTCGCACGACTGTTTTCACGGCGACCGTCGCAACACGCAGCACGAGAGAGGGAGACGGGAGCAGCAAGAGGCCTCACGCGAAGTGCGCGAGAAAATATTTTTTCAACTCCCACTAGAGCACGAAATCGCTACCCTTCTCTTGAAGAGAGACCCTCGTCCGCCGCTTCGGAGAGCAATTCTGGGAAACTGTTGACGGGTGTGTGTATTTGGTTTTTTGAGTGGTGAAGGACTCAAGGTAACGTGGGAATCCTCAGTGGACGAGGAGGAGAGTTTGAAGATATGTGAGCCAAGTCCCTTAGGCCCGGACAGTGTGGGGGACATGAGTAAAGGATAAGGAGGGGCAAAAGGGTTTTTCTTTCTTTCGAGAGGGGCGGGGCCACGAGCTGGAAGGGGTAATGACTTTGAGGCAAGTATTTGTGGATGTTCTAATGAGAATCCGAGAGACAGCAGCACGTGCTTAAGAAGGTGATGCCGTCCCACTATCCCGTGTTTTATTTACAGAAATTGTTGTTCAGGTGGTTTATGTGCACTCCTACGTGAAGCTGATTTCAGTCCCAACCTTCCTGTCACACACTGAAGTGCTTCTCTGGCCCGGCTGGAAAAAATTCCCTCGGCAAAGGCAAATCACGCCGCAGTCTTCGGCGGACTTCGAGCGGAGCACGCTCACGTATTTTTCCGGCGACCTGACGGGCCTCTCGCCGGCCGCCTCCACTCGAGATTCCCGCTTAAAAGTTCCTCCAAGCACCTTCGCCGCTGCCAATGGGCGATAGTGGCCGTTACCACGGCCATTCGTTTCTCTGCGGCAGCACACGGACGGGCGGACGGTGGTGAGGTGAGATAGAGGAAGCGAGGGAGCGGAGTGAGAGAGGTCGAGGGAGGGCGTGGAGCGGGCGGAAAGGGGGAGGGGGAAAGAGCGGGAGAGCGAGCGGGGGGAGTCACGGTGGATACGAAGGCCGAGGAGAGGCGGCAGTCGCAGTGTCGCTGCCCGCTGCTCGACGGCTCAGCGAGGCGGACTAACACGGCGGAATATCGCCGAGAAACGCAGAGGAGATCTGACTTCGTGCCTCGAGAGAAGCCTGGCGTCAACAGGAAACAATTTCACGTACTCATCGCTATGGAGGGTTGTGGCTATCGAGGCACGCATTCGAGTGGAGGAAATGCGGATATACTCCCAGCACCAGTTGTGAATAGTTTCTACAAGAGTTCAGCTATTTCTCAGGAATATTTGTTCTGAGGAGCACTGAGTTTGGACGGTGGTACTGGAGCATAATCGACTTCTATCAGCTGAGTAAAAAAATATGCGTTGATAAAATTTAAAAGAAGACAATAAAAATGACTAAATTCTAAAGTTCAAGTGTTTATTTATGTGTGTTAGTATAATCGTGGCTAGTTACGGGAAACCATGAGGAATGAGGTTATGAAAGTTAAATGCAAGTGCGGAAAGAGAAAGAGTGGAAAATGTAAAATGTTCAAGAGCTAGTTGTAAAGACTAGACGCAGCTCTGTTTTGCTAATTCACAGCGTGTGACGAATGTATAAAAGAAGTCAGTTCATCTGTCAGAGAAACGGATAGGGAAGAGAAATAAATACTTCCGGGATGATGACGATGAACCTAGCGAGCTCTACGGGTGCATACGGAATGTGCGCGAGTGAAGTCGGAGGGGGTTATGGACACACTGCAACCCCGCAGCACCATAACATCCACCACCCACACCATATGCCCCACCATCACCACCACTCCCACGCCCACTCTTTCCATCACACGTCAATCCATCCTGTTCATCAAGGATACCACCATCATCACCACGGTGCCGCGGGTGAACCAGTGGCGGCAGTGCATGCCGCCTACTTCGGAGATGACGCCGAGGGCGCGGGAGGGACTTACGTCGGAACAGTCGCTGCATCCACGCCGACACCACCAGCGACCGGAGGTCACCATGTCCACCCTTACTTCCACCAACATCACCCTCCAGCGCCCGAAGACCTACAGCACCAGCATCAGCAGCCCACACATCTTATGCAAGATCCTCAGCAACAGAGAGAAATTTCCAGGACGCAATCAAGCCATGAAGAGACCTCACATATTATCACCTCAGACAATGGACTTAGCTACACCAATTTGGACGCCAATGATTACAGAATATCCAATTCCCAGCACCAACAACAGCACAGTGAGGCTGCTCCCCAACACCAATCGGCAATTTCTGAGGCCATTGTCCCGGCGCATCACGACAATGCCAGGCTTCATCAACACCATCACCAACAGCAGCAAGCTGTATCCACTGTGGGGCAACAACAGCACCACAACCCAGTGTCGCCTACCTACACCTCTGGTGGATATAACCAAGAAGTTCCTAACGTACACGAACACACCCTACACCACCAGATCCACCAAACTCCAAGGCACGACGGGAATGCGGGTTCACCCGTTACATACGATTCATACCGTTCCCAAAGATTATCCCATGAACGACCCATAAACCAACATGCAGTAAATGACAACGCCTTATCCTCTTGCATAACATCCATGCCAAACGCTCACTATCCTATTGAAGGCCCGAGTGTGACACTGTCTCCTTCTATGTCCCATCATCATCCGAGAAACCCTCACAATCATCCGACGACGGATCCAGGGAGATCGGCGGAGATGGCCTGCAGCGGCATGAATGGAGTTGGCGGAGGATACCAGCACCATCACATTCCAGTTTCTCAAATGGCACAAAATCAGCAACCGTCACCCATGCAGATCTCCCAGCTCCACCCGCCAGTACTGCACCCGCAAGGTCCCCACCTTAATGCGCATCAAATGTCACCACATCATCAGCATCATTCTCAACATCAGCATGGGAATCAGGGCAACGGTGTTCCCGTAGGTCAGCCACAGCATTACAACCACCATACGCATCCGCATCCGGCTGCTGCCGTGACTGCGGTAGCTGTTGCGGCTCACCTCCTTCAGCAACAGCCACAGCAGCACATACGCCACGGCAGGGCGCAGTCGGGCCAACTGGATCAAGAGAGGCCACAGCACCAGCAACAGAACACGAATTCGTCCACTCAGGCAGTTCCAACATACAAGTGGATGCAAGTTAAACGGAACGTACCCAAACCAAGTGAGTCCTAGTCTTTGAAATTAACTCAATTTTCTTCGAGCAATTCCAGTTTTCAGAAACAGTTTTCGTTATTTTTTCAACTTCTATGAAGGATAAAGAGTGGTTTACTGGTGATGAGGTGACATGAGAGATGTGAACAAAGATAAATGACAGGGCTCATGATTTACTGCAATATGGACATTCAATTACTTCTGAGAAAGAAAATGAAATTTTAAAGTCTTCATTACTTAGATTCCTCATTCTTCTTCTAAAAGTTTTCATTGCCTAATTACAATCTGGTCATATTACAAGTAATCTCGTTTATGAACCTAACCACATACAACAACTCTAAAAATAATTTGAAATTTCTGGTGCAAAGTAGTTGTTCAGCCTAAATGAACAGTGAAATAAGCTCCTTGTTAATTTCAGCTTAATTTTGCACGAGTATAACTCCCAGGAGTACTACAGAACAACTTTCTAAAGAACTGCTTATGGCGGTACCTATAGTACCCTACTTTGCTTTCAAGTATCCATCCTTTGTTGAAAATGTCATTACTTACGACTTACAGGTATAAAATTCTTGAAATAATTTCACATTTTGCACACTTCGATAATGTATGTAAAACTTTCGGGTACCAGAAGGTTTTAAGACAAGAACATTTAATTTAGCAATATTTTTTCCATGCCGTTCAAAGAGCTTTTTATGCTTCAATGAAATTCAAGTTTCAATCCTGATTTGCGATATCTTCAATTCACGTTAATAATTTAAGTCATAATTTTACCTCGGACTAAATACACACCAGACTGAGTCAAATTTTGCGCAGTTATTAACGTTTTATTATTAAAATTAGAAAGGGAAGAAATAATACGTGATATAATATATAGTATTATAAATTTAATATATGCAATTCGAAACTATTTCGTATATGATGTACTTAGAAGCTATATTTAAGGCAATTTATGACTTCTATACGACACATTTCTGACAATATGACATTTTTCCTAGAGTTATTTTTTGTAAAACGAGCAAAATTCGACGATGTGCTTTAACAGTGGAACCCTAATCTAAGGGCAACATAAAATTACCAGATTCAAATTTCAAATCCCTTGCATTCAAATTCCACATCCCGCTTAACAAATTTTCGCGGATTGGATGTAAAACATTATTCGTGTACCCTGCTTAGAATACGCTTCTAAAACTAATGGTCAAAGGTGATTTAGAATAAACATTGCTTTTCTGTAACTCAATTCACACAATAATCCTAAAAATTAAATGGAGACAATATTTCGCTTACAAATAAGGACGATAAGCTGTAAATAACTACAATTCCGGAGAAATGTAGGTATGCTCTTGCAGCTTAAACTTTAATAAATTGGTTCTACTAAATGAAACACCTAACGCATGAATCAATTTGATATTACACATGGAAAAATATTCAAGAAGTGGCAAATGTCAAGCGGTGGTTATTAGTAAATATTGGCTTATCAGGTCTATCCTCATAATCATGTATTCTATACAGTCAGTGAACATGACGTATTCGGTGCAATACTCGCAATTTATTCAAGTTCATTGACGCTAGTATAGTGGTTTATATATATTACGTGATTATTTATGGCAAATAATTCCATAAATCATGTCTTTTTGGGAGTACTCTGAGATGTATTTAAAATAAGTATACCAGACCCTAAATATATTATCCCTAACAGACCAGAAATCATCTAAACATTTTTCGTCCTAATACCTTTCTATTAGTCTAGTCAAATTTATACAACCGGCAATACGCCTTGCTCAAATATTTCGTTTATTGCCATCATTGGAAAAAGTAAAAGGAATATGGAATTATTTTAGCATTCAATATGAAAATTAATCTGAATTTACGTATTGATGTTTTATATATTTTGACCAAAAACCTAAAAAATAAAATTCTAGCAATAGATACTCATTTACATAGTACCTAATAATTAACACAGCCTACCACACAATGTTCTGAAATAACGATCACAAAAACTTCGTTAAGCCTCTATGTTTAATAACAAATCTGGAAGAATAGGCGTAGGCCATTATAATGGATAAATAATTTTTGGCGAGAATTAAGCCTGTTCAAAATTCGTCTGGCACATTCCCTGGAAAGTTTTCATTCTGGAAGGGCTATTGCATTTCCTGGCTGCACACATTGGCATGCGCACGACACCCTAGAAAATGCACAAATATCGATGAGTTTTCTAATACACAGAAAATAAGTATTTTTGCGTGACGTATTGCGTATTTTTCCGTATTTTATAAATAATTACGTGAATCGTAAGCATACGGTTAAACATTAATTTTCAATAAATTATTGTACATGCATGGGGCCCAATATTATGTGTAAGGCTCTTAATAAACAAACTCATATGCTATGAGACTTAATTTACTATAACTCTTCATTCAAAGGGTGGCTACCATATTTAAACTATTCTTCATCTTCATTTATTTCTACAATAGCGTGAAATAAATTAACGAAAATTTTCTGCAAAGTAAATTGCGGCGAAAATAAATTAATCCACGTCATTTAAAATGGCAAATGCATTAAAAAAAGCATTAGTAAGGAGTAGTGCAGATCTGCTTGATCAGCACTGAAAGTAAAGTGTAGATCTAAAAAGGTTCCAGCGTAGAGTGAAGTTATAAAAACGATTGATTATTATGAAATTACAATTATTTTTACTTTATGGGATTAATATACTGCAGAAAACAAAGCAGAAATTACAAAACACATGTTTTCATTCTCAGGTGCTAAATATCAATCTTTTCTCCAGCCGTCGATTGCGAAATTCACGATATTTACCAATTTAACAGCCTAAATGAAGTCTAATGCCATTAAATGATTGAATAAGAGGATTTCTCTTCATGAGACGGTAATGTATCATGTACCTTGCAAGGATGAGGTTGCCTCTTCAAAAGACAGCACATTGAATACCACACCTAACTAACCTCTAGTAATTTACCAGGGTGGAGACAAAAGTAATAGTCATCGCTGAGGCAGTTGTTTTAATTTCTCCATCCTTGAAAATGTCCCACTTAAAACGATAGAAAATATGAACTTCATCAGCATGAACTTAATTAGCATATAAAAAGCATGAACTTCATTAGAATTTTGTGCTTTACCTTTTTATCTCATAATGGCCCCAATGAATGAATTTGAATGTAAAAGTAGAATGCAGTAGAATGTAGAAATCGTTAATAATGTAAAAACATCACCAGCGAATCACGAATCTATAGGTGAGAACAAGATGCCAAATGAATTGTAGAGGCGACTTAGGCTTCCCAAAGCCATAGTCAACAGAATTGCTGTCCTAATTAGCTTAACTCCCATTCCATAGCGAAATGATACAAACTCATGACGTGAAATGAGAAACATGAGGCCAACAATGATCTTGGAATACTTCTACAGCCTATACCATCTAATGTTAACGCATATTGAAGAACTGAAAGATTCTGCTAGCCATTCAATTTACGGTCCTGTACAAATATTACGAAACGGTCCGCTGTATAAATATTTAAATAATAAAAGCAAATGTGGAATTCAGACCTGCACAGAAAGGAAGCTTTTGTAGGCCCATGAAGAAGCTGTTCGATTGAAATAACCACTTCCTTGGCTAATGGAAGGAGAGGATCATGAAATATTTTAGTTTTCAAGGAGTACATTTAGAAACATTTATTATGTAATAAACGATGTAAAACTCCTAGCACATAAGCAGAATTATGTTCCCCCAGGCGATAATTCCATCAATTAGAAAATGATCAACAGTTATAATATAGTTCTGTGTCAAAATTCAATACTTTTATTTAATTTACTACTAAATAACTCTCAGAACTTGATGGAATATTATTCAGCAGATATCAATTTTTGTCACATCTCCATATCTTTTTCCATCGGCATAGGTATTTTATGTTCTCGAGTTAGAAGATATTACATATTACTGTGAAACTCAAGCCTGTTGATTTCAACATTAAATAGATCACCTAAACAAATTATACTTTTCTGGCCAAAAATATTACAATTACAAGTGTATTCCACCCTCATAAACTCGTTATATCTGGATAAGAATAAGAGCATGTTTTTCAGGCACTCGTCGCATCACATCAATTTCTCCCAGGTTTCATTAGAACTTGCACTTCAGCTACACAGGGATTTCGCTTCCACGATGAATAGCATATAGGGGAATAGAACAAGCTAACACAGCTTTTATGAAGTTATTTTTAATATAAGGTCCCTTAGGTGAAAGGTAAATAACATATGTACACATAATAGCGACTACCGATATGATTATTTTGGCGATATGCCTATATATCGCCTTTCGTTTCCAAACCAATTTCAATTCTTTTAGGAAAGGAGCAAATGGGGGCAAGTGATTGATAGCCGTTGAATTAAATAAATTCGCACCATTGCCACACATGAGGGCGACCATTATCTAATTCACAAACCGATGTCTTTCCCGCATAGTTATATACTCCGGCCTCTCACGCAATTTAATATATTAAAATACACAGCAATTAGGGGTTATCTTTTACGGAAAAGTCTATTTTTCTCAATGAGCTTTATTCTTCTGTTGGTGACTTTCGACTGTCCATAAGGCTTATTCAGACATCCTGGTTTCGAATTTTGACACCACGATGCAGTTCATAGGCCGGTAGAAGGAAAGTAGTACAGCAGCAAGTAGGTCCAATACAAAATAAACGAGCTTTGCAAATAAGGCAATGGTGCTCTCCTCGGCTATTCTTTGAACTATAATATTGACTCATACATCACTAGCAAAACTAAAACTAACAGGACATTTCATCCTCATCTATGCATTGTCAACTAGCGTTTAGAAGGAGGGAAACTTATTGTGCCGCATTGAAATTTCTGGACCATACACTGAAAATTAAAAAAAATAAACACTAAGGGAAGACTTCTAGAATATTTTAGCAAATAACTGCAAATCTAACACAATCCTATAGGTAACGAAAACCAAAACGTTGCTTATTAACGGGAATGGATAGAATTCTTCACGGGTATTCTGTTGCCAATTAAGGAGTCTTTAAACGGTCAAAACCAGCCTATTGATATTCTGAGAGATAAAATAACGTTTCTATTCGGAAGAAAAATAAAAAATGTTCCGGGATGAAACATATACTTCCTTTCATGATAAATAAGGTAATGAATTTCTAGATCATTCAATTTCATACTATAAATACAAGAGAATGACATTTACGATGAATATTCGTCGGAAGTGTCATGTAATAAAAACCTTCGGATTTAAGAGTTCCACAATCCGTTTTCCCCCAAATTCAACTTCCGAACTGGCTCTCCCTCCCATTCAGAGACTACAACTCCCTCGCCGCTATCTTATCAGCCGAGGCGACCTCTGGCACCCACGGCAAGCACAATGGAATTGATTCCATTGGACACTATCAGACACAGCAGAGTGAATTCAGACGTTCCACACTCGATTACAGTTGAGCCGTCGAGTAAAGAGATCCTGATTCTGCAATCGCTTGTAAGCCAATTCCCACAGAGATCGACAGCGCCATTTGATAAAAACGTTCAAAGGTAAATAGGCTCTACATTATCTTTGCCATTACCTTATTTCTGCTTAAGCACGGACGGAATCTATTCCAGAGGAGATTCGAGCATTAAGGCTTAACACTTAAAGCGGAATATTATATTTCGCGCGGAAAAAAATATCCTCCCGCCAATTTTTTTCACCATATTTTCAAGTTTTAATTTATTTTGAAGATTTCCACAAAAGTATTTTCAATCTTTCATAAAATTCTTTCTTAAATTACTATGGAAACAAAGGCAAAAAATAGTTAATAGAGATAAGATGCTTTAAAAATCTACGATGAAATAAATTAAACTTCCGATAATTTTTGCTACTATAATTTTGTCATCTAATGTGCAATATTTAATATATGATCTTGAAAGTGTTATTGACAAAGAATATTTTAAATTATATCAAAACTAATAAGTTTTGTCGAGCACATTTTATTGGAAAACATTTAAATACCCTAGTGGAAAATAGGGGGTGCTTTTTACGCCTAGGAGGAGGGAAGCATCGCCACTAATACCCCTAATTCTATAATGAAATGCGCTAAAGGAAACAATCATTACAACAGACTAAATATTAGAAAGATACGTCCAAACAAAAAAATGTTGATAATATTCTTATTAGAAGACCAAGGGAAAATATTCATGAAGCTGGAGACACGTTTATTAAATCATTGGCTATTATCCCGATTTTGTTTTGAAATACGGTTTGTATTTTATCACTAGATTCGTTGCGTGTTGCAAGGCAATGAATAAAAACCTATTTTTATGAAAAAATAGTTAAAAGGTAAGTTAAAACAGCTTTGATGGGGTCAGAGTTAATTATACTAACTAATATAATTCATAACACAGAGTAGTTCATTAAATTAAAACATTGTATACGCACGTATCTATTCTCATTGAAACGTTTTAACACTTGCGCTATTGATTAGTGCTCATTAATACGCTAACATTAAGAAGACAATTTAAGTCCTAGTAAATTTATTGACTTTAGCCAGATACTGTAGACAAAGTTTTTAAGCTAGTCTAAAGGTCTCAAGAAGACTGAAATTTGAAAAGGAGAGAAATTCCAAAAAGAAAACTTATGCCGACACCTTAAAATGGCACTTGCTCAGAAATTGAAAATAAAGTCGCTTATATTTGAGTTAGATGATTCCATGCTCATATAAGAGGAAATTCCTTCTCATGGAATGCTGTGGAAAGATACATTCTTTTCATATTTCTTAGAAAAATTAATTTCTTAAACTTGGAGAAATTTCTCTTATTCCATTTCTCTACAGGAATTTTTATACAGTTTCACTACTAATGTATATTTTCACTCGAAACATCCAGGATTTAGGTTCAAGGTATTCATATCATTACCAGTTTCAAAATATTAAGTAGAAAATACGTTAATTCCTATAAAGCCTTTAAACGCCAACGAATTATCAAGCTCATGAACACCTGTTGAAGATAATCCTCCAAGATAGTTTTTCGTTAAAATAAATCGGCATCCATCATAATAAATAATACATTTATGATACAATAATATTTCAAAAATGGCAAACTGGGAACAGGTACTCCGTCAAAATTTTATTTTCTCAGCAACCTCCTATGAGTTATCTTAATTAACATCTTTTTGTATTTTTCTTTTAAAAATGCGAATTCCTACACTTCGGATTTCATATTTATTTTTAACTTTTAAAGCAAAAACGTTTCGGTGCGTAAGTTAGTATGCTGACTACCAAAACTACTACTAGTAGCAATGGTGGAACAGAGAGTAGTATGAATAGCGAAAAAAGTTTGCATAAAAAATTATTACTGCAAAGTAACACTCAAGATACCCTATGCCAGTGAATGGCATGTTTATACTTTACTAACAATATAAACATCTTACAAAGCAGTTTAGTGAAGAGAATTTTACACAATGTTATTTCACTCATTTTTGCAATGGGATTAATAGATTAACGTAATCCAGCCTAGCTTGTAAATGCTAATTTCCCTTTCAATTGGTTAAGTACTTCATTTAGCCTTTTGAATGGAAAATTAGCATTTCAAAGCTAGGATAGGTTACGTTTAAGTATAAACCCCATAAAAATGAATGAAATAATATCCACGTGGCTAAGTACTTCAATATTAGCTAAGTACTTCACTTAGCCACTTGGAATGGAAATCAGATTTACTATGATTTCGAGAAGTTATCTCCATGCGTGGTGGATATAAAAGAGAAGACCACTAATTTGCAGAGTGAAAGGAATTCCAGCAATTTTGTGGCGCAAGTGTAGAGATAGAGCTGATTCCATGTAGAGAGCTGATTCGTTAAAAATATTTCCAGAGGGTAACACTGGGATAATTTCAATAATTCCACTACAATAAGCACTCTTTAAGACGATTTTAACCTACAATTGCCAATATTACCACAGTATGAAAGGAGAAAATTAAACATTCAGCAAAAATTTATGAACGAGCAAAATGTAGGTAGTAAATCAAAGGAAGTATGATAGAGGAATAATGATAAGCTATGAAAACAATCTCGATAAGATTAAATCATCTGAGACAGTATTTTCCGCATGCAGAAGGAAGTCAAAGAACATTCTTTACGCCAAAGTTCAAACGTAATCAAACAGATTATGATCCCATGAACATTCAATGCCTGCAATTGGCTGCTAAGAACAACATCACGAGGAAAAGTGATACTAATGAAATTATTTTAACAGCCATCAGAATAGATTCTATCGACTGCAAGTGCAATAAAAAAAACCCCATGAGAATTCTAAATGAGAATCCTGAGAGGTAATAATTCAACAGTTCAGTACATTCGTTTAAAAGGGACTTGCGACACCTATCACAAAAATGTGAATCAGAAAAAACTTCGCGCATACATTTCAGACATTTCCTGGTCCCAACACATTAAGATATACACCTACACATAAAAATAAAATAGGCTGCGTATTTTGGGCAATATTTGATCATCAAATGATGATGGGGCCAGTTTCAAAATGTAACGCTCATTGCCTTAGGTTATTACATTTGTTGCGCATTAGTAGCTAGTTGTGAGAGAAAGTCTCAGTAAGTATATCAGTAAAAGGTTAATGACGCTTTATATTTGTAGCACAGCGTTGTTCAGTTTTGAAACTAATTTTAAAATTACACGAAAGGGTATGAATTGGCGTTGTAGGGTTCCTACTAAATACCAACTAAGTGTAAATTAATATCAATTTCACGTGGCATCAAGAATACATTTTTTTATTGTATGCTCAAAAAAAGAACTACTACTATGCCACAAAATAGAAAAATGAATAATATATCCCGAAGGCATTAGTAAGGCTGCCAACGACTTAGCGACACAAAATTTACCGGTTTGAATCCTGCGTCAGTCATGGATTATTTGTCTTAGATTAAGGTCGTTGGTTAAACTGTGTAACATAACCTTAGCAGATGGATCTCCTAAAAAATAAGGGCAATACTACTTATAGTACAGTAAATACTAGGCTAAAATATTGATTTATTAAAATAATGTTAAAATAATAAAAAAATTGATAAAATATTGATTATTAACCGTACAATACCCAAGTAAGGATTAGGATCTGTTTTTATAAATGGCATTTTCTTTGGCAGCAATGCAATAAAGTCAACTTTAGGTTTTGATCTTAATTTTTCAGTGTTGCATTTTTTATCAAATTATTGCTTTCGTTAACAACTGACTATATTTCATAAAGCCCTATATAAAATTAGTGGTAATCGAAAGCAAGAACACAACTTTAGGTTTAATAAAAAATATGAGAATTTCTGAGCAAGTATCTGAAATAGCGTTTCAATAAAACAATCTACAATTTTCATACTCTCAACTTTTTGGTCTTAGAATTATAGCGCGTGGTATTTATTAACCTTCGTTTCATTATTCAATATCGCTGTAAGGAACGCTACCGAGTTCATTTCAATTACCATTGCTCTGTGCCAATGAGAAAAACCGCGAGTAGACTACGTATCTAGAGGATATCCAATTTGGTATTTTATTACATTATCAAATTCAGGCTATTTTAAGGTTTTCCTTTATTTTTCGTAGGATCGAATATTTTCCAAATATCAAACACCCTCGAAAAATTTATTGCTGCCAGTTGAAAAATAATTCTCGTAAGTGTAACAGAGATCAAGGAGACGAATGTGGATACATCAGAAATAAGTGGTATAATCCACATACGAAAATGTTATTAGCCTCAGTCAGCACGCACGTGATCGCGACATTAAAAACCCCTGAATGCCGATGGTCACCTGGTTGACCGCAATGCATGCATACGAGCTTTATTTACTCTTCTTCAATTGACAAATTGGATTAATTTAAATTATTCTGAATTAGAATGGTAGACCAATGGATCCTATTGTCACTTTTGATACGCATCTCCAAACCTTATATTTTATAAATATAGACAGAAAACATAATTCAAGTATGCTGGCGGTAACAACGGAAGACATTCTTTCTCTATGCGATGTATGACAACGAGCAGATATTGTTTCAAAACTTGGTCTTGGAAACTGAAACTGTCAAGAACTTCTCAAATACTTGAAACAACAAATCTCAACTTCATATATAGCCATCCAATAGAAGCATAAGGAATATGGAAAATTATAGTAATATTTCCAGTTTATACCTAGCAGAAAATTACATCATCAGATGTACACTACTAACTTAAAGGTTAAATTAAGGTGAAATTTAGACTGAAATTGGAGCTGAACTTTCATAATGATTGATTGACTTTCATTATGATTGAGCTAACAATAAGAGTTACCACCAAAAATAATAATCGCCATCCAAATATCCAACCGCTGTTGTAAAATTGCACCTTTTAACCAACGACATTAATCCTAATGAGTTGGTTCATGCGTCATCCACATCTGATGTTAGCAAAGAATAAATTAATTTTGGATAACATAATAATTACACCATTTAACTACACATTTTAGTGAGATAGAAAACATTTAAGCGGTGGGGATAAAAAACTGACCCTTTCTTTGCTGTCAGTATCTTTACAATTTTGAAAAAAAATCAGTGAAAAATGCGAAATATTAAAACAAATATTCACAATGCCACGCAATGAATTTTGTTGGAATTTAGTAGAAACACTGTATGATTTCTTCCACTAAATAATTAATATTTCTGGAGCACGCAATCTTGGCATTCTCTCTTTTTATTTCTTTGTTTACAGTGTCCCTGCGTCTACGTAAGCAAATCAATCTCATGAAACAAGATCGCCACACCTCCCCCACCCCAAAGGAATATAAAAAGTTATAAGTCCAAAAAATCCCTAAAGTGCAATCTCCTGCCGGACCGAGTTGTACAGTGAAGAACAGGTTCGGGAATTAGAACAGGGATGGGTGTTGATGACTGGAAACTTGAAGATGAATCTAATCACAATCAACGTAAACTTGTATTGGTTTGTGGTTGATATTGAGGCTCAAAGTTTTTTCATATGGGCAATCATATGGTTGTTGCAATGACTTAGGTGCTTGACCTTTCCGTGGAAATGCGTGGCTGCATTTAGAGAGTTCTCCAAAAATGAAGTTGCCAGGTTGAACATCCCTAGATGCAGGTAAGGGTCGTAGTTTTGACGTGCAATCTCTCAAATTTGCCACGATGCCAGGGATATCGTTGAGCTTTCTACTAGCTGAGGATGGACAAATCATCTCACTGGGAAGGTACAGTAGTTCTCCGTAGACTAGCTCATCCGATGTAGCCTTGGTATCTTCTTTGAAAGACGACCCGAATACCTAGTAAAATGAGAGGGTCCGATTTATGAGAGCGTGTGCCATGACGGTTGCTTTCAACTGTCGGTAAACTCTATCGACAAGTCCATTCGCTGCAGGATGCCAGATAGTTATGAAATGATGTAATGTATCGAGTTGCGTTGTAAATATTTGAAAGTATACGAAGTATACTGGGTACCACTATCTGATGTGAAATCTCGAAACGAGAAATCCTGGTCAAAATGGTTGAACGACAGAATCTGTTGTAATAGCTACCTACCAGCGGAAAAACTTCAGGCCAACGAGTAAAACGGCCGATGATTGTAAGACATTATCGAAAGGATTCTGATGACGGGAGTGGCCCGACTATGTCAATATGTTCATGTGCGAAACGATGTGGAGGAGTCTGGAAATTTCCAACGGGTGATTTGACGTGACCAGTTACTTTTGAGCGTTGACAGGGTAAGGATGTTTGAGTCCACAATCGGTAATCTTTCCTCACCGTAGGCCATACATATCGATGACTGATGAGCTTGGTTGTAGCTTGGTTGTACCTGGATGACATATGTTGTGCAATAGGCAGTTGTCCTCAAGCACCAATTTCAATTTTAACAACTGCATTTCATGAAAGATATCATAAAAGCCGTGTTTACCAAGTGTTTATAGCGCATACAGAACAGGTTGAGAGACATTTTTAGTCAAAGTTCGCCAAAAAAATTGAATTCCTCCTAGAAATGAAAACGTTCGCTAATTGGCTAACGTGATTGTCACGTCACAGCTCGGTCGCGGGAGTGACTAAAAAGCAGGGGCGCATGGATCATCTTTGGTAATACAGTAAACCTGCGAGCAAGTCCTGGAGTGCCAAATAACATCAAGATGAAAGTGGATTTGTCAAGCATACACGGGAAATCTTCCCATCGTTGATAGTGATAGAATTTTTCTCCAAAAACGAAAACTACGTGAGCGCTGAGATGAGGACGATAAAAATGGAAGGGTAAGTTTCATTTCATACCTTCAGGACGCCAATATCGGAAATAGAAGCGAGAACTTAATAAAATCAGTTTCGTAATTCTGTATTTATTTTAAAACATTATCAGTCATGGAGAATATCTTATTGCCGATTATTCTTCCCACTCAAATGTGGCGGGTCATTCTACGGGCCGCTACCATTGGATACGTACAGGTCAAGAGAGATGGTAGAAATTGCATTGTAAGGACTTGAGTGACATCGGAGCACAAAGGCAAAAGTGCTACAATGCTAGAGTGAGGTAAATGAGGACAATAACGCCATCAACAAAGCTGCTTGTAAGTTCTGCACTGTGGCAAAGGGTGATTTATTTTGCCTCATTTATTTCATCTTATCGGGACAATTAGCCGATGCTTTCAAAAATTTATAATTTTTAGGGAAATTTTTTTAGTGTTTCTAATAGGTACGAATTTTAATAATAACATTAAATTTATTGATAGATCGATTGTCCAATTGTCAAAAAAATTCGCAATGTAAATTGCAAGACATGGAGAAATTATACACATCCCCTTGGTTTTCAATTTAAAATTAAGAATTAACATTTCCATTTACTTTTCCATGCATGGCTGAAAAAGATAAGGACCCAAAAGAATGTCGTAGATATCAAATTATGCATATTGAAGAGTACCTTCCTGGAACATTGGCTAAAATAATTTATTCTAGATGCCTGTGATTTTAGATGTAACAACGTTTTTAAATGCTTTGCATGAGAATATTTATCCACATTTATTCAGCTTACAGAGGGTTTTAAGCCATATCATGAATCCATACTTAATTATCTTACTTGTATAATTATCTTACTTCCAGTCACACATAATATCCTCTTGAATGACACCATGTAGGAAATCAAAGCTTGGTTACTACTATTACTGTCACCTAATATTTATGCTAAACTTTTTCAAAATTTGGCCACTTTAAAAATACAATAATACAAGCAGAATTTTAAAATAATTTGTACTGAAATTAAAGAAAGTATTTAACTCCATCCAGTAATGGAATTAGCCTCGGACTTTCAACCAAGAATGCAATGATGCATATATAGAATAGTTATTCAAATAACTATTATATGGAGTTTTTAGCTTACTTCTCATTATAGAACATTCACTTTTCCAATTTCATTATAATGTTCATAAAATAGGCACTAACGCTGACAGACCATCATTATCACTCTCTCTTCTGAATATTTCTTAAAAGCTGTAATATCAACGAAAACGACGGATTCTCATGGTATATAATATCACTTTCTGCTTCACCTAAGATTCATGTAGTCATGAGAAGTTTTAAATAGTTCCTTGCACTAACTTGGCCTACATTTTCATCTAAGTCTTTAATCATCTTCAGGAGGTTATAAGCTAGATTTCCCTACTCATGTAGCTTCACGGGAGAAATGAGGAGCCAGCACCCACAGAAATTACATGCCGCTGGAAAAAATCTGAAGTTGGGAGCCACTTAAAATTCATAAATGCTGCAAATCTATGCAGAGAAAAAGATGTACTGATTGAGGCCAAAAGAGAAAATAAGTCTTGACAACTGAGAGCCAAAATGGATTTGATATCCTAGTCCTTAGCCTTCATTCTGGAATAAAAAACGGACAAGAGTTGTCACCACACATCCTGAGTGACTTTTTCCTTTCCCCTGGAGACAACGCAAATGACGAGTTTATTTAAACTTTTGCTCCAAAAAAATGGATGAAAGTTCATGCAAGGAGGTTGTAAGGAGAGCTAAGGGCCAAGCTTTTGTATGATTTAGGCAGGAGTTACACTTTGGCCGCATAACCACCTCCAAAGTGCATTAAGCTAATCAGTGTCGCACTACTGATGGTACACTCCCAGAAACATTACTTGGGGCTAAGGTGTTTGACTCACTTTGCTTCAACCGCTCATTTCCGGTATGTTTTCAAAACTTGATGGACTTAAGGCGAATAGGCTGATTTTCAAGGTTGGCAATCGAAGATTTGAGGAACAAGGTGCTCCTTCAATATCACCGGCCAACCGATCAATTTAAAGCTCCAGTAGTTCTTCATATCTTCTACCAACTGTGAAGAAAGTTGAACTGAATTTTCAATTTTTAAAAGATAATGCCTTCTAACTGTATCTTACAGCGTGAGTTCGAATACTGTACTTTCTCTTGTTAGTTGCGCAGCTTTGTTTCAAACACCGGTGAGAAAAATACTCCCATTTTCCGTGCAATCCATGCACTTGCGTAGGTTTTAAGCTGGACTTAATGACCAAATTCAGCTTTTGATTACGTTTTCCGGGGATGCAAACCTTGAAATGGTCTCTACAAACAAAAAAAACTGTTTATTTTTCCTCGACGCTCATCTCGGCGGACAGCTTTAGCCATGCTTTCCTTCTTCTATCGTTCTTCGGGACTTGAATTAAAACCTGGGCATTCGTCATTGTATTAACGCATAGAGGAACGATACACCATTTATAATTCTTTGGTTGGTGAGCCATACTTAACACTATCAGGCATGAAGGGGTCATTTTGACCTTAGCCATTTAAACCTTCCACGGTCTACGCCTCAGTTGAGGCTCATGCCTACAACACCTACACAACTGGGAACATCAGCCCAACCGAGACGTCACAACATGTCGATGGTGCGTTTACGGCGAAGCATTTCAGTGTGAAACTTCTAGCTTCGTTCATGAACCATAGAATGAAAACTGGATCCTTATGCATGCATGAAAATGATGCATACGTTGAGTAGATCAAATTAATATTAATTTTTTTTAAACTGGAAATTTTCCCAACGGCAAATTTCCAGCTTCCGATGGATAGAACACGAGTCACTGGAATTTGGGTCTGACGAATGGTCTCTGTTTCACTATAGAAAGATCGCAGTACACTGAAGTCTTAGTTTCAGGAACGAGAACTCGTTCAAGACGAAGAAAAGAATATTCTTCAAGAAATTTATGAAGTTAGTCATCTTTATCTTGTGAGTCGACCAAAGCTTGATGCTCCAATGAATTGGAGATTGCTTCGACACGTGACAAAGTGTCGGCAACGATATTTTGAGCGCCACTATTGTGTTGAATGTCGGTTGAAAACTTTAAAATGAACGAAAGATGATTTATTTGACAGGGTGGAAGATTATTACGACGTTGACTGAACGCATACATCAATGTTTTATCATCAGTAAAAATGCTGAAAGGATGACTCTCCAAAAAGTTACTAAAATGCTGTACAGATTCGTAGATGGCAAGAAGTTCTCGAAAGTAAGCAGGCCAGGCACTTTCCCGAGGAGACAACTTCTTGGAAAAGAGGGCAAGTGGTTTTCAGGAATTATCTACGAACTGTTGGATCCAGGCGCCAACAGATAAGTTGGAAGCATCGGTGAAAAATCCAAGAGGTGCTAAGGTGAGCGAGGAGAAAAATCCAAGAGGTGCAAGATGCTAAGGTGAGCGAGGAGTGTCGCAGTAGCCGGTGCAATCTAAATCTACAAAATACCCTGCAAGCCACCTCAGGGGTGTGTGGCAGGGGGAGAGTATTAACCAACATGCATTACACTATGCCCTAAAGTTAGTGTAACTACGACTAATTATGCATTAGTATAAATCGCTAATGCTTGTCACGAGGCGAAGCCTCACAAGCATGCACTACACTACAGATATGCTCACAATGGAGAAGGACCGCCAATACATATGTACTTTGCAACCACACACTACACTACAGATATGCTCACAATGGAGAGGGACCGTTAATATATATTTTGCAACTACACAAATGCACTGAGACTCAAGACTTATGTAGAAATCATGCACGGCATGCTGTTCGTACTAGGTAACAGATAAGGATTCAAGTATTAGGGAGTACTAATACTACTAAGAGCTACTCTACCTATCGACAAACCTAGATAAAAGTCTCATTGGCAGCTGTCATGGCCCCTTATCGTTCGCGGGAAAAATGACATTTTAAATCTGTCCGTTCTGCAGTCTAGTTCCCTAATTTTATTCTCATGATCTGATCTACCGTAGTATGTCGGATTTCGTAATATATTATCAACGTCGTCAGAGAATAGACCGGTTTGAAACTTACATAATAGATTGAGTCTAAATTTTAATCGACGGTATGAAAGCGTTTCCCATCCCAGTTGTTGCAAAAGGTCAGTAACACTAACGAGATTTTCATAACGGCCTTTAACGTATCTTGCCGATCTTCGCTGCACGCGTTCTAACTCAGTTTCCAAACCTATCTCATAAGGATTTCAAATACTGGCAGCATATTCCAAGTGGGGTCTAACGAGGGAGAAGTAGCTGATTTCCCTAACTTTATCGTCGCACTTGCACTCTTTTAACAAATCCCAATCTACGATTAGCTTCACCGGTAATTTCTCGAATATGTTTACTCCATGAAAGATCATTAGTCAGTTTAACTCCGAGGTATTAAACCGATTTTACAGTCTCTAATTTGCTGTTGTTTATGCAATAGCTGTTACAAGGAGCGTTTTTCCGTTTCCAAAAATTCATCACAACGCATTTTTTCAGATTTAATTCTACCTGACACGCATCTCACCACTCCTGTATTGCCTCGAGGTCCTTATTAAGCGCTTGCTTTATCATTAAGGCTACGAATTTATCTATACAACACTGTGTCGTCTGCAAATAATCTAAGCTTACTGTCAACTGTTTAACCGATGTTGTTTATGTACAAAAAGAACAGAATCTTGCCGTTTTGAAAAGCTTCTTCGAGTTTTTGAGTCCAAGGTACCGGACTGTATTGAGAGAACATTTGAGGAGCGGATTTCTGATGGCATCGTGCAATGGAGCCTAAAGTTCAGAAGCAGAAGGGATGAATATACGGTAAAAGTCGAACAAGAAATCGAGGTAATCCTTTTCCGTCCTAACCGTCTTGGGCAACCCAATTTCTTCGAGTGCCGCAAAACGGTCATGAGGAGATCGGACTCCTGAGATAGAAACGATGTAGTCTAAAATTTCACTTCCGAAGCTCCAAAAATGCATTTTGATGAGTTAAGTACGATGTCATATTTTGAGAACCATTTTAATAGAATGCGAAGATATTCTTTGTGCTTCTCTAGTTTTGGAGAAAACCAAAATATCGTCGATATAGGCGTAGTCAAAGCCACGCGTAACTCCGTCCGAAATCGTTGTAAAGTTTGTCCGGCATTACGAAGTCCAAATGACATGTGCGGGAACTAAAAAAAATTCCAAACGGCGTTGTATTAGGAGTTTTACATATATCCTCAGGATTAAATGGGATTTGCTGGTATACTTTAACTAAATCGATGGTGGTAAAGATGATACTACCATCTATGTTATGCGAAAAATCCAGAATATACCGCCCTGGATATCGGTCGGGGATTGTACGTGCGTCCACGCGCGATGTTTACCGCAAAGGCGCCGACCACTTTTGCCCTTGAAAACAGTCCCAGCTTCGAGCATTTCCGAAAATTCCCTTGTAGCAGCCTTCAATTTCTTGGGAGCCAAACGGCGTTGTCGGCAAGCAAGCCTCCTGTTGTTCAGATGAAATGAACTTTCATGTTTGACGACACGCGGCAATCCAGCTGAGTGTGTGGTGTCCGGGAACTAAGAGAGAAGTGAAGAAAATGCAGAATCGTCTGTAATGGTCTTCACGCTACGCTGCTGGACTCGATGGACCTGAGAACTCGTGGAAATGCTAGCGCTGATATCTATCGAGCGTTTAATCCGACAGTCCGGCAGCAGATGTCAGTAGGCCAGAAAATCCGAGCCGAGGATTGGAGCACTTATGTCAGCAATAATGAGTCTCCATAAAAAATCACGACGAAGTATAAAATCACGAGTTAATGGGAGGAAATAAAACGTTTTTATTTTGAGTCATTCGCAGCGCTGAAGTCAAAATCGGTTGCAACTTGTCGGTCTCGCAGCAGGCATAATAATAATAATAATAATAATAATAATAAAACGTCTTTATTGGGCGAGATTGGGACTAGAAAGTCCCATCTTCCATCTAACCCCTCGTCAAACATAAAATTATTGCAGTTAAATACATTGTCAAGTTGCTCTTGGAATTACATTCAACAATCAAAATTATAAGTTAGCAAAGTGTAAAAAGATGTGAGCAAACGTGGGAAAAACCTAAGGATATTGACTGTCGTCCTTATTGGAAAAAAACCCACTGCAGGAAAACGCCCACACAAGAAGGGGGGCGTGAAAAACCTGCGAAAACCTACTGAGAAAGAGCTAATGTAAACATGGATGTATACAAATACAAGAAAATATCACCCAGTACCTGGAAAGAAAAAGAATATAAGATGAGGCAGGAGGAGATTAGTGTTGAATCTTTCCTACTGTTCCCATGGTGTTTTATGTGTCTCGTTGTTGTTCTCGGAGAAGTTTTTCGTATAGTGCCCTTTTGAAGGATGCGAGTGATGATGATTTACGTAGCGGTAAGTCAATGTTGTTCCACTCGCGACATGCGGTCACAATGAATGATTTATTGAATCTGACTGTCCGGTGGTGAGGAATAACGAGTTTATCATTTCCCCTCGTATTTGAGTCGTGTACTCTACTAAGTGTTTGAAACTCGTCTCTTAGGTACGCTGGTGTATTTGTTTGTAAAATTTGATAGAGAAGACCAAGGATATGCAGCCGGCGTCGTGAACTAGGTTTTAACCAATTGAGATTGTTAATATAATTGGTAGTATGATCTGATATATGTAAATTAAATATGAACCTAATGCAGGCGTTGAAGGAGCGTTGAAGTTTAGTTGACAGGGCCTGAGATATGTCTTGAAAGGCAACATCGGCATAGTCAAAATGGGGAAATATTAAGGTTGAAACTAATTGCTTCTTTAAGGAGAGAGGAATAAAGTGTTTGAAACGAATTAGAGGAAATAATGACTTATTCACTGCTTTACATACCTTAGTTACATGAGATGACCAAGACAGACTTTCATCAATGACCAGTCCTAGATTAATAACTTCGTCGCAGTACTTTATAGGAGAATCAGAAATGCGTAGTTGCGGTAATTGATCCCTGTCGATTGACTTGAGTATTTTCGGATATCCAATTATAATAGCCTGCGACTTACTAGGGTTTATGCTTAGAAAATTGGATTTACTCCAATTGTTGATGTTTTCTAGGTCATTATTTAAATTACATATTCCATTGCATAGGCTTTTAACATTTGAATTTAGGTATACTTGGAGATCGTCAGCATAAAGATGATATTTGGAATGGTTAATCACTGAAGGGCAATCATTAATGTACAGGGAAAATAGCAGAGGTCCTAGTATAGAGCCTTGAGGCGCACCTCTTGCTGTTTTGATCCACATTGAGCATAAATCATTTGTAATTACTCGCTGATACCGGCCTGATAAGTATGATGTTATCCAGTGGACTGCTGTAGGAGAAAAACCCATGCCTCTCATTTTTGCTGCAAGGATATCTTTGTCTAAGGAATCAAAAGCTTTCGAAAAGTCAAGCAACACGAGTACTGAAACTTCTTTTTGATCCATGGAGCGTCTCAAGTCATCGGTGATTTTAGCTAATGCGGTAGACGTGCTGTGACCGTGTCGGAAACCAGACTGGCATTTATCAAGAATATTGTTGCACTTTAAGAAATGTGTTAACTGCTCATATACAAGTTTTTCGAGAACTTTGGACAGGATGGGAAGAAAGGATATTGGACGGAATTCTTTTTCCCCTTGGGAATTATTCTTTTTTGGAATAGGTCTGATTAACGCTCGTGGAAAACAAGAAACGTCTGATCAGGTGTCCAGCAGAAAATTGATGTTTAGTCCTCTGATCGGTTACGAAAAGACGGCTTCCCGGGCGAAAGGCAGTTAGTCGCCGCCATCACGAACTGCCGTTCATATTTCCCTGGAAATCGCACGTAGGTACATACTTCCTTGCCTTGTCCTGAAATTTCGAGTGATACCAGCATAGTCGATCGTCTCTATCGGAATTTGATTTGCATCGGTTCTGCTGATGAACGCGACTTTTCGAACGATTGCCAAATTCACGAAGTTCCGCAGCTTGTTTTGAAAGGTTATCTATTACGTTAATTAATTAGTTGTCTGAATTATCGACAGAGGCCGCAGGAACCGCAAGAGGGGCAGCTGCAGGCAACCTTCAAAATTTTGTCGACATGCTCCGATAGTTTGTCCAAAGAAAGTTCCGATTGCGCTGTGAGAATATCCTGGACGTTCGGCGGAAGTGGGCGGAGCCAAAGGTGACGCAGGAGGTTGTCTTGAATAATCGACGTGCCAGAAAGAGAACGCAAGTGACGGTGAAATTGCGAAGATTTGCGATCGCCAAGTTCTTCTTCGATAACCAGTTGACGAACTCGTTGTTCTTCGTAAGCGGATAATAGTTCAACTAACTTGGTGCGCAAGTGTGAGTACGGATTGTCGTCCGGAATATCCGCTATGATATGCTCAACTTATGCCACGATGCACGTATCTAGTCGCGAAAGACGTCATGAAATTTCGTCACCTCACTCGTCATGTTGGAGATGATAAACTGTGGGTCTACTCACAAGAACCATAACTCAGGGCGATCCAACCAAAAGGGAGGCAACTTCACGGCCACGCGGTGCATCGCCGCGCCGATTGATGAATAAATCTGTGAAATGTTTCATGATGAGGTCCATGGGCTGCGGGCAGGAGCGTGATATGCTCACTTTCTTTACAGCAAGCAGCGTCGTCATACGTAATTGGCATCTTACTGAAATGGCGAAGTCAATCACTACGACGATAATCATAAGAAGAAGTATATGTGAATATTATAGTGATTGCCGCGACGCAAGTTCCAATGCCCGTCGGGGTCACCAATGTAGATGATTTCTTCCACTAAATAATTAATATTTTTGAAGCACACAATCTTAGCAACCTCTTTCTTGATTTCTTTGTTTACAGTGTCTCTATATCTACTTAAACAAATCAAACTCACGAAACAAGATCGCCCCAACTACAATGCCAAATTATCCTCTTTCGTCTAATAATAAGATTAGTTTCGAAACTGAACAACGCTACGATACAAATGTAAACTGTCATAAATCTTTTATTTATGCACTTACTTACTCAGACATTCTCATACAACTACCTCCCCAAATGAAATAAATTCACAGTTTAAAAAATCAACCACCAGCATTCTTTTCAGTGGTAACGAAACTCACTCCAGAAGAAGATGCTCGGATAACATAATTGATTAAAGTAGTCGGCGGTAATTCGGGGGACCAGTGTCCATGTCCCTATGGAAGCGTATGACTTTTTTCGCTGTGAATTTCTTTCATTCGTAATGTCCGCAGCGAGTCACTCTGCTAAAGTTACTGTCGCGACTAATAATTTGACGGTATTTCATGATATTTGTGATGGATAAAAATGTAGCCCGGAAACCTTGAGACTCAACTCATTGAGATGGATGTCCCCCAGGGAGGGGAGGGAATTAAGACCTCCGCAGTCGTCACCACACTACGTCCTATGCATTTAAGTACCCTATTTTAAGATTCATTCAAGGCGAGTCTTTCCACAAAACAAGGAATTCGTTAATTTTCAGGTTTAGATATTTTTGGAGGTTAATGGAAGAGGTAATACCGCAATGAAAAGTAAAGCGAACTAGAGTTAAAGTTATAACCATATTCCATAAGGAAAGTCATCTACGGTTCCTTTCACTGTAGTCACACAGAATGGAATGGAGTAAACGATGTTTCGGCACAAGAATTCTTCGATTCATGTCCCCACTTCGAGCGATGGCGGCACGCGATCATGGAACCACGAACTCCCGAAACTCAAAAATCAGAGATCCGAACAGAGATAAATGATATTTTGGTACTGTGACCTTCTTCGAGAGGAGACCATGCTCATTCAAATGATAAACTGACTAAATAAACTGAATTATTTCTACGCCTGAATTCTGCTCAGTCTCACGCGACTAAAACTAGAACTTATTTAGGCGAACTGTCCAGGTTCATGATCGCATAACTGGTACGCTGGTAGGTAAGAGTAATTTGTATAAGCAAGCGAACATTTTTCCATCTGATGAAATCCATTCCTTCAACATTACCAAGTAACTGGTTATGAACAGCTAGTTTCCAGAAGACGTTAATTTTATTAATCCACCGACCCCCACCTTTACATAAGAATATGCAGCACCCAGAAGAGATTATTACCAACGCTCACCCATGACGCAGGAATATTTATCTTACGGTAGTTTGAGCGAGATAGTTTCCTAGTCATCATAGAGAGACCATATTCCACATTTATTTTTTAATTTAAGCATCTGTAAGATATATGAAGTAAATATTGTAATATAAATGGTGCAAAAATATAGTTATATATGACAAAAATTCTCAGTAATTAAATAAATATAACCACATAAGTCTCACTGACTCATTTTTTCACGCCGTATGGTGAAATCGCCTTCACGGTAGGTTTTTGTGCGATTCCGTAAATATTACTTCGGTGAGTATTTTATTATTTTTATAATAATAGAAAAAACAAAAACTACACACCATTCGTTTTTTGACGAAATCTAGGTGTTAGAAGTTCCTAATTTTTTTCTCCCTCCTAATATCCTCCCTCTGGAGCACACAGCCGTAATCATTTTCATGTAAAATAGCTAATATATTTAGGCAAATTGCTCGAAAAGTAGTTCGGCAAGGGGTTAATATTTTGATATAGTTAAAAATATGAGAGTTTATTCGTTAAAATGTCGTTAAATTCATAAAATTCTAGGTGTATTGAATTATCACTCAAACTACCTTAAAATGCACTTTATTATACTCATAATGGTTTCCATTACGTATAACTGTTTGCCAGTTACATCCCTAAAAAAAACATCTTTGGGAACAACTGTGCTTTGAGACTATTTAAAACTTGAATTTAGAGCGAACATAAGAATCGCAATTAGCATTTTGATGAAAGAATTGAACGCGAATGTTAAGGACAAAGTGAGTCCCTATCATAGATCGGACAAAACCGACCACATTCGACTTCCTCTCTTTTTCCTCTTCTCTGTCCTCTGTTAGCCCCGATTTTTACGGTAGTATAAGAATACAAGGCCCGAGTTATCAAATAAAATGTACACAATATAATTTTTAATTCATAATGTATTTGTTGCAGAGAGACCAACTTCCTAAACCTTCATCTTTTGCATTATTCCAAAAGGTTGATATTTTATTAATCACAAATGAGCGCGAATATAGGTGAATAAGGCTCATTCTTAAAAAACAAATATGAAAATAGGAATGTAACAGAGGCCAATTTTTAAAGTAAAAGTGAAAGTACAATACACAGATACATGCATACCCATTACGCCATTCCTTTTCGGGGTAGGCAGACAAAAAAACCACACTGTGGCATATTCATGTGGGCCACAGTGTAGTGAAACGCGCGTCGTGTCAGCGGAATAAAGTTTGTGGGAATAACAAAGTTGGTTTTTCTCAACAGGGAATTTTGTCATGGTATTGATACCACACAAATAACGACCAGGCTGATTTCCGAACTATTAGCTATCACCTAGTCAAAAAGCAAAGCTTTCATTCAGTTAATCCGCAGTTAAATCCTCAAAGTGATCCATTATTAATGAAACCCAAGGATGATTCTTAATAAAAAAAGACAAAATTTAAATAAACTACCGAGTCCACAAATTATACTACATTACATACAATTTTTGTACTGTTCACTATTTTACCGTACACATGTTTCTCACTGCAAATGTTTGGCCTCTAGAGAAGAATTGATTGCAGGAAGCAATGTTGATCTTAATCATGCTACAAGAAAACATACTACCGGCATATTCCGTTCTATTTATATAAAAGCATTAGCCTCTCATATAAGTGAAAACATGTATATATATATATATATATATATATATATATATATATATATATATATATATATATAGCCTCTATATTCTTGTGAAAAGCCAGTATTCTTTTGAAATTTTCGCCAATTGGCCACAAATATATAAAATAAAACTTACAGGAGGAGGAGAAATAGATATAGAAAAAGAATTTGTTCTTAAGGGAAGGTTTCGGACCGGTTGGTTCTTCGTCAGCTTTAGAAGTGAAACGTTCCCGTAAGAACAAATTCTTTTTTTATATCTCTTTCTCCTACCTCCTGTAAGTTTTATTTTTTATATATATATATATATATATATATATATATATATATATATATATATATATAAGTTTTTTTCACTTGGAATCGGCCATCATTCCATCTTCACATCACGATTGTGTTATCACATTTTATGTGTTTCCTATCCTCTTTCTTTCACCACCTGTTTAAACGAAATATTATATATATATATATATATATATATATAAATTCATACATTCATAGGAAATGGAAATGGATAGGAACACATAAAAGGACGAACACAGGGTTTGGTGGGGAATATGAAAATGAGTCAAATCCAGACAGAAAAAATTTCACTTTAACCGGGATATATATATAACCATTCATTCTTTCACTCAAACCGCTCAACAAAATTGTGAAGTCCAATGGTGGTGTGAAGATGGATTGATGGTTATATATATATATATATATATATATATATATATATATATATATATATATATATATATATATATATATATATATATATAAAATTTTGTCACAAGTGTGACTAAAATGAGGACACATAAAAAAGACACTCACACGGGTTGTAAATTTTTCGGAGGATCCACCGAAAAATTTACAACCCGTGTGAGTGTTTTTTTTATGTGTCCTCATTTTAGTCACACTTGTGACAAAATTTTTTATATATTTGTGTTCACGCTCGTGAAGGCTTCCAATGATTATATATATATATATATATATATATATATATATGGGTCATTCCACCTCAATTCAACAAACGTTTGTCCCTTAGGGTCTCAGAGTTTGATAAAAATTGGTGTATGGGTACAATATTACCTCAAACTGAATACCCTCAAACCTTTTTGTGAAAAAAAAATTTTTTGAGTGAATTATGCATATTTTAATTTTTTCGCATTTTTAGCAAAAATCCGAGCCTTAAATCAT
Organism: Pyrrhosoma nymphula; assembly: GCA_963573305.1. NCBI lineage: Eukaryota > Metazoa > Arthropoda > Insecta > Odonata > Coenagrionidae > Pyrrhosoma > Pyrrhosoma nymphula. The sequence goes on along the minus strand of OY754327.1, from coordinate 144,354,579 downwards.
ATTATCACTTATATCTCCGCTTGTAATTGTCATAAAACAATGATTAATAGCTTTTATTAAAGCTAAATCTTTATTGAATGCAAATATATCAATAAACAATTATTTTCTTCTATACCCTATTGTTGTAAATTACTAATGTTTAAAAAATTGTTAATAACCTTTTCTCAAATACTCCATCTCAGAATCGGCCGAAACTTTTTTTCCGTAATCTAAACATATTCAGCTAACTATTGCAAAAATAAAATTTAGTGGCAATTGTAAAATGCGTTTTTTATAAGTATTTAAACATTTACAGTTTTCTCTCGCGCGGCCCGTGTTTAAAACACTGTTAATAAACTTTTCTCAAATACTCCATCTCAGAATCGGCCGAAACCTTTTTTCCGTAATCTAAACATATCCAGCTAACTACTCAAAAAATAAAATTTAGTGTAAATTCATAAATGCGCTTTTTATAAATATTTAAAAATTTCAATTTTCTCTCGCGCGGCCCGTCAGCTTCCCATTTGGAATACATGCAGCAGACACGTGATGCAAGCCTAAAATTTTCCCTAATTGCTCAAGGTCGTGGCTATATGAGATAAAAATATATTATAAACTATGAATGTTAACAACAATTGTTATTCGTTCTGTTAAATGGATGTTTGCAGAGAAATTTACCATTGAGCCCCACTTTCTCTGCGCGAAGTTTTTTCTAACTACTCCGACACAATCGATTGAAAACTTCTTAAATTCTTGAAATTGAAAGTTCCGAAGATTCAAAAAGAAAAATATTATTTAGATGGAGCAGCTGATCATTATAAAACAAGTAAAGCATTCAGAACTTATCTCTTCACAGGAAGGATTTCACAGTCTCTGAAGAATGGCATTTCTTTGCTACATCGCATGGTAAAGGGCCAAGTGACGGACTGGAAGGAACTGTGAAAAGAAGTTTCGGAACTTTCAATTTCAAGAATTTAAGGATAAGTTTATGAAAAACATGTACAGTTGATGTTATATGCTTCAGGCTGTCTGATATGATTACGAAGTTCAATGGGATTACAATATCCTGGACTTTAGGGCTGTAATAGCAAGCAAAGAGGTGAACTGTTGCTTGGTCGTTATTCCAGTGCATACCTTGCATGCTGTCCTGTAAAACTAAAGCGTAATTTTCTGGAAAATCTTCAATGACGAGAACCTGCCCCACTTGGATGTTATGCTTTACATTTCTAAGAAAATCAGATTGATTTTTAGCAATGTAGTCATGTGGCTCAAGTTTCTGTAACTTTTCAATAAAAGTTTCAAAATGTTATCGGTAGATTTTGTAAAAATTTCTAGGGAGCAAAGGTTAGCTTGAACCCATTGGTGGTAAGTAATGCTATCAACTAAATTTCCATCAAAGTGTTCTTCTACTGAATTCCGAATTTTGCTCGGCCCAGGGCAGTTTTTACATTCGTTCAAATGGCATGCCTCGGTCGACGGGAAACACATCATTGCTGACAAATAGTCTTTATATGACAACAACGGCTCGGTGATATCCCCTAGATTTAGTGGTGACAACCTTGCACCTAAAATCATTAATTTAATATTTTGATGCACGAGACACACGCATACGGTATGAGTTCCTGATGCTCCCGCAAGAACGCACTTCTTAGGTCTGAGCTCTGCAAATTTTGAAAATGAAACAGTATCTACGGGATATTTTTCCTTAAATTACAAAATATCTCTTTCAACTTTCCTAAAATTAGTCTTCTGTATATGTGTCCGTTTTCCATTGTCATTAACGCCGAGAAAGAGTTTTCAATCGATTGTGTCGGAGTAGTTAGAAAAAACTTCGCGCAGAGAAAGTGGGGCTCAATGGTAAATTTCTCTGCAAACATCCATTTAACAGAACGAATAACAATTGTTGTTAACATTCATAGTTTATAATATATTTTTATCTCATATAGCCACGACCTTGAGCAATTAGGGAAAATTTTAGGCTTGCATCACGTGTCTGCTGCATGTATTCCAAATGGGAAGCTGACGGGCCGCGCGAGAGAAAATTGAAATTTTTAAATATTTATAAAAAGCGCATTTATGAATTTACACTAAATTTTATTTTTTGAGTAGTTAGCTGGATATGTTTAGATTACGGAAAAAAGGTTTCGGCCGATTCTGAGATGGAGTATTTGAGAAAAGTTTATTAACAGTGTTTTAAACACGGGCCGCGCGAGAGAAAACTGTAAATGTTTAAATACTTATAAAAAACGCATTTTACAATTGCCACTAAATTTTATTTTTGCAATAGTTAGCTGAATATGTTTAGATTACGGAAAAAAAGTTTCGGCCGATTCTGAGATGGAGTATTTGAGAAAAGGTTATTAACAATTTTTTAAACATTAGTAATTTACAACAATAGGGTATAGAAGAAAATAATTGTTTATTGATATATTTGCATTCAATAAAGATTTAGCTTTAATAAAAGCTATTAATCATTGTTTTATGACAATTACAAGCGGAGATATAAGTGATAATATGATTTAAGGCTCGGATTTTTGCTAAAAATGCGAAAAAATTAAAATATGCATAATTCACTCAAAAAAATTTTTTTTCACAAAAAGGTTTGAGGGTATTCAGTTTGAGGTAATATCGTACCCATACACCAATTTTTATCAAACTCTGAGACCCTAAGGGACAAACGTTTGTTGAATTGAGGTGGAATGACCCATATATATATAAAACTTCTAGGAGAATCACTCGGGTGATAAATATACAATATGCCAAGAGGGTGGCCGATAAAAATATACAAACGGAAAAAAGAACACTCACAAATTAAAACTTCCAATATTTCGATGGACAGTAGCTTCCATCTTTCTCTAGGTGGAGAGTAAGGTGAAGAGTTTGTGAGTGTTCTTTTTTCCGTTTGTATATTTTTATCGGCCACCCTCTTGGCATATTGTATATATATATATATAGTAAAAAATACACTGGACAGGGGGTGGGGAAAGAAAAGTAAAGTAAAAAGAGACGACTTATTGGGGAACGTTTCGAGCCTGTAAGCTCTTCGTCAGCTGGAGAAGAAGTGACTTCTTTATTGTTGTGGCCTATTGGCGAAACTTTCCGTTGTATATATATACATATAACCATTCATTCATTCACTCAAACCGCTCACAGGCGTAAATAATAAATATTTCGTTCAAATAGATGGTGAAAGAAAGAGGATAGGAAACACATGGAATGTGACAACACAACGGTGATGTGAAGATGGATTGATGGCCTATTCACAGTGAAACAAAATCGACTAGGCTGGGAATGGAACCACGGACCTTTCGATGTCGCACCGAATGCTCAGACCACCAAGCTACCTAGTCTTCAGATTCTTCCGGTGAGTGAAACTGCCCTGCGCCATCTCTCGGCGACATTTACGGGCTACTCGTGGGAGTGTTTGGTTCATATAAACCCCCCGATGATTCCAGTATATCTTATTCGACTAGGTAGCTCGGTGGTCTGAGCATTCGGCGCGACATCGAAAGGTCAGTGGTTCGATTCCCGGTCTAATCGAATTCTTATCACTGTGAATCGGCCATCATTCCATCTTCACACCACCATTGGACTTCTCAATTTTGTGTATTTCCTATCCTCTTTCTTTCACCCTCTGTTTGAATGAAAAAGTTTTCGGCTAATGATATTGCTATTTCTCACGAAATAGGTAAACAGACAAATGCATGCACCGAGATACACAGTAGTTTCATAAGAGGAAAATAAATTCGGATTGAAACCCACGATGGTTCAACCAGTATTGGGTAGAATAATTAGTGATTAATTATTCGATGGGGTGAGATATGTTAATGTTAAATACATACATGCTAACATAATGAGTACCGCTTAGCAAAACTTGGGACTGGGAGGGCACAACTTATAGATTATTAAAACCCCCAACCATACACCCCAAGTATCCAAGTCTGGGGGCGAGAACTCCCAGCCGCAAGAAAGAGGAAAGGGAAAAAATATTATGGAAAATAAATTTAAGCAGTTGGGCGAAGAGAGTGTTGGGGAACGAAAAGGGTTCCGAAAAGGGTAGGAAAGGGATCGGCAGACGTGGAGGGGATAATCGCTGGGGAGGGTCTGGTATGTTAGCCACTTGAGCGAAGATGAAAGGATCATCGAAGCCATGGGTTCCAGAAGAGTTGGAAAGGGGTTGCGAGACGCATGCAAGCTGACTGGTGGGGGTTTGAAATCGGGTACGCACGAGGAAGAGCATTAGATAGCAGCGTGCTGCGATTCGTTCAGCTTCGTAAGTCACACGATTAAATAATAATTACATATGAAAATACAATTTTTATCCTGTCATTGCGTTTAAAAAACCAGTCTTCAACCCTATGGTCTGTTCGATTAATAAGGGCAAACCTCACTATTATTAGGCCCAACAGCATATGAAATTCATACATCAAGGGATCGGGACCAGTTCATTTACCTGTAACTCCTGTGGTCACCCAAAAAGATAGATACCCAACAAATCACGCCACAAAGCTATAGTTTGCTGGATGCGACCAGAGGTCCCTCCAAGATTTGAACCCAACACCTCCAGTCTATATTTAAATGTTTTATCCACTGAATGACCACGCCGACTAACTCTTATCTTTCATTATGCAATTATCAAACAGCCTCGTTACGCAGACATTGCATACAATTAAAAGATTTATCGTATAGGGCCATATAAAATGTGAATCACTACGTGTAACTGATGCCAACAGCAATTATTCATGCGAAAATATATACTAACTGACCGCCAAGATACCCAATTCACCATTAGATCTCAAGAAGAGAAAAATGCTTCAAAACGCATACGACGAGATACAAATAAGAAGGCATCCTCTCCAATCCAAGGGTATACTAAATGATACCGGCTTTATTCATTTAATTCTGCCAGTTGTGGTAGATTAAACGCACATAATTGGCAGAAAAAATAAAGAATGTCCGAATTGTACTCTGGTAAGGGCTCCTCCTTATCAAAAACGTCAAACTAGACCCAAAGCCTCAATCCAGCCTGTATATTTTCCAATGTCTTATACATATGCAGTGCCTACTATTTTATAACACAACATTGTTTTCACTAGTATTTTGGTAGAAATCGCTCATATGAATGACTGAACAGACAAAAATATTGCCATTCGATACCAAAAGCGCTAATTGTGAAATCGTGAATATGTGAATAAATATAAATAAATAAATTTTCATATTTTTTTTGTACGCTTTCAAATTCTAAATATGAACGCTTTCAGACAAATTTTAATATATTATGAGTGACCTTTGGCATCAAAGCTGCCCTCGCCTTACCGACAGATTTCACAAAAATATCACGCTTGACAATTTGCATACGCGTGTCACAACTATTAAGCACATTATGCATTCCATCCTCTTCAACTATCGCGCCCTTCTAAGGAGTAAACATTTAATAACCTTCCCTGAGTCTTTTAGAGATAATATTGTGCGTTTTCACTCTCCCGACTCCGGCCGGTCGATGTGTCACCCCTTCCGCCCCATGTAACCTCTCCACCCACCCTAATTTGCCTCTCTCGGTGCGGCGTCAATCCTGTCTGCCGCTCCATTAGTCCACCCCCACCCATCACGCCCCACCTCACCCACCCCTCATATACGACACCCCATTCCTATCCTGCTCCCCACCCCCCTCATCCTCACCGCAGAGATTTGCATCCACTCACATGCTAAGCCCTCGGAACGCCCCGTTGGCCACCACGTTCACACGTACGAGTCCACTCGTCCTTAGAGCAGTGGTACGATATAAGCATGCCACTCATTCATTCGAAATTTCACACTATCGTGAATAAGTAAACTCGCCTGCACGCTGATCAAATAATCTGAATTCTCATAATTGATATACTAGGGTCGCAATCGGTCACATGAAATTTTTAGTAGGTATCAGTGAACAAGTATCAACTCTTTATCCTCGTTATCTCGAGAAATAAATGTTAAAAAAGTAGTATTGAATGGCGTTTAAGAAGAGATTGTTCTTGTAAAGAAAACACAATTCGCCTTCCACAGATTTTAAAGATTAAATAAAGTTGGAAAATTTACTCGCTAATTATACTATCAAATAATTCTTTGATATATTTCTCTATCCAATGATCATCTTGAAGAACTGACGGCTTCCAAACGAAAATTCGACTAAAAATACTTAAGACTATCACGTTATGAACGGTAAACGTATTTAGCTATATTTGCTACAAGGATAATAATTCATATGACGTGAATGCCCATGAGTCATCTTTAAAAATGTCATAATGATGCGTAGTGAAATAAAGGTGTGATATTATTTCAATCTTTAGAGGAGCACGTGGTACAGATGTCGAGAGATTAGCTTTTACAATTAGTTTTCTGATCGCACACAAGGTATCTCCGGTGATAATTGAATCATTATTCGTAAACTAAGCAACTTTTATGTATTTATAGGAAGCTGTCAACGAACAGGAAATTGAAATTCTACCACAATCAATGGTATATTTAAAATTAATGAATAAATATTATTGTGCCCTGAATTGATAAGAATAGGTTCCTTGATAATAATAGGCTAGCAACCTCATTAATATAATCCGCATGACAAAAGCCATCACTTTCGCATAAATGCATGCAATTCATACAAATGCTCCTCCAATGAATGCAAGTGAAAGATTTAAAAACAAATGTTCAATTCAAGTTGCTCATCATAAACAATTAATTGAAATATACAACCAAATTCACAGTAATCAGATTAGTGATAATTTTGGTTTTTATCTGTTTTTGGTTGGTTTAAATTTGTTTATTTTCTTTGAAACGAAAGATTTAACGCCTTTAAATTTATTAGCTGATCACAGAATGTCAGATAAAAAGTTAAGAAGGCTTTTCTTCTCGTATTTACAATACTCAGAACATAATTTCGAACCATAGCTTAAACCTTTTCACCTCCTTTCATGTAGCCTTGCCATGATGGAACAAGGAAAGAAATTACCCCTAGAAAAACCAAACACGCTACTTAAAGCTGACGACAAGCATAGCTCCTCACCTATCAAACCACCCTTCGCGTGACATGCACGACATCTAGTCGAGAAAAAGGCAATTTTTGTTTGGTAAATCGTTTTGTAGTTACATTTTCCTCAATACTTCATGAACATAATTAATTAATTAACGGTCTCAATCATGATTCAGAGCGATGAAGTTAAATTCGGAGAGCATTCGGTGAACACGTGAAATTACATTTGATTATCATAAGAAGATAGCACATGACCGTGTTTTACTACATTCAAAAAATAAATTTACCTTGAATAAATGTTACAAGGTATGAAAAAATCTCCAATGGCCGTAATAATTAATAATTATTACGGCCATTGGAGATTTTTTCATACCTTATAACTTTAAGAGGCCGTAGAGCTCACGTTCCCTAGTTTGAATAAATGTAGTCAATATAATTTACAAACCAATGTATATAAAGAATGAATTACAAATCAGTTCAAAGAAAATCAAGCAACGAGGTGATGCATGAGTAAAACAATTTTTAGTAAAGAAGTTTTGTATGTTTACTGTCTCTTATAATCTCTCTAACTTCGCTAATAGCAATTCAACTCCAATGAGAAAATAAGGGAATGCGCGACATGATTCGCGTGAAGTGTTATACGGGAGTCCAAAACATTTGTACAGCTCAACGTTGCCCTGTTTTCACAGACATTAAAGGGAAAATGTGTATTTTTGATCACTCTTAACATTTGTTTGGCATCTATCAAAAGATTAGATGAGAATTAAATTTAGCAAGAATTTTGCTTGAAGTTTGTAAAGTTTCAGAATTGAGGTAAACCTAAAGTATTAGTACAAAAAATCCTTATAAGCAATTCGAAAATTATCTAAAATCCTAAAACAATTTTTAAAAATGGGAACCTGTATGAATACGAGCGGTTGAGAGTAGAGGTATTTGAAGTACAATGTACTACACAGACATAGTATAAAATTTCAGAATTCGCAATTATCACCTGCCTAGTACGTGCGTATATGACAATTGCGTGTATTGAGAACGCCTATATCCACCGATGCTGAAGACGCTTTCTGCCAAGTTCGTGCACCATCACAATCAATTAAACGAGACACACTTATTCCTTTTCATTTAATTCCCGTGGACAATTCCGAGCACAGCGGGGGAGAAGAGGAAAGAAGGCCACCAATTATAATCCCATTTTTCACGAAAACGGTATCGCCCACATTCAATCTCCTCTTTTATTACTCTTTTCTCACCAGACCCCCTCACCTTTCATACCACCCGAGGAACCCAAAATCCTTTATTCCCAATGCATTTCCACCTCCTTCCAAACTCGATTCCCAAAAAAAAGAAAGAAAAAATACTCCGGGCTCTTGTTCTTCCCTTCTTTTCCAGAAGGACTCAACTTCTTTCAACACTTCCTATTCGTGCAAAGCATATTTATAACCCCACCCACCCCTCTTGCCTTGCTTCCCCCTTACCCTCGCTGTTCCCCCTTGCTACCTCTCTGAGGTCGGAAATTGGGAAGGTACGAATTGGATCCCTGAAAAGGGGAACGAGACACGCAAAGCAGTCCTTAAGGAAGACGGGAACCCACCTTTCGTAGAGTGGACGAAGTCGAAGCTTTGTCGGAGAGGGGTGGGTTAGGTGAAGAGTAGAAGGCGAGGGGATTAAAATACTGGGGTTGAGAGCAATGCAGTGAGGGTGGAGAATGTGCTGATGATGTGGCAGACCCACCCATGACCTCCACCCACCCCGTCCAATCCCGCATCGCACGCGGCAGGATACCCAAACCAAACCCCAGCCTTACTAACGTAAGTCGTACAATAGCGCCCCAAAACCTTCTGGCACCCTCGAGAATCTTACTTTCCATTAGCGGCGTCAGTTCGGTGTTCGGTGGTTGGCAGTCCTTGTCGGGGGAAATTCGTTTCAATTCGAGTGCATGTGAGCGATTAAGGTAATGGGGCGACTCGAAAAATGGAAATCCTGGTCAAAGATGAAGTACACTCGTCAGCATAATGAAGCAACAAAACGAGGGAAAAACCTTGCGTAAAAAAACGTAAAGCTGACCGAAAGCACGATGTTTCAATTCTTTCGCCAAAATGAAACAGAAAATTTTAATAACACAAAATGCCCCCCAAAAACACGTCATCGTTAGCTTAATTGATGTGGTTTAGGAGGTTTCTGCAGACCGGAAATCCTTCACGGCTTATACCTGACAAGCGAACGGATGAGTTAATTTCGGGCTCTCCCTCTTCCCAGGCTTTGAATCTCAATTAGTTAAAGTTAGGGATCAATCCATGCGATTGACTTCGCTTTTTGTGTGACAGTTAGCACGTGTATCTTCGGCAAGTTTACATTGCATTCCAATGCATTATTAGTATTTATATTTGCATTAGTAATCTACCGGTTAGGGTAGGTTTTCGGCGGACCGTTTCTTCTCTCCTTTTCCTTCTTCGAACTTCACTTCATCACCCAATTTCTCTCTTCGTCTCTTCATACTTCTTTTCTCTCTTCGTCTCTTCATACTTCTTTTCTCTCTTCGTCTCTTCATACTTCTTTTCTCTCTTCGTCTCTTCATACTTCTTTTTTCTCTTCATCAACGCTACATGTCTACTACGTTTACCCTCTTTCCTCCCGATAAAAATGTCCCCTCCACAGTAAATTCTTACATGAAGGTCTTTAACATCACTTCACCACTAATTAATTGTTCAAACCATCCTTTTTGGTCTCCTACTAGTTTCTTCCAGTAACTTTCTTTCTTTACCTTTTGTACAAAGTCGGTATTTCTACGAAAGTTTGTCTTGCTTGCAGTCCATGGAACCTTCTCCATCCTTCTTCCCACCCAAATCTCCAATGTCTGCAATCTATTCTTTACCTTTCTTTCCTTACCTTTTGTACAAAGTCGGTATTTCTACGAAAGTTTGTCTTGCTTGCAGTCCATGGAACCTTCTCCATCCTTCTTCCCACCCAAATCTCCAATATCTGCAATCTATTCTTTACCTATCATCCCTGAGTCGACAATCGCTTCTCCATAACGCCACACTCCATATCAATTCATATCCACCTATACTTTTCCCAAGCATCCATATCAATGGTTCCAATTATAAACTCTCTCCAAATAGAGAAGTTCTCTTTTGCTAACGCAATTACCTTCCTAACATCAATACAAGCTACGTCCAATTTTTTCTATGGTACCTAAGTAACTAAGTTGTTCTACCTACTCATCAAGGGTTCTGTTCGCTACTGGAAATTTATTTTGATCTAGTGATATTAATTCTTTATTAAATACCTTCGCAGAAAAAACCACCGCTTTCTTTTGAGAATCTTTTAGAGCCTTTTTTTACTTTTAAATTAGCCACAGTTAAAAATGTCTCTTTCATCGTAACAATCAAAACCAGGAATTGGTATGTTCAATTGTTTATAGGTTTTGATGGAAAATAACCTACTTTGATGGCTGCAATAAATTTGGTGGCGTTATAGATATTGAAATGATGTTAACCATTACTAAGCCATTCTTAACCGTTTTGTGAAAGAATCATGATTGGGCTCGACAGAAAGGATTTCTCTTACGCTAAATCAAATATCCCGTCGTTCCATGCCTATCCAACCTAAAAATAAGAAGCTACACATAGTCAACTCTGAAGAACGCCTTATTGAAACCAACCAAACAAAAAACTTCTACACCACTTTCTTGGCTTTTGTTCTTTGAAAGTTCTCGTTAACGCATTAAAAACCTGATACTTTTATATTTAGCCTAGACTTCTTTTTATGGAAGATTTCATTGCCTTAATTTCCTTTTGTTTTATCTCTTTTTCATATTTCTCGCACTGGTTTTATAATGTATCAAAAAATTACTCCAGATCATTTCTTGTGGATAACCAATATTTCATAGTTAACAAGCATAACACCCATCAGCTCCCCTCCAACTTTCTCTCATATACCAAGCTCCTCCCCATTGTCTTTCAAGTTCCTTCTCACAAGTTCTCGTACCATTTACTCCGCATATATCTTCAAGGATTCTCCTATAAATGAGCAGACCAACTACATCTGTCTACCCGGATTTGCCATATACCACCATAAACTCCACTTTCTAGGATACCAGTATATTCATACGTTCCACTATGCCTTCATTAATTTTTTTCCAGTCAACTGAAGAACGCCTTATTGAAACCAACCAAACAAAAAACATCTTGACCACTTTCTTGGTTTTTGTTCTTTGAAATTTCTCATTAACGCATTGGTAATATGAGTGGCCCTAATTTTACTGAGCCAAATCTTATATTTGCCAAATAAATCGTTCTCTCTCCTCTCTAACCTCCTTTTAATTAATTAATATACAACACTTGGATCATACGTAATTAAATGCATTGTTCTGTAATATTTGATTACTGACGCTTTATTATTTTTAGATAGTGGTGACATTTTGGAGTGGTGTTGCAGTCCTACGACTCTACTTATAGGAAGGCCCCACGAATCAGCCCATAACATCTATCCTTTTCATTTTTTCCAAGTAGATGAAATAATTAAGTTATTGGCTATTAATTAAATTATTGCCTTTTAATTAAACTATTGGCTATTAATTATAATTAAGGATATTATCAAAACTGCCTTTCTCGCCTGAATTTCTTTCAATGCTTTTTGGATCTCGTTATCTAAATATCATACGCCCAAGTCATTGTTATCTATGTTGAATTTCCTCTATCCATCTAAATACGGACGTACGGACCACCAGAATCGTCGGAGAACAAAAAAAATATATGAATTCAATACCCTTAGAACTGTCCACTAATTCTTTCTGCCTATTCTGGATACCTTCAGGCTCCAATAATAATGTTTCTGCCATATTTTATCTTGCTTATCCCTCTCTCTAACTTTTCCAAGTCGTTGTACTGCACTTTTTATCATCGCCTTTAGCCAAGCTTTTCTCGCGCCTTAGTAAATCATTTCAGTTTTTGAATCCACGGCTACAGATCCGCACTCACATTCTTCTACTCTCTTATATATCTCTACTCTTCATAATAACTTTTTCCGTCATCCAATTTATATTGATCATTTTCAAATCAATGGTTCCTATTGTATTTTCCGCCGCCCACGTATTGTAGATAACGTTGAGTGAATATATAATATATATTCAAATTAAATGGACAAAAATTCATGTTTTCCTCTGATTTTGGAATAAATAAATTTTTCCAAATTTCTTTTAAATAAAATCTTTTTGCAATAAATCAGGGAAAAACACAAAGTTGTGTTCATTTAATTAGAGAAATATTCCACAAATTTAGGGGTTCTTCGTATTTTCACCATTATATTTTATGTTAAAAATTTGAATCCTGTACATAATCAGGATAAGACTTCTGTAATACCTCAGGACTTATTTCAATACGTCAACAATTCCACTGCGCACTTTACTGCGCACAGATTTCTTAGGTTTTACATGGAAAACATTATTTATGATGAAATCACGGTAAATAATAAATATATCCATGAGTGCAGTGGAAATGGAGAAAAAAGAATCAAGCAAAAACAAAGAATAAACACAAGAAACTTACCAATCTTTCGTACCGCTGGTTGATACACGGAGGATAATGAAGTAAGTCTTTTGCCCTTGTGCCAGTTTTAAGACCATTCACCGAAAATATAAGCCTGCAAGTAAAAATGGGATCTTTTAATGATTCATAAGGGATTTATATCGGTAATGTAAAAATTGACAATAACTTTCAGAACTTTCATATGTTACAGATATTGTCATTTTATGTACGGTTCCTATTGGTTAATAAAAATATAATAATGTAGCAAAATATTTATACAGTCGTTCATTAATTGCACAGTAAACGTGCTCTCCTCGCGCTTTCCTGATTTTGTTGAAATGTTTTCGATATATCTTCGTGGATTCATTGCATTAAAATACAAACTAGACTTGTAACAATGGATTTTTAGGGTGTTTGAATCCATTAATCGTAAGTCATGTATATCCATTGATACGGATTGCAGAGGAGCTGCGAAGCATGAAATTTAAATAACAATAAAACTCAACATGTGTGGCTAAGAATGATTTTCCCCTTCTTTATCGTATAATTAGAGAGAAAATACTTGAAATATAGTGTATTTTGTACATGTCCCTGTAAAGGCTTCCATAGAATGCGATGACTGAAGATCCATGTAGGTATTCCGGGTTGTCTTACACATTTGAACATTTCTTTTCTTTGGATGGCAATTTGGTATGGGCAGCAATCCGCGCCTTCAGTTCATACGTTGAAGGCGTAATGTGTATCCTTAACAACACGCCTCAGAGCAAATAAAAAAATCGAAAGACGAGATTCTCATATAAATGAAAAATAGTGTCTGCACTTTTGGCATGGAAAATATTCAGTATTCATGGAAAATTAATTATAAAAGGTGGCGATATGTGCATACTTGTATAGGTATCTGGGGATGTCAACTGCATAATAGATCAATTCTTTGAAGATAAAAACCATCCGAAACGAGTTATAGATAGAAAAATTCTTACGCCTTACGTAATTCAGCGTTAAGTATTGATGGGCCCATGTCTTGACATCGCATTCAACTCGAAATATACTGCCGAAGGGTATAAGGAATAACCGCTTCAATCTGGGAGGTATTCAAATCCATTTATAGTAAGTAATATGTTTATTACGCTTTTTTCTGCATTGCATCTCTTTTGCATTGACTCTGCAAGCATCGAGGACTTAGATATCTACCATCAACATTAGAAAAACCGTTAATCAGTTTTTAAAAAACAGTTAATAAACCACCATGCGATTATTTATAAAATTTAAGAACGTTATTTTACAAGTTCGCTGAAACTTATTTCCGCTATTTATTTGATAAAAATAAACTTTAATAGTGAACTAAGCCGAATGATCTCGTAAGGACTTCACCTTCTTTTTGCTAATCAAGATTTCATAGGTCACCACAATTAGTCACTGAAAGATTAATCCAAGTGGCGCAATTTTAAAATAGTAGAAACAGAAATTAAAAACCAATGAATAAAACTTGGCGGGATAGAAAAACGTCTAATGCATCGGTGAAAAATATAATGCCAAACAAAAAGGGTCCCTGATACTGTGGTGCCTATTTAAGAATCTCCCCTACTGAAGGGCCAAAGTCGGTCATATCTTCGGGTTCAAATCCCTTTGCCCACACGTCGCTGTCGCATTTGTTTGTCCACGCTATCTCACGCCGGCCTCAGAGCACGGGGGGAAACGAGATCCGAAAGCGACGGCAAAAGCATAGAAAAACACGGGCCGCCCACGCCAAGAGGAAACCGTGGAACAGAAGGCATAGTGCTTATACGGGAGGCAACTCTCAACCCAGGACGATGCCAGCTTCACATCTCCTCTCCCCCTCACTACACAGGGCGACTCCTCCTGGTCACTCCACTAAAAAGCGACAAAGCGAAAACATGAAGATGCTTTCCGCTCGTCCATCCCGCTGGGACGAAAATGAGCTGAGTCTTTTTGACGCAAAAATAAAGAAAATTAAAATGAAAGAGCCTTCGCCACGAAGCATCCTATTCTTCTTTTTACCAACCGAAGTAAAAGGTTCCACTTCAACAGAAGCGGGCATCCAGGTGAATGCACGGTAAATTTAAACCATGGTAAACACATCTCCTTTTCCTGCCATACACCCACTCAAGCGATGGAGGGTGGGAAAGAAATAAGAGTCAGGGTTCCCTTTAACCTCTCATCTCCCGGTCTTCTTCGTCCCCTCGACCCCACTTTTCCTCGTGCCTGTGCGGCGAAATTCGTCTACATGGAAGTCAAATATTATTCGGCGGAGGAAGCAGATGACACCGCTGGAAACGCAAACAGTATTACAGCATTAGAAGGGAGTGCAAACACAACAGAGGGAAGGGAGGTCAAACTTTGGAAGAAGGCGGTTTAGTTTCGGTCCTTTTTTCATCACAGAGTGGAGTGGAGGGGGCGAAGCGAAAAATAAAATAGGAAAAGGGATTCCTTCAAGCATGGAATTAACAAACAAATGAGGAAGACGCTCGGAGAAAAGCACCGATGTTAAAAGCTATGCATTCGCAATATCTCGTGGACTCCGCCATGAAAATGACTAAACAATATAAAACACTAAGCGAATCTTTATATAAATACGTCGCACTGTATTAAGCTGACGGTTTCTTTTTTTTAATTGAATCTGTATCCCGCCACATGCCAAAAGAAATCTGTAAATTTTCTTTATGTTCTCCAAGCCAACGGACATGAATAATACAAAAAAGACTTCGTCACCAATAGTAGGTAAATCAACGGCAATAAAATAGACAAAGCTCTTGCCGTAGAAAAGTTATTACAGTAGGTCTCTTCAAATAATTATAACAACAATCATTTTCGAATTTTACTCTATTTTTCTATTTTAATTGAATAAAGTTTCTTCTTAGACAATCGTGAATTATCATCGACTGCATCTATTTAAATGCACGGCATATAACTTATCGCTTTAGGCTGAATTGAAAGCACATCATGTGAAAGATATAATCGTTACTTTAATTTATGGCTGGCCACTAACTTTTCATATATCCTCACATGCATAAATATCCATTTTGAAACTGGTAACAAGAAGATGTAGGCTAAATACGAGTGATGTTTGACGGCAAGAGAGGGAAGACTCGAGGTCCGAGTAAATCCGCTGGTTGAATGAAGAATTGAACGACTGACTGCATCTGCGTACTATAATCACAATTGTGAGCGCGGGACTACGACTCTGAGTCTATGGATTGATCACTCTTAGTTCTCGGAATTGATAAATCACGGAGTTGAATGTCAGGACCTGCGTCGTGCGGCAAGATACTTCTGTCCCTTCACCAATTGCTGAGAGAGCAAAAGTTCAATGCAGCCGTAGAAACATTGAGTGGCCTCAAGGGCTCATTGAGATATCTCGGCTCAATTGAAGTGGAAGTGAGACTTGAAGGGAGAAATAACACTTCATTACTGCCGCAAATACGGCGATGAACTACGTAAAAATATGCTAAACGAAAAAATCAGCCTGGACCGGGAATCGAAGCATAGGCCTTTGACTTGAGTGTCAATGCGCAGCCCTTTACGCTACCCAGGCTTCCTAATCTCCGTGGGGATTTCTACGTATAATAAGTCCTGTATACAATTCATTTGCTCCTTTGAGGAACGTCTTCGCTCCAAATCAAACTCCAGATGTTTCTGATTAGAATATAAGAATGCCTCGGCTTACTTCCCTCACGAGCTTATTTCTCTTCCATTTCCCTTCTCTGCACTCCCGAAGTATTTGAAACTGCAAGTGCAGGCTAATCAGTAAGTCTCTCTTTCTGTCATGTTGTGACCATGATCTCGCTCTTTATTACATAAGTTACCTTATTGCTATTTCCTATTAGTTGTACATACATGAAATACCAAGTATCAAATCATTTTAATAGCTGAAATATTTGAAGAAATCCGAGTATATTTTTTTACTTTCTGAGTCTTCTATCAAAATACACGGAGATGTAGTGATTTAGAAGAAAATTAATGCTTTACTTAAATAAAAATTATAGATACAATCCATATAACTTTCAGTTACCATACGGGACCCGCGCGGTGGGTATTTAACTGATTTCACGCCACAATGACAAGGAAAGTTTAGCGGTTCATAAGAACTTCAAATAACAGGTGGTAAAAGATAATGATACTTTTTGCATAAACTCGTCTCTACGTAATACATATACTGAAAGTAGTTATTAGAGACAGTTTACACAGAAATGTTGAAGGTAGTAGCAGAAAATTTGTCAATAACAAATGGAAGGTAATTCCTAACCTCATAGGTATACCATAGCCAAACTATAAACAAATATATAGTATGGAAACTTTTTAATGGACATTGAGGCAACAAATGCCCACTTTTACAAGCTACAAAATGCAGACTAGTAGATTTAAACCATGCATATGCAATGAATGTAACGCTCTTCAACGTAACCGTATTGAAGTCTCAATTTCAGGTTTACCTAAACATTTAATTTCAAACCACTCTTTGACATTCTTCTCCACTAGTTCCCGAATATTAACTCAGTTTCTTTACCTACCTGCCTTTTTCAGCAATTGCACGTACTATCAAATGCACATACGGCGGAATAAATCGTGTAGAATATGTGGAAATAAGCACGAGGTGGAGAATGAAATGAAAAAGACAGTTGAAAGACGTAAAGATAAGATGCGATAGCATAAGTCAGTGCTGCAATAAATAGAGTTAAAAATTAACTGAAATGAGAGAGAAAACCATACTCAAAGACAGACGAGAAGCCGAGAAAGCAACCCTTGTAAACAGATCGAGGGGAAGCGGGTGTAGAATTGCTGAAATGAGTGAGGGGTGTAAGGGGTGTGAGGAGACTAGTACCGAACAGCGTGAGCATTCGACTCAATGGTGGCAATTCGTCTCGCAGGGAGGAGTCAGTCGTGGAGGAGTGCGTCGGGGTTAAACAGACGCGTCATTAATCACGCAGGGCAGCCGGGGCACTTAAACGCTTCGCTGTGGGGAACCAGGGGCACGAGCCGGCGGCTGATTTCAAGAGACGCGCAGATGTCTCCACGCGTCTCGCTTAAGTGTGGAAATGCAGATAAAAAAAATTGAATCCAAAAATGTACTTGCCATAAATCGATTAAGTTCGTAAATCTGGATAAAATTACTCAACGGCTGAAGTATAAATCCATATGCATCAATAATTTCGCAAATGGTGACTTCCTGAAACTTAATAGTTTATTTACTAATACCCGACATTAGTTTATTATGGAAGTACAATATTTTTATGCAGACAAACATAAAGACAGACACGGGCTGATGGCCAGGCTGTATCATCATAAAAGCTGCTCAGCTGAGTATCAAGTCTAATCAAGTCATGGAGAAAAAAAGGAAATACTCTAATTAAATTAATGGTGGATATTGCAACTGAATCACTTTTTTAACATTTGGAATAATATATACAGGTGGATTTTAAAATTTATGCACAGAAAAGTCAGGCAGAAAAAGTATACACACCGACACAATTGTTGCACATTGCTCCTCCTGAAAGATAAGGGATTCGCTCAGATTTTAATGGGTAGGAAACGATGATACTCCGAGGGTTTGACGTCACCGATCAATCTTATACAGTAATGTTTTTACAATAACCTTAGAGTAAAAACGCTTGGACCTTCAATGAAATGTTCTTTACCTGATTTATATGCTGGACTGTTTACAAATAACTGATCGCAAAACAATGATAACAGCGCATATTCGGTTTCCAGCGTCTCATATTATGGTAGTTAACTGTCTACGGTGGCAACTCAAGATTTGTATCTCACAAATGCTGATTTAAAGCGTCACGCGGAAAATCATTGACTTCGATTCTCCTCCATGTGAAATTGTGACACAGCGCAGCACCTATCTCCGTCCATTAAGTGGTTTGCCTTCAGTCATTTTAATTATAGACATGCTGCTAATTCCACTCCCAGTACTTCCTTCTTAAACAGCTAAGGGCGTTTCCTCGAGCCCACCCTTACGTCCACCATCACAGCTCTTCGCTAATCTCATTCTCTTTCCCTTAAAGAGGGTCGTGGAGGTAGGCGACCTTAGATCGAATTATAAAAGCTAACACTTGGTTGTGAGGATTCTCTGATCAAGAAGGAAAGATTTGACGATGATGGAGAGCGGATGAGACCTAAAAGGGTGGGATGAGGACTAAATTAGGGATGGAAGCAAGGTGTTAGTGTGTGCCGCGGTCGGAGGATAAGGAGGAGGGTAGAGGCAAAAGGTCGCTTCTAAGGAGTGATTAATTAATCGTATAAGGGATACCCTTGTTAATTACCCGCATGACAAGATTCTAAGAAAATATTGAGAAAAGTTTTCGTGGGTTCCGATGAGAAGGGCCAGGTTAGCTACCAGCTACAAGAATCATTCTAGAACACTAAATGCATATACTACAAAAGAATTAGATACATTACCGTAGACTTGGATGTGCTGATTTCATAATCATTACTAATTATTGGAATGAATACCCTATGAAACAAATATTAATGGATTGGTTTTCCGGGGAAAGAAGAATTCAACAGTAAACTAAAACGATTAGAAATGCTTAGAAATAGGTGATAATCAGATAAACATTTACATAAAAATTCTCGATTATTGTCAGTATTGGATGAACAGACACAGAAAATGGTTTCGGTCGTATAACTCAGGTCAACAACAAATTTACGGGCTTATTAGGAGGTCAAATTACTGCTGCATATAAGAACTTACACTTTCTTTATGTTATTAATGACTTTTTTGCCGCTATAAACAATAGCTTTGTTTCTTTTTCATATCGCTGAACTGGCGAATTGAAAAAAGGCAAATATAACGTGAATATTGGATAATATCCGAAAAAAGCAATATATAATAACCAATTGAACATGCAACTACATATCATATAAGTTGATACACAAGATTAAAATTCTTGCTTTCGGTAACACTGAGTATTTTTTTTATAAAGCGCGAGCTTTCGCCGACCCTTCTGCCGGTTTCTTCAGGCAATAATGACTCTTAATTTCCCCGTTGATATTTTTCGGCCTTTTTTTATACCTCAATTTCTTCACGGATTAGTCGCGGGACATATTCCATTTCTTTAGACAGATGTTTAGTCTGATTCAACCTCATAGTGTGCGTTTCCTCTAGACACACGTGTTTCGCGAGGGCATTATGAATGCAGTCATGATTGCCTGACGAAGCCGGCAGAAGGGTCGGCGAAAACACCCGCTTTATAAAAAACGAGCGGAAGGTACCCGATGAAATTCAACGGGTGTGAAAAACATTAAACTTCTTTTATATGAAAGCCACAAAGCCTGAAGAAAAACTGTATGCGTGGTCATTAGAGGAGTTCCTAACCTACCTTGTATGTTGTGTTCGTTATAGTAGACACGCTGACCGTTTTCCAGGTGCACGGAGAGATGAGTGACTATTGGTCCACTTTCGTGCACGGGAAACCCAAAAATCGGCCATGCAGACTCATTACTACTTAAATAGTAAAGGTTGATAGATGGTCACCTCGCCCCTACGGTTCTCTTGAGCCGTATTCTGAGTGATTAACAGCTTAATCGCTTCCCTCGTGAACATACATATATTTGCATTCAATGGCTTAATTCAGTTGCACTATTCAACGTTGATATGTGCATTGAGTATCCTAATCAGGATTGGAGAGTAGGGTACAATCCAGCGGTTGAAAACGTCAAAAGGATCATTTTCTGTAGCAGTCATGTTTATTTGACCTATGAATCCTTCATCACCCGCACTGCGCCTTCAGCATAAAGGGTAGCCATAATCATTGGTTTCGGTTGTTAAATAAAAAACCTATGGTGATTCTTAGTGCACTTGCCGATTTTCATGCACGGATGCCGTTCATTGCGCAGAATGTCCGTTCTTCTTTCGAGTAAGAAGCATGTAGTGACGTCATTATAATTTCCGCCATCTTAAAACAGATTGAAGTTTCGAGACAGATGGGTCTGGATTTCGTCCGTAGGTTGGCTAAGGATGAAATTTGTGCGGTTCTTAACGTAACCCGAGAAACACCACGGGGCGATGCTCATGAGATCACTGGTGGGCATGTCTTCGACCATCCAAGTCTAGTCTAACCTTTGTAATTTTTCTTTTAAGGGCTCATTTTCTCGCAAATAAGACACTCATTTTGCTTTAGAAGATTTTTTCGAAAGGTTATTTTTTTAATATTAGGCATGTTAATGGATATATTGATGGATAATATATATGGAAGTCCAAGGAGGGGAGAAACAGCGGCAAGTGAGAGTCTTGAATAGGCAACTCGATGATTGAGTGAATGTACTGTCTAAGTTAACTGTAATTTAACACTTTTAAACATATTTAAATAACTCGTAACGTTTATGATGTGGGAATTGGTCTAAAAAACAGTTCGCAATTGTAATGAGAAGCAGACGGTTCCACTACGTGTAATACATCCGAGTATTAAACGATAATAAACAAAGCCGTGTTTGTTGTAGCAACAGAGGCATTATTACCATTGCAATTCGCTGCAGGTAAATATTCTTGCACATTTAACTGCGTGTGTAATCTATTTAATTCCTTCATGTGTATCGTTTACTATGTAGATAACTGTTATGTCATATACCTACATGCAGTTTGAGATTTTCTTTTGTAGAGAGTACCTTTGAGAGCTACTTTGACAATAGACGTTGAAGAGTATACTTGTTGTAAATATGCATTGAATTTATCGATTACCCCCCGAAGCAATCTATCATGGGGCCCTTGGGACTCTGGGCCCTTCTTATACGGATTTTCTTTCTACGTACTATCATGGGCCTGCAGGAAAACGTGATATTTAAATGCTAGAGGCGTGGATATTCTATGACAATAAAATCTCTGGTTGTCAAGGAAATATGTTATTGTTGATTTCAGAGAAAAATGTGAGATTTTTCAACTGAAAACATGAAATTCAGACAAATACGGAGCGTAGAAGAAAATCGATTGGTAAAATTAGAAATTTCATTTAATCAGCCATCCGATAAAAAGATTCCAGCCTTATATCTTGAGTGAAAGTACTTTTAAAAAGCAAAAAATGAAACCACTGCACCGAACACAATGCTTGGCATGGACCACCAGGGGGAACCTTCGGGGGCCCTTAGGGCGTATTAATATAGCATATGATACAACAATATATGTTTTCTATCTACTTGCCAAATTTCAGCTCAATCTGTCCAGTAGTTTTTGCGTGATGCAGCAACAGACAGACACCATTACATTTTTATATATTAGTAAGGATCACAACCCTAACCCTGCAAAAAAGGGGTTTTGGTTAAATGAACCCTACAGGGTTTGTTGTCTACCAGTAGCAAACCTGTGTTCCACATTTCATCAAAATCGGTCCAGTGATTTAGGAGGAGATGTGGAATATACCCACATAAATACATAAATTGACTTTTATATATCTAAAGAAGATATACTCAGTGTTACTGAAAGCAAGAATATCAATAATGCAACACATTGAAAAGCTGAAATCAAAGTTGGTTCATATATTTACGCAAATTACTTCCATCATACGTGTACACGAAATTACTGATAAGCACAACAGCATGATAATTTGAAATGTTTAGGCCGTGACCTCCCTGTCATAGCTAGAGAATATTCAGATATACGCAACAAATGAGGGAAGGTAAAATAATGGTGTGCGGAAAGATTTTTATTCCAAACTTTCCGCAGGGGAGCAGGAATACATTTTGTCAGAGCGAGTATGAATGGTTGTCGTCGTCAACTTTGAAGGACTTTGGTTAAGATTGGCAGCTAAGGTCACAAGAAATACAAATACATAGCCACCGCTCTCCCTTTTCCCGCTCCACCCAATGTCTCCTCCTTCCTCTCTGCAAAATTCATTGCATGTCTGCTGGCCATTTCGGAGCCCGCCGCCTCCGCCCCCAGCGCACCGCCGCAGGAAGCGGGCATTAGCCGACAAGTGGTGCCGCCCGAGGCGCCCTGCGGCGATCATGGGCGCTCCACACCTTAATACGACCCTTCGCACACTCCTCCACCCACCAATCTCCATCGAACTCGAATTTCTATGTCCATGTCTCGACTGCTGCCACTTCGTTCATTTCGAAATTGGAACTTGCGACGCCAGCGTTCTCTTTTGCGTTTTTATTTTAAAACTTTTTGGTTCACACAATTTTATCTGCTTCGAATATTCTCATTAAAAAGCAGTTAAAATCACGATCGATTGTGATTTACAGCATAATGAGTCGTGCGTATAAGTCTATTTAGGTAAAACATATTTGATTTTGGCGCGAAAATGTCTTAATATGCGTTTCATTATATCACAAATTCCTGGATGACTCTGAATCCATCGCAAAAAGAATTTACAGTAACTATTGAAATTTACAACTTTTCCGGTACAATTTATCACTCATTGGCCCATAAAGAGGCATTTTATATCCGTGGAAAGCGAAATATATTAACATCTTGGCCCAAATAGTTTTTTATTACTTTTAACTCATTCCCTACTTCCACTTCCCTCCTCTCCGTCATCTTCCTCTCTGAAAGCCAGCTCAAGTCTCCCACTTTAGTCAAAATTATCGCCTCTTTCAAAGGGAGGTGCCGAACGGAGCGAAGGGGCGTGAAGGAGAGAAGAAAATTGTTCTAAATTGCACTAAGCCCACAAATCAACGCCAGCTGGATTTTGAGCTGCGGAAGTAAAAAGAAAACCTGCCACCCTAAACAACAAATTCCTGGAGTAACCACAAAGAAAAAGCAGGAGCTATAAATGAAAGCTCAAAATATTCACTTTAGAAGGAAGTAAGCTGATAAATCAGAGAAAACTGCACGCGCCCACTGCGTGAGTTTTCTATTTAAGAGAAATCGAATTTCACCAAGGTAAACACGGAACGTTTCAAAATAGTTGTATATTTATCTTCGGAGGTGGTCTCTCGTACGGCAGCCATTTTGGAATCTAGGATGGAAATCTAACGTTGATTGCGTGTCATGATAGTTCTAAATCAGTAAACTAAGTCCGCCAATGAACTTCCAGGAAATTATCAAATCCATCACCCCGACACAATATCTCACTGTGATTTTGAAATTCTAGTTACTATAAATATTTATTTTGCACCGATGAAGATTCTTAACTGCCCCAAATGGTGAAAATCGCATATCGCATTTACTTCCATAATAGACTTCTTTCTAGCCATCAAACCATGAAAATAAAATAGCCAAATTTTCAAAATTCTCTTCATTCTTAGCGGTCATCAATCCAAAATCCTAGTCAAATTCATTCCGGTTTGTCGCAGCTCTCAACTCAATTCGTTTTTCCATCTGGTCCCTTCGTTTCTTCGAAGTCTTTCCTTAAACATCCCACATAATATTCCTGATGTTTTCCTTCGCATATCTACCCCACGGTAGCTCTTCAGATGTCTTTTCTGAATCGAAGCGTTTGAGGTAAACATCTTTCCTCGCTATGCCTCTGCACGTGTCGTTGGTTTTGGGAAATCTTTTGTAGGTTTGGATCGGTTTTAATATGTCATCGCCTTTTAAAATACTTCCAAGACATTTTTCCAGGGTTAATCAAACACAAAACCTTTAATTGATAACAATTAGAAGAATAATTTGAACAAAAATCTCTCTTCGCATGTTTGCTTAAAATTATAAAGTGTATTGGGTATTTTGCAAATTAGCTTAGCATAGCTTTTGCGAAAAAGTAAACATTTAAAATAAGGAAGGACATCGTGAATTCATAGGATAAATGGATTTTTCAGTCGATTGGAGGAATTATATACTGGTGGATTTTAGTACACTCGTTTAAAATATGCCACGTAAGTTCTCCCGATGAATCTTTAAATCTATGTTTTTATTATTTCATGCGAAGAAGATTTTTTGGGAATATTTTCTGGATTAAGATCAAGTTAACTCTTAATTAACTATGGATACGTGGAACGGCTCCGTAAATGCAGCAAGTTCACGACAGGATTCCATCACATATTCATCTATATTAAACATCTCAACTTCCGCTAACAAGAAGTTCTAAGAAATCTTAATTAAAATATGTCAAATTCTAATGAAAATTGGATTGATTAGGCCCTACATAAATGACTAGGCTGATTATAAATTTAAAAGAATGGTCGGCCATAAAATATTTTACATGTCATCACCAATAATGACTACGAGTATTTTGAGGGGAATCTCGCGTGCTTCTGGATGGGAGAGAAAATAAACCACGCACATTGTGAAACTATACGCTGTAATTTTTCGAGAAATCTCTTGCAACATCGGTCACATGACCGCCTCATTTCCCAATTAGCCATCCATGAGTCCTCTTTACAATCTGCACTACTAAGCAGACCTTGACGAAGCCGTATGGAATAGTTTACGCATATTATTTGACTGCAAATGAGTTACCTCACTCCTTACCACTTCCACTGTCTTCATTTCCTCTTACATTTCATCAAATACGATGGCTCTCCCTCTCCCATCCAAACCCCTCCACGCGTCTTGGCCACACTTTAACCCCGTCACCACAAATGAAGCCGCGATGGCGTGATCAAAGACCACTCGTTAAAAACTAAATGAAGGAGGCGGAGCTGCGGTGGCCGGAGAGGAAGTGGCGGCGGAAGGAACCTCCTACGGTGCCGACCGAAGGAAATAAAGATAGGAGATCGGATTAAGGGAACCCTGGTGAGATACGTTAGAAAGCGTATGGGATGCAAAGGAGATCTCTTCTACACTGATGCCGTTACACGCATTCAGCAAGCGCACCAATGCACACGAGAGAAAATAAAAAGTGTGTGTGATGAAATGTGAGGACAAGGTGAGAGGTTCTTCCGCAAAAAAAACACCATATGAGTGAAAATGCACGCCCGTTAAACGACTTCAGAATCAACTCTCCGAAAAAAATATATAAATATATATAAATATATATATATATATATATATATATATATATATATATATATATATATATATATATATATATATATATATAAAATAGGTCGAGCCAATAGGAAAGATGGATAGAAAACACAAGAAAGGAACACTCACAGTAACAAGAAATACTCAAATTTTCGGCTAGCAATGGTCTGGCCTTCTTCAAGAGTTGAATATATGTAGATATATATAGTTAAGTTAGTTACATTACATTCCGATCAAACCTGACAAACCTGAGGGAAAGTATTACCGAGTCAATTTATATTATTCATTTTTAGTATATCATGACAGGTTATACAAGTGGACGCGCCAAAAATAAAATCAATGAGGACAGTACCAAGGAGATTTATTATTGCAATGTCTAATTACGTGTAAATCATATCAATTTACACGTTATTAGACTATTTATAGAAATAATTGAGGAAGTCTTAGTTTAAGGATAAAAATACAGCCTGCAAGTGAACAAAGTCAAAAACGAAAAATATATAGATTACACGAATGAGGAAGATGAAAACGAAAAGGGACAAAAGAAATTTGAGATTTTTAAACGACAGAAGAAAATAGAGCGATGGAGCAAACGGCTTGGACGGTGGACGGAAAGGAGTAGGGAAGACCAAACGGTGGCCGTATCGGAGTGGAACGAGGGAGCGAACAATTTTGATTTTTTTTACTCTCCTCGGGGAACGAATGGGAGTGAATGAGGAGCCCGAGGGGGGAGTGGTGGAGGGGGAACACGTTCAGTTGAGGGACCGGCGTGAAATGTTTCGAGTGACGCCGGCGGCGGCAGAGAATGAAGCGGTGGCCGTAGATGGGAGGAGTATTTCGGGGCGGCGAGGGCGGGTGCGCGGGCCGGCCGAGGGCACGGGAGGAAATGACCAACCTTTCCACCCACCACCCCCTCATCCATCAGAATCAACCCTTAGGGTTTCGCTCTCCTCGGGCGAAGCATTCTGCGGCATAACTCCGCCCGCCTGTCCCCTTCCAATGCATTGACTTCGGCTCGGAGAACCGCGCACGTCTGCCCCTTTGCTGTAACCCTTGTGTTCTCCTCCATCCCCCTTCCTACCCCGGCTCCCTCCAGAAGGAAACAACCCCCTACCTTACACCTACCCGCACGACAGCTCCCGGTCCCTTTCTCCCTCCTCTGTACCGCCCACAACACCCCTTCCTCCATCCCTCCCGCCCTTCCCTCGCCTCGCCCACACCCACGGCATACGCGCGACCTCCCACTCGCTTGACAGCTGCTCAACATTTTCCTGAAAATTTCGCTGTCAAAAACTCCATACGACTCCCGGAGGCCGAAATTGTCCCATCTCCATGGTAACTGTGTCGTCGAAAGAAAGAAAATTTTAACTTGAAAAAAAATTCCATCGCTGTGGCATCATACGTATTCTTGGAAACGTCCAATAGCCTCCAACAGTAAGAATAACTTCCAAAACTGTGAGTGTGAAGTTGCAAAAGCCTTGGTGGCCAATAATCATTGCCGAGTAGACTTTGTGCATCTCACCTGTCTTAACCTGGGTCTGGTTCTTCAACAAGTTAATCATCGATATTTGCGATTGCTATTATAAGCACGTTTTCAAGTTCCACTTTTTGGAGCGAGTCATATAGCATT
The DNA here is from genome assembly GCA_963573305.1 of Pyrrhosoma nymphula. Classification (NCBI taxonomy): domain Eukaryota; kingdom Metazoa; phylum Arthropoda; class Insecta; order Odonata; family Coenagrionidae; genus Pyrrhosoma; species Pyrrhosoma nymphula. The sequence goes on along the minus strand of OY754327.1, from coordinate 144,327,565 downwards.
TTGAAAGATTAGATATTAGATTTCTACTTTGTCACGGCAAATATATTTTATACAGACCATGGTTTCCAACTGTTTGCTACCATATTCAAGGAATGAGGCACAAAAACAGAGGCTTTGGATGAGTAAAAAACTTCGAATTCCCATGTATTAATAAGAGCACGTTGCACAACATCTAGAGAGGGCGGTAGTTATACGGCAGAATCATCCGTATAGCCGTGGATCTAGCAGTACCTAACGCCATAATCATGCATTGCGGAACCGGCCCTAACGCAGATGAAAATTAGTTTTTGAACTTCAAAACATTATTTTCTATCACAGCATTCCAAGAGTAAACCTTACCAGTTTAATTGCATAATTTCAGTCTCCAGCTCGGAATACATCATTCCCCTCTCAGACTACCTACCTTCTTTATCCGTACTAATCCAACATTCTCCTTTCAACATTGAAAAGGGCTACATTGAGAAAACAATTTTTCCCATATGTTAAGCAATATAAGTAAATGGTGACAAAGGAGCTGCGATAGAGTAAAGACTACAGGATAAAAGAGCATCTAACAAAGAGCGCTGACGCGACATAACTAAAAGTACGTGAACTGCAAGGCTACTCTAGTACATTGGTGGTATTCAAATTGTCGTGTTTAAAAATATTTCGTGGATCAACGTTTTTCTCGCACTGCAGCACTCCATACATCAATGCGTGCACGAGGCATACACCATGTAAATTAGGGTGAAACTTATTTTTCGATATTGAGAAAAGTAATGTTTTCCAACCCAAAAAATGATCGATGTGGAATGTTAATTCATGTCCCTTTTAGCTACCGGGAACCCTTGCCACAAGGGCCCTACGTTCATAGTTCTAAACTAAATATGCGTGTTTTGGGACGGAAAAAGCGCCCTTATTAAGTAAATGACAATACTAAATCCCTGAAGGATCGAAATTTCATCGGTTTCTACGTATCTCCTATGCACAATTTGGATACTATCGGTAATTTACCAGAATACGAGGCCAGTTCTCAGAGTTCGAGAGGCAATGCGTTGACCATCCCTCCCCTGGACGCAGGGTGAGGGAGCATGGATACCATGCGCCGTTGTCGGAAGGGAATAGAGGGGTAGTCTCGGAGGATAAGTGAATGCTGCGGGCTTCAACTCGGTGGTGCAGTGGTGCTGGGAGGCACCCTGAGGGGTGGCTAGAACTGCGCAGGACCATATCTCAGAAACACAAAAAGTAACGTATAAACCGGTGACATTTCGGTTCTTCTGGGACTCACTATTGCTATAAACATAGGAAGGGCACGTTTTCCGTGCAAAACACGCATATTTAGTTTCGAACTACTAAGGATCCTTGATGTAATACCTAAAAGTGACAGGATTTTAACTTTAATTTTAATTCCAAATCGATCATTTTTAGGGATGGAAAACATTACTTTTCTCAATTTCGAAAAATAAGTGCATAATAATGTACATCCTACTTGTATATGCGTGAACACTTGCGAGAACGAATGCTCAGAATTAGAACGGGCTATTTCATAATGCATGCATTCGGGCAATTAGCGTCGGGTGTAGTACACAGTTTAATTTTGAAAGTGCATCAGTCATCATCTACTTGCGCAAGAACATGACGAATTATAACGTGTAATTAGACCTCACGTCCGCTAAAAGCAGTAATAAATACAAACGTATAGACAGCCATCCTGGATACCGTGGGTACGTAAACGAGGTAAGTACAATTAAAATATGGGTTTATGCGGGTTTAGGCATCAAAAACCGGTTCTTTATCAAGAAATGTCTTTAAATCTGTCCTATTCTTTCCTAAACTAGTCCCATTAAACATTTTCTTATGGCACACTCTTGAGGGCAAGATTTCAACAAGTTGATGACCGTTTTTCACTAGACATAAGGCCAGTATAAGTAATAATAGTCAAGCGTTCAAAGAGTTTATTGTAATTCTCAATTACATAAATAAGAACAACCTCGCCTAAATAATGATTAAAAACACTAAAGTGACCATGTCAGCAGAAGTGTATTAATTTTGAATAACGCGTTTTATTAGCTTTGATTCATCATCTTCTCACGACAATGCCCGTAATTTAAGGATTAACATTATCGCATCTTAAAATGATAAAACATTTAAATTCCCATGAATATCATAACTAAGTGTGCCTTAAAAGAGCAGGTGCTTGTTCACTAAAAAATTAGCGAACCAAAACCATTGTCAACAGCTCATTGCAAGCGGAGTCAGGTGAACGCGTTTTTATGAGAAAGGCGATAACGCATGATACAATACACCTGAATGCCACAAGTGAAGAGATATTTTTATCCTCTAAAAGCTATTGGATTACAGCTGCTATATTACACTGCGTATCTGTTATCACTGAGAAGCTTGAATACCAAGGATTAGACTGATGCGGAGCTTCTATTATCCTTTGACAGCAAGAAGGTTAATTGAAACACGAACTCATTTACACCACAACTGCGGAACTGAACTCTCCACATTAACTCAACACCGAATCCCAAGAGGAGATTTTATGAACCAAAGTACACAAAAGATATGGCGTCACAGTCTCACCCACATGTGTGTCGTATCACAAAGAGTAAGTGCGAAATAATATAAAGGGAAGCGATAAATAATCAGAAAAGAAAAGTGAGAACCATAAGCCAATGACTTCAAATAATACAAAATAGTTTACTCTTTATCGAATACGGAGGGCTTAAAAGATTCAGAATGAGAGATTTCCATGACCGAAGTTTTAGAAATAAGAGTGTCAACCATTATGATATTATTTTTCACTCTCTTTTATTGTATAAAAAAATAACTGCATTTCAAAAAAGGAGTATATTTGAAAAATGTGATTGCAGATATTCATCCATTTCTTTCCTCTCCTAAAACAGTAGTTCGGGCGAGTCAAGATTTTTCTGTACCCAAGTAGTCATTCAAAAACGTTTGAGAATCCTTAGCATATAGACTACGGCCGTTTTAGAGAATACCGTTTGTGATAAAGGTGTAGGCTTAAAATTTGAGGAGATATCGGTTTTAATGGTAATATGTTCCCTTCCAAACATTATACAGGGAACTAAAGTTACAGGCATGAGAATTTACCTCCCCGCGATCAGCCTTTATAACAAAAGCGGAAACTTTGAGTAAAAGCTCTTGGTCAATCAATAAAGATAAAAATGTGTTCAGCAGCTAAACGTTGAGATATGGTCTGATTGCATGAAATTGGTTTGAACTTCAGAAGCCTTCAAAAACATTTGAAGATATTGGAAAAAATCAGACGATCAGATTCGTTGAAACAAATGAGAATATAAGCAGGTTCATGATGATAATTAAGTCTAATAAAATGGACCTATTGCTTCCACATTCATCCTTTTAAATAATAAGCATAATAGCAATCACATTTCCATCCAAGTAAGGAAATGAGATTAGCAAAGAGGGTTATTGTGGATGTCTAGGCCTCCTTTAACGCGCAGTTTGCGCTGACTTAGGCCATTACGTATTTGTGATTTTACTTATTTGTGATTTGATTCGGATGATATTCACAGTAAATTCTCCTTGTAAAGATAAACTGTTCCTCTGGAGTTCATCGTGCCTACTGGATAACAAACATTAATTATACAACTTCAAGACATAACTTCCAGCTTTTGGCATTTTACGGCTTTTATACATATCCTAATTAGTAAAATCTATGCTTCCTGCAGACCTTTCTTAGAAATGTTCTTTGTCGTTTATCGGAAAGACGAGGCGCTTTGACGTTAAAGCGTAAATATTGGTAAATTGAAATTTCCAAGTTCAATCAAGCAGAAACGATTCGATTCATTCATGGTCTAATAATAACATAAAACCACGCTTCAAAACTAATTACTGATGTGTCTTAGAGAAAATTTGGTTAGAACAGGTAGACTAGAGTAATATATCATCATATTGGTCCGGTTTCAATTTTAGTTTATGAATCCTCGGTGGCAATAAATTTTGTGGCTATACCTACAGAAGTAAAAACTGAACTAATACCACTATTTTGAGCCAACTCGACGTGAAGAAGCACAAGGGCTTAGCTGCCCTTAAATCTAAATTATTTATTATCTCTTCGGACCATAAGAGCCCCTGGTATGAGAAAAGAAACACTCAAACCAATGAAAGTTGTAATGAACTAGTTGGTGAAGTCCTAAACCCACTCTCCGCACAAACCGACCTTGAAAAAATACTGTATCCATGTCTTATTATCCAGGAAAATTGCAAATCCGTCTTCCACATTTGGGGCCAGTCCCTCTTTACTACGCAACATCGACTCCGCGCATGAGAAATTTTGTCCCTACATGGGGAAAATGAACGTGAGAGGAGAATAAAGCAAAACTCCCAACGATTGAGGCATCACGAAATCTCTGAATGCTTACAATGCGCCCGGTCTGAGCTTTCGGGTCAGCAACGCCGACGTCAATCTCCATGCGCCACCTTTATGAGAGCATACCCCCCCCCCCACCCCACCTCCTTCACCCCCAGAAAGGCAAAAGATTCACATGCATACTTCGCACATTCTCTGAAACTTAAGGTGTGTGTGCTCACAGAAGCTTTGGAAAGAAACGGAGTATGAGGGGAAGAGGAGAATTGTGAGAGGTCCCACTGGCGGCGGCGAGCAAGAGAGTGAAAAAGAGAGACAAAAAAAGAGGTTTCGGCGAGAGCACAAATACACACATCAATCTACGGAGGGAGACAGCTAAATTTCCTCCCACAGTCGCCCTTTATTCCCTCTGACTCCCTCTTGACACTGCCACCTCGCCTAAGTTCCGCGCATACACATTCATGATTCCTTACTCCGACGACTGTCTCCCTTTTTACTTCCCCCCTCTCCCTCCATCGACCCTCGGCCTCAACCCGACCCCCTCTTCACTGTCCTTTCCACGGACTAGTTCCACCCCTCTCTCCCACCGACATCTCCCCCCCCCCCGTTCAGTTCGGATTCTTATTTTTTATTCACGGTTCCTTGTCCGGACCGCTCAAGGCGTCCCACCGCAGACCCTCCCCAATCCCATGGGAAACACGGAATACATTTACACGTACACACACACATATGGGGGGAGGGGACCAGCGAGGCGGTTTGTCCCTTTCCTTCATTTCCACCGATTGGCAGACGGGAGCGCGTCGTGAGTAAGGGGAAATAGACGCGGCCGATTGGGCGAAAGCTGAGCCGCAACCGGGGAAAATTTCGGATGAGCGATGGCCGACTCCCGTGGATTTCTTCTTTGTGTTGCCATGGAAACGGGATGGGGATACACGCCGGCTTCCGGCTGAGATGGGGGGGGGGAAGGAGGAGGAAGATTGAGGAAAAGGAGACTAAAAGTGTGATTGGGAATTCCATCCCCATGCTTTGCTCCACTCCCACCCCATGACGCTCGGGCTGCAGGGAGGATACGGGAAACGAATTTCGCGCGAAGGAAAAAAAACCGATCGGCCATCATGTGCCCCCTTACGTCCCCCGAAAAATGTCGAGGATAGATTTTGGAGGAAAATGGAAAACGGCATAGAAAATTGAGCGGATGGCCAAACATCAGGCCATCTGTTGTATCATAAGCGGCCAAAAGCGTAATTAAGTAAGGTTATCGATCACGGCTGCATGTCAAGGCATAAGCAAACACGTTTGCCCCGAATATGTTAAACGAGTATCCAAATTGTAATCAGAAGTAAGCCTCATGACAAGGCTCAAATCCCCGAATGGGTAAATATTTTAAGAGGGGGACTTCTGAGAGGAGATGCAATGAGAGATTTCCCAGAGAGAGAGAACGGAAGCTCAAAATCCTATCTCCGAAACCCATCTCTGAGATTAATCATTTCATTACCTCTGCGGAATGAACAAATAAGTTATTACTGGAAAAGGAGCGTGAATAAACGGAAATAGATACGAGCGTTCACAAACCACACGGCATGCTCGTAAAATGGCTCTCTCAATGGAAGTTAATCCCATTATCATTTTGAAACACCTGGATGAGGTAGAATTTATTATAAAGGCATCCACGCGGCAAATAGCTCGAATTCCGCGAAAACAAGCGAAATGATGCGTGTTTTTCTGATTCATGGAAACAGCATCATGCCTTTCACAGGACTCCTGACACTAATAATTGCACAGTAACTGCGCAAATACTCTATACCAAGGTCGTTCGATATTTCACTTGCTTCACGTTCGATCAGACGATGCGATATCTATCGACCCTGACTCCATACTAAAGGGCATTTAAGAACAAGGGGATATGTGCAAACTGGCCATAGCGCGAGGTAATAGAAACATTCCTAGTGATAAAATGTATACAGACTGCACCGATTGCTTGTTTCTATTTCATAATTTTTATTATTAAGCAATCATTTTGAAATTAGGCATGCATAAGCATCAGCCACGTTGAAATCAAACCATGAATATAAAACCATTTATAAAATACAAGACAAAATAACTTTTCCCGACGTAATGTAGACAACCTCGGGAGTCCCAATGAAGGTGAGCAGTCTACGACCATTTCCTAAAATAATTTCCTCGACGCACTGTCATAAAATGCCCTTTCTGTTAGGGAAAAGTCCACATCCGCTTTTCAATTTTTCCATTAGTCAAATGGATGAAAGAAAAACGGGAAGGGAGAGATGGAACCCACCGAATATTTTCTTCCCCCAATAACGCCCAATTTAATATGCAACCTGATCTCCCTCGAAAAAAATGCCGATAAAGTCGGCCCGCCAAGATATGAATATAGTCTGAGTGAGGAGGGTTTGTTTTTACAGAAGGGCCGGGCGATTTAAAAGAGCCCTATGGAAAATGGAGGATGAGGGGGAAGATGGAGAGCCCGGGAGACGGACGACGAAGGAGTGAAACAGATCGGGTGTGGAGGAAGGATGAATAAGTCTGGAAAACGTGTGCAGGGTAGAGATGCGAAGGCGAAGAGAAGGAAGGCGATGGCAAGGGGAAGAAAAGGGAAGGTGGTACGTCAGATGGAGAGAGTGAGGAACGGAGTACACGGAGAAAGGCTTCGCTCCAACCGCCTAAAAGGGCCTGAGGTGAAAAAGCGCGGGATTGATGGGTAAGCGAGTGTTTAAGGTTGCGTGTGCCGCGGCCACACGTGGCGATAGGGGATTGGTTCGTAGGATTTTCTTTTCGAGAATAAGAATAAAAAGAGGAAAAACGTCGAGAACCGGAGCTCGAAACCATTCTGTTAGTATGCCTAAAGAATGACGAAATGGGATAAAATGGATTCAGATCTTGTTTCGGATACGGAGGTCACGCTGAAAGTCAAAATCTGAACAGCACCATTTGAGATCAATGGCCGGCTTAAATCACTGTATAACACAATGATCTTACGTACAGGCACGGATTCTAACTAAACATATACCTACTACAAAGTTCTTTCATTGTAATTCAGCGATTTTAGTTATATGAACGTAATGGCACGTCATCTGGTTTCTTACGAGAAACACGAAGGTATAGAGAAGTTCTAAGGAATACAATTAACAAAATAAATACAAAATATATCATAGGAAACACTTTTGCGTGAAATTTAGAGCAAATAACAGCATTCGAATATTGTTAAGATTTCAATACCATGGTAAAAATAATTTTCTATAGTTCATAATGATATTCTGATAAATTGTACTGACATTAAAAGAATATTGTCCACCAAGTTTCTCTAAATATAATAAAATATCCAGCACACCAAGTGCAAATTATCGCACAATGAGTTTTCAAGAATACATCAGAAACTTCCTTGATGATAATAAATAAGTTAGTGAAAATAGATTAGAGAAACATAACTTATTCAACGCACAACGGCAGTTACGGCATTGACGATGCATAGCAGAGGAGATGAGGACTAGCTGAGTGAAAGAGAGAAAGAAGCAGGCCTGTGACCGGGTAGTAAGAGAGAGATGCTATGAAGGCTTCAGTCTGAAAGGCAGGCTTGGCAGCTTGACGGTTCCGGAGGCGGGAAGGAAAGGAGGGATGGATAAGGGAGTTCTGAAACTGGTATTGAGAGGCGATCGAAGCAATCACAAAGATGGCGCTCAGGAAAGTGTTTGGGATGGGTTTGGGAACTCTCCAGAGACAAGCCACCGAAAGATTTCGAGTGAGGAAAAAGAGAGGGGTTCGGACGAAGGAGACAGGGGGATAGATAGGGAGCGGAAACAGGAGACGGCAGCTCGATTGGAAAGTGTGCCCTGCTAAGAAAATGACGCGCATCATAGAAAAACCTACACGAAACTATTTTAGGGCCGGCAAATATTACCGACTTATTTCCCGAACTGGAAATAACCATAGTTGATAGGCAACCGTAGTAAATACCAAATACTATGCCAGATATGATGTACAGATTAAACCTCGACTGCGTAAAAATTTTATTAATGGCTTCAAGAACAATGTTCCCATGATTCCAGTTCACTAATTGTTGCTTTAAACATCTGAAATTAGAAACCAAACATCTAAAAAATTACAGAAATTACCTTAGTATTGACTGAATATGAGGCCTACTTTTCGTAGCACCTTGACATATTTTCATCGCACCAAAAAATATCGCAATGAATGAGGCAGAGGCAGACATTAATTTTTAACATGTACATTTATATCAATTTTATGCTTTTATTTTAAGATGGCGAGGCTTCATTCAAACCACATGCAATTTCTGACTATTTTGATAGCAAGTTTTGCCATTATTGATCGTCATCCTTTTCATATTTAAACGAAAATACTCCAAACTTTCCATGGAACGGGCGGTGGATGTGGTTCAACAGATGTGCATCTTAACTGAAAGCGTTTTACACATAATACCAGACTAACAACAAAGTTGTAAGCAATAAAGTTGTAAAAATTCAGAATTGAAGGCTGAAGGAGTTAGTAAAAATACGAGTTTTCAGTCTAGCCTTTTCCGGCTCTGTAACTGCTATATTTTTAAATTAAAATTAAGGTGTGGGAAGGTAGGTTTTGGGATATAATCTACAGCAAACGCAAGCTCAGTGCAGGACATATGAAACATTTCTTGGATAAAAAATAACAAAGAGTAGGATGCAATTACTAAGCTAAAAATAATGCAATTCATTTTACATGTAAAAGTATGATTTCTTTGGGCCTGAGAGATACTAAATTATTGTAGACACAATGACGCTGAATGCATCACAGTGACCACGTAAACTAACTTGTATTTAATTTAAAAAATACCATTCCTTAGATCCTCATTCCAAAGCATCAAGCAAGTATATGTTAAACATAATTATTTTTAACTGAGTAAGTAACTAAATTAGCAGGATTAGCGAAATAGGACTATTCGCAAAATTCAGAGTAAAACGTGCGTTCCTAAGGCAGTCATGGTTGTATTTATAGGTATGTGGAGCTGCATCGCATCTATTTGCACCAGGTTCAGATTTTCACAGCGCTCTATCCTTCATGTATTCAGGGCGTGTATTTTTCAAAACGTCTTTCTGTCCTGCAATCTTCCTTTGAGCCCAAAAAAGTGAGATTGGAAGATGGCTAAGTCACGAGAATATGGCCAATTAGTTGGGTTGGCGTGGAATCGCCTCATAAGGATTTAAAAAATAGCTATCAGGGCGTTTGAGGAGGAGAGAGAACAGGAGCAACCAAGTCATCACCATCCAGAAGGAGAGAGGAGGGAGAGGCTGATAGCTGGAAGGGCAGAGCGCGCAGGCGTGCGGATGGGGGACAGGACCGCTGTATCGTCGGGCCAACCCCAGTTTTTCCCACAAAACCTTCCCTGAGAAGGGTAAAATGGAGGGTGTACTTCCGCCTCCCAGGAAAGCTGCGTAAGGTAGGAACAGCGAAGAAGAGTGTCCTCGAGTGTTAAGATGATTTTAAAAGAACATCCCGCCCACATAGATTCAATCGCGAAAGGTTTCCAGCCATGTATTTCGCAAAATTCACACAAAAGAAGAGAAAAATAACGCCTTCAACGGTGCTTCGGCACGCTAATTCCATTCACCATCTCGATGACGATAAGAGCGCGTTCCTCGAGGTTCCCGGACCCATCTAAAGATACGGGCGAAGTGAAAATGCATGCATACATCAGTTAATGAAAATCTCTTGGCAAAGACTCTCTCCTTTGAAAGCGTGATGAAGAATTAAAACAAGGAAAAACGAGCTAAGTCACTTACTTCATAATTTTGAGCTTTGTACACATTTAATAAAAGCTCTTAAAATACGAAAAATTAATCTGGAATTTCAGCATGCTAAAAATAGTTGAAAAACGTGATATAATTCCACAAATAATGTATCACAGAGCACAACCGCCCACGCCAGTGACGGTATTTTGAGGCATTTTGCTGATATAAAAAGTATCAACGTGTTCGAGGGATTTTTTTAATAATAGTTAAACCTCTAGCACGTAAATAATTCTACTTTTAAAGTGTATGCATTAAGCTTTTTCAAACAAACTTTTAATTATTAATTTTTTAAACAAAATAATGATGACATCTTCTACATATGGCTTCACTACGTAGAAATACTTACAATTAGTATCCATGATCGGAATCAAAAACATGTGCTTTTCCACAAATATTTCGTTTGTAAATGTTTCGTTTCGGGTTTTGCCGAATAATGGCATCATCAGGTACAAAAAATATTAGATATATTAGTTTTTGTTTCCTGGTGATGCCAAAAGTCAGAGAAACGCTTTGAACAGATAAGACTTTTTGTTATAATAGTGTGCACAAGTTAATTTTCTTCCAATTATGGATATCACAATAATGATGTTCTACATCGTTATACTAATGTTCGACAGATTAAGCAAGTTGGACGAATAATTTAACCATTGTAGTTTTAGATTTCTCATTTTATTTTTATAACAATGAGATATAAGATTATATTTTTGTTTAATACTATGATTTCAGATTAGCCAATATTCATGCCACCAGTGACCTATTCAAAGTACACTGTATCATCATGAAGCCAGAGTTGTTGGGGGCTATCATAGTTCACGAATGTTATATCCTAGCTAACTGAACCCACAATACCAATGATATACCAACGATCATTCTATCAAAAATAGATGTACCTATATCGCTCTAATAGTTTTATTTCAAAATTAGGATACTTTTGGACCAGTTTTGGTTCAAACTACGCTCATTAAATCGAGCATAAATGATCAAATTTTAGTGAGAGTGATGACTAGTAGTAAGAATGAATTATTCATTTGATCCAACACAAAACATTTAAAATCCTCCTTATCATTGTGTATACATTCTTGCTATAAGTTCCCTGACTGTGTCTTTGCAAAGACATGATGAAATGTATACGAAACTACGATGGACCAAATTTGCAGTATCAAAAGAATTTCACGGGTATAAATATAGTTAATATCATAAACTCGTATTCCTTCACACTCGACTACTTTCAGGAAGGTTTAACTAGCTATAAATGTTTCACAAATAACTTTTTTGATCATTTTAATATTTAAGAAGGATGACACTAGGCGACTTAACCATCTTGCCTTCTACCTAGTACAGTATAGGGTTCGGTATAGCACTTAATGCGAATGACCATTGTATCAATAGAAATCCAAACGCTCGCTCCCTTGTAATTCAAGCTGAATGCTAATCTTTTAAAAATAAATTAACTTAGCATTCAACATTTAAATAAATTCCTATTAATACTAAGCGTCGAATAAATTTGACCGTGAGAGATAGAGAAACGTGCCCAGCCTATCATATAAGACTATCAATAAGTTTAAGGATATAGCCGATGAATACGCAATTTCAAACTATCCCAGAAGCAAATATAGATGGAGAAGTAGGCCAATGCTACTCACTTTCTTTGTAATGACCTCAACCCCAGGCGATATCTACGAAACAATATCATTAGGAAAAAGTAACATAGATAAATAGTTTAGTTGGACAGAGTAAGTAAAGGTTCCTCGGAGATTTCAATATATTCTTTCGTATCACAAGAAACCATTCCAAACAGGACGGCCTTTAAGTTCCCGGTGACAGAAAAATGAAGCTTTGGAAGGAGGAATAGCAGAGTACTTTGCGACCTTAAAAACCAAATAATCTTTTGGAAGGGCTGTACCAGGCGGTCCAAAACAAGGAAAGGATTTTTGACATGAGATATGGGGAAGTGGAAAACAAGGTGTGGGCATTAGGGTCGTCTATGTTTGCCTGTAGCACGGACAAATGGATACCATAGGACAAGAGGCCGTGGGACAGAAATGGGAAAACACATGACACTGTGAGTTAAACTCAAACCAAACTAGAGGCACTGAATTCTACCATAAACCTTTCCAGCAAAGTAGAAAATAGCCTACATCTACATACTGCTGCAAGCTGCAAGCCACCATGGCCACCAGGTGGCTGCAAGCCACCGTTAGGGAGAGTGGCAAGGGCTGTTAGGACACCAGCCACGAAAAGGGAATTAAATGGAGAATAGGAATGTGGAAAGGACGAAAGTAGGTATGTTAAAGGGGTATCTTAAGTGTACCGCTCTGTTTTTGTTGTAGTCATTAATGATTCGTGGGAAGAAGGAATTTTAGTACTTATCATTTTGCGCAGAGTATCTCTCTTATTTTGCCGCTTCTATCAGCTAGCCCCAGAGATATTCAGCGGGGTTAAAGTAATATCCTCCGTATCATTCAGAAACTCGCCTGATCAGATTTTTTTCAAGTAATCTAAGCCTAGCGTGTAGCCTCCCTGCCTCAACTGGCTTCCAACTCCGTCCTTCCATTAGCTGTGTGTTATTTTCTGTTTGCTCATAGCAGTTGTTAACAAAGTATACGGCTTTTCTTTGTATTTTGTTATATCTCGCGCACTGAATCTTCCTTGTCTGGTCCCAAATTCTCGCGGCGTCTCTAGCATTCGTTTGGTAGCTTCTAGACTCTTTCATGAAGCGCCGAAAATGTATCGCATGCGTTTTCCCCACTCTGAGTCTGATTTTATAGCGACTCCCAGGTATTTTGATCCATATGACACACTTATATTCACCTCCCCACTTTATAAGCATTCCATTGGCGCGATTGCTTTCGTAAGAAGTGTACTTCAGTGCATTTACTAAGATAAAATGTTAGTGCCCACTCAAGACAACAAGAGCTAACGTTTATGAGACCGATATGATAATTTTAAGTGTACTTTCGTGGCCGTTTCTCCACAGGTAACATTATCGTCAGCAAATAATCTCATTTTTGGTATGCTTCAATCAAAAGTGATTCTTGCTTAATAAATTAATTTTTTTGATTTAGTCTCTAAAGTTTACAATACATTGGACGAATTACATTCGTACACCTGTGATTCCTTAGCTTGATTCGAGACGATGTTGAAATAGCCCTCAATTAGAGTTTTCACAGCGCTAACCTCAAATATATTTCTGTAAGTAAGAAGGATAAAAATAATATGAAACCGGCATTATTCCACTTAAACTGGCGCTTGATAAGTCAATGTCTCACTTACTCTGCAGGGAGCATAAATACCAGATGAAATGGCATTGGCAGAGTCGGCGAAGCAGCAGTTGATAATTTACTGATAATAAACGTAATTATTGAGCTGCGCATCTTCACCTATTTACCACGCCCACATTATTGAGCAGAGATATCGCCGGCGCGTGGATATCATTCAGGACGCTTGGGCTACGAACATAACACCAATAGTGAAATATTCGCAAGAGACGGGTTCATCGATCATTCATAACTACCGTCTATCGGAAACTAGAATTTTAGGCAAGAAACTCTGGAAAAATAATTTCAAGATTAAATAAGGTAATTATAATATGAAAAAAATGTAAGCTAAAGCTTTTCAAACCCATGTGGTAAACGTCCAGCTATATCGTCAACCGATAATTACATAGACAAAATATATTTTTATCAGTTTCCTAAAATATATTGAAAATAATTCCCTTCATTCTCATTGTACACATTGAGTGAATCAGAGAGTAACAAAATAAATCTGATTAAAAATGAAAAGTTAACTTCGAAACGTAAATCAAAAGCAAAGATAAATTCTTGTTCAGAAAACAATCACATAAAATATAAAATTAATTTTTCTAAATACATTAATAGTACGATAGTTTTAATATTAACCGTCCGATGCAAATTTCCACAGACTTAGTAGGTTCTAAATAGACTAAATAAGTTCTTGGTTCATCCAAGGGATAGCAGGCTCTGGTAAATACATTAGAAAAACAGTGCAAACAACAGGAAATTAAGACTAATCATGAGGAAAGTAAAGCAATGAGATTTTCTATGACAGAGAAGTCAAGGAAGTCCATAAAAGTAGGATTTGGAGCACGTAGAACAATTTAATAACTTTGGTAGAACGGTGGAGAAAAATAGGCATAGTAGCAAGAAAAAATAAGAAGAAGAAATGCGCTAGTGAAAGAAGCGTTTAGTAATGGGAGCAAGCCGATGACGGAGAACTAGTGCATAAATGCAAAAAAAGGCTGGCGGAGAGTTTAATAAGGAGAGTTTAATCTCGTTCTCTTTTTCCGCTCATTATATGGAACAGGACGGAACCTAGATTTTGAGAAAACAGGACGAGAATAGGATGCTCGCATTTGAAATTTAGGCATGGATGAGAATGCAAATAGTGCTATGGACGAAAAGGAAGACAAACGAGGAAGTGCTCGGGTTGGTGAGAAGAGGAAACTGGTGGAGGAGAATAGGAGACAGATTAGGTGGTTGGAACAGATTATGAGGGGCGAAGGGATGCTGAAGGCCGTGATAGAGGGGAGAATTTTGGGTAAGCGGGGAAGGGGAAGAAAGAAAATAAGCGTTAAGAACGGAATGAAGAGAGGTAAAATGTATTTAGAAGTGAAGAAAAAACCGTATCAGGAGATAGGGGCCTGTGCCTTAAAACTTTAAGAGGATTTCTACTTTCTTCCTTTTAAGCCTACTTTAACTGGTAGATCACCATATTAGAAATCGATTGAAATATTACTGAAGGTATGATAGCTTTTCCAAAGTAAAAGTTATCAAGCTAAACCATCGTTTCCTTAGCAAGGCAAAACCGTCGCTTGAAAATCTAAGACATTTTTTAATACACTCAGCATAACTAGCTAGAATGCTGGATTCGTATCCTATGAGCCCGGGATCTAATCCCGGTATTGGCGAAGATTTTTCAATGGAATCATGAAGCATGATTTCGGGCTATGTGGAGAGCATTTCAAGGGCAGTAGTAGACTTCGATGGATTGATAATTAAACTGTGGACCCCTCGGCGCATAGAGCATTTCAAGGGCAGTAGTAGACTTCGATGGATTGATAATTAAACTGTGGACCCCTAGGCGCATTTCGTTATGTATAGGCTTATGCTGACGTGGGGTCTCTTTATGCCTCTTCTACTCCTCATGCTCTCCTTTCTCACCACTGCCTTCCCTTACCAGTCTACCCACCTATTTTTAATGGCGCAAATGACCTCAGTTGTCGGACGCCTCCTCAACCAACCAACCAGCCCAACTAGAAACAGATAGAGAATGAGTCTCAATCATGCCATCAATTTTCGGTTCTGCATAAGTTCATAAGTTATAGCACACTTAGAAAAATATTAATAAATAGATATTTATACATAACTGTGGGATAGTTTGATTAATTATTCAAAAAATATGCGTCAGAATGCGTTTATACCGAACTTCGAGGACTCATTTGCACTAAAAAAATATCTTTTTTTAAGCAACATTTAGGAAATAAGTTTATTTCTCCAAATTCAAAAGTTAAAATAACATGTATCCAAAGTTATATCTGGAATCTTTCATTTCAAGGCAAACAGTCAAGTTCTGAATTCGATTTTTGTATACGTTTACACAACTTTGTCAATGCTTCCAGCATAAGTAATCTCTAATAGTTTGACTTTCTACAGAATAAAGATATGGAAATGCATAACTTCTGGTTAATGCATTTTAGTAAAAAGAAAAGTAGACAGAGAACTGAAGGACGAAACAGCCATTTACCGTACGACAGTGGAGAATTTATGTACCTAGATAACTTTCACGTATCTGCAAGTAAAACCTTTTCCTGAAATAACCGAATTACAGATCCATGCCAAACGAGTCATTGTCTTTGTGATAAATAAGTGACTGCGGATCAAAAGAAGTCAAGATTGGTGGAACACCGGGAAATCAAACGGATTCAGGGGAGTGTAGAACAATGGTTTCGCCCAATGTCGTCTCAAACGGGGCGATTTGTCTGACAACTGAGCAATTCTTATTACGGATATTGGAAGGATTGAGACTGAGAGAACACATGAAAGGGGTTGGACACGAGACATGGTCAGCAGCTAAAGGTAGACCAGGGGAAGTTAACGAATCTGGATGACTCACTGGCCTCTCTGACGGACAGCACCCACACCCACTCCACTTGATTATTGCGGACGAAGATTCCCTCTTTCGGACGTCATTCAGGAGGCCTTCATCTCCCCCACTATCCCTCCTCCTTCTCGAAACCACCACACCACCTACACTCTTCCCACATACTCCCTTTCACCCCGGCCTATCCCTCCCATTTCAACCCTTCCCATTCCATCTATCCGCCCTCACACACATACACACAGCACCGGCTTTCTCTCGTTTGCCTTCAACTCTTTCCCTCAACCCTTGCTCCTTTATTTGATCTTCTCGGCCGACTTAACAAGCAAGGGGGGAGGAGATGCCGTAACAGCTGCCCATGAGAGGTCCGCAGAACAATAGTTGTAGTGCGCCGCCTCGGTCAGCTTAGTTGGGACAACATGCCGTGTATGCACAGGACGGGATGGCACAAAAACGGACGGAGAGCTGAAGATGCGAAATATGAAAACACATGACCCGAATAAACTGATGGCCGAAAATTTCTCGTGCGTGGGAAATACATACTCAAGGCTCTCCGTAAGAACGTTGACAAGCTAATGCCATCAAAAATATTGAGCATCGATATCACGTGTATGCTGATTCCAACCAATGTTTAGCTGAATTTAAATCCCAAATGGGCGAAAAAAATTTGGCCGAGCTAAGATGGTTCGAGCGGAAAAAATTTCAAGGGAGAATAAAATTCTGGATACCATTTTCTGTCATTAATTGATAACTTGAAGTCACTCACCATAATATTCCTATAAATATTCAGTATGTATTACGAATAAATAATGTATAAATTTGGCTGTCAGTCCGAAAATGTACCGCTAATGCAGCAGGAAATACCTACATTCATATGTATTAGATTCTTGAAGATCTAGTTGCGGCCGTATTAACGTCCCTTGTTGAATTAACAAACCTTAGGTTAAGAACTCAAACATAATAAAAAAATGAAAATTGTTGTTTGAGAAAACCATGGAGAAAGGCTGGCCTTTCGCATAAATGACCATTCAGAGTCACGCTATCAATTTCAATATGATGAAGTCAAATCTTAAATGCAGTGAGTATGAAAGGACTACATAAGATTTTCCGATATGAAGAATAACAATCGCATTAAGCACATTTCAAATTAAGGAGAGAAATGGAGTCCTAAGTGATGGACTATAAATGATGGTAACGAGAGCAATGGAATAATTCGTAGCGGCATTGGATTTTATATTATTTGTCTATTTTTCCAGTTGAAATATTCTATGACCTGAACTGCAACAATAAGCTGAAAAATATTTCTATCACTCATTTTGAAATATCTATACAAATATCGTCTTAACTAACCATTGTAAATTTTATCATCGAGTCCCAAAAAGCAGGGGTTGAAGGATTGCAAATCTCTTGAGAAAAGGGATCTTCCATCTAGTTATTTAATTTTGTTATTTTGCCTATACAGAGTGATTGAGGTTCCATTAACTTGAGAAAGTAAGGTAATGCATAGATACTGTGATTGATGAGACTGTGAAGGTACACGTGGCCGGAAGACTAATGCAGCAGTAACAGAGCTCTCTCTTCTAAGATATCCTTAAGGAAATCCTGCAACAATGCCTTTCGATGAAAGTCAGCTTTCTCATGTACCTATTTCAATTAAAGAACCACCGCGAGGTACCTAAAAGTTACCCGTGATAGGGTGCTGGTTCCTGAGGCCACAGTTTTTCTGTGTCGAGCAATAATCTATGAGTTACGGCGGATTCAACATAAAGCCCAAAAATCTATGAGAGTCTTCCAGAAAAAAAAGAGCTACCAATATCACGGATTAATCCGGAATTGGAATACGCTCTACTTTATTTAAACATCAAAGTCTAAATAGTCCCAATCTTTACTATTCCATTATAGCGTGTTACTACGTTAGCCAACGTCAGTTACTACGTTAAAGTTGCTCCACGTGCACTGCTGGTATCAAAAGATCTCATTTAATATAGATTTCCGAGAATATTTAAATCAGTCCTTAAGAAATCGAAAAAATACCCCTACCCCGACTACTGGCGCTACCTTTAATGGCTTGCCTTTTTATAGACATGCAAGCGGCGAAGACGTTCACGCGATACGGAGAGCTGGGGCAAAGGCGGCTCACAGCAATATCGGGCGTGAGTTGGTGCTTACCCAACCAATTTATATAATAGGTACCCAGTCATTTAACTGTAATTTTGCCGTAGGTATTTTAATTGACTACAGCCAACTATGGAAGTTATTAATTAGCAATGCGCAAAAATGAGTTACTTCCGGCACTCGACTCTCCCTCCAAGAATTCTGTAAAAATTTGGGAGAGGTTCCACAAGAATGCATTTCACATAAAATTCGAAATTTCAACATTTTTAGAAGCACATCGCAATAAAATATTGACAGCATCTTCTGAGCTCTGCTGAATTGAGTGTTCTCAATCTGACGTTTCACCACCACCTAAGGAAAATATGTTTTGGCCCACAGTCAAGTTCACATATTTACACTAAATTTCAAGTATTCAAAGACTATGAGCAATAGCAATTTGCTGATAAAATTGAATATTCTAAGATTAACACCACAAAGTTCACAATGAGATTATGTAAGGGCTATTCGAGTCACGATCATTTGCGATCTCACAACTGCCTACAGCGAGAAACAGCCAAACTGCCTTAAGACCCGCATATTGTTTTTAAGTCAAAAGTTTTAACAACCAACCGGTGCCAGTATACATTGAATGAAGTTGTGTATTTTATTCACTCATATTTTAGCCGACACCCGCAAAATAAAAAAATATAAACAAGCAAAAATATGTGAATCGATTTAAAATACCACACGTACCGTAAAACCAATTTCCTAGCAAGGAACGGAATTTCGTCCCTCAACGCCGAAGAAAAAGGACTGGTAACATGAAAAGAACAGATAGAGGAAGCTAATATTCCGCCCCTGAACCTTTTTTTATTTCACTTTTCCTGGAGTGAGAACAAATGAAGTGCCGGGAGCGTGGCACGCCACGTCGCGAGAGGTGCATTTTGGGGCGGAGGCGGCGGATGCAAACGTCGCCAACGTCAAGGGGGGAGCAATTGCGGGGCACACGTAGAGGGAGGGGAGAGGTTGGAGACCTGGGGGGGGGGGAGTGTTGGACGGCGGAGGCCCTTTTTTAATACACACTCTTAGGGACGGGGAGGAGGATATAATGGTGGCGGAATTGCCGGGGCTGGAGGAGACTCATTTTTTTCCAACTCCTGATGGAGTCGGGGAACAGGAAGTCAGCTTGTCAGCCATTTCTGAGAGCCTATCTCTTCCGCATCTCTTGATTCTTATCCGCTATAAGGGGCCGCTGCCAGAGCCATGTTAGCGGTTGGTGTGGGCGACAGTAGCCCCTCTCTATCGGGAATACAGCTCCTGTAATATCTCGAGGCACGGAGCACGCAATATACTCAGGGTTCCCTCCTCCTTGATAGAGTTTTTTATTTTCCCAACCCTCCTCCATCTTCCTTCTCTTTATGGCGTTTTAGTTTATGAGCGGCGATAATCAATTGAGAGCGAGGAATTTTTTTATTATTCAATTTACAGGATTTCTTTTGTCACCAAAAATGATGGCCTTTTCGGAGGCTAGGGAAAGAGGGGCGCTAAAAGCAGCCATTTTAATTTTGCCAAGTCAAATAATTACGAAATAGAAAACCGAAACCGCTTCCAGTAAATATATTTTGTCCAATTTTCTAAATCTATATACCGCTGAGAGGGATATGCGCAGATCTAACCCGAGACTTATAACATTAATTTAGCATAACACTAAAATATCTTCATTTCATTCATAGCTGCCGTTCAGGCATTCACATTTTAGTAAAGTATACCTACCGCTTCTAATGCATTTTGAAAATCATATCACATATTCACCTTGATCCCATTCCATATGCAAACTAAGTATCTAATGGAAAATAAAAATCATAAAAACGCTGGAATAGATGCCACACTACTTTCATATCACTTTTGTTATTAAAATGATTTATTAGGGTCATATGCCCCTTCGTATAGCTCAAAAAATTAATTATCACTGAATCAAAGGAGAGTAAAGTGCTTAAAATTAGTTAAAGAAGCAAAGTCGCAACGATAAATAGCCTCTAGCCCATTGAAATTGAATGGTGCTGGGGTGGTGAAGAGAGTGAATAACACAACACTTGTCCTCCATAAATTGATGTGCCTATAGACTCATGCAAACATCGTAAAAATTATGGTATCAATATATTTTTTCATCTATAATTGGTAATAAAAGCAATCAGTGTCCGCGGTAATTTCGCAAGGATAAACGCGATGGTGAAATGATGATGACGGCGAGAAGAACATCACGCTAGTTACACAGTTGGAAAGCAGATTATTTTAGTAACTAGTGGCTTGCGAGAGAACTCAATATTGAATTTTAGCCACGGTTTGTTATAGTAGCCAGTTAAAACAGCATGGATATTTACAATACAAATTGAAACAGGAACAGATAAACAGAACGCTTTGGTTAAGAAGGGAAATACAGGGCATATCCAAGTAAATTATGTGTGAAGTGAGACCGCTAGGTAACGCATTATACCAACGACTATAAACTTAGCTGGAAAACGGAAATTGCTGCATAAGCTTTTCTGCCAGAAAAAATATCACCCGATTTTATACCGTAAGCACCAGTAGGTACTTTTAACCTGGCTTTCGATGTAACTCTGTGCAATGCATTGTACAACTAGTTATGGGTAGAAACAGGGCCTGGCATTGAAACTCCGACGTAAATAAACGTTTGTCCTTTTAACTCTGTGTTTAATATAATATGCTAAACGAACGGAGAATAGCCTATGTCGTAATAAAAAAAGGAACATCAGCGTCATCGTCACATGCATCTTTTGTCAGCTTCGGAAGAAAGTCAGTATCTCGCAATCCAAAATGTTTCATGATACACGCTTTACAAAGAGCCTGGCACCAACTGGTTTCGTAAGAGCGTATCACATCACCCAGAAAATGAAATTATATTACGGAGAATAGGAAACCTGACAATAAACCTCAGATCACAACTCTGGTAGGAGCACGGATTCGCCGCTGTTGTAGCAGCCGTGGCAACCTTTGTTTATGCTAAGCAAGGATGGATAAAAGCGGATATAATATAACGATAAGGCTACATACAAAGCGCATGGTGACTGAGAGAAAGGGAACTGGCCCTATTTTTTTAATCCTGGATAATAATTTACTATTCTTATGCGTATGCTCCTGAGCACACACGAAGTACACACCAAATACACATGAAGCAAATAATAGCATCTTCAATAGGGACTGAAAACAGGACATTAGTTGAATGGATGCCATCGACTGCGCGCTAAATTATGCAGTAATATTCAGAAAATGTCTATTTTTACCTACGTGTTATTATAAAAAGTCCTCCTCCGTTTTGAAACGAAAACTGGCAGAATTTCCAACCTCGATCAACATTATACCAGTATTTCATGTCCATCCATATGCAACCCAATAAAATGTTTTACCATCGTTTCAATAGAAGTCTGAAAAACAATAAAGCATAAATAAAGAGTAGAGAAAATTACCTGATGACAAGGACCATTATATGAATGAATATTACAGCAAATACTTAGAAGGAAAAAAAACTTCAACCATTTATAGGAAAAAGCTACGCCCAATATCAACCTGAAATACGATTATTGAAAGATTTTCCCATGTTCAAAGGACTTCATAAACCCCAAATCCCACCTGCAAACATAAAGTGGAAAGGTTAAAAACACTGCCTTAATTTCAGGAAAAATTACATTCTTTTTACTCGGACTATTCCTCTAAAAGCAGTATTTGCATTTAGTTACTGTGGTAAAAAGGTATTCGGCGTGAATGCGTATCATTATGGTGACGCTGAAATTAGCGCTTTAGCTGCTACATGGGTTCGTTGGGTATTTGGCATAGCGCCGCCTCTTTCCATGCCCTACTGTCCCCCTCCCTCCCCGGGTACCCACCTTTCCCACTCACGTGTTTTGCCCAGGGCCGGCGGAGTTGGACGCAACTCTCTCCCGCAGGACGTTGCCAATTAAGTTCGCGTGCCCACCCCCAGCCCCATCCTCGGGCCTGCCCTCCTACCTCCCTTATATTGATATCCCTCGGGTTGCGATGGCCTTCCCTAAATGAAGCTCCGAGGAAGACGGATCGGGATGAATCTGTTTTTTCACCTCGTGTGACGCCATCCATCTTCCGAAGAAGGAAGCTCAGAGGGTTGAGTTTGAGTGTGTGTGTGCATTGTCGTGCTTCTCTCCGCCGGAGTGGATGTGAGGATGGGGTGAGCGAACTGGTGGGTGTTTAAATAAGGTAGATTCGAGGGGGAGTGGGGGAGGGGGCGTAGGACACAGTTTCGGATACGCTTGTCGCACCGGAATGCGCGCTCTCCCCTTGATTAAAGACGAAGAGCATAGCAAAAATCTACTCCAGGACGAAACAGAATTTGGTATAGAAATTCAACATTAGGAAACAGTTTAACGGCAACGAGCATCTGAACGAAAAGAGCCTGATTTGGTGAAATGGTAACTAAAAATAGCTCATTCACCATCAATATTTCTTTTTCTCCAATGTTTTTAATTGTATCTTTCACTTATGGCCGATGAAGTAAAAGAACTGCAGATTATAAAGAAAAACCGTAAGACCTGAGCACATATACTTCACCCAGTAAGCCCATTACAAAAAACTGATAGGTTCACCTCTAAAACGGTGTGAGATGAATTAGAAATTATTAATGAAAAAGCGGAGGTAAAATTACTGCTCGATCCCAGCATACATTTGTTCACTTTCATGCAAAATTTACACCGTCAAACGAGTTCGGAATACTAAAGGAGTTTTTGCTCAAAAATAATTCCTAATTTGAATTTTTTTCCATCACCCACAAGTACACTTAAACGATTTAAGTAAAAGACGAGCTAAAAAAACAAAAACATGGGAAATGGCGAATCAGGATTTAATGGGAAGCAGTGGATTTGATATCATACAAGTTTTTGGATGCAAAGGTAAACATAGCGTAACTGAACCTGATTGGGATGTCACTGAAACCTTTCAACTGGTTGGACAAAGATACTACTGTCTCACATAATAATATGAATTTATATCCTTGTTGTCGCGAGATAAACAACATATATGTGTCAGGTAGTAGACCATAAATATAAATTGTCATATGATCTGAAAAATGCAGCAGCAAGCAACATACCAAGGTCGAATTTGGAATTATGTCAGGGAGATGGCTCCAGCCTACGAGCACTTTTGTCTCGTGGGCATCTTTTCCCACTACATCGATTAATGCACATATCATTTAAAGATGAGGCTACGAGCAGCGGTTCAAACCAAAAATAGTAGTGTTCGGTCGAATTTTGGGTGGTCCCAACAGCATC
This sequence comes from Pyrrhosoma nymphula, assembly GCA_963573305.1. Lineage (NCBI taxonomy): Eukaryota > Metazoa > Arthropoda > Insecta > Odonata > Coenagrionidae > Pyrrhosoma > Pyrrhosoma nymphula. The sequence goes on along the minus strand of OY754327.1, from coordinate 144,303,908 downwards.
CAGCAAGCGGTTTCATTACAGAGACTGCTCTTGTACTTTGACAGTCGATGATGATCGTTCATTGCATCCTTTTGGTAGAAAACTTGCGTCCATAACTGTAGAAGATTTGAAAATATCACGATACATGATAGCCTTCCCTTGTATCACACACCATCGAATTTTGGCATATGAATCGTACATGATTAGTATAGCTGCCAACTTCAAGATAATCAACTGAGCGACAACCAGTAACTAAATCGTAATATCGTAATATCATCAAGGTAAGAAAGAGCAAAAGGTTTCCCTCAAAATTTGTTAATAGAGAAATGTAGGTTAATCGATATGCTCCAATGTCATACGGTGACTTTTTCTTCGGCCATTACGGTATCATCTCCGAAAAATGAGTTTCTCTAGTCACGACTACCAAAGGCGACCTAATATGACGTCCTTCGGCGGATAAAGGAGGATATGTGGAGAAATGTCCGCAAAGTGGAGTGCAAACAACTGGTTCCTTCCTCCATCACGACCTAACATCGGCTCGCACGGCAATGATCTAGCGCCAGTTTTCAGGACCTAATAACATGGAAGCCGTTCCTGTTCCTCCTAATTCACATATTTAGCTCTCCTTGAAGGCTTTCGTTGTGTGAATTAGAGTGACAAGGGTGAAACCATAATAAGAGGAGAATTTGGCAGAGCCCTTAAAATCATTAAAGGAGGAAAGGCTCCAAGAGTTTTGTTTTCCCAATTGAACTTATAAAGCCAGCAGGAAGAGGATAGCAAGAAACCCAGTACTAACTGGTGTGCACCATATGTGAATCGGGAGTAATTCCTGAAGACTACGGGAAAAGTTTAATTGTACTGATACTATAAAAGGCTAGAGCGATAAAATTTTAAGATTACCATAAGTACCCTAAGCTTCATATCACATGCTTCTAAAATCCTAACTACAGTAACATTGCACAGGATAAAGAATATACTGGACTTATCCTTAAGTGAAGACCAGTGCGGATTAAGCACTGGAAGAGGGACACGGGAAGTAATTCTGGCAATGAGACTATTGCTACAAAAAATATAAGGAAAAATAAAAATGTATTAATTGCCTTTTTTGACATAGAAAATGGTATAAATTATGTTCGTTGGAACAAAATGTTCCAAATACTTCAAAAACGTAACATCTCATAGAAAGGCAGAAGAGTAGTCACATCAATAGTCGTATTTACATTAACTTTCAAAGAGTATAGTGTAATGCAAGTTGGTGACAGCTCACCCCCTGCCACACAGCCTTGAGGTGGCTTGCAGGGTATTTTTAGATGAGTAATTTGTAATATCTATAAAAATGCAGTCATCAGAATGGGAAAATGCCACGAAGAAGCAAACATAAAAAAAGGAGTAGGACTGGGGTATACTTTCTCACCAATACTTTTCAATGTTTCAATGCTCAAAATGGATTCATTACTGAGAGATAATGCAGAGACAATTTGTTTACAATTAAAAATTTACAGAGAAGATTATGAGAAAAGGAAATTAAGTACTTACGGCTTTCATAGATCTAGGAAAAGCATATGACACCGTGCCACGGCATAAGTTATGGAAAGCCCTCCATCTCCTGAGTACAGATGATCAGTTAATAAATATTATCACAGAATTGTATAGAAATAATGTGTCGTACATAAAATATGGAGAAAGACTGCCGAGACCCATTGCAACAACTAAAGGCTTACGTCAAGTCTGTAGTTTATCACCCTTACTTTTTAACGCCTATGTAGAAATTTTATTTAAAAAATGGAAATAATCTTGCATAGGCATGGGATTTCCAGTGAATGATCATAATTTACTCACGCTTAACTTCGCTGACGACCAAGTAGAGCTGGCTTAGGATACATTTGACTTGGAGTTTATGATAAAGAGATTATAGGTACTATAAATATGAAAAATGGGGATTAAGAGTAAACTTGAAAAATCAATAGTGAAGAAAAATCCGAAACATTGATCGACAATGGAACGGTGGTTAATCAAGTGGGGGAATTTAAATATTTGGGTGCAATAATTAATAGAAATGATCTAGGAGAGAAAAAATTAAACATAGGATTCAAGAAAGTAAAATAATTTTCGGCTGCTTAAATTCCAAATGGAATAAATATATTTCAAAGAAAAATGATAGACGAATTGGTCAAACACTTGTAGAATCAGTGCTGTTTTATGGCTGGGAAGCCTGGGTGATCACCAAAGACCTAGAAAGATGGTTTAGAGCTGTTGAAATGGATTACCTAAGAAGAATAGCTAAGGTATCGCGCTTACAAAGAGTTACTAACGAGACGATCTGCAATCGTATGGGAACGACGGATGGTAACCGACAAAATTGAGAAGAAAACACTGGGATGGTTTCGTCATTTGTTAAGAATGCCAGAAAATCGATGGCCCGAACAAATCTTCCAGTGGACACCTCCTAGACGGAGGTTGATCTAGACAGCTGTGGATGGAAGGAATTAGAAAAGATATGGAAAATAGAGAGCTAGAGGAAGAAACAGCCCAGTATAGAGAGGTTTGGAGAAGGAAATCGGACAGGCAGCATCTAGCTGTATGATATTCTACATGTGTAAGCTATGGAACAGAGATTTAGATCGCCCAGGCTAAGATAACATTCAACATAAAGAAAACATTCCTGTGCGCTAACAATCAGCTTGAACATAAGAAGCGTATGTATGAAATTTAGTACTACACGGAAGTGAAAATTGGACATTTGGAGTGACGGAAAGAAGAAAATTAAATGCCTTTGAGATGTGGTGCTCCAGAAGACTATTCAAGATACGGTGGACTGATAAAGTAACCAAGAAAGAAGTACTTCAACGGTTAGGTGAAGAACGAAATATGTGGAAGGCCTAGAGAAAGCACAGAGATTCACTGGTTGGTCATATTCTGAGGCACCAGGGAATTCTAAACACCATTTTGGAAGGAAAGGTAGAAGGAAAAATACTGACGGGGTAAGAAGCGGCTTCAGTACATAAATCAAATAATGGAAGACGCCAAACTGTACCAACAACGTAGAAATGAAAAGAATGGCCCAAGGTAGAAGAAGATGGAGACTTGCTACGAACCAATCTGCGGAGTGCTAGCAACAGAGAGTAAGGGCTACACGAGATCAGGAATGGAACGCTTCCGCACCATGGTTTTTTCCGTAAATCCTGGAGCTTCTCAAAGGAAATTATAAGCAAAATAGTGTTGCTATAAGAATGTGTAAGTCCTTACTATAGCCACATGCAGCTAAAACTTGAAAAAAGACGCTACTCAGAAGGATAATTCATAGTATATCGATAAAATTACTTTTATATTTCCATCAACCGTTCATTATGTTTAAAGACCATCAAGGACTTCGGGTCATGAACCTTCTTGTGAATACATATTATTGTAAATGTAGTCATACAACATGCCATTGGTCGTAATTTATTTTCGCCTTTCCCTTCGATACTACGAATAGATTTGTTTCAATCTTTATATTTACTCTTACTCAGACTTGTTGGAGGGGGGGTAAAGTCCTTGCTAGCCCTGGTGTCGCGAGTTCGAATCCCGCCCAGGGAGATTTTCACCAGCCAGGATATGTATGTTTGTGCATTTTTAATTACGAGTTCATTGTAAGAAAGAGCTATCAAATCCTATATACGCTTGAGTAATAAAGACGATATTCATTCAACTATTTAGCATTGAAATAATTAGTGAAATCCACTGAGACGGACGGTTGGGTTATATTTTACCGGGAAAGGCGCGCTCGAGGTTTAGAGGCTAGATTTGGTAGAATTTTACCCTAGGCGAAGCAAAACGCTTCGCTGAGCCCACCAAAAGGGCTTTTTACCGACCTAGGCTTCAACCATTATATTGGCATTCCCAAGGATGGAAGAGGGCATAGATATATAAAGTTTCCCCAACCTATCATCCATTCTCACAATCTCTGCTATCTTGCGTGAGAATGACAATTAAGTAGACGAAATCTCGCTGGGTGATAAGCTGTTTATATCACTATTTAAATGGGTTTCTACAGCGATCTCCAATTTTGTTGAACGAGTTAAGAAAAAAAATGAGCACTATACGTACGCGTTTTTACGCATCAAATCGAAAAACTGAATTCTTTCCAATGCCTGCCACCTAGAAACCTTAGAAAATCCTTAATGAACAGACGAACATGCTTTAAACGCCAAATTTCACCTGCCTTAAGTCCCGGATTTCACAATAAAATTATTTTTTATTTATTTTCAGCCCCTAAGCCAGCTGTCGTTGATTACGGCTACGTAAGCGGAGGAGGTGGAACGCTGGGCCACACATCGCCGAGCAACGGGAGCGCGGGCATGGTCATCGGCGGCGGGATGGGTCCCCTCGGCGGGGCCGTGCCCACGTGCGCTACGGGCAACGTATTGGGGAGCGCCGGGGGAGGAGGGAGCGCGGTGGCGGGCAGCGGCGTCATCTGTGGCGGTGGAGGACTGGGGGCGGCGGGACTGCCACCGGGCGCGGGACGCACCAACTTCACCAACAAGCAGCTCACCGAGCTAGAGAAGGAGTTCCACTTCAACAAGTACCTAACGCGGGCGAGGAGGATCGAAATAGCCTCGGCGCTGCAACTGAATGAGACCCAGGTGAAGATATGGTTCCAGAACAGGAGGATGAAGCAGAAGAAGCGCATGAAGGAAGGCCTGATACCTCCGGAGCCGTCCCTCTCGGGCCCCGGGGCCCTGCCGGCTCTGTCGCCCACGTCCATCACCTCATCCTCGACGGCGGGTGGGGGCGGCGGGGGAGGTGGCAGCGTGAGTGGTGCGAGCAGCACGAGCAGTTCGCCAGCGGGGTGCGGCGGCCGGCACGGCGATGGGAGCCGGGGAGCGGAGCTCGACGTGGGGTTTGCGGAGGCGGCAGCGGCGGAAGCGAGCATGCAGGCGGGAAACCAGGAGGCTCGAGGATCGCCGAGGATGGGACAGACGTGACCTATGCGGAGGAATAATTACCGTCCGGCCTGAGGGGACTTCGCAGTTTCCACCAGCCTACAGCCCCAATTTGAGCAAAACAATGAGTGCAAAGCGCATGCCTTTCATACAAGCTTGGTTACGTCGTCTCTCCGGTTCGAAGGGCGCATAAAATGATTTTTTTGTGTGAGCATCGTTAGGTAGTACACTTCATATTCCTCATCATAGAGGATCGTTCCACAGATGGAAGAACTCGATCTTTGAGGAGCATCCATTTTCGTTTTGGTTCGAGTAAAATGATTCGCGCTACAGCTCAAAAACTTCACCGCTTTGATTTTAGCATGGAGTTCAATGGTGTGAATAATGACGAGAGAAAATGGAACGTCAAACTTAGAGACCACCTGCCAATTCTCGCCTAATCAAATTCAATGATACGTGAAAAAGACTTGAATAATTATCTCAGGGAAGTCTCACTGAATTGATCAAAGCTAGAAGATCTCTGATTAAACGGCAGGTGTCAATGACTGAGGTGACAGGAAACTCATAAATTGTTATCAAGGAAAGTTTGACCTGCGTTTCCTCTGTAAATGCTTGGACTGGTCTAAATAGACCATGATCGATATAAAAATAAACTCCACACAAGCGAATGAATCACTAGGTGAAAGTGTGCCCTTAGGGTGAAGTGGTGTCTTTTTCGGCACTGATCGAACAGATGAAACAAGGAGTAAGAAATTGTAAATGTTCCTATACACATCGTTGGTTTGAATGTGATAAAAACTGCAGTGGGCAAAGATATATGATCCAGATAAATAAAAAACGCTCAAACGATGTTCCTTCATTCGAGAAAAATACCAATCGCCTAAAAGGATATGTGACTCTTTCATGCCCAGTGAATGAAATGAGTATAATAACTAACAACTGAGGACTAATGACGTAATATATCTTATCTTAATAATACTACAATGTGTGTGAAATGAATTAGTATATGAGGAAAATCCTGAGTGAAACCATGAAAACATGTATCAAGAGAGGTGTTTTATTTATTAAATGCATGAATTAAAAAATATTTGGGAGTCTTCATTGCTTACCTCAATACTTTTTGCATCTATTTAGACCTTCAAAATGTACATACAAGGACAAGTGAATATAAAATACAGGAATGAATAATAATGGACTATCGGGTGATATTTTATGTATAATATAAACTTTCAGTTTTAACCACTAATATAAAAACAGGGATACGGCCAAAAGCGGACGCAATGCCCAAATAATAGTTTCACACTGACAGCGGCCCCTGTAAGCCACATTTTGTCAACAAACATTTGTTGCAAACAAAATATTCTAACTTCAACAACAACGATTGACATTTGGACGCTACAGAAGTGATTCGAGGTATTTTAGCAGAAATTATTTGACCTACCTGGCGGCAATGCCTATTAATTTCCTCTTTTAATTTTCCATTTCGTCATTCATCTTGGGGCTCTTTATTGCAGTCAAAGTCTCACATTTTAGCAAACACACAGGGTGAAGTAGATAAATGATTTCAAGTCGATAAATTGAAATGCTTTGCTTATATCATGCAATGGAAAAAGTCATATTTTGTCATGACACTAGCCCTTTTTCTGTAATTCTCTATTTTCAACAACGGAGTTCGATTGTGCATTCAACAAAAGTGTTATGTTCTCTGTATACTAATGATACTACTAATAATATGAACCAACGCATATGCCAGGCCAATGGCCTACTTGTAACCGTTTAATAATAATAATAATACGGAGTCTTCTCCATAATGAAGTCTTGCAGGGAAACCAATATAAATTCATGATTTCATTTTAAATCAATTTTTCTCGAAAATTGAGTTTTATTTTAATAAACTGTCACACATTTGGATTGAATTAACCTTAATTCTATTCTAGTCAAAATAAATGAAAATGCTATTGATTTTTTTTTTTTTGCTCTCCGACGATTCTGGTGGTCCGTATGCCCCTGCGATCCCGATAAGCCATTGGCTTGTCATCAGGTTTCTCAGGGGCCAAACCACCAGAACTTAACAAACACCCATGCCCTGGGCAAGTGAAAAACCGACCCAGGCGGGATTCGAACCCGCGACCCTCGGATTAGCAGGCGAGGACTTTACCCCGCCGCCACCGGGGCCGGCAAAATAAAATTCTTGATTAATTAAAAACTGAATTTATGCTCAATACATTTTAAGGCGCAAAGATCACGGCTACTCCCAGGATACTGTGAATAAATACCGAATTCCACTGAGGGAGGTATAAATAAATTTAGAGGCAAAAAAATAAAGGCATAAAATAAGTTCTTTTTTTCATTACAAAACAATAAAAAAATTGGTTATATCCTAGATAGTTGATAAATCGTCCTGGCATTAAATGATAGTAATCAGATCGACTAATCAAGTTAGGCAGTAAATGCGCTGGCAATAAAGTTATAGGTATCAAAGCCAATGATCATCATACATAAATAATAGCATATTTCCAATGGGTTCGTTAATGCACATCCTAAATTTTATATATAGTGCTATACATACGTAGGTAAATTGAGAATAATCGGAGGATAATATCATCTGGAGCAATCTTAAAAGCCGAGAGCGGGACTGAGAAAATCAAAGGGACGAAATAGAAACAAATCAGAAGGCAATATATATATAGGAAGAACCAACGAGTTCGATCAACACCAATAAATTTACATAACATAACTGTTTTCTAATCCATACTTCTTACCGTCGCAATAACGAGAATGATATCCAAGGACTAGTAACATAACGATGTAGTCAAAGCTTGCAGAAGTTGCCTACGGTCTTCGTAATTTCTAGCATGATTTGCGAGTAGATACCGACAGGCGTGAGGGATTTCTGCTTATTTTTCAGATGATTTCCTAATGTCACAGAGACGCAATGGCTATGCTTCTTTTCTACCCACTGCATGGGTCTTTGTTAAATTTTATACTATGGTCTTATTGAGTTTAAAGCTTTTCCTTCTTAAGACGAATGAAATGATACGAGTAGTAATGAAATTGATAAGTGCAGTAAGATACGAGTAGTCATGAAAAATGATAGATGAAGTATGAGAGGGAAAACCTGAAGTGGACTAACATTCAAAATGATAACTGAGATGAAAATAATTCCAAACTAACATTAACTATTGAGCCAAAAAAAAAGAAAAATAGTACATACAAAAATTCGAATCACGCATCAACTACGAATTGATTAGCTACCCTTTGCATAGGTTAAGATGCATACTTTTCCTCGATATAGCCACTGACACTCTTGCTGTCTACCTCAAATAAGACATGAGAATAGAAGATTAAGTAATTCAAAAGGATGTTATTAGAAATAAATAACCATTGTACCTACGTTTACCGACTCTAATACCGTTTGTGGTTTCCGGCGTGACTTTGAATTCATTTTGAATGACTAGGTTATACTTTGTTTTTCCACAATACATTTTAATTTCACACGACCATGGTATCGAAGGTTAACGTCATCATCAGGTGCAAATACAAATTTGTGGGACACTTATATACATAGTTGAGAGTGGAGAGGACTAAAACCATTCGTCTACACGTTACATGTCGTTATCCAGGGATTCAACGTTGGCTAAGATATCGTAGGTAACTTCCACAAGTTTGGAAATTTCAGAGAGGGTTAGCGATTAACTATTCATTTGGAATCTAGACGCCCTGATTTGAATGGCAAGATTCAAGAGGATTTTTGACGGAGACACGGCCGAAAGAAGCGGCGATTCAGGGCGGCGAGAGGAATGGGAAACACAAAGAGAGCAGGAGAAGAAGAAATTCCTTTGAGGTCTTGGACAAAGCTCCGTCTTGGACAACGTGTTGTGGAGCAGGACACGTACATACAACACAGTCCCCCGCCGCAGACATCTCGGATCAATCGTATCTGCCACCGCCATCTATGGACCACCCACCTACTAGCCTCCCTCACGGCGGGTGGCAAGGCCGACGGATAAAACCACGCGATCCAAGGTGCTTAAAGGCACTACATTCAGCCCCGTGGCTCATGTAACCGAGCATACCGTCCAAATCTATGAAAACATTTTGCACACACGTGGAGACCACAAAAAAGCGTACAGATTAATATTTTACCTTCCCGTCCATCATGATAGTTTTCTTGGTTTTTAAACAGTCTAAAAAACTTAGCCAAGTTATTACGAAATCAATAGGAGTGAAAAAGTAAAGAAGACTGGTCACCAAATTAGGATGGTTCTAATTCTACTATGGATATTTACTTTAAAATAAAAACATTATTTTACGCTAATTTCGATTTATTTTCACGCTACGGAGTCCAAAAACCTTTGAGGAAAGATATAAAACTAGCAATGCAACTCGAGCAGGAAGTAAAATTTTAAATTTTATTAATACCGTGTCTTCTTCTACTTGGGTCCACAGTTCTTACACTGATTGGCAGCTATTACAACCCTCAATAGATATCGATTTTCTCTCAGTCGTTTCATTGCGGTATAGTATGTGCGTACATCCGACATCTACCATGGTTTGATTAAGGTATTTAGATCTAGGTCAACCTCTATAGTTTTTCCCAGGAGTGTTACCCTCAATTATAGTAATTCCAATTCATTCATCTCTTTTTCATTTCAGTGTCTTCCAAAATATAGGTTGTTTCTCAGTTTTTGGAGGATTACATTTTAGGGGTCTTTTCTGTCCAACGAATTACCAAAAACCTCCAATAACACCATAGATCAAACGCTTCTCTCCTGCTTCTAGCTTTATACCATGTAGCACCCCCTATTCAGAGAGTCGGAAAAGTTAGGGTAGGCATGTACTAAGTGCTTTACCACAAGCTATCATAGTAACTATTTCATGGTAAATACAAACAATAGCTTATTATAACCCACACACATAAAATTTTAGTGTGGACAACACTAAGCTATCGTTTTTTATTAATTATAACTTGGTTCAACAAACTTTGGCCTGAAACAGTATCTTATGCATAATTTCTTTGGTCAGAATAAAAGAAAGGCATGACGATACTAATAAGAAAATATGAATGTCCAGGAAAACACTTATATCCGCTGGCACCTGTGAGTAAATCTAAAGATACGGAAGGAATGTCAAACTAATTAACTCGATACAGCTGCGTATGCAGTCTATATCATGGGGTAATTTTAGCAAGAAAAAAATTGCGTGCATTCCAAACAAACTCACATATGATAAATTATGTGAATATTTTATAACCGACAAGGGATAACGCGACAAATACAACATGTGAGAGCTAAAAACTACCAGAGGGTCAAAGAGTGTGCCAGCGAGCAAGGGCAAGCGAAGCCATGCGATCACGACCGGGCTGATATGAGACACGCGATAAGCTGTGCGCTTTAGTGAAAAATGCGTGAGACCGAGGTGAGGCGATTAGACCGGGAGATATGAAGCAAGGCGCAATGTATTTCTATTTAGTGGAATGGAAAATTGTTGTCCCTTAAAAATACCTACAAGCAGTAATCCGCTCTAAGACAGCGGCTAAAAGAAAAGATACCGAGCTAAGGGAACAAGGAGCACTTAAAGAAGATATTAATCAGACAAGAAGATTAAATTCATCCTCTTAAAAGGCTCTCATACAATGCAGCCGTTATTTGAATCTTGTTCGCGACGAGGTTACGATCCCATTTCTAAGCTGAGAATACGATAAGGCTTTCAAATACCGCGTATTTTATTCGAAACAGCGCGTGCCATTGCGAAACCATTATGTTCCGCAGCACTTCCTCGCAAGACAAGCCCAAACAAGGTAAGGTTGAACCAGACAGCGCATGCGTCGAGCACTTGAGTATTAGTTTCAGAAGCAGTCATTCTCAAACCAAGAATCGGTTAGTATTAGAAGAAAGTAGTAGATATGTATCTTATATTAGGCTACAGTAAAGGGAAAATCAATTATGAGATAGTAATACGAAAATATTAAGCAGGAAAAACTAATATACATATAATCTTATCAGCAGAAGATCCTTTCATAATGATAAATAGCCTTCCATTAATTTCTGAGGTACTTCCAACAAATATATTTTATTGTTTCAGGCTTGACTTCGTGGAAGTGATAGATATCCATTTTGAATTAAAAACTTCGTACTTTTCCACTCTTTATTTAAAAACTGCGACCGTTTTCACCTTAGTAAGGCATCTTATGGCACATTCTGAAGATTTGAGCGTTCCTTATATACACAGAGAAAGTTTTAAAACATTGGTGGGCGTTGGTTTGCGATGGGGGAGAGGGGAGTAGGGCGGTTAGGGCATGGCAGAGTTTACATTGCAACCTCAATTTTGCGAATTTTACCGTCCTTCAGCCGCTCAAGATTCCTCATCGAATAAGGCTCTCCCACCCTCCCTTTCAACTTCTATAGAATCCAGTCATTTTTAAGATATGAAAAACAGTTGGCAAGGGTGATTAAAATCATCACTCTCACTTGATTGCAGCCTTGGCTGTAGATTTATTTACCACAAGAGCATTTTTAATATACATAGCAGGGTTGAGGCCGAGAACTATTGTGTGTTGGGCAAAGCTTTTAAGTACACCGACCCAAGCCTTACGAACAGAATGTGGAGAGGGGGTGGTGGGAAATTGGGAGAGGTTGGAGGAGTACTTATTAGGCTACAGTAAAGGGAAAACCCATTATGAGATAGTAATACGAGTAATACGGTGAAACTCTTCCAACTGTCCTCCCCGATTCACTTTCCTTCCTTTCCTCTCCCAATTTTCCACCACCCCCTCTCCACATTCTGTACATAAGGCTCGAATCGGTGTACTTCAAATCTTTGCCCAACCCCCAATAGTTCTTGGCCTCATCCCTGTTATGTGTATAAAAAAAATGCTCTTCCTACCTGTTTTGTCCTCACTCTGCCATGCCCTAACCGACCTGCTTCCCTCTCCCCCATCGCAAACCAACCCCCACCAATTTTTTAAAACTTTCTCCGTGTATATATAGCATGCTAAAAGCTTCAGAATGTGCCAGAAGATTCCTTATTAAGGTGAAAACGGTCGCAGTTTTTAAATAAAGTGTGAAAAAGTACGAAGTTTTTCATTCAAAATGGACTTCTAATAAAGGTTACACCGAAGTCGAATGGATGGATACGATGGATTTACAAAACCACTTGGGGTCATCTTAATGAAGTCCACGCAAGGTTTACAAAGCAATATTTACATTGCAACCTCAATTTTGCGAATTTTACCGTCCTTCAGCCGCTCAAGATTCCTCATCGAATAAGGCTCTCCCACCCTCCCTTTCAACTTCTATAGAATCCAGTCATTTTTAAGATATGAAAAACAGTTGGCAAGGGTGATTAAAATCATCACTCTCACTTGATTGCAGCCTTGGCTGTAGATTTATTTACCACAATAGTCACTCTCGCTTAAAATTCCTGAGGGGCATAATAATGTACACAGATCTAGATTACTGGTATACCAGTAATATTTTGATTATTGTGCATAAATAGTGCACAAATTATAAAACAAAAGTTCATGGGCTGCCTTTTTCAATATTATAATATTCAATTTATAATATTTTAAATATTCAATTTAAAATTTCAGCCGGCCTCGGTGGCGGCAAGGTAAAGTCCTCGCCTGCCAAACCGAAAGTCGCGGGTTCCGAATCCCGCCTGGGTAGGAAATTTACACCTCCCAGGGTATGGTTGTGTGTGTTCGTCTATATAATAAATACTTAGTAATTAGCTTTGGCTGTTAAGTATATAAAGATTATTATTATTATATTGAGGAAAAAATTGTTTCCGGATACATACTCCAATACCTACACCGAGGAACGCCAGTCATACTCGTGACGTGGCCTACGAGGCGAAAGTTAGCCAACATAAATCGTCTTTAAATTCTTATTTCATAATAATTTCATTAAATATTGAATAAAAACCTGAGTTGTCACCAAAGTAGTAAATAAGTCGTTATATTAGGTAAATGGTTAAAATAAGATGGTTTAATCATTTTTCTCGTGGGTATAATCATACTTTCCTAGACCTTCACACTGACCATTTAATTGGGTAGTTCAAGGGCTTAGGTCATCACACTTCAGGAACGAAATCAACTTCACCACTTGAACATTCACAAAACATTTGAATCTCACATTGCGAATGGGTAAGTTTACTAAGTCCCAGAATCATAATATTTTTCGATTCAACCATACATTTTATGTCGTGTTCCCCATATGAACAATTTAAAATTAATTATGGAGTTAATTGCAATATATATTCTGGGTCTAAGGAAATCATGCTTTTCAAACGACCGCTTTCGCGCCAAAAAGCGACTTCCCCGGATATTGTCTGTAAGGAGTCTGTAAGTGTAGCCATGAATGTAGAAGCTGTAGCGCTGCTTATTCACTCCTCTCCGGGACTATCTCAGACTCAAGTAAAAATAAAGTTAGACGAAGGATGTCATGTAAGGGGCTGGAATCCACACATTTTTTCGTGTCATTTTCCTTAATATACCTCCGAAAAATTTGCCGATAGTAAGAGCAACTTCGGACTTCCGGACGTAGCATATCATTAAATAAGAAGGAGATAACAGGATAACATCTTCGTTGTTAGTGGCTGAATGATTCCTAAGCACCTAGAAAAGCAACAGGGATACGCTGTGAAAGCCACAATTCAAGGTGTCATTCATCTTTCCAATTCCCATAACTTCTTCCAGTAATATATTCCTATACATACGCTATGGAGGTAATGGTTGTTTATTGACGTTCACTGTCCCATCCACAGGTATGGACTATATAATTTAATTTACGACTGTAAAAGAGCAGACTGAGAATATTGAATGATAGTTAACTAAAACGTATTGCCTGATTGTGCAATGTGCATTAATACATTGAAATATCAGCATTTCCATATTATATACCTTTAATTGAACTTTATTTCCTTTTAAGCCAATGTCTAGTAGACATTTGCTACTGCAATGAAGTTTGTCTTTACTGTTTTAATTATTGGGATGAAAAATGTGTAATGACGAACTCATGAGAATTATTAAGATTAATTATTTTCCAATCATTGCATTGTACAAATGATGCGATACGCTGTCACGCGCACTGGTGTAAAGATATACACCAAGGGGAAGTAATTCGCCATGAAAAAATCATTTGGCTTGACCGGGATTCGAACCCAAAGTAAAACAAAAAATAAAGTATAAACAACAAGTTTGAAGGAATTTCCACAGTTAGTGCTTATTTCCCTCCTTGATGGATTGATACCACATTGTTAAGCCTGAAACCATGACTTTAGTTTTCATGCAGCGATTTCTGCGGGTCGAGTAGGAGCACAAAGAGTAAGTAAGAGCACCGCGACCAGAGGACTTGCAAACAATTCACGCTTTGAGAACTGACGGTATTGACCGCCTATCCAAAGTAGGTCTTATTTCAACATCTTGTAAAAGAACAGGAGAAATCTAACCTCTTTCGCAGTCACAACCTTAACAACCTTGCAGTCACACATGGTCAAGGAAAAATTTAGGGTCATAATGAAAATTTTAGTCGAAGTTAAAAAATTAGCAAGCAGTTTAAATTTGAAAAGTCAGAGCTTTCGATAATAGTAAAAATTCGTTCTGCCGATAATACTCTATATGGCTATATAGATGAAGAATGTTCAACGGAACACCGATATTGAGAAAATAGCCGAAATGGCCCGCGATATAGCACAGAGCCATGTAAGTAAGGCCAGACACGGCCACGCTTAAACGATCATTTGAATAACTCGCTTCATAGAAAGGTTATGACTGTCTTTCCTCTTTGTTCTTCTATAACCGGATCATGACACTTGATTCAGTGTTTAATCCAAACCTCTGCTTCCATCTACCCCTCACATTTTTCCTGCATCAACCTCACATTCCCTCGCCCTTCCGCGACTCTTCTTCCGGTCTTATTTATACGCAACACGCAAACGCCATCCCGTTTTTCGATGTTTCAGTTCGACACCTCGCCCGCCGTCCCCAGCCTCGGGCTCGTCTTCGCCTACTCCCCGGCCAACGCGGATGGACGGCGCCTACACCCTCCTCCTCCCCTCGGCCCTCTCTTCCCCATTTTCACCCACCCACCCTCCACCTCACCCAAAGAATCCTCTCCTCCTCATCTGCCCACTCTCCGCATCCACGTCTCTTCTTTTCCCCTACCTTTCCCCTTCTGTCCCTCTCATTGTCTCTCATATTCTCTCCCTCTCCCTCGTACACCCCTCCTTCCCTCCTCTCCTCCTTTCGCAGCTGATGGATATTAGAAAACTTTCCCAGGCAAGGCAATCCATCACTATTATCTGGTAGCAGACGCGAAAAATAATAACGCTTAAATATGTTCCGCGTGTCCCCTCTCGCCCATGGATACGAGAGCATTGGGTGTGGAAAGAGAGTGAGAGAAAGAGAAAGAAGGTGGAGGGACGGTAAATGGGTTTTTTTGGATGGAAAGGGTGGCGATGAGAGGAGGAAAAAGCAGCGAGAAGGTGACGATAGAGAACAACGGACGAGGATGAGTGAGGGGCTTGAATCGAAGAAGACAGTCAGGGAGTGCGTTAGGCAGGACACGGAGATATTTATATTTTATGAGAGGGGAGGGGGGAAGAGGAGGAAGAGAGACGTAGTGCGTACGTGACGTGTACACATTTATAGCTTTACGGTCAGAGGGGTGATAGCGTGGTTGACAAGGGAGGGAAGGAGGGAAGAATGGGTAATCAAGTCGGGGAGGAGTGGAAAAACAGGCGGAGGGAGGTAATGAGAGATAGCGCTGGAGAGCCGGGTGAGAACGAGGAGAATGGCAGAACAGTGGAAATGGAACGGGAGAAAGGGACACGATGTTCGAGAGTGGTTTCTGATAAGAGGTGACACCGAAGTCAAAGAAGTGACGAGGGCAGCCGAGGAGGAGTTTGAGGCTTCCGAGTGTATCGGTGGTTGGGAGGGAAGGGAGTTCACGATGGGAAGGTGAGGACATTTTTGAGGGTCGGAATGATATGCTGGGGGCCGGACGCGGAGCCGTGGCGGGGGCGTGCGGGTGGCATTAACGGGGCGGACGATGTGACGGTGTCGAAGTGGTCTTTCGGGGGCGGTAGGAGGTTCTGCCGCCCGAAGAGCAGGTTCCCTCCCTTCTCCTTTGACTTGAGAGGAGTCCCTCCCGAAAGTGGCAGTCGGAGAACACATTTCGAGACAAAACTCCTCCGGAAGTTGCACCATTTCAGTCTCATGATGTCCAAGACGTCCGACCGTCCCAATTAAATTTCGGTGGCACTCTCGAAGCGTGAGAGGAGGGGTACGGGTGTGAGCGAGAGACGGTACAAGGGAGGCGGGTGGAAGTCGAAAGGACTGAGGCAGGATTCCGCGCCGATTCGGAAGGAACACTCCTCAAAGTCTTTACGAGGTGACACGCCCGGCAGGATAAGTTTTTAGGGACGGAATTTTCATCTTTATTTTCGTTCCTTGACTTTTCATTGTAATTTTTTTCAGCACGAAGTGACGAAAAAAGTTTCCACCTCATCCATCTCCCGATGCAAATCTGTTTGACTCGTCCATATATCTGACGCGTGCTCTAAAACCCGGATATTCCTAGCATCTGGGAAATGACAAAGATATCACCTGGGAATATGTTATACTTTTTAAATTTTCATCCGGAAATATTATCGAGTTATTTTCAAAAAATGAATCCCAAATGGAAAGTATGGCCGATTCCACCCGTGAAGTATTTTACGAGTATTATCAAAGGACCTTTAGTCCGTTTTAACGCATCATATATTTTCCGAGAGTAATGAGGGGACTGCAATTAAGCGAAAATCCTTAACCAGAGAACACTTTCAGCGTTAATAACTTACATGTAGACTCACTTTATATTCGTATCACATGCTTTCATCGGATTATGCTTCCACAGTACATATATGATTATTTTCATGAGAAAATAAAAAAAAATCAATAAAAACAATCAAATCTCACAAAAATATTCTTCGATAGTGGCATATTGTGCTTAAATGTGATTAGTGTACCCCAATTGCCATTTAAATAAGCCTGGAGCATCGTCGGTAATTAAACTCGCATACCTAACAGAAAGAATAAAACTAAACGCTTGGCATTGCATCAAAGGGGAAAAAATAAACAAAGTATTTCCGGCTTTACATTTATAACTCTTCCAGTAAGCACATCATTCACCAAATGCGATTTTCGAAATCGAACTAATGCAATTATAATCTGGAGAAAATATAGAGTGGTCTTCAAAAGAGCCGCAAAAACCTTCACATTACATTCCATACCTGCACTGTTACCTAAACACAAATGGCAGAAATATATGATTAAATTAAAATAGCAGTAAATTAATAATTATTTAGGTAACACTAAGAAAGAATAAGAAATGCATTCAAAAATAAAGAAATAGAAATTGGCGAAAAAGAAAACAGAAAACTGCAACGATCAATTCAAGATTTATCAGCACGTCATCCCACATACAAAATTAAACTTATTACCCGAAAATAACTTTTTTTAAATATGAAATGAGCCGATGTTCTTCGCCATTATTATGCAAAAGCGTCGTGAACATTATAAATTTAGTCCCATTCAAGATGACCAGTTACTAACCGAGAAAAATGCCTGAGAAGAAAAAGCTTATTATATAAAAAAATAAAACTTGAAAAAATCCACAATTTTTGGTCAAAACATGTACGCACATCTGGATTATAATGCTTTTGCATCATCATCAGGTGCTTGATTGGTCAATCAGACACCTGATGATAATGCAAAAGCATTGAAATCCGGATTGTACGTACATGTTTTGACCAAAAATTGTGGATTGTAAAAGTTTTATTTTCGTTATATAAAATGGAATTACACCAAGTCAAACCGAATCTTATTTCTTTTAAAAGCTTATTGTTTCTAAAAAAAAAAAGAGAAATCAAAATTCTAATGTGAAATGAATTATTTCCTGGGAACTACCAAACCTAATTTCTTATTAAGTATGTATGTAGTTAAGGTATGAGGTACGTTCCAAAACATTGACTAAAATATGAGGTATTCCATCTGGAATAATTGTCATCATGAGAGCATTAAAACTGCAACCAAAATTACTTGCAAAGTGAATCACGATAATTTCTTCTACATCAGACAATGCAACGCTTTAGTACGTTACAATAAATTACTTGTCATTGCATATAATATTGCGTTTAGTAATAGAAGGGAGCTGATGACGGGGATCTTGGATAAGGATATGAAGAAAAGGCTGGTGAAGACCTTTATATGGAGTGTAACGTTGTATGGAGCAGAAACGTGGACTCTGAGAAAAGAGGATGCAAAAAGGCTGCAGGCATTTGAGATGTGTGTATGAAGGAGGATGAAGAAAATGCGATGGACGGAAAGAAAGAAAGACAAATGAGGAAGTGCTTGACCTACTAGTAGTAGTAGTTTGTGAGGAGTGGAAACCTCTGAACGAGATAAGGGGAAGGCATGGTAGGTGGCTGGAAGCGGTGATGATGGGCAATGGGTTGCTCAAGGCCGTGATAGAGGGAAGGATGCTGGGCAAGCGGGGAAAGGGAAAAAGAGAATAGGTGTTATGGACGGGGTGAAGAAGGGTAGGACGTACGCGGAGATGTGCATAGGTAAAAAAAACTCAAGAACCGTGTCACTTGCGACGACGATTAGGTATTCAATCCGAAGACTGGTTCACTGCAGTCCACTCCTCTTCTACTTTTCTGTATATTTCCTCATTTATTATTTTACCACCCATCCGTCCATTTGATTTTCAACAGCCACCTTCAGTATCACCTTCTATTCGTCTATGATCTCTTTTCCAAACAGTTATGTCTCTGCTCCTTATTCAACTACCCTCCACATGAATGCTTTCAGTCTAATTCTCAGATTGTACTCGGATTCATTACACAGTTTTTAATTTATTGTGAATTTTTTCGACGCAAAGACATTGAAAGTAGTCAGAAATTTTCTAAAAATATGTACTGCGCGCATAATACGACTCCCCACAGGGAGAAGAGCGTCAATGACCATGGCCAAAATGAGGAATTCTCATTCAAATGACGAATTAAACCCTCTTCATCCTGATTCTGCGATATATATACAGCACTGTAGGACCTCAATGAAAAGAACAATATTAAGTGTTCTCGTAAAAATATGCATGAACTGGTACCTTGCGGACAAATTGCCGGAGCATAAAAATTAAAAATATGAAAATGAATCACAATATCAACCACTTATACAAAAGGAGGTTGCGTAAATATGGATGAAAAATCACTATTCGATAATGCATGAACTTTTCAATTCTTGAACTGTGACAAGGAACGAAGGTCAAAGCTCGAAAAATAACACCTCAGGCTCGTTAGAGCAGGTCACTACCCTAAAAGATTAAGTATAAATAGAAGAAGTGTATAATGGCAAAGATGAGAGGCGAAGAACATTATCACATAATATTGTCCATAAGGAGGCACATAAATATGTCAAGCCAGGAGTCGCTCAATCAGGAGGCTTAAAGCGTACGAGAAAAACGGAAGCAATAGCGGAAAGTGTGTTGTCACAGGGCCTAATATAAACGTCCGAACTACCGTAAATCATTTGTTACCAGAAGACCCACCACGTTGTACATGGCGAAGAAGGCGCAGAAAAGATCCCACTACGGTTATCCATTTGTAAACGGGTGTATTACTATCCCTTTTCCCACTGGCTATTCGGGAATTCCGCGATTGTTTACTCACAAGCTTTAGAGATTTCCCGAGAAACCGAGATAAAAAAACGAACACATGAAACAGCGTTGTTCACAAACAGTTACCGTCACTTCAAAATGGGGCTCCGGAGGGAATATTTCGAGGCAATATTTGATACAGCGGAGTTATTGATAAGAACTTCACAAGTCAATAAAGCTTGTAACAACACCTGTGCAAGCCTGCAGGTCTTATGAGACACGTCTACACAATGCACTTGGCTGGAGTCATTATACTATTAAAATCAATACTTGCAAGTGACAGTTTAATCAACTACCATCCAATATATTAAGCGTAATAGTTAAGCATCTAAAGCATGCCTTAGAACAACTTAGCAACTGGATTATGTCCAGCACCTTGAATATTGCTTCCTTATGAACTTCAATTTTAGGCTCTTGGCCGTGATTCAGCTTATGTGAAATTTCTGACTGCGTGTTAAATATGCCGGTAGATCAAATGAAAAAAAGAAAAACTCTAATGGGCGCCCACTAAATTTCACACAGGCATAAAAATAATAGGTAATATTTTTATACACATTGAACTTAATGTCAAGGAAGCCCTCATCTGCCAGGAACAAATCATCTGGTTTCAATAATTTTAATATGCTGCTGTTACTACTGCTACCCCTTCCCTTAGACCTTGCCGTGGTGGAAGGGCTTGCGTGCTCCGATGGCCCCTATAGCTGAACTGGCAGGAGCAATGCTCCTGGTAGACCCACCCATGCCAGATAGGCCGAATGTTAGGAGACAGAGGAATGGTGGTCCGCGCAGTGTCTGTTCCTCACTAAGGAGGCTGTAAAAGCGTCTGACCCCAGTGGGGCGGCCTCTCACGGGATGGTGCCACGTAAAAAACACTATTGAGTAAGGCCACGGAATACCAACTCAATTTTTAAAAACCTTGAAATCATGAACAGTTCTGACATAATTATGAATCCAGGCAACTACGGGACTCGGTACAGTGGGCCAGGTGTCGTGCCCAAAAGCGATGAGAGCAAGGCCCCTGGCGTCGTCATCACACAAAATCCTAGCTCGGAAGTAGAGACAAATACAGCAGCAGAGGAAAAGACAATGTAGAAGAGGAACGAAACAATCAGAATAGGCACGTGGAATGTTAGGACTATGCTAAGGGCGGGAAAGCTAGAGAATATAAAGCAAGAAATGAAGAGGGTGGGTGTAGTGTAGACATCATGGGTCTGGGCGAGGCAAGATGGAAAGATAGTGGGGACCAGTGGGGATTACTGTAGCGATGGCTATAGAGTGATTTATAGCGGAGGGAACGAAAGCCAGCGTGGGGTTGCATTCGTAATGAACAGGAAACTTAGTTTTAAAAAAGTCGTGTATTCACAGCAAATGAGTTATAGGATAATAGTTGTTGAGCTAAAGTCAGATCCAACGAATTTGGCTATAATCCAGATTTATATGCCTACATCTAATCATAGAGAGGAGGAGGTAGATGGTAGGAGGAGGTAGAAGGTGTATACGATCAGCTAGATGAAATAATTGGTAGAGTACCTGGGAGTATGTATTTGGCAGTAATGGGGGATTGGAACGCGGTGATCGGTGAAGGAAGAGAATAGCGGGAGGAAAGCGATTATGGGCTAGGAAGGAGAAATAAACGCGGCGAGAAAGCGGTGGATTTGTACCGGAGAAATAACCTAGTGATTACAAATACATGGTCAGACATCATCCTCGACGTAGGTACACTTGGAAGAATACGAGAGACAGATATATTACACTCTTCACTCTTTCAGACACTTTCATCAACTGTATGAGATGTATAATATTCCCTTCGCCATCCCCTGATGAATCTACCATACTTGTCGCTGCTGCTCATGCAATCTAAATACAACTGACGCTGGATTCGGAACACGACATCCAGTACTCATAAAAAATAGTTCGAATGAAGGCTGGTTGATCAATCATATAAATTATCATTGCCCAACAAAACGAGCACTATATATTTGTGAGTGCTTTCCAGGCTATGATGGTTCTTCATCAAGGCTGGAAACGCCGGAAATAAAGTGTGTAGTTCTCATATTCGCGCACGGTTCTTCCACAACACTCCATTACAACTAACAAGCAAAATAATAAGGCACTTTATAGTCGCAAAGTGTTTATCAAAGCAAGTGAAACAAACAAGGGAATTAAGCCAAAATACGTGATTCAGCAGTTTAAAACGATCGACACAAATTAATACGTAATCATAGATATATTTGAACTACGCACGTTAAGAGAAGTCTAACTAAGCCTTTATATTGCGGCAATTGGTAAATCTGACATTTAGATAAAAAATTGGATGGCTGGGGTAAAATCCCGACGACTTCACAGAAAATGAACTGATTGTTTGCATTCGAGTCAGGAGAATAGAGTAAAAATAATACTATACAATTTAAATCTTTAAATCTTTTCCTGGTAGACTCCCCTAGAGGCACTGTATTTAGGGTCTCTAGACTCCCCTAATCCACAGCGCCTCTACCTCATTCACATACGGTCTTTTAGGGAAGGAATATTATTTTATTCCTCCATCCGTATTGCCAGGTGCTTAGCTACAACCGGTCATTCGGCAATTACGATTACTCTTTGGAATTGCAAACTGAAGCGTAATAACTACCGCATTTTAATTTTCTAATAACCCATTAAATGGCACCCTGCTTACAATTAAAATGTATCCAAAGTGTTATAACATTCACTCTTTTACAGTATTATCATTAATCTCCATTAAACACGCTCTCCTTACATTTATGCCACAAGTGGCCACTCAGGGCGCTATTTGTCGCTATGCACGGAGCCTATACCTAGTCCTTATAAATCATATTAGGGCCGTTATAAAATTCACCGCGGAATAGGACGTCTAGGTAGCTTACTAGGTTAAAGGTTGTACTTAAATGTGTACATGACATCACATAACACGCGCAGTTACTTTCTTTCGATTACCGATTTTCTTCACCCACCTTAAAAAATTATCACATTATTTCGGTTGCGTTTCGGTTTGGCTAGATAAATAGGTTTTCCAAGAGTCTTTGGAATTGTGTTGCCACATTCTTTTCTTGAAGTGCGGTCATCTGAACGGGGGAGTGACAGGTACTTAAAAAGGATTTTTCCAAAGTAGACAAAATATGGCCCATTACACCTTTCGAGGAAACTCCTCACTCACAAGATACCATGAGCCCGGAACTCATAACCAAAAGCTGGTCATTCATTTCCCAACAGTGTCCCACCTCGGTCCTAAACGATCCCTACGACGCTGCACCGGTTTTTAGGAAGGGAGGACGGGAAGAGGGGCGTGATTGTGTTAACGAGTGCCCTTTGAGGGAGTCCACCCTTCCCATCACCCGGCCACCAGCCGTTTTGTGTTTGCTCTGTCTTCAGTCACTCCCTCATCCCCTCTCCATCCACCGCAACCCTTTCATAAGCCCTCGACCTGGGTCAACAGTCGATACCAAGCACGGCTAAGCGCTTAAGAGGCACGTGAGCAAGCGGAGATCGGCCGTCCGATGATCCGTGTGAATGGTACCAGCGAAGTTAATACCCCGTTTTTAGACAGCAATTTAAATCACAATGCAATTATAAAACCATACGTGAAGAGTTGATAACATCAGGATATCTAACTCTTCTTCGTTAAATGGGAGAGAATTTAAGTGCAGACGATAAAAACAGCTATAAAGAATTTAACATGTTAGCAAAGATTCTGCCGCATTCCACGCAAAGTGCAGATATTGACATTTTTTAAACAGCTGTGGGTAAACGTAGTAATAGCTCTCTCTTTCATACACACTAGCACACCCCTCGTCAGAATCCTTACGGTTTAGAACCTTAGTCTGTCTCTTAGTATTTGGCCCATGTCACTTTTGCGGACGGTTTCAATGGCTTCAAGTCAAACCCCAGGGTAAGAGTTCCTCGAAGCGAGATAATTTGACAGACGGGCGGCACTGCCATTTGGTTAAAACGAGAAACCTCGGAACAAACTCATTCATTCCAGAAAAGACAACTTTCAAAGCAAGTCATAATAACTAAGCTGGTCCGGACACGGACGAAGAAAATTTGTCCACGAACTTGAAACATTCCAAACAGAGGAATGAAATAATTTTTCGCCGAAAGCGATTCTTGCTGTATAAACGTATACGTGATAAGCCATAAGTACGTGAATATTTATAATCTTAAAAGTATAACGAACAATGAAAACGGCCGATATCGAAACGCATTATGGTATCAGCCTTATACTTATGAAAGTAAACTTACGGCATGCCTAAGAAATAATTACAAGAACATTTTTTTGTATATAACAAGAATACCTACATAAACAAAAACATATGGGAGCAGTAAGAAACAAGAATTCAGGATGCTTGTCTTGATAGATATAGAGGAAAAATCTATGCAATAACATAGAATGTAACTGAAAAGTTCCATTCCCCTCTCTACAAAACAATACATTGCTCCAACCAATTACAACAGTGGCATTTAACTTAACTAATGACATTATCAGCTGAGTCTAATGAAGTCTACATTAAGGTCAGCATAGTCAAATATTTTCATATTAATACAATTATTCCGTTTTATTGATTCTCAACCGGATTCAAAGGAAAATTAGACTAATGGTTACCGATATACTATATTTTCCTTGAAAAACTCATGCACAAGGTGGTTGGAGATTTTGCACGATTTATGTTTAATTCATTGGGACAGTTTCGCCAGTTCCAATATGCACTCGTAAAAGAGACCTTATGTAGAATTGCCCTCTCAAGGAAAGGGAGTGAAGATTCACAGAACCATTTAACATCCGAAGTAGTTCTTCTCGGGCTGCTAACGTAAATGGCGAGCGTTGCTTCTGATGAGTAATGGGGTGTTTGATCAGAATCGACCTCAGGGGGATATTCTGTACGACTTCGGGATTTCCGAGTCTCGAAAGTGACGAAATGTTGACGTCACAGCGACGAAAATTTCATATAGGGCCATTCAAAAGTTGAGATTTTCCGGGGTTTAGACGTCACACCCACGGATTTTCCGAGGTTCGACCGCGTCGAGTCCTTACTGAATAAAGCCCCAGGTGTGCAAAAGAGCATGGGGACAATTCAAATCGATTTATTCGCCTGTACGTCTCACCTCAAGAGTTGAAAGGTGAGCCACATCCCCTCGCACATTTAATGCCACTAAGGTCAGGTAACTGAAACCTAGTGCTTATGATTTATGCAAATCAAATTACTACGCCACCGTCGATAGACAATTCATCTGAGTACTTTCTGTAACAATAAAATGGATATTTCTACAACTTACTACATATAGTCAATCGAGCACATTCCCCGTTGAATGAAAAAATTTTGTTTTTTTTTTCATAATGAGATGAATAACATGTATTTTGGCTTGTAGTCCTTATAGTCCAAATGATACCCAGCAAATCTTCCGCTGGCCTTGTTACCAACGATATATTTTGATCCCAACTAAAGAGAAAGTTAAATTGTCCTGTTATCAAATACTATCCGGTTTACATAATCAAAATTATGCTTTTATTTTGATTCCATGCCATTATGGGGGAACAGCGGAAGAGTCCTTAAAGAAAGACGATTCATCATAAATTCCGGAATAGATTTGCATGAATTATAAAATGAAAAAATGTATATGCTTTGGTTGGCTCAAATAGGCACTCACTCCGAGTGATAGGGAGAGAAGTTGACATGTTTTCTCGCAATCAACATTCAAGGCAACTATTGTTGATCGAAGGAACCTTTAACTATTAGATTAATCTTATGCGTTAATAAGTATTTGCCCAAAAAGATAAC
Organism: Pyrrhosoma nymphula; assembly: GCA_963573305.1. NCBI lineage: Eukaryota > Metazoa > Arthropoda > Insecta > Odonata > Coenagrionidae > Pyrrhosoma > Pyrrhosoma nymphula. The sequence goes on along the minus strand of OY754327.1, from coordinate 144,278,516 downwards.
ATTTTACAAGCTGTTACCTACATTGAATTGAATCTTTATTAACCTTCGTCAAAAATAACATTATAAACGAGAGGGCGCAAGACACTCCGAACAAAATGTTGCGACCCACGAGCTCACTTCAGGAATTTAAGGTTAGTTTTCCCAACTGAATATAGATATATGAACTGGTACTAAATAAAAATATATACTTATGAGGAAACTACAAAGGGAGTCAATAAATTGAATGATATGAAGGTATGCTCCGTTCGCTGCAAAACCAGCTCTCAAGCTTAATTGTCTAAAAGCGAATATTTTTCACTTTTAGTACTCTCCCTTCACCAATAGCGACAAATAAGGATGAACAACCACGTGCATTCGTAAATTCGACGCATGAGTGAATTTTCTTCTCGTCATTTACAACTGAAATTATTGAATCTTATTTTAGCATCGTCACGCTAACCCCATACTGCGCCAGTTTCCCCTCCGCCACCCACCCTCCCCCCCTTCCTCATTTCCCTACCCCACCTTCTCCTCCCTATCCGTTCCCTTCACCCCCCTACATCTCCCTCGCTTTCATCAAAGTGTGTTTTACGACCCAGCCGCGTGGAAACTTCAGAAAGAGACCAGGTTTTTTTTCTCTGTGACTGACGCGCGATCTGATAATTTCCCAACATTATATAATCAAGCACTTTCTGAAAATCAAACAGCGCACTTTATGAATACGAAATCGTGGGGATAGTGCGGCGGTTAATATGCACGGAATACCATTTTTCATGAAAAGCTCTTAAGAATGTATTAAAATGGAACATATATAATGAAAAGCTCTGACCCTATTTCCTTCCATAGTTTAGTTGAAATGATTAGGGAATCCATTACCCACTGTTATGAATATTTCTATGAATTATTAAAATGCTAGCACATATTTACTTTTATTAACTTTCCATCTGAAGAAGGGAATTAATATGCTTATTGAGAAAAGATAGCATAATTAATGCAGCACATACTTGAACCGAGGCCACGAAATCTTTTCTTAAGTCAAAATACAGTCGCATTGCTTCGATTTAATGTCTAACATGCGAAGTGGAGGTAGCACAAATAAATACTTGACCCTGTGTTTTGCTTTGAGAATATAGAAACAAAGAAATTCAAGGTATATGTAAAGGGCTAGTCTTAGGGTCCAGGAAAAGGACTTGCCATTGGTGACAGAAATATAAAAGGTCCAGTATAGCCACACTTGGGCTTCGGTGAAATGAAAAATTCACTCTACCGATACAATGACATAGGTATTTTGGAGCGGGTATGCTAGTAACAGAAAGCTTATTTATGTACTATACCCTCTATACTCTAGTATAACGAAGTCAATAAGCAGCGGACAGCCTCACCGCCTCTGACAGTAACCATTGATTAGTTGGTGTAACTACAGCAGTCAACCAATGGTTACTAACTTGATAAAATCATCTTGATATTTTAATACTACTTTTTAAACCCATGAATGATTATATATTAGTATGTTTTGTTCTAGAAATCAGTCCACCCAATTTCTTCCTAATCCTACACAGTAACCTGCGAGTCAGCTCAAATGATAGTGACAGGGGAGTGAATTTAGATTAAACCAAAAATGTATCCTGTGAATGCCACATTTCCCCATCACTAAAAAGAATTAAATTGCCCAAAATATTAGCGAATGAATGGAAATCAGATATGCAAAGCCTGTACAGTTCAGTTACCATTCAGGTAAGACATTTATTTTGGGAGCCTTCTGACAATCAATAAAACAAACAATTTATAAACAATAACCTGGATGCAGGTTACTAAGGCTAACATACTCATATGTTACAAGCCCCAATGTCCTCACAAAATTTTTTTATATTTAGACTAAGGTCGATCAAAAAGCCAAAATCTGCATTTATTGCTATAACTAACGTCAAAGTCACGAGAGTAAAATGCAGCCAATAACAAATGCTCCACCATCAGTCACTGCTTACAGTCTTAACCAACATTATTCCTAAGCTATACGATTCCATAGCTCGTCATTTTGCGCGTTTCTATTTCGAAAACGATTTTTTCCATCTTGTACAAGTTCCGTTTTCATTAATTAACACTGACTGCTTCAAAACAAACTGGAATGCAAGTGTGAGAAACATTTTTTCCAAATGCAAAATATCAAGACAAAAATTATCATGAAACGCCATTCTACAACACTCAAAGCTCCCAGTATTTATCCATTGAAATATTCTGGTTCAAATTCGGATTGAAATAATGGCAAAAAATCATGCTGGACAGATAGGTGTGGAAATTTTACTCTAAAAGTTTATTAGAGACTTTCATTGTGTTTCATCGCTTTCAGAAAACTCATTGTTTTGGGAAATAATAACAAAAAATGCAGTAAAGTTTTCATTTATGTTAAATGATAAAAACCAATTGTAATATAAGGTTGATGGTTTCAGGCGTTACTTTGTGGAACTTGGAATTCATCTTGAATAACTTTAAACTTTGTATTTCCACTTGAAATTTAATTTGCTACGACCATGGTTTCGACGTCAGGGCGTCATCAGGGCGTCGTCAGGGCGTCATCATCGGACCTGATGATGACGCCCTGACGTCGAAACCATGGTCGTAGCAAAATAAATTTTAAGTGGAAATACAAAGTTTAAAGTTATTCAAGAGGTAATATAAGGCATTAGATATCCATGGGATAAACAAAATTTGCAAGGTTAAGCCTAAAATACGCTTAGAATTTTGCAATGATAAGGCTATCAACCAAATTACTTGAAATAAAAAATAAAGAGTTAGAGGACATGAATATGAAGCCTGGGTGGCCTCGGACAGCAAAGGAGAGGAAAACAATCAAGGCCAACAAAGGTCTCTTCATAAGCCTAAAGGAAATCCACTTACAATGTTTTCAATTGATATTTCCAAAATACGTATAAGAGCTACATTATTTTTCGGTCACTGGTGTCTCCTACATATCCGGGATATTCAATCGACGATTATTTTGCCGCCTCCTCAAATTGCTGAACTTTTGTATAGTTTTGCAAAATATTTGTTTTTACTGTAACTATGACGATTTGATTTTAAAAGTAACTGGACAGATAATGTGGTATCAACGTTGAAGTTGAGAGTCTATGTATGCAATCCAGATCACCGCCAACGAAAGCGAAAATCAACAGAATTCCTACTGTGCAAGGCCCTTTAACATACTCTAAGAACTGATGTACACGGAAGGCAAGGTTCATTTTATCAACTACGGCTGGCTGGTTTTTAGAGGAGGCGACCGACAAATGAGGTAATTTGCGTCTTTGAGGACAGGTGGGTAGGCTCGTAGGAAAAGAAAGAAAAAATTGGGGAAAGGAGGAAGACGAGAGAAACCCGGCGTCGGCATTAGACTGCTCTTAACGAAAGGAGCTAAGGGAACCACAGGCTTACGTCCCACCCGACGGACGGAGTACAGGGAGGTTATTTTGTAATCTCACCTTTCTAATGACTCTTTGCGGGAAGGCGGGAGATCCGTTTGGCTCTCCTAATGATCAGCTCACGAGCGGCCATGGCCCGATGGTGGCCCCATTTCACGTTAAAAACGGCAGGTGAGATGGAACTAATGAATTGCGGAGCCAAATGAAACGGATCATGAGTCGAAAGACATGGATCAAGAGTCGAAAGAGCGGATGAATCAAATAAATAGACCGGCAGTTCACCTCTTGAGAGCCGAAGATGGTCACGCCGCCTGGGTGGCGGAGTTGAACTATGAAAAATGACGTAATTTTCCACATTTTATGACGTATTCTCTTCTCATCCTATTCTCACTTAAGTGAGATTACAAAAAAAACGCCCCAGAACTTTAAGTGCTCTCCACACATCGCCCAAGTAGAGATCGATATCCCACAGAAAAATAACTGCCACTGATTCGAACCCGGGCCCTCCAGATGGGAAGCCAGTACTTCAGCTACTACAAAAACCCAAGCCCCCATTATTACTTGTTCAAAAAATTCCAGGACTAGTTAAAATAATCCAATATCAGTCGTTGTAGCGTCGCGCCATTGGTGGGAATGTTTTGAAAAAAGACTCACGAATGACCTATTTATACGAGGGCAGACTTAAAGGTAAGGTCTCCAATTTTTTTTGTCATAGAAAATGACATTTATTTACATTGTTGGATACATCGTTGGAAAGGTCATGGCTTCAGCTATTTTCGATGTAGTCACCTTGGCGCTCGATGATTTTCCTCATCCGCATGATGAACTTTTGAACACCGTCGTCATACCAGCTTCCGTCCGCGTTGCGAAGGCGTTGACCTCCTCTTGCACCTCGTCGTCCGACGCGATCTTCATCCCTCCTAGGTGTTTCTTCAGGGTGAGGATTATTGTTGGTGGATTTCATGCCCCGGGGAACCACTATCAATAAGGAAAGATACTGCCACACACTACAAAAGCTTCGGCGCGCCATCAAGAATAAACATTCAGGAATGCTGACGAAGGGGGTCTCATTTCATCACGACAACGCGCGACCGCATACGGCTAATCAGACGCAGGAACTGATCTCGAAGTTTGGGTGGAAAGTGATCGGGCATCCTCCGTACAGCCTCGACGTCGCACCCAGTGATTTCCACATGTTCCTGTTTTCCACATTTCCACGCTGTTTTTGTACATGCACTTTCACGTTCGGCGATTTTATGATTAGTCCCGACTAATCCCGAAGTCCCGAAGAAGCCAGCCAAAATCCTCTTGAGAGAGCAAGCAATGATGACACCGTGCCTTCAGGCTATCATTACATGTTATGAAACGCAGGTTAGAGGGTCCGAACCGGAAACCAAAGCCAATCATCTCAATGGAAACACCGAAAGTTTTCTGAGACCAAAGAAATCACGTCAGCCGTCGGTCAGTTCTCTTTCTCTTCCTCAACCTTCTTTCCCAGCCTCTCGCTCTCTCCCCAAGTCTCCCTTCTTGTGATGACATACGCTCACCGAGGCGCCGGCCTCGGTGGCGGCGGGGTAACGTCGCCTGCTAACCCGAAGGTCGCGGGTTCGAGTCCCGCCCGGGGAGAATTTTCACCTTCTGTTAAGTTAACCTGATGTACAAGAACCTACAGGCTGTTTTCAGGATGATCAAAAATAAATGATTACGACGCGCGAGCCTTTTCGAACTTGTCGTGCATTCCCGTTACCTTCTACATCTGCCTGTCCTCGTAATCCACCATCCCGTAATGCTCGTTTAACAGGACAACTTTCAATAAAACAATGCTGGCTAACATAAAATTCTCTAAGACAGAGATCGAATGCTCACAACCAGACTGTTAAGAAAAAAAATGAACTTGTCAAAAATTCACCAAGAAACAGAGCTAAAGAATACTGAATTATCTTCAATTTGCTAACAGCTATATTAAGGTTGAATATTATTTTCCGCCGCACTAAATATCTATTCCTTTCTCGCTTTCTTTCAATGAAACCCTTCATCCTGGCTTCCTCTCAAATCTTCCCGTCTCGTTGTCTCTCCTCTCCTTACGCTCTGCCCTCCTAACACGACTTTCCCCCTTTCCACCCCACCCTTGCCCGCAGCGCCGTCCCCGTCTCCGACCGCTATCGCACCCTACTCCATTTCTTCCTCCTCCCCTTCTCCCTTCAGCGCTCTCCCAAACCCCTCTTCAACCCCCCCAGCCGCCCCACTTCCTCCCATCTCCTCCTCCACACACACAATTATCTCGGCGACACATCTCCGACTCACCTCTACCTTTTCGTGAGTCCCTCTCCATAATTCCACTCCCCTTCCGGTGGTTTTATAGCGCTCTCGAGCTGACAACTCATGTAAGCGGATAAAGATATCCAAACATATCCGTTTTGAAACCATAAAACGTCTAACGCCAGTAGATGTATTCTCTTAATTTTTCAATTCAGAGTTGTTTTAAAATGTGTTACGATCTCTCTCTCTCCTTTGTGCTCACCTGGGCAGGAAATTCTACAAACTTATGGCTGGAAGCTTAATTAGACCGCCCGCCGCTATTCACGTCCCATGCTAAGTGATGTCCTGCATTTCGTATCAGATGGCCAAGATCTTGGAGTTACTTCTGCATTCAATCTTCAAAATGCAATAAAGGCTAAGCCACTCTCCACTTTCTAAGAAGTAAGGCTTTATTTGAAGGCCTCTTCTAAACCAGACAATTACTAACGTCATCCCATAGAAAAAATGGAACGCTTGATTTTTTTCAAATGCACATTAAACGCGTACTGTACTTATGAATGCCATCAGGAAATTTTATCAAAATAATAATTCATTTTGGCTACTATTGAATAATAATTCAATAATTTTCTCACAAGAAGATTCTTTCTAGAACTGAGAATATATAATGGCGTATGGATAGGAGTTTTTAACTGTAAAAAAGTTGGGAATGCAAATGATGCTGTCCTGTGAAACTTGGAATTAGCTAAATCGAAAAGCAGTTTCGAATTCCTCGCGCTTAATATCCGACACTGATTCTCTTAAATTCTACTCTATGATTAAAAAAAAACAAAATTCAGTAACTTATTTAAGAAATAAGACGAAGGCGAAGCTGTTTCACGAAAAAAGACAATTATTAAAACAAGAAATCAGAAAATCCAACAAAATTTATTTCATACCATTTTGATAATTTTCAAGTGAAAATCGCACATGCCAAACACTTTTCCTCTCAAATAAAAACGTTTTAATTGATCAATCAAATCAATTTAGCCCTGTATGATGACAGAAGTTGGTTGTTTTGGCGTTCGAAAGTGATTGCCTTTGAAAAACGCCTTTCGGTTTCATTCATTAACTCTAATTCCACTATCCAAAGCATTCCAAATTGAAAATTTAGTCCTATATTCCTAGGAGCCCTTCATGAGAGAAAGATCACTAAGTAATTGTATGACACTTATTCTTAATGAAGGTTTTGTTTTTCAGAAAGTGATACACACTTCGATCAATTACAAAAGGGCGATTATATAGGTTACATGCCATCATAACCTAAGTCGTTCTTTCCGGAGACCACTAAGCCTGATTTGTCAAAATAAAGGCGACGAGAGTTCTTCTTATGGTAATGTATAATGCAATTTAATGTTCTTATGGTTATGGTTGAATAAACTTAGTTAAGCTTTCAGGTAAGAAAATGACCAGGAAAGCAATTTAATTCAGTCAGGGTATGAAATGCAAAGAACAGAGGCTCATTTAGGAAAATACTTAATTCCAGCATGACTGCATCATTTTTGTAGATTTTACTGGTAACATGCTCCAAGGATTTTGAGGACATCAGCCGCTGTCAAATGGCCAACTCATTCAGAAAAGAATTGAGTAAACATTCTTTAATAGAGAAGATAAATTATAATCTTATTATGGTGTAAAGAAGAAGACACTCTATGGAGAAAGTACCATAGTGAATAAGTGAGTACCCCATTGAGCTCATTGAGTACCTAGAGATTATAACAAAGAGCTTGTAAAAAACCGAGGAGATTTACAACATCGCCCGCTAACGTTTCAGCATTTTCTACGGCCCTGAATTTATTTATTTTAGTAAATAGTAAGTAGTAACACCTTAATCATACTTCAAAAGTACAATGATAATGACGTTGCGGAAGCATATGTCTCCGCAAACAAACGCGCATATTTAAAACGCACTCTGAATTTGAGACTGTTAAGTCGCAATACGACCCTAGGGGTAATCTATCACCGAATTTTGAAAAAAAATGTTTCAAAAGACACCCCAAATGTAACACGAAATCTTAAAGGTTGATCAATTATATTTTTATTATCATTACCATTACCTTTTTCAGAAAAATAATTAAATAAATTTAAACATTTCAGCAATAAAGTAGCGTAGCATAAAGTAGCGTATACATAAAGTAGCCTATTTAACCTCCATTAGTTCAAAACAAACCTAATACAGCGCCCAAAGAGCCACAACGGAAAATATTACGAGGAAAAAAGAGCAGAAGAAAATACCATAAATACATAGGAAATAGCATAGATGAGTAGCTGTAATCCAGCCTGAAGAATAGAAAATGGAAAACTACCTAAAAAATAAATGCAAGACCAACAGCGGACATAATTGTGACATGAAACCTAAAAAGAATGAAACGGAAGAGAGATAAAATATTATTCTAGCAAGGCATACATATATTTAAAATACTTGCCACATCACGTGAATGAAACACGTCAATGTAAGAATATGTTCACAATTGTGATTTTATATTTTGTAATTTTTCCAGATGACGCAGACAGTAAAGCTACAGAAAACGGTAAGAAAATGTTAAAACTCCATGACCTTTGCACGCTGTAAAATTCCACCATAATATGAAAATAAAATGCAAATAGAGCGAAACGCATTTCAGATTTGACTGACGGTAAAAAGCGCATAATCCACTCACACTTTTCTTCAGTCTTTAAAATTCCCTCTGGATAGACTGCGTGTTCAGCCAACCGTACTACTATGCAATAATTTGAATTAAAAGACTGGGTTTTCGATAGGGTCAAGCTCAGGGTTTAACCTTAGATGGCCCGAATCTGCTAATGAAAGGCCCCCTACCTCCCTGCAATGAAGGGGGGGGGGGGTAAGCGGAGGGCAGCGGAGGTCTTCAGCATTTGGTCCCACTGGTTGAATTTTGGGTTGGCACACTCAAAGTGTTTTGCAGGTCGGCAAAGAGAAATTTATTCCAGCGAAGCTGCTTCGTCCGACCGCAGGCAGAAATTCGATTTACTGTCGGGATTTATACGTAATCTAGTGTCTCATCTATTTCATTAATAGATGAGACACTAGATACTGGTTATACTCGTTACCTCCTCACCTAATTTGAACGAAGGGATCAGAGCATAGTAATTTAACCATATTTCATACCTACTCGTTCGGGAACCTAACCTCTAGAAGTTCTTCATTAAATATCGAAGGAAGAAAATTTTCTGTGCGGATGATGTTGAAGCACTTGTAGAAACAGCAATACAAGAGTGCTTGATTTAAAAAAAAGTCAAACTTGATTTGGAACTAAAGTAGGTACTGCAAGCTGTCTTGTTCCATAAATTTCTGAAACTCGTCCGTCTTTTCGATAAAATTCTCGTACACCTTTATTCAAGACAAACTGCTTCTCCTCACTTCGTTCATCCTAGGATTTTCCATTTAAAATGGGATTAAAGGGCTTGACAAAAAATAATTTTATGAGGCGTAGTGGTTGACGAGGTAATAATTACCTCCGCCAGGACTACAGCAAAATCGAAATTCGACAAGAAGAACATAATAAGAAAACAGAGAAATATTTGTCACAACAGAAAAATAAATATCCTTACCGCATGAACCTGGTTGAGTTTCCAATACGGCAATGCTGACAAGGATGCTTGGGAGATTCTCGCTCCAAGCAGGTGGACTGTCCCCAACCTGAGTCACGAGAAAAATTGATCATTATAGTCCCCATTTCTATGGTTAAAGGTATTACATGCAGCTAGTGAAACATGCAGGTCACATGTCCTTTATTAGAGAATGCAATGGCATACGTGAAGGAGCGAAATGGAAGGAAATTAAACCTAAACCCTGGAAAATTCAGCATCACGACTCTTGCTCTGAAAACAAAACCCCTGGCATTCAATTACACCATTAATTCAACTACCTTAAGCAGAGTGACAGCTATGAAAGACCTAGGCGTTATAACCGACCAAAAACCAAATTACTTCGACCACATTCAGACTGTAAAAAGTAAACCAATGTCCCTATTAGGCCTTCTTTACCGCTTCACAGAAATTAAAGATTCCACAGCACTCCATTCCTACTTCTCCACAATTCTTCTTCCCGTAGCATCATATTGCTCTCCAATATGGTCCATATCAGCTCCGAGTAATCTAAAATCCTCTAAATTACTAAAAATCAATCTGAATTTCTTAGAAATGTTAAGCATAACATCCAAGTGGCGCAGGTTCTCGTCATTGCAGATTTTTCAGGAAATTACGCTTTCGTTTTACAGGACAGCGTGCAAGGTATGCACTGGAATAACGACCAAGCAACAGTTCACCCCTATGCTTGCTATTACCGCCCTAAAGTCCAGGATAATGTAATCCCATTGAACTACGTAATCATATCAGACAGCCTGAAGCATATAACATCAACTGTACATTTTTCTCAAAAACTTCTCCTTAAATTCTTGAAATTGAAAGTTCCGAAGCTTAAAAAAGTAATATATTATTCAGATGGAGCAGCTGCTCATTATAAAAACAAGTATAACATTCAGTACTTATCTCTTCACAGGAAAGATTTCAGTGTCTCTGCAGAATGGCATTTCTTTGCTACATCGCATGGTAAAGGGCCAAGTGACGGACTGGGAGGAAGTTTGAAAAGACTAGCAGGAAGAGCAAGTCTTCAGCTTCCATACGAAAAACAAATACGTACAGTCGTACACCAATAGAACTCTTTAACTGGGCAAAAGATCATATTTTAGGAGTGGATTTTGGCTACGCAAAGAAAGAAGAAATTGGAAAATATTCCGATGTACTTGCGAAAAGATTTCGTCAGGCAGTTAGTATACCAGGCATTAGGGAGTTTCATGGAGCAATACCCGAATCAAATGGAGTGGTTTTAATGAAGAGACTCTCTTCGTCCAAGCAAGGGATGAGGATTCAGCTGTAGTTGAAGGCAGGAGTAACAGGATCCTCAAATAAAATATTTCTGAGAGGACCCATTCCTACAAGGTACGACATCATATGTTAACGGAAATCATGCTAACTTAGCAATTTTACATTTGTTTTAAAAACAAGGATTTTGCCTTCTCGTTAGTTTTCAATCGATTGTGTCGGAGTAGTTAGCAAAATTTTTCTCGCAGAGAAAGTGGGGCTCAATGGTAAATTTCTCTGCAAACATCCATTTAACAGAACAAATAACAATTATTGTTTACATTTGTAGTTTATAATATATTTTTATCTCATATAGCCACGACATTGAGCAATTAGGATATTTTTAGGCTTGCATCGCGTGTCTGCTGCATGTATTCCAAATGGAGGAGCCGACGGGCCGCGCGAGAGAAAATTGTAAATGTTTAAATATTAATAAAAAACGCATATATGTATTTCCACTAATTTTTATTTTTGGGATAATTAGCTGGGTATGTTTAGATTAAGGAAAAAAGTTTCGGCCAATTTTGAAATGGATTATTTGAGAAAAGTTTATTAACTCTTTTTTAAACATTAGTAATTAACAACAATAGGGTATGGAAGAAAATATTTTTATTGGTATGTTGTCATTCAATAAAGGTTTAGCTTTAATAAGAGCTATTAATCATTGCTGTATGACAATTACAAGCGGAGATATAAGTGATAATATGATTTAAGGCTAGGATTTTTGCTAAAAATTAAAATATGCATAATTCGCTCAAAATATTTTTTCAAAAAACGGTTTGAGGATATTCAGTTTGAGTTGATATTGTACCCATACACAATTTTTATAAAAATCTGAAACCCTAAGGGACAAACGATTGTTGAATTGAGGTGGAATGACCCATATAACAATATATTTATTCCTCCATCAAGTTGTACATAATATATAACAATAATCACAGACTGGAGCTTTAGGTGATCCCTAAGGAATTAGCCTGTTGGTGGGGTCACCTTCAAAATATTATAGTAATACTAGCACCATTTTTTTATTACAACAAAATGTCTCCAGTTGGAAAGAGGAACTCTATGTAACAGAAAAATAATATACATAAGTAAAAAACCAAAGGAATAGAAATATAATACACAAAAGTATAAAACAAAGGATATTGATAGCAAACAATGTCTATAATAGATCCCTAATCATATTTCCACTAGTAAATAGCCAGAGTTTCACCTGATTTGGAAAGTTTTGATTCTAGAACTGACTTGGATACTCTGTGGCAAGCTATTGAAAATATTTGGCCCCAAATAAAGAAAGCATCGTTTGAAAAGGGTTATATTTGGTTTGGGCAAAACATACGAAACAATTGTCCGCAGATTGTAAGAATAGGCTTATCCAAGACTTTAGGGTTATTTCCTCTACGAAGGTAGAATAGTCTTAGCACCTTGTATATGTATAAGTGCCTTAAAGGGAGTATCTGCAGTTTTTCGAATATTGGAAAAGAAGGTGAACAATGACCTACTCTGGCTATAGCACGAACTATTGCTTTTATAGCTGTTTCTGCGCGTTTGAACTAATTTTTAAAAGTACTACCCCAGCTAATTATACCATAATTTACCCTAGAATATACAAAGGCATAATATATCTTATAAGATATCATAACATATCTTATAAATACATAAAAGTTAAAGAACACTTATTTCGAATAAAATAGTTTAATTGTACAATTTCTCAAACTATTTGCGACATTTTTAATATGTTGCTCCCATTTTAGTTGTTCATCAATTGTTACACCTAGGTATTTGTATTCTTTTACTCGTTCCAGTGTAAAACAGTCACTGCAACTCGTATAAGTACACTTTGAAGAATGGTACACAAATTTGAAATCAATGGAGAAACGATTACTAATATATAAACGTATTACTTTTGTTTTCTCAATTAATTTTAGTTTGTTGGTTGCAAACCATTTGCTGATTTGATTTACATCAGATTGTATGTTCTGCTGTACCTCCTCCCAGTTCAGACCAGTATAAGTCAAAGCTAGGTCATCTGCAAAGGCAGTTAATTTACCTCTTAAATTTAGGCTACATAGATCATTAATATATATTGAGAATAATATAGGACCCAATACTGATCCTTGGGGCACTCCAGAACAAATATTTTCAGAACTACTTTGGCTATTGCAGACCTTCACATACTGAGAGCGTGAAGTCAAATAGCTTTGAAACCAATTCAGAGCAATGCCACGTATTCCTACCAGTCTTCCAACACCACCATATGATTTATTGTATCAAATACTTTTTGGATATCTATAAATACAGCCGCATTTTTTTTGTTACTGTTAACAGACTGAAAAATCTGGGTTAAAGTTTTCCAGAGCGTTCTCCGTACTTTTACCGACCCTAAAGCCGTATTGCTTTTCACTAAAATATTTCTTTTTATTTAGAAAATTTACTAGTCTCTTTTTTTTAGTTTTTCAAGTATATTAGAAAAAATTGAGAGCAAAGAAATCGGCCGGTAATTGCGTACATCACGCAGATCGCCTTTATTGCGTACGGGAACAACAATTGCTTTCTTGAAAGATGCAGGGAATTCCCCATTTTCTAAGCTTCGATTGAACAAATAGCAAAGTGCGTCTAGGATGTCTGCTATGATAGCTTTAAACAAGCCTGCATTTATTCTATATGGCCCGGCGGATTTTTGAGAGGAGTTGACTATTTTTAATATTTCAGGCGAGGTGACTGGTTCCAAAAAGAATGAGTTAGGGCTGAAATGATATCCATTATTTGATAAGATACCAATCAGTGAATCATTTTTTACATTAGGATATGTTTTGATTGACTCAAATATGCTTATGAAATACTTGTTGAACTCATTAGCAATTCGTCAATGGTCAGTTATGGTTTGATTTTCTATTATTAGTTCATGCTTCTGAATATTTTTCTACCTTGCTCCCGTTAATTCGCTGAAGATATTCCACTGTTTCTTTGTATTACGATTTGCCTTTTCAAATTGTTCCATATAATAGGAGTTCGCCACTTTACGGATACAATCACGCAATTTGTTTCTGAATTTTATGAACGCGTTTCTCAAGCCTTCGTTGGATGGGTGATGACGAAGCTTATTAAATAGATAATTTTTGCATTTAATTTTGTTCATCAAGGAATCAGTCATCCAGGGTTTTAATTTAACTGCATGTTCATTTCTAACCCTTCGAATTTCAGACTAATTTAGACATGTTTCAAATTTATTTTTGAATACTGCAAAAGGTTTAGAAATGTCCTTTTCTTCGCACAAAGCATTCCAAGATTGTTGCTGAACATTTCCTTGAATAATCTATGACAGAAGTACTTTATCTCGACGCAATTTGATCGTTTACTTTCGTCCGCTTCGCGTGCAGATCGATTGGAGATAGTGAGTTGGACTGCAGAGTGAGCCGTTATAGCTAAATGCATGACCTTGGCTTGGAGATCTACCTTGTATAAATTGAAGACCCTGGAGAATACATGATCTAAACAGGTGGCTGCTTGTTTAGTGATTCGGGTTGGCTCATTTACTAAGCTGGTCAATCCATATAAACTCAGGAGATTAGTATATTGCTCGGAGTCACTGTTGGATATTAGTAAGTTAACATTCATATCACCGACAATTACTAAATTTTGACATGTACTACTTAACAATAATTCAAATTCCAAAACAAATTGATTAACAGAAATTTTTTGATCCCTGTAGACAACGAGGAGATCAAATACACAAAATTTGCACATAATATTGATTAATAAGCAATTAGCAGAGATTATATTACAAGGCTTGATTCCGGTTGATATATCACGTCTTATAAACACTAGTATACCTCTTGCTCTTTCAGAAGTGTTACATTTGGCATAGGAATAATACTAGGGCGACCATATGACCACTCCTCAAAAAGAGGACATAGAGGTCTGAAATGTAGTACATCATGGCAAAATGTAGGACACTTAATCGGTCGACAAAAATTCACTGCTATTTCAACCTATTATGAAGATAAACTCAGGTATAAAAAGTTACCAGCTAACATATGCAAGAATATGACTAAAACAGAATTACACAAAAAATCATTTAATTTCTTATCAGTAACATTGTTGGCTAAGTGGATATTTCTCAGCAGATGTAATTTTTTCCAACAACTCAGTCTTATCCCGTATGTATTTATAGAATCCCACACAGTCAAAATTCTTAAAATTATATTTCACTAACAATAGACCTTTCACAGATTCAATGCTTAAGCTATTCCTGGTATCGTTCCACTGTGCAGACATGAGAGAAAATAGTCTCTCAACATTAGCATTGTGCCCTGGTAATGAAAACAGATACTGTGCAATCTTTTACAACTCACAATGCCTCTCAAGGGGTTGTGTACTTTAAAAAAAATGGACCCATTGCTCTTGACATGTCATATTAGAAGTTTGAAGCTGATTTCTTTCTAAATGTTTTCTTAAACATACTAATTGATCACAGCATTTTGAATCGTCAATTGATATTCCCCTTACACTTAAAAATTCAATGTACTGTTCAAGGTCTTGCATATTAATTTTATAACTTAGACCTATCCATCTGAAACAAGTTAACTCTTCCAGGGTTAGAGTCCATTTCTTCAAATACTCTAGACATGTCCCATATAAAGACACAGCCTCACCCAAGAAACATTCTACTTCTTTTTCATAGTCTTCATTCCTAGTACATTCTAGCCTTCATTCCTAGTACATTCTAGCCTTCATTCCTAGTACATTCTAAAATATCTTTGGCATTCTTGCATATGAGTTTTGATTATAACCTATTTTCAAGTAAAGTGGCAACACTTTTCAAAATACTAATAACATCAACTATACAATTACTTTCTTTTTCCATTTTTCTAATACTGTCATCACAAATCGTCATTAATGAAAGGAGATGACATAAATATGCCATACTTTCCCAACTCCCAGGTTATCACTCACCAAGCGCTCCCTTATTGTTCGACTTTCTTCTCTCCTGAACTCCCTTCCTGACAACATTGACCCTTTCTCCTTATCTTCCAACGCCTTTGCTAACCAAGCTATATCTCATTCCCAAATAAAATAATATTTTCTGGCTTGCCATGTTGTTATATTATTTGTCTTTATCTTCTTCGTGTTAATGTTTTTGCGTATGTTGTTACTTATATCACTATAAAATGGCATCATGCTGTATGTGGTCTATTTTTTTTAAATAAATAAATAAATACTTCATCTATTTTCAAAAAAGTTAATCAACACTTTAGGAGGGTTTGGACATGAAGTAAGACTTAAGAGCATCAAACATTTCTATAACCCTTTAAATGGCAGGGAACGGAGATAACCACCTTGTTTTACAATGAGACAAGAGTTGCTTATATTCTATATTAACAAAATCACAATATGACTTTAGATCCTCCGTTCGTACAGTATATATAGTAAAATGGTTATGCAGTTTCAATAAAATAAACTCTACATCTATATTTAACATATCTACTCCTTTGTGAACCGTATTATGTAATATATGTGCAGGGCATCCTATACCTACCAGATTTCTATTTAAAGAACATTTTAATCTTGTGATAATATTATTTCCCTCTTTACAGTACAAACCCCCAAAATTTGAATTAGTGTTATCTCCACCAAATGCTACGCACTTTTCAGCTATTCCTAGGGACTTCCAAGTATCTGTAACATAAGCTGATATTGTTTCATAAGTTTCATTTACGGTAGTTTTAACTTCTACCACTTTTATTTGAATACCACCTGCGAGATAATAAAAATATTGTATTAAAATGGGGAACACTTTATAGCTTCCATGATTGCTCCCATCTGTTCACACCCCAAAGCAATAAATTCCACTTAAACATTCAACTGTAACATCTACAGTGTGTGGAGCAAGCACTTTGTTTATTATTGATTCAGTCTTTGTTCTTGCACATGTATCTTTCTTCGCTATTTCCGAATCACAATAAATTTCACTGTTTAATTTTGGAGTACAGTCCATTGAACGGTATGAGACATTATGCCGCACAGTATGAAAGGCTAATGTTGCCTCTGCAGCTTGTACTTTTTGCCTGGATTTTGATGAGGATAAAGAAAAAAGTCCTTGATGTCTGTTGTACCAGTCTCTGAGGCTCTTTTTGTGATTTTGCGAAGCCAAATGAATTTCCAAATCTTGAGTACCTGCATAATTAATACGAATTTTAAGGAGAAATACCACAAACTATAACCCCAAATACCGTATATGATTAAAAAATCAATAAATAACTTACCTTTGTGTGCAACGAAGACATACGTCCCCGTTGGACAAACTAGGCACTCTGCTTCATTTTCATTTCGACCTCTTTTAAAGGTTTTATATTTGGCTTGCAGATTGTCGTTAAATTTGTAATGTCTTTTAGGCATTTTAATTTACGACACACAAATCATATAATTCCAGACTATATCAATCATAGTATACGAAAAACAGGACGCAACAGGATAAACACACCACACCAGAATGGCCAAATAACGAGAATAACGTGTGACTGCTTCAGTCACTATTCACACCATTCACACGTTCCTTTTCCCTTTCCATTCCTGACCTGTGACGCGTTCTGCTCATACACAGCACTGTTTGATGGCCGGCGTGCTTTATATATCTCCCATTTTAACTACAACGAAAACAACAGAACAGACGCCGATCCTCCTGATTATTACGCACACCAATACGAATGAAAAGTTCCTATTGTGAGAGGTTTTCAATTTTTTCAGCGCGAATCTTTAGGTCTTCTGCTGTTCATCCTATAGGTGAACCAAATTTCCACTGAAAGAGAAAATTATCTTTAAATGTAGGACATGTTGGGAATTTTTCCGGATGCCCGGACATTGTGTTAAAATGTAGGACATGTCCGGGAAATGTAGGACGTCTGGTAGCCCTGAATAATACCCACTTATTGTATATAAATTAAGTTCATCACATTTTATCCAGATTTCAGTTAGGGCTATAATGTCAGGTAGCTGTGACATGGTATTTAAGTGTGAGAGCAGTAAATTAAACTTGCATCTAGCACTTCGTATATTTTGCTGAAAGAACAATAGGGAATTTTTTCCACCATAAGTGTTATTGGCTACATTAGTACCCATTCTAGTGATTTATAGATTGGCAATATCTTCCGAACAATTTATAACACAAACTTGCTCTTTTTCGGCTTTTCTAATTAAAATTTTACCCCCTCTTGCCCACAAGTATTTGTAGTTCTTGCTTTTCCTTGCTTCTTTCGCTGCATTAAACAGCTACCTTCTCTCTGGGCAGAGCGCCTCGTTGATGTACTTACACCGGCCTGTCAGGAGTGTCCAGATGCAGATGACGAGTGGAGAAATTATGTTTTACGCGACGCTTTGCCAAGAAGTCGTCCTTGGTGCGTCTCCTCGTAAATTTTATTTGGATTCCACCCCCTGACTCACTGCTCTTCGCTTTAAACTGGTAACAGCTGTCAATGTCGTCGGCGCTCACTTCCACTCCTAATTCTCTCCCTATTTGACGCACATAATTAGTTAGGTTATTTGAAATGGGTGGAACTCCATAAATCTCCACACAATGTGTGAGTGAGCGCTGTTCTAGCTCATCTAGACGATCACTCTGCACTATAAGTTGTTTTTAGTGAGATATTTTCGTTTTGGAGACACTCCACTGTTATTGCATTCTTCCAGACGTTGACCCAGAGATTCTATGATTTTAACAGATTCGTTAAGCCTGTCATACAATTTGTTTATGGAATCACCCAAGTTTGCTTCCGTTGCTTTGAGATCAATTTTTAACTCCTTAAACATACTTAATATCTCGTCACTTTGAGGAACACTTGGGGGGATCACTTTGGGCAACATTGTCACTGACAAATTTCAAGCTCGACCTTCTTGCCGCAGTGCAGTCACGGCACCTCCACCTTTGATTGTTGGCGGAAATCGCTTCTATTTCTTCTTTATCCAGTGGGTTATCCCAGCACTGTCCATGGAATTTGCTTTTACCAATATGTGAATAAAATACGTAGGAAAATTTACAGGAAGCACCGTATCTAGTAATTCATTAAGTATAGATTTTTTATCAATAAATATGTATAATATATACGTAAGACTTCATAACACATAATGCATACAACGCAGTCAGGCCGTGAATTTGGATAGTGCGCTGTCCCGCGCGACAGATAAACGGCTAAAAACGGCAAAATAGCAAATAATAGCAAGATTTTTCCACTTATCCTCAATTTACGAGCTTCATACTTAGTACCAATACAAAAATCTTCTCGGCGATTGTCTTCAATGACAAATATTTATTGGGAATCCTGGGAATTATCAAAACATTTGGTGAAAAAAAGCAATAAAATCTTTAAATTTAGGTATATTTATGGTTTACTCAAAATTATTGCCAACGCATTAAAGGACGAAACTCTGCACACCTAAATGTATATTACAGCGCAATAAATTTAAAAATTATTATAAAAGACTAGGTAAAAGAGAAACTTTCCACGGCAAACTTGATAATAGCCTAGATAAATAGGTACTGTGTAAGTCGAAACCTTGGCCGGAAAATTAAATAAAAATGTTTACCGTGGACTACCTATTCAAAGTTTCTTTTTTACCTAGTAACGGAGTACCACAAAGTGACGCCTGAGAAAATTAAGCCTATTATAAATTACCTCAAACGTTCGATGGATATTTCAGGTTCTTCATTGATAAAATATGATATAACGCTAACTTCCATTTTTCGCTACCTTTAGCTTGTTGCTCTCGCTTAACCCAAGGCTTAAATAAGTGATAGAGAGGTGGCATTATTTGGGCCCATAGTGGGCAACAATAAATCAACAGGCGAAAACTTCAGGAAAAAAGTCGAAAAACTGATATTTATTTTGCCAGCTTTTTCTGATTTGGTCCCACAGTGAAAACTAGAATATAATACAAAATAGAATAACAAAAGTTAAGGAGGTCAGGTTAGCAGATTTGACAACGAAATATTAATGGTATCGATGGCACCTTTTTGCAAAAGATTTTTCTTCCTTCGTTAGCATGAAAAGAGAACGGCAACTTAAGAAGTCGATCGACAAACGAAGATGGTGGTGGTGGTAAACGGTGGGCGCACACGGCAAGCTACCAAGCTATCAGCAGCCTCCACGGGGTGAGTGCGTGCAGACTTTTGTATCAAGTCGGCGTTTTCCGTGAGCAGGGAAGTATGTCTTGGTAGGAGGTGTTCTCACAGGCTCTGACGAGAAGCGGCAGACCAAGGCGGAGAGCGGCAGTCCAGCCGGAAACAAGAGGCCGGGAGGAAGGGAGGGAGCGCAAGCTCTGATTGGGAGGCGCACGCACAAAGGGAGAAAAGCGGAGGGGCGGGCGGCTCTTGGTTGGGCGCAATCGACGTGAGCGCGCTTCTCTTCCCTTCACTCCTCTGCACTCGACTTGCCTGCGATTCCGAGACTTTTTCCACGAACCACCAGCATGTAATGTCGCCTGCAGCTCATTTATTGCGTTCCTCGGGGAATTAATTATATGATAATGACAAACGTTGGGATGGCTAACGGGTTCATTTCCCTGGGCTAATTAGGTTCTAACGAGTCTTAACTCCCGTAGACTCAAGAGATCAAAGGTAAGGTCACTCATAATCAGAGCGAAAATAGTATCAGATGTTAAAGTAGTATCCAATGGATCTCTTCACTCAATAGTTAAGGCCTTGAAGTTAAAATTGCTCCGCAAATCGCTCACATCAAGAAGAGTCCGAACTGTGTGTAAGACTGAGTGTACTGAGTAAAAGACAATAAGTAGAGTGCAGCGCTGGAGAAAACGAAACCGTGATGGGAAGGTAGCCTTCATGGGATCAATATGAAGGAATACGCTGTGGAAAGATAGAGAACTGCAGAACACCAAAGCCGAAAACAATAGTCTGTATGCAAGCGCTTACTCCTCCTTCAGAACATGGTATTACTAAACATTAGTATTAGTAATACCATGGTTCAGTATAATTCCGTAGAAACAACATTAACTAATCAAGTCATCTTTTCCTGTGATATGATTTAACACTTATGACATTACTTCTCCTGGTATAATACATTTGGTAAAGCTGCAAACGAAAAGTCCATAAAAAATAATTCCCTCCATTCATGAGCTATATACTGTCACTAATTCACATGTCTTTGGCTCTGCGAGAAGCACTTCAAGCTTCCTAGGATTGTTAATTTCCGACAAATATTACCATTAAAATCGGAATCATAGAGCCCCATTTTTTTTAAATTATTTCTGTGCAACGTTTCTAGGAAGACAAGGAATACCTACTTGAGTCACGTAGGGGTGTGCTCATTGGTCCGGAAAGTGAATTTTCCATGGTTGTTGTATGGAAGATCTTCAATAACGAAGGAGGTAAGACAAACATGCTTTTATGAAGGCTTAGGATAATCAAATACGCGTCGTACACATCACGAATAATCAATACCCTAAAATCTATCGCAAGATTGGACAATCCTAATAATATAAGAAAAATAGTCAAACAGTCACTAATTGTAAGTCAAAGTCTCTCAACCGAAGATATCAAAGTACTTTTCCGACTCGGGGTTCTCAACCAAAGGGAAATTCCCCACAGAAGGAATTTTAGGGTTTAAGGGGTGATCGGGAGAACTATTCCGCTAAGTTTACATTACAATGTGTTCGGATAATTCTTGGAAAAGGGTAATAAAGTTCTGAAGCATGGTGAAAGGGGGAACGAAGCCGAAAATTTTAAAAACTAAGTTTTCCATCGCAAAATTCCTTTCGTAACTAAATCCTACGTAAATACCCACATCCCAAAATATTTGATTCATCGACTTAGTTTTTACTTGCCTTTGAGCTTAGTTCTAAGTTCTATGAAGAGTTAGCACTGATAACTCTTCATAAAACCGACCGCTCCATGATACAGGTAACACTGATGGATGGTTACCTAGTTCCCTCAATACAACTGAATATACCCGCCTATGTTTTGACATGCTCGCAGAGCTATACGCTGTTGATGATATCTTTCACTGCTACAAAAATATTTCAAACAGCAAAGATGAGAAAAGTTGCTGCACGGATTCATTCAAACAATTGAAATAATTGACATCATAATGCACTTCCTTCTAGGAGTATTGTTGCCAACTCTATTTCTCTGGAAATTAAGACAATAGGGTTGAAAAAAATATGACTTTTGATTAAAAAGTTCCCTAAAATGTCATTTCCATTCCACATCTCCACGGACGACCTATTTTGCAATTTTTTTTTTCAAAAAAGTATATATTTCCAGGTTTTAGTACATTTCGGTAATTTAGTAGCCCCAACTCCTGTGGTTATTTTGCACCTTCAGTCATAAGTTGTTGGTATATTTACAAATTTGTTAAAGAATAACAAGTCTTTTTTTCATAATGGATATCGATAACGTCCACCAGGTCCAGCCTTTCGCAACCCGCGACATTTGAGTTGTCATGACGGAGCGTTTCCATCCGTCGAACGCGACCTTACTATCCATCTACCGCGGCTCAGCAATTTAACCAATGATCAGGAGAGGGAGGATTCAGGTTTTACGTTTAAAGAACATAATTCCGCACATTAAAGAATGGTTTGTGAAAATGAGAACGGCTCGCAGGTAGCAGCTCTATTCAGGAGCATCGTCCCTCGCCGGCGGAAACTACCCGCCGCCTCGCCCACGCCTGCGCCCTCTCCCACCTTCCCGCCTTCACCGCCAGAGGTTCCCGCGCGCCGCGACAAATGATCAGGCGAACATGTTGCGGCAGGAGGTGTGCTTGGGGACCAGCGCAGCTGGAGGCCGACGGACGGCGGCGGCGCGTGGGTGGAATCGCCTCGCGCTCCTCTGCCCTCTCCGCGTCGCAGAGCTGGAGGGAGGTGAGGGATTTACTGACATGAGAGCACCGCAGGCACAGAACCATGAGGTAATACTCAAACGAGTGGGTAAATGTTACCCTGGTGCCTATAGCATAAAGACGTGAAAACTTGTATGAAATTGGACCAGAAATGAAGGGGTTATTTTTCTCCGCACAGGGAAATTATGGATACCAGCACATGTCTATAGCAGACAGAGTAGGGGCATCCAAAAGTTATGACGCTATGGCACATTTCTGGAATATCACTAGACGTTAAATTTCATCCTCAAATTCTCCTCAGTCTCTATCTCTTGGATTTCCCATAGCATTTTTTATATTAAAGAAAATGGTACACATACAACAATGTTGCCAATTTAAAGTGCACTTCTAAAAACCACAAAGAAACACACGTTTACAACAAAAAATCAAACAATATCAAACACAACAAAACCAATATGAAATCAGTACCTATATGATGATTATTGATTATATTTTATAGTTGTTTCCGAAAATATGAGTTGAGGTCAAGTCAGTGAAATTTTTAGGTGATACAGAAAAGGGGTCAATGTCAGTAGGGAGAGAATTTATTAGGGTGGAGAGACGGAAGAAAAGAGAACGTTTAATTAATGATAATCTGGGTGTGGGCATGTGGAGTAGTGAGTTAGTTCGGGTATGATGATAAGCAGTGGCGCGTAACTAGTACTTGGCTTTTGGGGGGATGGATCAGATTGAATAGCAAACCACACGTTAATTCGTTATTTATGCAAATAAACTACTAATTTGAATAAATTAGATAGGCCAAATTAAAACTAAAATATTTAATTACTGTATTTCAAACAAGTAGGGGCGATAGTCCCTACTCCAGTCTGTGATACGAATATATTATTTTTTTAGGGTTCTGGGGGGGGGGGGGGTCCAATTGTCCAATTGAAGTCTTTGATGTCCAATTGAAGTCTATGATGAGAGAGACTGCTAATAGATAGTGAAGATAATATAGCGTCCGTGGACGCATTGCGGAGATTTGGGTTTCTATATTTCAGAATTTTTGCGAAGAAAGTCGTAACACTGTTAAGGGTGGCAAGATTTGTGGCAGCTGACATTGACCATATAGGGGAGCAGTAAGTCAGTACCGGAAGAACAATGGATGTGTAGTAGGACTGCAGTGCTTGTGTACAAGTGATATCCGTATTTCAGCCATGAATGGAGCTAATGGCCACTCTCGCTCGAGTGGTAACAAGCACATTGTGTGTGACAGTGTTACTGCCAGCCGCCTTCATTTTAGCAGATATATCCTAATTTTTTATTCATAATGATCAGTCCGAGAGGAACTTCTAACAATTTTTACGTCCATAATTTAGGTTCCAAACATTTTAAACGTCCTACCTTAAAATCAATGGATGCTCTAGGAATGACGCCCCATAACTACATGACAAATTTTCAGTAGTTCCTCAGTATTCCCACGGTTGGCTAAAATATTCTCCGCCTAAGTTGTACAAAATGTCGTTTTTTGCTGTTTGCGGGGTCACCCGCGGCGGAGTGCTGCTCATCGCTGGTTGAGCCACAGCAAGTAAAATCTTGCCAATCATCGGCGGAAGGCGGGATATTTTGAATAAGGTAATAGCTATGTATGTAAATATAATAATTTTGTTCCAAAAACTGGTTTTTTTCGAGCCCTTCAAATAAGCGTTCTCATGCGTCATTAGAGCGATTTTAAAGCCCTAATAATAAGAGGAGGTAGAATATATGAAGAATTGAAGAGGGATCTAATGGCGGGACATCCTTAGGAGGGAAAGCGAGACAATGCCTCAAGGAATGCCAAGTGATTTACACTAGTGTATTAATTTATGTCTCATTCTACCACTTTATGGAGTGTGATTTACGTGCATAAGTATTTGAGTGAGTCATAGGGCTTTAAAAATCGCTCTAATGACGCATGAGAACGCTTATTTGAAGGGATCGAAAACAACCCGTTTTTGGAAGAAAATTGAATAAATATTACATTATTCAAAATACCCAACTTTCCGCCGATAATTGGCACGATTTTACTTGATGTGGGTCGACCAGCGATGAGCAGCACCCCGCCGCGCGTGACCCCGCAAACTGCATAAATGACATTTTGTACAACTTAGGCGGAGAACATCTCAGCCAACCGTGAGAATACTGAGGAACTATTGAAAATTTTCCATACAGTTCTTTCAGTGGTGTTATTACCAAAAAAATTGGCGGGGGTCGAGCACACCTCATTCGCTCAACTTGCAAGGAATTACCCTCGTGGATTAATTTTTAGGAATCCAAAAAATGCTAGAATTTATCTGAGGGTTGTACAAATCCGGCTTTTGATTTTATTCGTGCCAATACAGTATTTATATAATTACTTATGGTAGCCATCATATAATTAATTAGAGTGATAAATTAATACAAAAGGTTCACAAATATAAAATAAAATACAGCATACCAAGGTCATTGCATTTCAGGGAAGGACGTCCTCAACAGTCCATTCTAGCCAAATGTCTTAATTTGCAAAAAAAAAAAAAGAGTTGGCGGCCCTAAGTAGACAGTGGGTGTCTAATAGCCACCCAACACACATTCATTTATGAGAGACTTCCGACCATCCAACGACGAACAATTCCACGAATGGTGCTGTTTTACGGAACAAAACCATCGCTTATAACAGAATTTTATGAAAAAAATGATAGATTAGATAATAAAGTCATTTTCATCAAAACTATACTGAGTAGTAACTCAGTTTTGCTGAAAATAATAAAAGTTTTAGCAATTCGTATTAATTTTTTCTTTGACTTAGGGCACCACGTTGCAATATTTTGCCCGTGGCTTTTATGTTATTTTATCGTTGATAAGGAAACGTTAGGGATTTTGGCTGGGGATACTCCCGTGAAATAGAATGAGGTAGGACAAGTAGGGAGAGAAAGGCAAGATTGTTTGCCATGTGGAGGAGGACGCACGTTTGAATCCCGGCTGTGACAGAGATTTTTCAGTGTAATCCTGATCACTACATGAGTAACATGTGGACTTCAAGTGTGCTTCAAGTGTAGTACTCCATCCGTCAGATGTGACCCTAAAGCTTGGTCCCCTTGGGCTCTTTCGTTAAGAGTATGCTTACCCGACGCCGGGTTTCTCTACCGCCATCCTACATTCACCAAGCAGTCCTTAAATGCCAACCAAGCCACTTGGTAGAGGTGACTTCAGTTGTCGGTCGCCTCACTCAAATGACCATGGTCATTGCAACTAACTAACAATGTTCAAACCTTCAGTTATCTTTTACTTACGGCTTCAAACTTGCGCCATGTTAACCTTAATCCCTAAAAATCCCTATAATCGGCTTCGCATGGTGGTTTAGGCATTTGTTATCAAAATACCTACAGATGAGTTCAGCCATAATACTCCCTTAACTGGATCTCTTGCCTCCAAATGACAACACGATCGATGGTAATAAAAAATTTCCAGGCAGATCAATGATGGTCCCGAGATAAATCCATGCGCAATTACACTTTTCAAAATATTTACATAAAAATTTAAGATTAATTCTGGTTCAAAATAGGGCATTTGTTATTATTATTCTAGTCCTTTCATTTTTTCTAAGTTAATTGGAACAGCGATGAGAATGCATACACTGGTTTATTATAACGGCCTTTATAATGCAACATTGCAAAATGTTAAGACAATGCCTTTTGAATGGATATGATTTTCTGCAAGCCAAAGGTTCTAATTCTAAATTTTGAGGTACTTTTGTAAAAAAATATTGCAATAGTCTACTTCCAAACCTGAGATTAAAATGAATGAAGAAGCTATCAGTTTTCTACCAAGAACTAAATCGTATTACAGCGAAAAAAATCTGACGGTTACAATTAATCATGACCATGACTATAGAATTAGATTATAATCGAATAAGGTTATGGTTTAGGATAATTCGAAAAATCTTAAGGAACGCAGTTGTTTTTGGCCATTATTTAAAGGAAAAATGTGCCATGAAGGTAACGAAAAAAACTAACTTTATTTCCCTAGTAAGCACTGATGGATCTTGGAAACCAAGAAATCATGAGATTATATGCGCACACTCCTGGAAATCTACCTAAATTATTTGAATGAAAATACATATTCTTCCAAAAGGGCAAAAATATAGAAGACAGAGTGAGAGCTGCTACTGATATTTTTCGACCTCTAGTAAAGTGAAATGGCAAGAGAAAACTGGATGGACGAGCAGTGCGAAGAGATAGAGAAGCTAGAGAAGGCAGGCAAATATGAGGCGGCATACAAGAAGGTCAGAGAATTTAATGAATTAAATGGAGGTTTTGGAAGAGAAACAAGTAGAAAATTGAAAAGCATAGAAAACAAAGAAGGACAAGTGGCAACTGGACAAGAGGCGTTAAATGGGTGGAAAGAATATATTGAAGAACTGTATGATAAGAACGGGAAACCTAAAGAAATAGAGATATAAGAGAAGGAGGAATTGGACGAGGACCAAGTGGGACAAGATACTGGAAAGTGAAGTGAGGCAGGCTTTGAAAGAAATGAAGAGAGGAAAAGCATCAGGTGTGGACGAAATTCCTATGGAATTGATTAAGGATTAGAACGAAGAAGGTGTTGCAGATATTTTCGGGCTGTGCAATAAAATATATGAAACGGGGGAGTGGCCAGAAGATTTCCTCAAGACCATAATGATAGCGATACCAAAGAAAAAGGGTACAAGTAAGTGTGAAGAGCACAGGACTATAAGCCTCATATCACACGCGGCTAATATATTACTGAGGACACTGAATAGAAGGTAAAAAATTAAAATGGAGGAAGGAGTGGGAGATGAACAGTTTGGATTCCGAAAAGGGAAGGGAACAAGAGATGGAATAGGGTTGCTGAGAATAGTGGGAGAGAGATCCCCAGCAGCAGAAAACGTTGTCAAAACGTTTTAGCAACGTTACAATGGGAAACCCAAAATGTTGTCACATTGTTTCCTGGAATTGCCACAACGTTGCATGCATGTTGTCACAACGTTACAGTTCCCGACTGTCAACATTGTAAGATGGGGGTGAATTGGAGGGACAACAGGAGAAATTAAGAGGTCCTAAAGACCGCGGGAGAGATGAGAAAGTTGATGGGGGTGATTTTGAAAAGGCAAAAGAACTGGGTTGGCCACTTTATAAGACATGGGGGAATATTGAAGACGGCGGTTGAAAGGGCAGTAGAGGGAAGGAGCAGAATGGGACGGAGGCGTGAAAAGATGTTGGATGGACTGAAGGGAAGATATGGATATGGTGAATTGAAGAGACTGGCTTTGTAGAGGAAATTGTAGGAAGGGGACGCCAAGGACCTGCTGAATGGCAGAGCACCCAACGATGATGAGTCAAGCTTATTATGTAAACCGCAAATAAGACCAGCATTTTGTTTGCTTTCCCCACAAAGTTAGAAATTACAGTAAGAATAATACCATCATAAAACTCCGTTAATGCGATTGCAAGGAAATGGAGATTTTCAATTTTATTAGGTACCAGTCGTGATGAATGCAAGAAATCACTCAGGAGACATAAAAATGCCCCTCTCTTTTCAATAGATATCAACAATACATCGTGAGTGGTACAAAAAAGGAAATACTTGCCCGTGTTTACCACAGCTCCACGCGAGAGTAAATTTACTACATAGCTCCACGCGAGAGTATATTTACTACAGATCCACACGAGAGTAAATTTACCACAGCTCCACGCGAGAGTAAATATGAATGTGCTATTGGTGAAGCAAAGTTATTCAGATAAAAGTAAATGCTGCATTGGTCCCTTGTATTAAAATTATTCTCAATATGTTATTTATCTAATCCGATTTTTATTAATTATGGGGCCCCATTCCATGACCGCGCCCGGGACCTCAAAATCCTAAGTGCGGCGCCTTGAATGCATATGTTTATGCTCACACTTAGCGATAAAGCTCTCGAACATGGTACCTAAATTAACAGAGGTATAGACAAAAAAAGGATAAAATTGTTAGTCTGCGTATAATGTTCATTGTTTCAGGAAATACGACCGCCCCAAGTTATTTCCGCTCTTATATCCTCCTGTTTTCATAGGCTCCGAGAGCAATGAGGTTTGGTTAAAATTTTCGTGAGGCCTCCGAGAGCTATTCCTACCATCAGGGTACTCACATAAACAATGAATATGAACGATTGTCAGTCGCGACTAGAGGCTTCGCATTCAAGAGTTCAGTTCAATAGTCTGGCTCGAGCGCGTCAAAAACTATCGTTCCCGCTCCCGTTGGCTAAGGACCTTCAGAGCGTTAACAACTCGTGTCACACTTGAAGAGAACTTACAACAGACGCTTCAAAACCATGCGCTCACCGAAAGGTGAAGTGTGTGTGGGAAATTTTTGTAAGGTGGCAATCTGTTCTACGGGATGTGATATGCGATAGCGGCCCTATTTGTCGAGGGATTAGCTCGTAACTCTCGATGGCATACCCTGTCAATACCAAATCCCTCCCTTCGTGAAATACGGACGGGGAAACGGAAAGCTTCCGGAAAAGAAGTTTTATTAGAGCTATTCCATTTTAAGTAAGACACACCAAGAGAGAATAATATTTGCAAAGCTCTTCCATCATATGCGTCTGATTGACACATGAAGGTTGTCCTTGTAAAGATAATATAGGCAGTGGCATAGCTGAAATGAAGGCTGCCCCGGGTGGGCTTTCTTCCCCCCCACCCCATCCTCATGGAAAACAGCACAAAAATCAACTTACTTAAAAATAACTTCTGAGTAGAATAACCCAGTAAACACAAAATGCTGTAGATGCGCATCTGATGCGCTGCGCGGTAGCGCTGCAGCTATCACGAAGGCGCTTCTGCAGCGCGCCTAGCACTCCTAAACTTCCCTTTTTTGAATGTTGAATACGCTGCTAACGGGTGTCAGGTGCGCTGCACAAGCGCGTCAGGAGCGCTGAACAAGAGTGTCATGATCGCTTCAGCCTGCAAAAAATAGTTTACTCAAGGACTGAAGGCAGATGGTGTCTCCGGACTGCAGAGACTCAACTTCATTTTTGCATCTTCGCCTACGGTCAACCTCACTTCTATCTACGTTAAGACTATCACGCAACTACCTACGCTATTTCCAACTCTCAACTGCTAGATTTGTTTCTTGAAAGTTGTATATATACGGCCATTCCCATGCGTAAATGTGTTTGCGAGAACTAACTTTTAAATATCAATGCCGTGATGGTTTATGGAAACGTACCATCCAATCACGATATCAGTTTTCTGGCATTAATTAATTGAAACCTATGTTGCCACATTAAATGAAAATAAATCCAATATTAATAAGTATAATCAAGATGTTTTCCAAATGCACACGTTTTTTTTTACATTTCAATGAAGACGTAACTTACTCGCGCAAATGTTACGAACGTGAAAATGCATGTATACGGGTCAATCCATATATAGTGGTCCAGAGGTGGTTGCTTGATGATTTTAAATATATTTTGATATTTTTACCATACAAACTACCATTTATTGTGAATAAAAATATGTCATTATTATATTTTTTTAATTTTATTTTCCTGATAGTGGCCATTTTTATGCTAACGAAACACAGATTTTAGGCGATTTCAGTGTTCTGCAGTTTAAGCAAATATCTCCAATTCTGTGTATCCTAGAACAATCATACAAAAACCAATCGATTCAGTAAATAATGAACTTAAATACAGGTTAGGTGATGTATCGACCTAAAATTAAGTCTAGGGTCCAAATATTGCTTCAAAGTTTTCATCACTTAACTAAAAAAATCAATTTTTACAATTTTTTTACATAGGAAGGCAAGATACTTAATGTTTGTAATTTTTTTATTTGAAAGGTATAAAGCCATGCTTTAAGTTTGCAGAATTTTAAGCTGTGGACTTCAGTGGTTTTTTTATTAAATTTTTTTAAAGTTCTTGATTTTTCAAATTTTCCAAAGTTTAATGCCCATTATCTTTGTTGGGCATAAAAATTTGAAATTTGGCCCATTTACAGTCCTTTAGATGAGAAATAACTAGTAAAAATTTTGTTTTGTGGACTCAACTATTTATAAAGATATTAAACATTGAAAAGTACCAAAATATCGACGAAGTCGACATCAACACGGCACCATTTAGTACCCTCTTAAGTAATGCTTGATGCCTTAAAAATCATTAATTAATCAGTTTTTCACCTCATTTTACAAGTTATTCATTATAAAGTAAACATTTGGTATAGTAAACTTAAGCTAATATGTAAATGCAGGCCTTAGAATACAAAGAATATATGGGAATTCAAAGAAACTTACCCATATATTAAAATTGGTCATTCCATAACTATATACCAAATGTTTACTTTATAATGAATACCATACAATTGTATGGTAAAAATATTAAAAATCACCAAGCAACAAATTTAACTTTTTCTGGACCACTTAATATGGATTGACCCATACTCAATTTTACGAATGTGGAAATGAGAAAACTGATGAATGTACCAATAAAAGCATAACAATAATTTAGTGTACAACGGAAATTAATTACACAAAGCTATCAATGAAGTGTTGTTACTGGCAGAACCCAAGTCTCTCCGATTCGTGTCAAAGCTTTCCCATTTATGCCAAATTTTCGGTCTAAGAATGAACCACAGGCTAAACATGTTACTATATATCAAGAATATATTTCATTAAATAAAAAAACAAAGGATACACATAGTAAATGTTTAAAGAATGAGTATTCATATCTTCCTCTTTCGATTGAGACTTTCACCATCTCCCCTTATTCAGAAGACTACCTGCAGCGCTGTGGCAGTGCGTCCGCAACTTGCGGCTGCTGCACTTCAAACACGAGCAGCGAATGCGCATTAGATGCGTTTCTCCATAATTCGCTCTATGGGAGCGCTGCTGAGACGCTGCTGACGCGCTTCAGTTGACATGTGCTGCACTTGCAGCGCTGACATACTTGTGAAGCGCTGCTGCAGCCATGTGTGTTTACTGGGTAAATATATATCAACTACTTGAAACGGGATAATTTATTGCAGAGGTGATAAAATTAGGAACATTTAGTTTAATGAATAATTTTTGTACTCCGTAAATCAAAATGGGCCCCAGAGCAAGTGTCGCCTTGAGTACCTCGATCTATTCTCTGGTAGGTACTTCACACACCATCTATACCACTAAAAATACACAAAGAAGCCTGCTATATTCCTCAAATCAGAAAAAAAACTATGTCTCTGAGGCAGCAATCTCCTTCCCTTGGATTTTAGCATGTTGATCATAAGAAGCACTACACTCAGTTTGGATCATTAAATAACGATTGTGTAGGCTAATGTACCAGATGATTTGTTACCTTGGTAATTTTAAGATATCGTCACCAATACCATATATTCACCTACCTGCAACATGGGTGGGGCCAGCTGGATTGAGCACTTCTCTTGTCCATGTAAGAGTAACCAAATTGTCCACCAGGATAAAACACTTCGAAAGATCCTCCAGATCATGTGTACTAGTCAAGATGTGCCATTGTGATTCCTTAATTTACTTCAGCACCTCCAACTTCCATCACTATCCTTCCAGGCTTCATATGAGCATAATCACTTGGCTATTTGTCTTTAAAATAGTATGCAGTCATGTAAGGAAAGAAACATACAATGAAATTCTATTATCAGGGATTTTTATTAATGAGATAAATGGGATACGTAATCCATTATGAATGAACGTAAGGTTGGTTCAGAATGTAGAACAACACAGAGACTACAGTTTGATCCCCAGTTCTACCGATTGTTTCATTTTTACATAGTATTCTTTCAACTTACTCATCAACATTTACCCACCACGAGGTCCATTCCTCACATTCATAAGATCTATACAAATAAAAATGTGCAAACATTAATCACAGCCCTCATTTCCAAAATAATACAATGACACTGGCTACATGAGTCCTAACAGCTTATCGTGAGGACTTCAGCTTCCAGTGATAAACATTTTTCAGAGGAATCAAGACTTTGACCTTCTATGCAAAGAGCACTTCAACAGCAGTACTCCCATCTGTTAAACGTGATGCAAAACTATGGACTCCCGGGTGTCATTGATCAAGGGTAGGATAAAGTAAACACCACTCTCTTCATGGAACAAATCGCATGCAGGGGGTAATCTTCCATGAAAGCCACTATTCCTGTGACACAGTAGCTGATTAAGGGTGAGGGCCCCCCCTCCCTCCCTCGCCCCGTAATTCCTGGTACAATCGGAAAAACAGTGGTCATAATTTATTCCATACCCCCTATACACCAGAAAAGTACCAATACCTTCCCAAAACAACAACCATAATCCTCCACTGCTGCGACAGCTACTAAGGGTTGCCACCTTTTTTCAAAATGTGAAAAAAGGACACCAGGCTGAACTTGCGGGCTTTTCCGCCCCCAGAATAGCCTGCAAATTTGTGGAAAAAGGAGCATGGCAAAACGATTTTTAATTCATTTTTATTTCTATACAATAAAAAAAAGAGAAGTTCTCTTTTTTTTTAGAACTTGTCTGCTGGGGGTGTGGGGTTGATGCTCGTGCCTGCCCCCAACGAAAAAACATATGATTAAAATTACACATTTTGATGGAAATTATTGCCCATTTTTACAATTTTATTTAGTTTTTTAGTTGTTACTACTGGTTTCTGGTCTTCATATCCTGAATTCTCACATATAAAAAAATGAACATCTGAATAACTTCTGATTACTGATTACTAAATACCAATAACAAAATGAGAGGTTGAATTTTTAATTAAAAAGAACAGATTTTCAGAGGGAAATTTTTTTAAATTATCCATTTTTACCAAATTTCTTTTGCATCCTCTTTGAAGTGGTAAAAAGAGGACTATCCTTGTCCTTTTTGAGGACAATGAAGCAGAAAGGACAAGCGCTGAAAAAGAGAATGTCCGTCCTAAAAGAGGACAGGTGGCGACCCTACTTCTAGCTACTTCAGTTGCTATTAGTGTTATTGAAACTTATGTAATAATAAAACGTAACTGAATACATACTTCAATCCATAACTTTTTTTGTGAGTATAATCTTTCAGAATCCATTTCCTCAGCCCTATAAGTTGTGATTACAATGAGATGTCTTGAAGCATGGCCACATTGATAAATTCTTCAATTCCCTTATGCTCAACTGATCCCTTCCCACATCAGGTCCCCTCCACTGAGGAAGGGAGAAGACCACCACCGATTGCTATATTGATTTATCACTAAATGTTTCTACAAATGATGGAAAAACTAAAAACAGGGAATAAATATGTATAATTATGTTCAAACATATTATACATATTTATTCCCTGTGTTATGATCATATACATAAGATTATTCCTTAAGTTTTAGGAAGGGATAAGCTTCAACTGGCTTAGTTAAGAAGGCATAAAGACTAATCCCATTAGTCCAAAGGCAGGAGAATAGGCAAAACAAAAAAATAATTAAAATGTTCTTCAGCTAAAAAAGTCATAAAACTGTAAGGTATTTTCCAAAGATTTATTCTTTTTTCCGAAGAAATTTTTGGAAATAATTTTAAGCATGGAAAATATGCTTAAATTCAATAATTCCCCTTTTTATTAAATATTTTCCTTTCGGAAAATATTAAATACTAAAATACTAAAAATATTATATAACAGCACTGTTTATGAGGACTAAACAAAAAACCTAATTTGTTTCAATTGGCTGTAGGAGCCACTTTTTATGGTTATTTAAAATTCATCATATAAAACGAAAATCATGATGAAAATTATGATATTAAATTAAAATTGCAGATACTTTAAATTAAAATTGCAGATACTTTAAATTAAAATACAGATTGCAGATTAGTGTTTAATATTTTCCTTTCGGAAAATATTAAATACTAAAATAAGTACTAAAAATATTATATAACAGCACTGTGCCACATGCCTATAGGCATAATGCCTATAGGCATATGAGGACTAAACAAAAAACCTAATTTGTTTCAATTGGTTGTAGGAGCCACTTTTTATGGTAATTTAAAATTCATGATATAAAACTAAAATCATGATGAAAATTATGATATTAAATTAAAATTGCAGATACCAAATGAAATATTTTCATAAGTCAGTATGCAATACGTAAATGTTTAGGTCAACTAGAAAACCCTATAAAAAACTTATTTCAGGGATTGAAATTTTGGTAATTAGAGGATGTTGTAAAATTTATAATTTATCAGAGGCCTAAAAAGATATTTTTTTAAATTTAATTTTATATTTATTTATGGGTATAAATAACCCTTTTCAAAATTTACATTATTTAACAAAATCAATAGTAGGTAATACCACAGGTCTGTGGTATTACTATTGATTTTGTTAAATCTACCTTAAGACTACCTTACTCTATGGTAATAACTAATACTTAACTTAAATATATTCATGATACCTTCAAAACAGCACATATAATATACATCAGACTCTAAAAGTAGAAAACAATGCCAATCACACTCATACACACCTTAATTAAATTATTTGTACTTATATAAATTGAAACAACTTGGTGGCAAACACTATGCAACACTATTCAGAAAACTCTTGACTTGCGCCCTTAAGATCCGAAGATATGATCAATATCGATGGAATTCGAGTCACACATTAATCTCAATAATGGTGAAAAGAAGGAATTGTTTGTAGGGTGGTGTGGAACACTAAATATAGCAGGGTTTCTGACACCACTCGATGGAACCCTGAAATTGACAGCCTGTAATAATTCAGGTAAATCTATTGAATTCATCATTAATCTGTGTAAAAATACAGTACCCAGATTCTTTCTATGGATTTAAAGAAGTTCTAAATTTAAAATAGCCAAGAATACTATTATATTATATATTATAGACCAGACACAAGACCAATATTCAACGATAGATGTATATGTAGATATCTACTGTTTGAAGTTATCATACATTTCACTTGTCAGATCTATTGTTGAATATTGTTCTTGTATCTAGTCACCTTATTACAAAGTTAAAATTAACTTAATTGAAAGAGTGCAATATACATTTTTAAAATTTTTGAAGTACAGGTTTGGTCTTCTCAATTTGGACAGGATGAGTATTCTCGGCTATTTTAAATATGCTACCAGGATCTGTGACTGAAAACTGACGAAAAATGTTTAGCAAATAATTCTGATAAATATATGTCACTACTGTTATCAGAAACAATCATCTAAGTACATCCTTTCACAGAAATCACATGATTTCCGGGATATAAAATTTTTATTTATATGATATAAGCAAATAAAAGGGACATAAATTAATTAAAACCCAGAAAACCATTCTCTTCTCTTCATAAATTAATTAATGAAGGAAATAACATAGAAAATTCTTCAGGCAGGGCATGATTCATAAAAATGGGAAAAGCTACTTATTCATACACAATGGAAAAGTCAACCCACAACATTACTGTCAAGCAGCAGTAAGTTAAAAACTAGCCTCAAGATGATGGACTATTCTCAGCCTGAAACTACCGTTGATGCAGAAAAACCTCTTCCATTCTCCTTGCCCCAGCAGTCTAAAATTTCATGTATCTCCCATCATGATAAATATCATGTCTGAGCTAATGTAACCCTGGAATACAGTTGACACAACATGCCTCACCCTTAAGAATGCAAACATCTGCAGCACCCACATTTGGGGCTAACAAAGAGTCAACAGAATATAACCAAGAAAGAACCGTCTGATGACAAATTAGCCACAGCAAACAGGCAGCACACAGGCTCCTACCTGTTTACTGACTGTGTTCGAACAGGCAGTGACAGTGAAATGGCAGTGCACAGTCCCCTAACTGTTCACTGGCTGTGGTCCAACAAGCAAGGAACAGAGTATGCCACTACCCACAACAGGGAGAGAACAGACAAGTGTTATGTAGTATATGTCTGCTAAGGCATTTTGTATGTCAGTTGTTTTGCAACTGTGGCGTCACTTGAGTGGTGTGGTGGAAAAAGGGGCACGCTGTGCTCATGGATCGTGGCTATGGAAGGCGTCGGACGTGTCCCGCGTACTGTCTCCTACAAGATTAAATCAGTTTGTTATTTTGAATAAGTGTTGTTATTACATAACAAGATTGGCGACGAGGATGGGATTGAAGATTAATCCACGAACATTTGGACCGCCACCCGAGTGCAATTTGAGGACTTCAATATTTTAACCCCATGTGGTGCGTAAGTCTTGCCGGATAGGCGAGAAAGTTTCTAAGTATGCAATTTATTTTCTAACTGACTTTCAGTTTATAAATACTGCCTGTTTGGTGATAATCTTGCCGGGGAATCCAATTGAAACAACCCTTATGTAGGTGCTTATTATTGTCATTTTATTGCCTGTGTTGTATTAAGCCTTTGAACTGACGAACTTGTTACCACGTGGTGGAAGCTGTATGTATGCTGTAAGCTGTATGCTATGAAGTCATCGTCGAAGTGTTTAAATGTAAAAATATTTTTGGGTGCGGACTGCTAATTCCATAATTTACTAAAGTTTACGTTCCTGTGTGTTAAAAATTAATTTCTGGCCACGATGCCTTAGGATTCAGGAAATGGTTCTCCCGTGTTGGGTGCAATGGGAGGCATGCACCTTGGTATGGTTCCACAGAGTGGGGAAGATTATGATTATAGAATGTAATCATACCTGAAGATAGCTTAGTGAAAAGCCAAAACATGTGTGGTGTATTTTTTAAATAAAGTGGACGTACTAGATCGATTACTTTCTATATTACGATGTTCCACCACATCTCGCCTGACACCGTTGATTTCATGATGATTGTTTATCGTATGTAAAACATGTAGTGACAAAAGCAGTACTGGTGCATTTTAACCCTGATCTCCCCCTTGTGCTTCCTGGGGATGCATCTCCCCATGGTATTGGGGCGGTGATAAGCCATGTGATGCCGGAAGGAACTGAGAGGCCCATTACTTTCGGCTCCCGCACATTGAAGCTAGCTGAGAAAAACTACTCACAAGTGGACAAGGAGGCCTTGGCTATTATATTTAGTGTCACTAAACTTTATATGTATTTTTGGGGAAGAAGATTCACTATATACAGTGATAGCAAGCCAGTGGTGGGAATTTTCAACCCTCAAAGGAAGCAATTGCGAGACATTATGTCTCCACGGGTGCTCCTTTGGTGTCTTTCCTTGTCAAATTTTGATTGCAATGTTTTATATAGACCTGGCCCCCACAATGGGAATGCAGATTTCCTCAGCAGGTTGCCCCTGGAGGAGCAAGGAGAGGAATTATTCCCTGACCCGGCAGGTGTCCTTTTCCTTGAGCAGACTACACATCATTCCCCACTGACAGCTGGAGCCATTGCAGAAGCCACAAGGAAGGATCCCGTGGTGTTGAAGGTCCTGTGTGAAGTCCTACATGGCTGGGATTTCTCCAAAAATTCCCCTGAGGTGCAGTGGTACCTGAGGGGTCCTCCTGGATCCTTGTCCGTGATGAAGGGTAGTCTCCTCAGAGGCAACCGGGTGATAATTCCTCCCACATATCGCTCAGAAGTGTTAGCCATGCTACACCGGGTACATCAAGGTATTGTACGAACAAAAGGGCTGGCCAGGAGAAATGTATGGTGGCCTGGGATCGACGAGGACATTGAAACCTTAATTAAATTTTGCCCCCAATGTTCTTTGCTGCAAAACAATCCCCCTAAGGTACCCACCATTCCGTGGAGCATACCTACTAAGTCATGGTCTAGACTTCATATTGATTTTGCTGGCCCAATCTTGGGTCATACATTTTTGATTCTTGTCGATGCCATATCCAAATGGGTGGAGGTAGCTTCCACTCGGGGTTCACTATCATCACAGACTACAATAGCAAATTTGCGCAGCTGGTTTGCCACTCATGACCTGCCAGATGAGATTGTCACAGACAATGGACCTGCCTTCATGTCTGAGGAGATGTCAGAATTTTGCCGCAAAAATGGCATTTTCCTTTACAAAACTCCTCCTTACAATCCTGCCTCTAATAGGCTGGCAGAAAGGATGGTGCAGACAGCTAAAAGGTTACTTGTTAAATTGCCGGCCAATGAATGGGAAAAGGAGTTAGCCAACATCCTACTTGCATTACGAACCACTCCTAATTCCACCGGGTCAGCTCCCTCTGAGCTGTTGATGGGGAGAAGATTAAAAACAGTGTTAGACAACCTACATCCTGCAAATTTAAATTTAAAAGAACAAAAAAGAAACTCCATCTTGCTGGGGAGGAGGGAAGCTGTTACAAACTACTTTACTGTTGGGGACACAATTTTTTATAGGAATTATGGTCAGGGAGGGCCATGGTTGAAGGGAGTAATCTCGGAAGCTGAGGGTCCTCATAACTTCAAAATTATTTCTGACTCTGGTCACATTGAGCGAAAGAATGTTAATCAACTCCATCGTAGATGGACTGCTAGTAAAAATCCCAATGTCATTGTGAATACTAATCCCTGCCCTGATTTCCCGAAGGTACAAGCCGCAACTGAGGAATGCAGAAATTCGCCAGAGAACAGCACCTGGTTGGGTTGGCCTGACGAGTGGGTGACCATACGAAACCCTCCGTTAGATGGGTCTCCGCCCCGTGATAATTCTGGAGGAAGACCCACGGAGTCCAATTCACCTCGGCCTCTGTGGACACTAAGAACTCCAGCTTGTCTGGATGATTTTGTTCTGTCATAAATTACTTATTTTCTTTTGTTTTGAGTTAGCTATGAATTATAATTGTATCATTCATTATGTGTATACAAAGATTTGTT
Organism: Pyrrhosoma nymphula; assembly: GCA_963573305.1. Lineage (NCBI taxonomy): Eukaryota > Metazoa > Arthropoda > Insecta > Odonata > Coenagrionidae > Pyrrhosoma > Pyrrhosoma nymphula. The sequence continues at coordinate 144,239,372 of OY754327.1, read as the reverse complement.
TAATGTGTAAAAATGTCATGAATTTTATAATGTGTTTTTTGTATTGTAGAAATAGAGGGGGGAGGGTTGTTATGTATTATATGTCTGCTAAGGCATTTTGTATGTCAGTTGTTTTGCAACTGTGGCGCTACTTGAGTGGTGTGGTGGAAAAAGGGGCACGCTGTGCTCTCGGATCGTGGCTATGGAAGGCGTTGGACGTGTCCCGTGTACTGTCTCCTACAAGATTAAACTGGTTTGTTATTTTGAATAACTGTTGTTATTACATAACAACAAGTAACCCTCTTCTCACAGACAAGGTGTTCGAATTTACATTCCACCAACCATCGCCTGCCTGTTGTCTCTCGGACAAGGAACAGGGAATCAACAACCTACCAAACAGACATTATTGTTACAGAAATCGACAGGGTTTGTGCCAAAATGAGACTATGAGCTTTGATTTTTTGCCACCACTATGTGTAGCAGAGTAATAGTCTTCTCTCCCAGCAAGGGCAATGATGGACAAGCATGTAGGGGGCCATAATAATCTTGGTCAAAGTTTTTCAGCAGGCTGGTGGAGTTGGTCATTGTATATATCTCATGGAGAAGCAACTACATATTATGAATTGACATATTTTACAGGTATACCTACCCATGGAATTTTTAATACACAAACCAAATTAACTTTCCTTGCTATTTTCTGATTAATTAGATACCAAACAGCATGTTAATTCCTTGACTTTCACCCACATTAAAGTAAGTAAGCAATATCATCATAAACGTAGTCCAAAAAACACAAACAAAACAAAAGGCATATAATTATGGGAGGGACTAGAAGGGGGAAATGAGTTCCCACAGGAAAAGATTTAAAAATACAACTCACTTCAGGTGCATGACATAGATTTCTCTTGAGGTAAATGATGCATACAGTAAAGTCTTGATTAATCAAGTCCCGATTTTCCAAGGTTTCATATTATCCAAGGCACATATTTAGTTTGATTACCACATATTTAAGCCAGTTACATTTTCTCTGCAGTTTAATTTTTGGTAGCTTCATTAGAATTTCTTATGCATATTTAATTTGATTCAACAGTTAGTCCAGATATACCATCCCTGAAGTTATTGTGCTGCTGAGATACCTATATAGGTAATTGGAGAAAAGAATGAGAACTGCATTTGGACAATCAAAACATTTTACAGAGGATTAAAGAAATATTTTCCTTATAGAAGTTTATTAAATGCAAATATATATGTTGCACAATGGCAATGTATATTTCATTAAATATATACATACATATGGCAAATAGCATGTTTATTTCCTTGTTTACGCATGCCTGATAACCCTTCCATATTACCTAAGTTTTCGATTATCTGAGGTGGCCTCAGCACACATTATGCCAAATAATCTAGACTCTACATTACCAAGACTTAAGGACCTCTGTGGAATGGTGAAGACCAGTCGTGAGTCAACATGGATATATGTAAGTATATATGTACAAAGATGATAAAATATTTGACAGCAGAAGTTGTGTTCATTGCCTGTGTCAAGCCAAGAGTACATTATTAGTACTTCAAAAGCAGATAAAGAAGGTTAAGAAGTACTGCAACCTTCTGTAACCGTAGGCCCCAAATCATAGGTACCCATGGGAATACAGTATTTTCCAGGGAGGGCCAAGACAGTTTTAAAAAGGGGGGTCTAAGGAGCCCTCTCCCAGAAAGTTAAGTAAATTTGAGGTCTCAGGAATACATTTTTGGAGCATCTTAGATGAATGACAATTTTCTATATTTGTTACTAAAATATTAATTAAATCGCAAAAACCATAAATAAATTAAACTTTCCCTTCCCTTTTTTATTTTTCCCAGGATGTTAGCCCCCCCCCCCCTCTGCCGCTGTGTATGGGCGCCCATGCCCCAAATACCATATACTATCTTCTACTTCCACTCAGTATATTTCTTATCCTCATTGATCTCACCCTAGAAAATCAATTCTCTTTCTCCTTCTTCCCTACTTCTTCCTCCCATTGCATGCTATGTAAACCATCAGCAACTACCTAGCACAGCACTCTACAGCACATCATGAAATTTACAGAGAAAAATGTAGAAAAGTACAAATTATTTTATTTTATTTATGAAAAGTAAATCTCAAAACTTCCACGAAGTGAAGCCGGTTACCGTAAAGTTTACTCTTCCGTTTTTTTCCTCTCTTTCTAACACACATGCTCCATATCTTCCTCCACTCTCTAAAACTTATCTTCAATCTGTTCCCATCCTCTTTTCTCTATTCCTGGGTTTTTGCTCAATAAAATTCTATGTTCCATATCTGCAGCAGCCATTTATTTTGTACATCCTCACTCTTAGTCCCAGGCATTAGTTCTTTCCTATTATTAAAAACATCTTTTGCTAATGTGATTCACTTCCTAATTCTTCTGCTATAATGCCAACTTCCCATGGAATTATTAAAGCTAGATAAAAAATATTAAGATTGGAAGATATAAACTACATAAGGTGGAATAGTTCACATACCTCAGGAGTATTATGGATGAAAACTGGTTCAGTAGAAAGGACATTAGTCGAAGGATTACATTACCAAAGGAAGTACTTATGAAGAGAAAGGAAATTTGAATTAAGTCATAAAGAGGGGATTATAAAAAACTGTAATACAGTTAATAGCATCTTGATTCAAAAACTTTGTTGCTGCAGAAGGAAGATGGGTTTGGAATGGAGGCTTTTGAGATGTGGGAGTGAATAAGGATGGAAACAGTAAGCTGAGTAGATGAAAACAAACTGAGATGTACAAGATATGGTAGAAGGGGAAATGAAGCTTAGAGGATAAATTAAGAGGCAGTAAAGGTGGCTAGAGAATGGATGATAATAAATACCATCACTATTTCAAGCAAATTTAGGTAACCAGGAGGGACTCAAACCCACGACATTTGGGTTAGCAGGCGAGGACATTACCCAGCTGCCACCGAGGCCGGCATGATATATATCATGCCGGCATATGCTACAGGGAGTGATGTAGGGGAGAAAGTTAGATACCCATTAGATAGGGAGGACAAGAATAAGCATATTGGATGACATGAAGGGAGACAAAAGGTATGAAGAGTTCAAAAGGTATTTTAAACTTCAGTAATTTTGTTTAACATGATTCAACAGCTAAACCCCCTTCACACTTACAGTCTACCACTTGCAGACAAGGGCAACAGCACATGGATAAATAAGAGGGTCACCTCTCCAAATTCAAGCAGAGCTCTTAATGGCAATGCTTAAATTAGATGGCTGAGTAGAATTACTGAATGGAACTGTTGTTTCAATTGTGGCAGCCCATACCCTTTTAATTCATTGGAAGGAACTGCAATTTACACTGTACTGCAAAGGAAACATTAGAAAAAAACCCTATAGGCATAGAAAATATAGGCTGGACTGTCAATTGACCTCCCACTTATTTGTTAGAACACCTTGATTGACTGAACATGTAAATGCCTCAATAAAAAAATAGATGCTGTGTCTATTACAGGCCATGTTACAACCTTGAACAACTTAGAAATTTTTAAGTCGATTTTTTAAAATAATATCATTAAAAATGTTGCGGTAGCTTTAGAGCCTTTCATCATGGTTGAATTAGTTAAACTGTTGCATTATCATTAATTTATAACTTCCACGAAACTTAAAAAAAATAGCATATTATAATTATAAGGCTTAAGCCTTAGCTATATATATACCCTAAAATGAAAAATTAAAATTATCTCAATAAATTAAGCTGTCCCATAAATAAGATTTCAGTTGCTTTAATGTAGATGCAAAGAATAACTAATTCATATTTTTTGACAGACAAGCAACTGATATTGTTGACAGGATCTTTCATATGGGTATTGGATTAATTATTGACCACAGTAAATGCCCATAAGGCATATGAAATTGAAATAATTCACCCATAGGATATATCCTCTAACCGCTTTCATGACTCATGTCAGATCAGGTGAAATATTTTCTAAGTATAAAATAAATCCTCATCATAATAGCCAGGTCCCAAACTGAATGCGGGACAATGAGCTAATGACTCTTGGATATTACAAGGCTGATGTTCTTTGTGTAGTGCCTAAGTATAATGTTCACTATAAGAGTTAACGCTAGCCGGGTCACTAAACCCACAATTATTCAAGTTCCATCACAGCCAAAAGTGCTGGTTTTATCAGTGGGATCCAAATTAATTATTTTATTTCGTTAGAACGGCTGTGATTTTGAGAAACATATACCACGTAATGTGACATAATTATTGATGATATTTGATTATGATGATGTCAGATATTTAAATATCTGACATCATCTTAAATGAGCTAAGAAAACCAGGTTTTAGAATTATATAGGTAATGCGAAGAGTCCTTGGAATCCTGGAACTGGAATCCATTTCCACCGTGTGCATGACTAACAGTAGAAACGATGTGTACTGATGGGGTGGGGTGGGGGGGGGGAAACTGATAGTTTATCTCATGGAAGCACTGGGTATTGAGAGTCACAATTTCAAGATTAAATTCACATTCATATGCCTATTACAACATTCGACATCCATGTCACATCGCCGCATTATACAATGTGTTTCTCCGGTGGAGATATATAATTGTGAGCATAATTACACCCTTTCGAATGAATCAAATTCGCTAAAATACCAAAACACTTATGTGACCCGATATGTAAGATCGCAATAACTTCAATGGTATACCGAATCCATTATAAATATCGTACACTGTCTTAAATTGGTAACATGGGTGTAAGTTCCAAAGTCAAATTACTGAAGTCAGAGAAAATATAATATTTCAAACTATTTAGATCTTAAATAAAGTCGAGTAAAAGTGAATTCATAAATGGAGTGATATCGTATTCATCGAATGACCGCCTAATTAACATTCTACGTGATAGACGCCGTGATTAGGTTTATACTTAATATTTAGGATAAAAATAAACCAGTAATATATTAAAAAGATACATACCAGCCTCTACAGATAAACTTGTGTCAAAATTAAGAAAAAAACCTTCTTTTAATAGTAGAATGCAAATGTATAACAACAGTTTTCACTAGTCATAAAACATTTAACTCGCTTCAAGACTTTCAAATTGCGAACTCAGAGGGACAATAAGTCAAAAACAAATTTCGTATAAATTACTTATTTTATTTCTTTCGTTAACAATGTAATAGGTCATTTTAAAACATTTAATTCATTTATATTAATTATTTTATCATAGGAATTGAAATTTTCAGGTAAAATTGTTCACTTATTAGTAGTCAATGTACTATTTCCGGTAAAAACAATCGTCCATTTTCGCTGTGTTCTCTGCCAAGGGAGAAAGCCGACGGAAGAAATCCTTGGATTAGGTAAATGTTTATTAAATATTGTAGCTCGTCGTGATTCTCTGAATGTAATCCTATTTCCGTGAAATAGCTGGATACGATTTTCAGCTGTGAACAATTATAGTTTGTAGAAAAGGGGCAAGCATTTCAGCTCATGATGCAATATCCACCAAATGTAATTGTGCTGTGATCTCACGTGGGTTGTTGATTGTTTATGTTTATTTCGAAGGTCTGTTTGAAATGGAGGAGTATGCTCGCGAGCCATGTCCATGGCGCATAGTAGATGATTGTGGAGGAGCATTTTCAATGGGAGCTATCGGAGGATCAATATTCCACAGTATAAAAGGCTTCAGAAATGCCCCCAGTGGAATGAGACGACGACTTGTCGGAAGTTTAGAAGCTGTCAAGGCGCGGGCGCCTGTGTTAGGAGGGAATTTTGCTGTTTGGGGTGGCCTGTTTTCAACTATTGACTGTGCTTTGGTTCGAATACGTCAGAAAGAAGACCCTTGGAATTCCATCGCAAGTGGTGCTTTAACTGGTGGTATCCTGGCTGCAAGAAATGGAGTTCCAGCGATGGCTGGTAGTGCTGTAATTGGTGGAGTGCTCTTAGCTTTAATCGAAGGTGTTGGAATTCTATTCACTAGAATCACTGCGGATCAATTCATGCCACAGCAGCCGCCTCCTATAGATGACCCTTCACAACTTGGCCCCCGTCCGCCAGGACCAGGCTTTGGGCAAGAACAAGCGCCTAACTTCTAGATGAAATCTAATTTTGAGTTACCGTCAGAAATTGCTTCGTGGTTGGGCTTACCGGCCCAAAATTATGGCTATTTGATTGTGTCATCTTCATATTTTTAGGGAGGACTCAAATATCCAAGAATTTTCGTCGAAATTTTCTTCATCAGAGAATGACAGCTGGTAGGCGATTTCGCAATGTACTTTCCTAGTGTCATACAAAGTTGGTGAATACTAGCAAATTATTTTATTGTGTCATTTTCGGCACCAGAAATATTCCAGTAGAGTACATTGTGAAGAATAGAGCTGTACTTCAAATGGTACAGTATGTTTTATGTATATATATTTACTAGTAAAGTTGACATTCTATCACTAAACACTTGTTTCTGATCTTTAAAATGTGTCATTCAGCGTTCATCTTTCACCTTATTTTGGATAAGGGTCACCACCAGGGTGCTATTTGCCTGACTGAAACTGATAGTTCTGGCAATTTGGTATGGAACTTCAACTATTACTAACAAGTATGGCCATTCAAACTACAAAATTGACAGTCACACACACACATCGGTTGAAGTTCTGTCTAGGTTTGTCGCATATTGTAAAGTCCTACAAACTACCCCCTACAAGTTTGAGACAGAGAATCCTTGATGACTCAGCAATACTGCTGGAGGATGGTAGTTAACATTGGCCTTTTAGACCGAATCACTGTATAATATCTTGGTAATTTTCATAATTAATGTATCAGTAGTCAAATGGTTTCATCGCCAAGGCACACCATCAGGTCATGGTGATGTTGTGATGAAACTGGTTTCTACAAACATCATGAAATTAAAATTACAGAGTTATTAGTTTTAGTGGTTCAGTTATCATAAATTTTCTAAAAGTTAAGCCTGAATATCTAGTTCCTTATCGTTTTTTCTTTATAATGGTTTTAAAAAGTCTTAATTATAGTTTTGAACTCATTTCAGTGTAATTTCGTATTACACATGATGTGTGTAGATGGTATTTATTTGATGGCAGACCAAATTAGAAAAAATATGTCCATAGAAGCCTCTCCTGTGGCCATTGCAGAGGTTGAGGTGAGAGAGAATAATTGGAAAAATAATTTAATACTTCATCCCTTAGGGTATTTTTGAGAAAAAGAGGGAAACCCAATGGATCAACTCATGCCATGCACTAACAATCATGCTACACACTAAATGAAAACACTTCATTGAATTGTGAGATGCAATGCATTGCTCTCTTTTAATGTTATGGCACTTAAATTGGCTGAGTGTGACTACTCCACTCATAAACAATTAGGGTTTCCTGATCATTTTGCAAGTTCTAGGATTTGAGTACATACGCAAACATCAGTTTAATTAGTATCTATTCTGGAATGGCTGAGGAGGTTAGTTGGTACCTAGGACGTTTTGCATCCATTTGCAGGATAGGTATTTTTTGCATTAAGTAAAACGAAAATAATTTCATTTGTGTGTTCAGGCTTTTAAAAACATTCTTGTTTAATGACAGTATGAAGTACAAACATGCACCTCCTGCAGAACCTTGTCCACCACAAGTGTGAAATGTCTTAACAATACTGAGGGGTAATGATGAGCGTTAAGCCTGCGATATTGTATTGCCAGCCGACAAATTCAAGGTAGGGTGTGCGAAGACTGCCTAGACCATTTTCATGTACCTAGATTTGAATGTTTTTGTTAAATTCTTGGTGTTAGACCTAGAAAACTGGCTTCAATTTAATTTTTTTCCGGCATACTGCCCCATCCTTGCAAACCTCCTTTGCTTCAGTTCTTCTCCATGCTCTCTTGTTCTTAGGGATCCTACATTCCTCTTCTCAAAAGTCTCTTCCACCATACATACATATATCCTGGTCAATGCAAATAATTTTTCCTCTGTGGAATATCGCACTTGTTCAATTACTTCACCATTAACTGTAATTATACAAATATTCTCCTTGTCAAAAGCTGCTGCTTTGGTCATGCATGCTTTAACCCTCATTTCTATTCTCTCTTTTGCTGCACTTAAGTCATTCAGTAGCTTCTATAATCCCTGTGGGCTCTCTGAGAGCAATACACTTAGGGTAGGCACATTCACATCTACAATTATTACAGTATCATTATTCCTGCAAGCATCTCTCATACATTTATATGTACATAAAAACATTTTACAGACATGGAGACATTACACATCCTTGTTTTAAGGCTTTTGGTATGGTAAATCTGCAACTCTTCATTGACTTATTTTACACTCAGGCTTGACAACAGCATTGAAAAGGTACATGAATGTCATGCTATTGTGCATACTTAAGACAAAACAAACACGTTAAGGGGTGCTAGTAGTTTAAAGGTCTCCCAGTGCTTGTTTTAGCTTTTATTAATGCATTTAATCAGGGGCGGATCCAGGATTTTTCTTTGGGGGGGGCACAAGGGTCTAATGGGCTAACGGTCTTCTCATATTTGGGATTAAAAAACAACATACAACAATTGATGTACGAAATATATTTTTTATTTTAATATAGAGATCACTAATATGAAAATATTAATTAGTTACATATATAATAACGGCAGTTTTATAATATGTTTCCTGCTGAAGAGTTCCAGTCCTGTCCATTATTTAAGCGTCTGGGGGGGGCACGTGCCCCCCCCCCTAAATCCGCCTATGCATTTAATGATTGTATTCATTTTATGTTTGCCTGGAATTTAGGCAATTTAATAATCCTTGGTGATTTTTACACTGATTTACTCAGAATAACATAAGGAGTGATAACCTTGCAGTCACATGTCAATCTTTTGGTCTATCAGTAATAAATGGCTTGCCAGCGAGAATTTCCACACATTCTTCGACAAGCATTGATTTCATAATTTCAGATCTGACTATCAACAAGATCTCGTATGATACTGTATCAAATCATTTTTCAAATCATTTTGCTCTTGAGGTTGGAGTGATCAAGAATGTCTTTGTTTATATCACTAAACATTTTTATAACTCTAGTGACACTGAAGGTTTTTTATTTTCTCTGGCTAACGAAGCTTGGAGTGATCCTTATATCCTTGAGGTGGATGAAAAATTCAATAGTTTTCTTGACAGATTCATGGTCCTATTTAATCATTTCTTCCTTACAAAAACTGTAATAACTACACCGAGACATAAGAATGTTGAATTCCCCTCAAAACTGTTTGAGATGGGTAGTAGAGTGCGAAATTACATTCTCAATGGAAATTCGGTGACCTTTCACTCCATGGTGAATATAAGATGCTATTGAAACAATACAAACTTGAGGTAAAACAATGCAGGACAAACTATTATTACAATTATAGCAGCTTCTAGTAATAGATCCAAAGCAGCATGGAAGGTCATCAATCAACTAAAAAACAAAAATATGTTTCCTAAATATCCTTCTACTGTACATTTTGATAATTTGCCTGTGTCGGATCTTACTGATATTGCTACTGTTTAACAAATAATTTTTCCACCAAAGTAAGTGTTAGTGGAAAGAATGACAGCACAAGCAATTGCTCTCACTCAATATTTCTCACGCCCTGTGACCATCGAGAAGTAGAAAAAGTCATACAAATATTTCATAGTAATGGTCAGTTGGGATTGATAAAGTACCTATCCCATTATAAAAGTAGCAGCAAAATTGTCATCTCACCCTTTAGCTGATATCTTCAATTTGTCACTCTGCATTGGTAAGTTTCCTATGAATCTTAAAATACCATAAATCATTCCAGTGCATAAAAGAGGTTCTCATGCTGAATCAGACAATTACAGACCAATAGCAATATTGTCTGTCATTTCGAAAAACTTTGAAATATAATACTGAAATATTTAGACCATTTCAATTTACTGCATTCATCCCAACATGGTTTCATGAAGGGTAAGTCAACCATGTCTGCAGCCTTTCAGCTTGTAAATCAAATTACAGATGGACTCTCCCATCATGGATGTCATTGGTATACTTTTCGACCTGTCCAAGGCTTTTGACAACCATTGATCGTAATATTTTGTTTTCTAAACCAACTATAGTTAGTTTTACCTTCATTCCCACTGAACTCCTCTATTCATGGGTACCTACCATACTTGTGACAGTGCGAATGTTCACCTAACAAGTCAACCATTGGCAATATCTAAAAATGGTCCACATCATTGTGCCTCTATAATTTATAGTATGTACATTACCAACCAAGTTTGCCTGGGTGTTCAGGTTAAATCATCTGTATATTAGCCCTTCATATTGACAGTTTAAAATCAAAAATTAATAAAACTCTTTCAGCTATGTCATTTACATTTTAGTACCGACATTAATGTCTTTATTTTTAAAATGTTCACTCTCTATTATCATATGGCGTTATATTCTGGGGTGGCCCATAAACAAAACATTTTGTGAATAAAATAATATTATTATGCCCTATTTTGTTTCAAACCAGTCACTCACTCTCACACTTGCCTTTCTGTTATCATACATTGCCTTCATAACATTCATAAAATAGAGTTCACAGAAATAGGCACACAAAAATTCAGGAAATATATTACCTCATAAAGAGATACATATTAAGTAATGGGAGAGGTCCACAAGGAAACTTATGCACAGGCAATCCCCAAGTTATGTAATAGATGCATTCCAACACTAGCGGTGTAAGTCGAAATTTACGGAAGTCGAAAATTACTCCGTAACTGAGTCCGTGCTCTCAAGATTACGGTCGATTCGGAGAAACACGGGGAAGGCCAGCTCTTACTAACATTGCGGCACATGCGCTCCTTGAAATTAGGCAACCATCCTTCCCAATCCGTAACTTCCATAATTCTAGTCTTTTTTGGGTAAGATTGCCACATATGTAAGTATGGATTTACATAAGTCGAGGCTTACGTAACTCAGGGATTGCCTGTATAAGAGTACATTGAAACCATTTTGTTACTGCTGTAAACTTGGTGGATGTTCACTTGAATATTACTCAAACTTCAACGTTAGCCTTCTAATATGGATAAACTGAAAACCACAAAAACTTAGAATATTGGCAATTTCCATATAAGCAAGGTCATTATCATAATTTCACTAAGAGTATGTTAAATCAATGGATAATCCTGCCAATAATTCCATTGCAGGATGTTCTCTTATCTTTCTTGTACAAAATTGTCTGCTTTCCTTCATTAAAAAAGTTCCTAGGTCTTCATATTTCTTGCCTGCCAGGGTTTTTAAAGCAGACCTTCCGAACTCTCGAAAAAAATATGAAAACGTCAAAAAGACCCCAAAAAGTCAAAGATGCTTTGTCATTTAATTCATATTACGACCACTTAAAGAAAAATATGTCCTCAACATATTTGGTATGAACAACAAAATCATACATTTCCACGCTACATAGTATTTCATTTTCAAATTGAACCCTATTCCTCATACCATTATTTCTCATCATACCATTCATCCACTTTCAACGCATCCTATAAATAACTCACATTGGCTTCCTTTCAGCCACTGTGATGTCTAAGACTCATCATTTACTTTCTTCTCCACCTAACTTACCCTCTCCTATTACATCTCAAAACCCTAGTCTACATGCATCCTCTATTCATTTTCTGCAAATTGCACTCTATGAATAGGGGTTTCATTCAGAAACTGAATTACCATTGAAAATGAAAAATGTATTGAAGCTATAACTGATAAATTTATTTAGACTATTTCTTTCATCAATTCAGTTTTTTTAATAGTATTTCATGCTCAAGCTTTCATAATTATGTCAAATATCTTTCTTTGGAACCATTTAAAATCCTCTCCAGAGATTCTTCAAAGGTGGCTTAAGAATTTCAAGATTGAAATCGTCGTTTTTAGGATTGTTTTGTTTTTGGTCGGGGAGTGTCTCAGCCTAGCTAACAACTACATGTCCATCCAGGATTAATTATCAGCTAAAAAACCATTGGCACAAATTTGATGTTCTTGTTGAATAATTAAGCCGTCCATAACAGTATTTTTTATTATCAAGATGTTTTGGTTCCAATAGGGGATGCTCCTCAGTCATTACATTTAAAAAGTTACCTAAACACATGATGCAGAAAATTTGGATAGGAACAGAATATTTTTGGAAAATTGGCCAGAGGAGGGTACTGGTGAGGGTAAGGAGGGTAGGCTCCAGTGGAGTGCCCAGGGATAGGAATCTCACAGATGTATAGACACATTCACATACAAGAAATTACTTTTTGCATTCAACATAATGGGCTAATTAACAGTAAATACTTAAATCCTTCAATAAAATCCATCCTGAAAGAAAAAGCAGTAATAGATAACGCTATCTTACTCCAAAGAAATATTTTTTTAACCCATGTTGAGCACAGCTTATCACCAATCTATTCAAATTCTTCCACAATCACAAATGTTGCATACAACAAGTGACCTGGAATGATTAGTTAAAATGTGTCATTATGATAAGAAACTTTATTATTTTCCCCAGAGAAGAGTACAAATCCCAATAAGGCATCTCCACGCTAATTATGTAAAATGTCAAGGAAAAATATCTTACAAACCCAGCATGTGCTTCCCCAAGTATTCTTGAAGGGAATACAAAATTGTCCCTGGATACGAGTCCAGGCCTTATTTTGGCTTGTTTTCATTATTCACTTCTTATTGTCTAGTCAAACACTGCTCAAGTATTAACCTTCCTCTACCTTGGAAAGTTGTTCAAGAATTCACTCTTGCAAAACCTGGAACAGACATACACGTTCATTTTGGTTGTTTTGTTTTGCAGGAACCAACATATTAATACCCTTGTGTTGGTAAGATGAAAAATTTCTCTCATTACTGAAGCATTACTTATTTCAACTCAGCTAAATGAGGTTCACAATATTTCATTATTAATTAAACCAAAAACTGAGTGTGTACATTACATAGAATACTTTATTAAACATGATCAGTCCATTGTACACAGGTCCATGTTAGAAACAACCCTGCTTATATTCGTAACATTACTTTGTAGTATGAACCTTTAAAGTAATGATCTGATAGGGTAGACAATTCAGGCACACATCCACATTCTCTCAAATCACATAGGAGGGAGGCTTTAAATGTATGAAGTAATCTCCACATAAGATAATACACTGTGTATGGAAGAAATAATAATGACTTTCCTTTTTCCCGTGGTGCACAATTTCTATGATAAAATAATGGAAAACACAGTAGTTTGAGAAATCAAATTACTATGATGTACACAAAGCTTTCGAATCACTCTCAATTAAAAACTCATAATTCATGTAAATAAATTATTACCAAACTCACTAAAATATTTTTCCCTGTATGTCGCCAGAGTTACAGTTTAGCGTCCAAGTCTAAGCTGCTCTGACACAAAGGAATAATTTCAGTTTGAGTCAAGACTTATTCTCCCACTGAAAGCTTAAACAGTCAATCCTGTAAAGATGAAAAAATAGAGCCAACATTTTGTGACTGAAATGTAGAATTTTGTGTTAATTCAAATCCAGTTGTAGCCACTGAGCATATCTTAAAGTTTTGGAATGTACCCCAATCAATGGGTGTGGAATGAATTATGTTTCACTTCTTAAAAGTATTTTAATGGAATGGAATATTCACAAGCTAACATATCAACAGTGAAGGAAGGATGCCACAATACAAATGCAGACTGTGGTAAGCAGCAATGTTAAATACAATGCATCAGTGGAAGAGAAGCCTGCATTGATCTCACACACCCAAACCTTGTGACAAGACAAGCAACCAATATGTAAGAAATAATTACACTCAAGTCCCACTTACTTAAATAAATACACTGTACAGAAATGTCCTTTGAATGTCACAATTTAAGTCCCAATTATGCACCTCCTACATTAATACCAATTGAAGCATTATAATAATTCATCACCAATGATATATGCTGATACATGATCATCTATCACACAATCATAGTGTTCTTAAGTCAACTAACTTAGGTCTAGGTCTGCCAAAAATTGTCATAATACCGAAGAGTATTATGATGATCTTAAGTGAATAATAAATACAGTCTGAAACATTTCGTTTACACAGCCAGATAAAATAACTGTTACTTATGTTCTCTCAAAACCAATAAATGATCAACAATTTTAGAAATGTGTCCTGCTAATGAGTTAGTGTTTTCATAAAAATTGCTTCTGATAAATAAAAAAAACTTTGCTAGATTTGCAAAATTAAGAGCAAAATTGATGCTGAAAAAATAGTGTCTGTGGTAGTAAACATTTTACTACTAACCTTAATATATATAATGTTTCCTTTACAATGGTAGATTAGTAGACTGGGCGGCTATCTTGGTATTATTTCCAAGTGTATGTCACACTACAGATTTCACATTTTTGTAGTTTTAAAGCATTGGCAAGAGAGTATTGAGAACAAGAATTAAATGTAGGTACATAGTTATATACAAAATACTTTGAACTTCATTCTTGGCTTTGACTCTCAAAGCTCATGCAAAGAAAGAGCCTTCACAAAAGTACTCCCACCATGTTTATTTTCCAATCATACTCATCATTCAGTCCTTCAAGATGCAATCGCAACTCTTCTCTATACTGTTTCTACAAAATGCTTTCATCAGTATACTCCTCATTCACACAAAATTTCATCCCTACATAACTGTTATTTAATATCTTCTACTCCCATTTCCCTCTACAGAAATGGAAGTCCACAGGAGTTCTAAGGCTAAGGAAGAAATTAAACGAGCAACACTACACTCACACAGTAGTCACTCTCATGGATGATGTGGTCATTTCTTCTTCCTGGCGGACCATTCCATTACTGACCTGCTCCCTTCCCATTTCAGAAAAAGGAGGATTTCTTTTAACTCCTGACATGGGAGATGAAATATTTTTGGCAGAAGTTGGAATAAATGATCTAGCCCCAGCGACACTCGTTTGATTTACTGAGGATGGTCTTCTAGGGGGACTGTAATTGAATGGAGGAACAATTGCAGATGCCTGAGGTTTTGATGGCTGGGGAGATGAAACCCCTGCTTCTGTTTCAATTCGAACGAATGACCCCAATCTCGAGAGGCGTTTTGCCTTCTCCTCACTTGATTCTTCATTGGTAGAACGTCCAGGTTTTTTTCTCAGAACCACAGGGTTTTGCTGACAAGCATCACCAGAGTCCTCAAAATCGGCACATTCCTCACCATTCCCACAATGATTAGAATTTGGGGCACATGAACTATTTGGTTTCAATCTAGGCTGAACAATTTGACTTTTACAAGATTCATTGAATTTCTTAATACTTCCTGCAACCTGGGAAACTTCCTGATTTGCTTCTGTCACATTCCCATTGGTAATCCACACTCGATTGTCTTTCTTTTCACTCTGACGACTACGACTTTCTTCTACTTTCTTCCATAAATTAGCTATTTTACTAGTCACTTCCTTCTTTTTTTTAGTTCCAGGATTGCTCCCCTCCTTAGGACCTCCAATAGAAGAGGATGAATTAAGACTTGAACTACTTCCTGACTTAGGAGTCCCATTGGCCAGGTTACCAGCAACACTAGCAGGCCTTCTACTTACAGCTAAGCCCTTGGCCCTTGTAAGGCTATTTCCTCCGGTGCTACTTTCATTGCCCTGAAGACTATGATTGCTCAGTGATGTTTTTATACCAGTTGGTGGTGAAGAGATACTACCTTTCCGGGCATTTTGAGATAATTTCACATGATTGCTGGCCCTAACTGGCATAGTAGCTGCTTTGTGTAAAGTACGTGGTGTAGCTCCACTGCTGTTTGAACCTCTACTTGTGGCACTATCTTGACTTGGTATTTTAGAGAGTCTAGAAGGTTGTGTTGGCTGTCTCAGTTTACCAGCAGAAGCAATTTTAGTGGTTGGTATTCCAGATTTCTTTTTCTGATCAGCATCTTCAGCACCAGATGCTGGAAGAGGTATCCTGGTTTTGGTGGGAGAAGCTATCTTTGAAGGAGTACTTGCCAAATCTTCTTGGATGGTGGGCTTTTCTTTGGTAAATGTTCCTTGCTTTACAGGAGGTGCAGTCAGTATTGGATCTTCCTCAGGTTGTTCTTCTGTGTTGGCCCTATTCTTGGAATGAATCAGCTCTTGCTGCTTGTATTTTGCTTGCTGAGGAGTTCCTGTAGCGGAGAAATTACTTCTAGCAACAGGAGATGCTTTAGGAAGTACTCGCTTGCCCCTTCCTAAATTCAGTCCCACTTTTGGACTTGTGATAGCGCTTCCAGCTGGTGAAGGAGATGATGAGGATGATACTTTCCCGGGGCGAGTTGGACGATGAGGTGAGCCACCTCTAGTCTGACGCAATGCAGATGCACGAGTAGGCCTGACTTTTAGAGGTAGGTTTGAATTTCGTGGAGCTGTAGCAGCTGCAACAACTGGAATCTGACTATGAGGACTCTGTTTTCTAGAGGACACCGGACTAGGAGAGGAAGTCTTCCTTTGTGTTTTAGAAGGGGAAGAGTAAAGAGTTCTTCTTCTCCCACGAACAGGTTTTGGAGAATCCTGCAAATTTCCAATTGCATCTTTTTGTCCATCCTCAGAGCCCATTGCTTCTGGTTTTACTATGCGCGGACCTTTAGCTTTGGGCAAATGATTTCCTTCCTCATCAATATCATCATCGTCATCACTCCCACTTGATGATGTTTCATTATACTCAACTTCATTTGTAACTACATGGTTATTAACGCCATTCATTTTTGCATCCCGCTCCCCAGACTCTGTGTCAGATTCATCTGAGACCAGACTCAGAGTTTCACAATCTATCAATGGTGGCTCATCACTTGCACTTGACTCACTACCCATAGTTTTTCTCGTAGCATTGATAGAACTCACAACCAAATTTGCATCCCGCTTCAAAACTTCAAGCTCCTCTGCAGTGATGTCCAATTCTAAACACCCCTCAAAATTGAAATTCTCAGCGTTCAGATTGTTATTTGAAGGCGATTCACTTATAGTGTGAGTTTGGAACCTTTCTTTAGCTTCAGCTCTTTTTTGTTTAAGCGTTTTAGGGCCAGCCGGCTTATGCATCCCCTTGTTTCCAAACACATCAGAACCTTCATTACTTTCATGCTCTTCAAAATGTTCACTCCCAATTGGTAAATTTGCCTTATCTATTTGTTCCTCTGGCTGAAGTGTACGAGTAAGAAACCTTTCCCTATCTTCCTGGCGTCGCTGTTTTGGAGTTTTTGCTTTTGTTTCAGCTGTAGCTGTCACCTCATCATCACCATATAGCTCCTCAACAATCTCATTAGCATTAACTTCAGTGGTATCCTCCTCTTCCCCAGTTGGTTCACCTCCAATGGTGTATGTCCTGAACCTCTCTTTGCCCAACTGTCGTCTCTGCTTAGGAGTTAGTCTCCTAGATTCACGCTTTTTCTTGGGTGTAGATCCAGCTGAGCCACCTTCATCAGAGCGCCCAGGAGTGGCTGTGCCCTCACTTCCTTCCCCTAATAAATCAGCATTTTGGCCCCCACCATCTTCATTCCCTATTTCCTCAGTATCACTTCCGATAGTTTCAGTTCCTGGTTCAATTGTTGACTCCCCTTTGTCAGTTGGGTCAGTCAGCTCATCAAAAGTAGATGGAGGGTTAACATTTTCCAAACACTCACTAAGGCTTGGACCTGAACTTGTGCGCATGCTGCATGACATGGTGTATGCAGCCACATGGGCAGCATATGCCTCTGCCATTGCTGCTGCTGGTCGTATTAACTCAAAGAAAGATCCTCCAGCACTCCCTCCACTGCCCCCACTTCCTGCCCCATCTGACCCGACCTTCCCATTGTGGCTGTGGCCATTACCGCTGCCTCCATTGCCACTACTACCTCCATCAGCCACTTCTGATGTTATACTTGCAACGCTGACCATGCTGTTCTCCATGTCAACTTCATCCATCATGGATGGAGGTTTTATATTCTCCAGATGGGAGTTGCAGCTGCTAGATGCTGCACTAAGGTCGTCAAAATTGTTTGACCCAAGGGCTCTCCTGACTAAAGTTGTCAAAGTTCTACGAGCTGTATGGCGGCACTCGAATCTTTTGGGAGCTGGAAACTGTTTCTTTTCTTCATCCATTCCATCTTCTGGAGATTCTCTTGATGCTCCATTATGGATGTTTTCCCCAGAAAATCCATTTCCATCTAATGCTCCAGAAAGACTGGTGTTGAGGGATGGTATACTTCCCATTCCAGATGGTGGACCAATGGAATCCAAGTTTCCACAGTCTTCTGGAACCAGACCCACTGCCACAGCTAAACGACCAGCTTCAAGCTCAATGAGGCGAGATTCAGTGAGACGATCTTCTTCACCACTTGGTACCCTTTCAACCTCATCACTACTTGGACCTCTGTCTATCTCTTCAAGTTCTGAAACATTTGCTTCACCTCCCTGCGTAGCTCCTAGATCAGACCGGAATGAAGATATGAGTGGTGCACTTATGCTTATGCTAGGGAAAGATACTGAATTGGGAGAATCTTCATTCCAGGTATTGCTTCCAAAGCTCTGCTTCATGTCATGCACTTTCTGCCCTCGACCGCTACCAGAGTCCCTCGTAGATCCAGTTGACGAAGCCGTTTCTTTTGTACCGCATACACTGTCAGAGGGGCAATCTGATGGACTTTCTCCAGTTGTGAGGTTTTCTCCTCCACTGCTTGGAGTTTCCACCATCCCAGGAGAGGACTCAGGTGATGAATCAGCATCCTTCTCAATTATTTGGAGGAAACAGTCCATCTCTTTTCCCACTGCAGGTGCAGGGGGGCAAGGCATCTCCTGGCGGGTAATCTCCTTCTTGCTTTCGCCTTCTCCCATGCTGCTTGCTTCCAACAGCCTTTCGGTGATGGTGACCATGCCTTCCATCTGGTGGTGGTGGTGGGGAAGGAGATTGCCCTCTGTGTGCTTTGTTGCGTCTTCTACGGCTTCGTCTGCTGCTACGGCTGGCGTCGCAGCAGCAGACCCCGACACGTTTTTTGAAACCAGTTCCGCACCTATGGTGGCCGAAAGTCTCTCATCTATTGACCTGTGAGCATACTCTGGATGGTCCATCACATCACTTCCCTCCCATGCACGATTGCAAAGCTCCAAGCGGTGCATTGGTACACTTGGAAGTGATGGAGCTTCTGCACCATGAAGGGGGCCCATCTGATGAGAATGTATAGGTGGATTGCCCCCAAGGGGCCGCCGAGCAGCCAGCACCACTCCACGAGCACCTCCTCCTAGGTCAGACTTGCTTTTGGGCATGGCTGAGTGGATACACTGCTCTAAGAGAGCTTGCTCTGATGGTGTAGGCTCAGCACCAAGGGAATCTACGCTGAGAGAGCTGAGGGAGCCATTCCGGGAGAGAACTGTCACAACCTCTTCAGAGAGGGAACTTGTTTTCTGCCGCCCACTGGAATAAGTTGCTCCACGACCAGCCTCAGAATTGTCATCACCGCCATTGGATGAGCCTGGCCTTCCCTCACTGCTGGGGTCTGAGTGGCCAACAGTGACAGGGCGAGGTAGCAATGACCGATGGGGTGAGCCTCCTTTACCTGAAATAATCAACCAATAAGTCACTCAGTGTGGTAAGATTTACTTTAAAAAACAATCTTTACAAATAGTAAGGTGTTTTTTATTACTTACCAGAAAGATAAAAACTATCACAAAATAATTATTTACACATTATAAAATTTTTAATTTTAAAGGATCACTCAAAATCAGAAATGAATCTTATGCAGCTGAGCACTGAAGAATGTACCAAAGGTAGTTTGACTTTCATTAACAAAAACTACTTTTCAATTCAAGTTAATAAAAATGAGAAACGTAAAACTGACCATGCTTTGGGCTTCCACTATTACTAGATGCTTTGGGCTCTTCATCATCATCTTCTCCAATGCTTAATGAACTCAATGATGCAGCATGAGATATTTCAAGTGGAGTGTCTTCTGTGGCATATCTTATTGGAGTATCACACAATGGGCTTCCTTCAGCTGTAACATGGCCAGTGGCCCCTCCACTGGCAGCAGGCACCATCCGCCTCAAACTGATGAGCAAAATTAATGACTTTTGATTATGATAAATAAAATTTCACCAACACTATAAAAGTTACCTGTTTTTCAATAATTTTCATTTAATTCATTTCACTTCTACATCACCAAACCATATCTGCCAAAATTGAATAATTTCCAAACGAAAACAAAGCAAACTTTGATCGATAAATTTCAAGCTGCTAAATCAGTATTTTTGTCAAAAGGTATTAATTAATGCTATATTAACACTAGAACGATGGACCTAGCCATTTTGGCTATTTTTAAAATTCGTTCCGTGGCTGTACCCATACATTACTTTTGAAAAAGTTGCCTTTACGTGACTTTTCATCCCTTTTGAAGATCTTTGCGTTAGGGAAGTCACATATTTGCCCCGTGTATTTCTTAGGAAATAATTAGGGTTTTGCCTAGATCGATGGAGTTAGCCATTTTGGCAAACATATTTTCACTGTACACGTAATCGTGTTTTAGCTAATTAAATGGTTTACTATCAAGATAAAAAGAAACACAACAGAAGCAAAAGCAAAAGAATGTGCTAGTACAACGATGATCGTTAATTTACATAGATATTTTTTTTTTCATTTTGTTATTTATCTGCCTTTGCAACTGGACTGGATGGCGGGCAGGATTTTTTTCAGAGCGGCAGTAATCATTGAGATGGAAGCGTGTGCTGGGTACTTGTCTTTGTACAAAATAAAAAATCAAATGAGGTTAGTATGTACAAATTCAGGTCTCAACTGTGCCCCGGCACGTACGTTGTGTGACCATGCACAGGGTGGAATCTGACTTTAAGTAGAGTGCCGCAAGACAGCTGGCTGGCTGGCTGCTCGTCCGTCCAGTACTCCACTGCTCGGTTTGTCTAGTCTGCTCGACCTTACAAACCTTGCAACCCTGTTTGCAAATGTATCTTGACTAAAAAGATTACACTTTTTGTCCTAGGTAAACAGCAGAAGGTTGCAAGTACAGCACGCAGCGTTCCATGTGGAGGAAACAAAAGTGCTTCAAGAGAGCGTTCAATTATCTACTAAGCCCGAGAGTCAAACGTCATCCAAGTACGTTTGCTGGGTGCATAGGCCATAACATTGTGCTACGAGGACGTCATACTGGTGAAAGGGATGCAGGTCCTGAGTGGAACAGTGACAGATGGACTTAATGCTCCTGGGGCCTAATTCTGGTTCTCTCGTATAGTGCGATACCGAGTGCGAATGCCAGTTCTAACGCCAGTTACGTTACGCGGTATTCTCTTTGTGACAGGGACAATGACACCATTCATGATAGCATTAGCGTTAGGGCTTGTCCAATCACAGTGGTGCTCGGTATTCTCTTATGACTTATCATGAAAGTGAACGCTCGTTGCGATGAAGAAGTTATCACGGCTTTCGAGGCTGGGATATGTCAATGGAATTTTATTATGGAGAAAATAAGAAGCTTAGAATAACTTATTTAGTTACTATTTGTTATTATACATAAATATGGCAACAGTGTATCACTTAGCTTCCTCAAGTTCCAGCGAGAAATGCGTGTTTGTTTGTGATGCGAGGGGTATTATCAGTGAAAGTTTTGTAGCTTTCTGAGGATATATTTAATCTTGAGATATCGATGAACACTATTAGGGAGGAATAATGCAATTCTATTGACGTAAGTAATCATCATGCTAGGCTTTCATTACTTAAGTTAGTTTATTCATGAGATTCCATCTTTGTGAGCAAGGTTTTTGGTCGTTGTTTATTTTAATTATCCACGTGGAATTATGTTTTCAGTGTGCATCAAAGTAATTTCAACGACAAGATTACTCATATTCGTGAAGTGTCATATATGCCACCAAATAGATATGCATGACATTTCATGAAATAGTATATTGCAACTGCTGTTATGTTGTTTTACATCTGAGACTATGTGAGGATAAATATGTTGGTAAACGAAGTACTACATATAGCCACTTTTAATATGCTGTAAAGTGTCTTTAATTGCTATTATTCGGCTGTAATGTGAAATACCGAGTGATTGTTCTTTGTAAACAGCTGAAAGTGAAACTGATGAAACCTAGTTACATGGAACTTTTAAGTAAGTTTCGATGAAATACAGGATCTGTAGTGGATGTCTTGGTGAATGCTTGTGCATTTAATGGTGAAAGTAATGTGAAATACCAAGTAATTGTTCTTTGTTGACAGCTGTTAATTGAAACCTTACATGGTGCTTTAAGTTAGTTTCGATGAAATTTACAGGATCCTTAAATGGATGGCTTGGAGATTGTTTATGTTGTGGATGTAGGAAGTGAAAAAAGTGAGATTGAGAGGACTGTGCGAGGAAGTCCAATAGACATAATTTTTCAATCATTAATTAAGAAATTCAAGAGTGAAATTTAGTGGTTTCTGTTTTGTTGGCGCTTTTATATTTTAAATAAAGGTCAATTCTGAACTAAATATGCTCTATTAACATCTTCCTTATTTCATCTCGTATTTGAAATACGCTCATGCCAAACCCAGTCGACACAGGAATTGTGATGAGGTCATGTAAGAGGTCGTACGTGAGACCTCTTTTCAACTCGACTCAAAGAGGTCTTCACGGGTCGTGCTGTATGACCCCTTTTCGACTCAACTCTAGGTCTAAAGGCCTAGATACACGGTACATTAACATGTGGAAGTTACTGTACGAATTCATTTCCCATAGAAAATTCACCGCGTATCCACCTCAACTTGTACGAATGGATGAACAGAAAATAGAACTTAATCTAATTTCGTTCGTGCATTTGTACACGTTCCACCACTCGTTTCAGAGGCACCTGGTGGTAGACCACGGAAACGACACATTCAGTTGTCAGTTGGCGTGTGTTTCCTTGTGATTCGGTGTGTTTTTTTGCAACTCTGCTTCGTTTGGACTTTGTTCTCTTGTTTTGCCCTCCGGACCTGATTGGACTACCCTGATGGAACCTTTACTGACTTTGCACGTACTTTGGACCTCACTCTCCCGTTTTGACCCTCGCACCGTTTGGATTATCCGCCCATTTACTTTGACCCTGCCTCCTTTGGACTTACTTTGGGCCTTGATTTATTTTGACCCTACCTGAATCGGACTACTCCATTTATCCATCGTCTTACTTACCCGATTTTTCTGGTTCTGTTTTGAAATTTGACTTGTACGTGTGTTGGAATATATGTACTGCCATGTTTCTCATGCATTGCTTATGAAATCTTTTAAGTTTGTTTTATGTTTCAGAAAGCATTATTCTTTTGTTAAGTTTTTTGTACTGTTCCTCACATGTTCCGGTGCCACGCAATAAAGTGGTTGTACTATTGTAGTAATATCCTTACATTATTTTATCGCCAAAACTGCATTAATCCTAACAACGTGGTTTGTGGATTATATGCTAGGTAGCGCCACGCTTGCGGATCTGGAAAACGGTGATGATAGGACCTCATATAGGAGCTCTTGTGGAGTCTTATAGGACCTTGTATAGTAGCTCTTTATGAGGCTAGTAGGACCTCATCAAAAACGCCTATAGTGTTGCATCTGATCTCTTTAAGACTTCGTCGTGAGATCTTTATGAGTGTCTTGTAAGACTCCTACAAATTCAAATGACCTCTTTATGAGCTCATGTAGGACTCCTGTATGATGACTGGGAAGGCTTAATAAATTAATTTACTAATATTCTCATTATCTATTAAGCTCTTATTGTCAACGTCTGTCTCTTTTTGCCTAGGATTCAAACAAATTTAACTGGTGGAACTGAAATGAAATTCTTTGATATGACAATATTATATTAAGCCATTTACGTCAATTCACAATTCATATTGCTGTTTTCCTCTCCAAAATTTAAATTTGACGTATGTATTTGTTGTTAGGTACCTGTATAATTGGATCTATTTGTGTTGGACAGTGTCCATCGTCTAGATACTCTCCTTTCAAATTTAGGTTAGGACCTTTTGTGAACTAATTGTATTTTCTTCTAGTATACCTAGTCATCAAGATCATGAGACAGAATAATCATGAAAAGGTAAACTGTAGAAAAACATCGGCATTACCAAGGAAGATGCAACAATATAAAAACATAGAGGTATTAATACCTCAGCATTATCTCCAGCTATTAATGTCGTGGTATGTAAACCCTGTGAAATTCGTGCTATTCAAGGTGCCGCTTTAGCCTAGTAGCGGAGGCGGTTAG
The DNA here is from genome assembly GCA_963573305.1 of Pyrrhosoma nymphula. Lineage (NCBI taxonomy): Eukaryota > Metazoa > Arthropoda > Insecta > Odonata > Coenagrionidae > Pyrrhosoma > Pyrrhosoma nymphula. The sequence goes on along the minus strand of OY754327.1, from coordinate 144,215,179 downwards.
CTATCATTGCCAAGGTTTTGAGATCAATTCTCTCCTAGGGTACATTTTTTTCTTTCTCAGGTTTATTCGTTTTTGTTTTAATAATGGTGTTCTTATCATCATTACTTCAATGAAAAATGTTTTTAGTAAATTTTTTAAATTATCAATATGATTACATACAGCCCAATAGTCATTATATCATATCTATAGAACTGCAGTGATTATATTTATAAACACTATTGTTCAAAATAACTATATGCTATAGTTATTAAGTGTATATATTTCTATAGTATTTTTTTCTAAGGGTACCCTGTGAGCACTATATTTAATGCTATTGTATTGTCTAAACGAATAAGTGAACCGAATCGCCGTAAGTGAAAAATTGAATAAGATTAAGTTACAACTGTATTAATAATAAAAGTATTACAAGCGAACTAAAACATTTAAGCGCTTGAAGATGTTTATTTGCTTATTCATGGCTTATTCTTGCCTTTTTGTCTGCTAACAGCTGCCACTCGAAAGTCCACTCCTCTCGTATTGGCTGAAATCGATGACGTTAGCGGTGCTGACGTCACTTCCATGGTTTCAGAGCCGAAGTTGCCCGAACCTTATCACGAACGTGAACACAAAAAACAAGAATGGGAGACGAACGCAATCTCGGTTACAGGGAACACGTGATAACTAGGGACCCTGAAATTTTGCGAATGGATTTTTTCGCAAATTTATTTTTAAAGAGTATAAAAGTTGTTATTTTGATGTTTAAAGCCCCAATAAGTTAAAATTTTCCATTTTAACGTTAACAAAATTCACCGAAATTTCGTGAATAACTTTTTATTCGAGAAATTTATCAGTATTTGGCTGTTAGAGTGATATTTTGCATGAAATTTCAATTTTTTTTAAACCTATCGTAAGATATTTTGCGAAAATAAAACATGAAATTCTTTAAGTTTTATTTTGATACATACGTAAAATGCGTAATGAAAGTCACCGTCACATATGGTGAAAAAATGTTTGCAAACTCATGGTGTGAAATAAATACATAATTATTATTAACGTGACCGTACTCCGCTATCATCAGTCTGATGATGCACGTGACCATGATATCTGTGTATATCTCCCTAGATCGCATTCATGGTGGTGGGGTCTGGCACATTGTTTTCGTCGCACCGCCGAAATATGACTTGCGTAGCATTTATCCCGATAGATTCTTCAGAAAAGTTGCCATTCAAGCAATTGCGCTTATGAAAGATGATTTCAGAAAGTCTGCGCATGGCATTAATTGAACCAATAACTACGCTAGACAAGAGTATCTTAAATGTGTTAGCGGTTGGGCGAAGAGACAAATTAAGTTGTCAATTGGACGTAATAATCTTATTCAAAGCTGTGACTGACGGGTCGTAATTACTCCTCGGGTAGACAAAATGAGTTATTTAAGGATAAACTTTCGAATTCACTGACTGATGTTGAGTATATTATGTTGCCGATTTTATGAAATGACTCCGGCGCGATGGCAATCATGCCGCAGCAAACTGATTCGGCGCGCGGTCAGGCAAGCCGGCATTAATTGTCATTTCGAACAAGTTGCGGCGTCGCCGGCGCGGCGGGGAGGTACCTACAAAAGACAAGTCTTCTCAGGCAGATATTTCCGATTCTCAGCATCTCTGGATAAACTATAAGTGCACCACACGTTTTTACATAGTTTGATCGGATCTACTGTTGATCAGAAAAAGTATCTCTTAAGACCATAATGCCGAAAACTGTCAGCATATTTGATCGCCAGAAGGAGTTTAAAAGCGATGGTTCATATATATTTGACGCAAAAAGCAAAATCATGATGTGCGAATTTTGTAACATCCGAATCGACTGGAGGAAAAAAGATTCCATCGTAAAGCTAATAAGGGGCAGCAGCAAGCACATCAATTATGTCCAAAGATCGAAAAATGTTGAAGGACGATGACGGACGTTGAATAAGCGAAAATTGTCCATATCAGACACAATCAGCAATGCAAAAAAAGTAAAGCAAGAAAAAGGAATTGATTTGTGATCCAGTTAGTATTCTGACTTTTATGTTTATGCATTTTATGTCTATTAATTTTCTGAGGGATATCCTCCCAGCACCCCTGATTTGTTGAGAGGCATTGCATACTTTAGAAACTGAACTTTGCAAGCAGCAAGACTTTATTGTGTTGAAAATTTCGGAATAACTGCAGGAGCAGGAGATATTCCAGGTGCTGATACCTGCAGCACGAAATATGCTCCACAAGTTGCCGAGAAAAGAAAGGAGCAGATAAAGGCATCAGAGTAAAGGCCAACAAGTTGCAATTATGTGTGATAAGACCACTGACAGGAAGGGTCTGTGTGTATTCATTGTCTTGATAAGGATACTGTCCTGCTCCGTGGTGCAGAAGTTCTTAGTAGGGGGCAGTTACAATGCTACAACAGGGAAATGCAACTGAATGCTCCAGAGCTGTAATGGATGTAATACAAGAATTTGAACTTTCTTAAGACAATTCCATAGTTTTGGTAACAGATTCAGTTAGATACATGACTTTGTGTGCCCAAATGTGTAACGTTCTCTACCCTGCAATGGCACACGTTTAGTGTTGGGCCCATTAGCTGAATCCTGTAGCCAATTTGTTTTCTACAGAGCTTCATGACTTGAATTTTTGAGTGTTCAATGGAAAAATGTTCTTTCTCAACACTAGAAAGAGGAAACAGATATATTTCTTTCGTAAAAGAGCGCTATCCAGAAGATGAATCAAATACAACTGCTTTTCCATCACCAGTCATGACAAGATGGAATTCTTGGTTCAAGTCAGCAATTTATATTGGGGAACATACTCAGGATATAGCAGACTTTATCAAGACTGTAGATGAGGGAGGTGTTGCAGTGAAATACTTAACTAAATTAGAAGAGCCAAACATTCAAATAATAAAAGCCAGTGGAACTTTTCTCAAAGAACATGAGCAACAGATAATTGACTCCATCGTCACCTTAGAGGGAACATAATTTCCTTTCATACATAACTTGCAAAGTAGAATTGATGGCCTACTTCACAATTTTAAGATAGTTAGTAAAGGTTTATTAGGCAGTCAGACAACTTCTGCAATTAATAGCCTTAAGTCAGTGGTAAGGAGGGGAGAGTTAATACAACTGTTCACAAATTTAGGGAGTTTGTGTGAGGTTAAGTTAACTAGGCTTTTAACACCAGATACTGCCCAGAACTTGACTTGAAGTGTGGGAAAATTATTTGACGTGGAGAAGATTGTCCAAAACACTGAAGCATCCCTTGTGCAGACAGCAGCATCCATTAATCTTATGAATAAACTTGACAGCACAGTGCTACTTACTGGCTATTTGTGCATGCAATCTACTGTAAAAGAAAAATTGCAAAAAGGTGAGAAAGTTGATGTGCTCCATACATTTCTGAGCATCAAGGGAGACAACAGTGAGTTTGTGGAACCTTGTGTAAAGGTGTTGTGGGTTCCATGTTCAAATGTGGATTGTAAGCGGGCTATTTCTTCATATGGAAATATACTAAGTGATTTGAGAACCAATGCTTCCACAGAAACTTTGGAAATACAACTTAACATAATCTTTGGCTCTTCATGTGACTGAGTTATGCCACGATATGTGAATCCTGTATATGTTTATTTCTTATGTAATTTATTTATATATTTATTTCTTATTTTATATATTTATAAATGGTTATAACTTTCAACATGAGTCAACAATGAAGTCCATTGTATGTTTCAGTTGATAAATAAACAACTTTTTCTTTTTACCCGTTTCATTAAATTCAAGATTTTTAACCTGCTGTCACTATGATAATCGATTTTTTTACAGCTTTCCCTTGACCTTTTTTACCTCTTTTCAGGATCACTACACATTATGCTTTGAATACCCAAGGAAGCAGTGCCAAGGAAATTGACGATAGGGAACCCACACAACACAGTCCTCACAGGCTGGGTGGCCATTAAGTCACCTTTGTAATGGCGTGTATTTCGCGTGTAGCTGTGTATTTTGTTAACTATCAATGAAGATTAGATAGAATAAGTTAGATATATCAATTTATGTCTCTAATACAATTCTTTGTTTGTTTAAATTGAGAAATACGTAAATATTTTTTTCACCGCCGTAGAGTGAAATTTTCGATTTTTGCACCGCTGGGGCTATGATTTTTACACCACTTTCCCTTGAGTTTATTTACCACTTTTCAGGGTTCCTAGTGATAACTTGTCCTGCGACAAGAACGAGAATTAGGCCCCTGACGGCACAACTTGGCGTAAAGTCGATGTTACTCCACAGCAGCAGGCTGGCAGACGCCTTCAAGAAAATAACATGCGAGAAATTCCTGGGCCTACCCCTTATGATAGTATAAATATAAGTGAAGATAGCGTTGTTAGTGCTTGGTGCCTATTTGTTGATAAAGCGATCTAAGATCATATACAAAATGAGCTGAAATAGAGGCACGTTTGCAACTCAGAAATGGGAATTGGCCTTTGGAAGTAAGTGAACGTGAGGCCTACATAGAACTGTTGTATGCTCTACGGCTTGCGAAATTCCCTGATTTCAGATTTGTGGTCTAAGTCTTGGGCTTTACCAATTTTGCAAAGCCACTTTGCCAAGAGACAGTTACAAATAAATTTCACGTTTTACGAAGTTTTGATGCAAATCATCGAGATCCAAACCTCTGCAAGTAGATAAATTTTCATTATTTTCTTTTGCGTGGAATACATTCATTGAAAATTGCATTTCTGTGAACAAACGCTAGACCTTACATCACTGTAGATGAGCAGGTGTTGCCATATAGAGCAAGGTGCCCTGTTGCACAATTTATGCCAGCCAAACCTGATAAAAATATGGGTAAAATATTGGCTGGCTGTTGATGTTGACACCAAATATGTCATAAATGGATTTCCGTATCTTCGGAAATGTGATGAATGGGGTGTTTGAATTTGTAGTGATGAAGCTCGAGTGTAACAGTTTTTAGGAAAGGGTAGGAACATCACTTCCGACAGTTATTTTACATCGTTCCAGGTGGAAAAGAAGCTGAAATAGAAACAGTCAATTATTATGGGTGCAGTAAACTAAGCAAGAAGGGGGATTCCAAAAGCTATCAAGACTGCTAAATACAAACAGTATGATTGTTTTACAAAAATGATGATGTTTCTCTGATAAGGGGGGAAAAAGAAGCATGTAATTATCATGAGTACTATGCATCCTTCGATTCATGTAGACCAAAATCCTAAGAAAAACTCCAAATACAGTAAAAATGTACGTTCAAACGAAGTGCGGAGTGGATGTCGTTGATCCTATGGCTAAACTGTATGTACTCAGTGAAGGCAACCTCTAGAAGGTGGCATGTTTATAGTTTCTACAGTACTCTTGACTTGAGTACAATCAATGCTGATGCTTTATACCAAAGTGTTACTAGTAGCCGCACCACGCAAAGGGAATTACTGCACAAATTGTCAGAGGAGTTTACAGCCAATGCGAGAGGTTCTAAGTCGTACGCACCAGAAAGCGACGATTCTGATTCAGATACTGTTGATGAGAGTTCGGGGAAACAACACTTATGCCAATTATGTCAAAACTGTAAAAATAACTCCTGTGTCGGAAAGTGCAAAAGATATGAGAAAAGACTGTGCTGTAAATGCAGTGCCAAAAACAATTTTGTTTGTGTAAAATGCTCTGAGTAAGGTCAAGGAGAACATTCGCTGGTGCATTCTGCTACCTATGCTGTGCACAGCCAAATTCCCTCAACGGTCCAAAAATCTATTATCTAGTGTAACTACGTTGCTCTTTTACATCTACATCTACATACTACCCCGCAAGCCGCCTCAATAGGCATGTGGCGGGGGTGTTAGGACACCAGCCGTTTACATATAAAAAGGAAACACTCTAATGAAATTACACCTAGCATTCATTAAAGTCCCTATTGTTCGGGGGAAAAGCGAATTCCCATACCTATCCGTTCGGCAAAATATCTCTCTTAATTTATCGTTTCTGTCGGACCTGGAAATATAGTGGGGCTCTAATATGATGTTCTCCGTGTCGCTCTGAAAGATATCTATTCTCAATTGCTCAAGCAATCTATGCCTAGCGCGCAGCCTCCGAGTCTCTAGCGGCTCCCAGCCTAATTTGTTTAACATCTGTGTAACGCTGTAGGTACGCCCGTAGCAGTTTTTGACGAATCGCGCAGCTTTCCTTTGTATTTTATTAAGTTCCCGGATTAAGTCTTTCTGCACCGGATCCCATATGCTCGCTGCATATTCAAGGTGTGGCCAGACGAGTGCAAAATAGCACCTCTTTTTTACTTTTTCATCCGAAAATCTTCCCACAATACGCTTGACGAATCCTAGCTTCTTCAGAGCTCTGCCACAAATATTTCTTATATGTGTTCTCCACGATAGGTTCGAAGTTATCATAACTCCTAGATACTTCACTTCGTCTGTCGCCTTTATGTTAACACCATCCACAGCATATACATGGGGATAGTTGGACGACCTTACTAAGATATGAGAAAAGGCTGTGCTGTAAATGCAGCGCCAAAAACAATTTTGTTTGTGTAAAATGCTCTGAGTAAGGTCAATGAGAGCATTCGTTGGTGCAATCCGCTACCTATGCTGTGCACAGCGAAATTCCCTCAACGGTCCAAAAATCTATTATCTAGTGTTACTACGTTGCTCTTTTAGTGCGGTCATTGAATTTATCTGAGCTCAATTTCGTGATTTTCTGTTTTTATTTGTGTTCTGAACTGTTGAAGAAAGTAATTGAATTGTGTCTGAAATTTTGTAGTAATAAGATAGAATTTTTCGATACCTAGTTAAGTGTTATTAGGCCTTAGGTTCATAATTGTATAATTTTTCTTCACTTGTGTTTCTCATAACCTAAAATGTAGAATAAGTATCATTGTTTCAACTAATAAATCAGAGAAATAAATATTTTCTCACCTACCAATGGAATAGATTTTCATGCTGTCACCTGCCTACACGTACCATCATGCAATCTGATAGAAATGGTCCTTCATTGAAGTCCATACCGCAATAAAAGTATAATTAACTTTTTGTGGCCACATCCTTCAAATGAAAAAGAGTTGACTCCTTCACATCGATGTATTAACTGCAAGAGACTGAGCTCTGATTTGTCGGGCAATTTTGATAAATAATGCTCAGAAGTGGGTAAAAAACTAACATTTTAATGCTTCAGTTACTGAAGGAAAAGAAAAATCATCATTAATGGTTGAACAAAACAAACCTTTCACAATTTCGTTTGTTTTTAATTTTAGTAACTTGCATGATCGGAATATCTCAAAATAGCCAAAATGGCTACGTCCATCGTTCTTGTCAGTGTTAAAGTCCCGTCGTTCTAGTGTTAAAAAGCAAAATTGTAATCTGAATTTCAAGGATTACTTTTAATGCACTTTTATGTAATTTAATATTAAAAATGTTTGGTAAATGCTACACTAAATGCTTCACGTAATTTTTATTAATGACAATTGTTGAAATGATTTTCAAATTACAAATCCATTAGGTAAGTTATTACATACTTTCTCAGACAGGCTGCACCTTCAGGAGATGAATTGATGGTAAGGTCACTCAATGAAGTGGCATTGGAAAAGGTATTTGGGCTACCTTCGGTAGCATAAGTTTCCATCTCATCTCGGGCTGCTGAATACATTGGCATGCGCATAGCCTTCTGATAGTTTTGACCACCATCTTGAGTAGGGCCACATCGCTGCTCACACTCTTCATCTCTGCAGAAATTTCAGAAAAAAAAGGCAAGGGTTATAGTGAATTACTTAAAATTAAACAATAACTATACACTATAGTTTTAAATAACTAAGTCCAGAAGCAATATTCAGCACCTACATCTCAGTACAAAGTGCTTTTCGATTACTCTTTACGAAAAGGAGAAGACAAGAATCCCTACATTAGGCAAAATCCCAGATGAACAGTTTTATTCTAAACATAACACATTCTGAAGAAGATAGAAAGCAATTTCTCAAGTTTTAGTGCCCTCTAACTACACCATTTTATTCATACAAAAAAATAATTCACTGTTTAAAGTTGGGTGTTATCAATATTTTTGATAAAAGCCCTGCTCAAATATGAAAAACAAATATGTATTCTCATAATGTAAAACACAAATCTTACTGTATTTGTGGGCACACACACTACTTTTTATTTTGTCAACTAGAAAATTGTTAAATTATAATACTCCTTAGAGGAATAAACAAATTTTTTGTACAAAATCTTAGGCATATCAGTATCTTGTAAACAGTACATTATTAATAGGAAGGATTGTCAAGAAAGACTCAAGACTACCATAAAACAAATTATGAGGGCCAATAGAGCAGTAATAACAAAAGGAATACGGAATCATATTCAATCAATGTAATGAGGGCAATAATAGATCAGCTTTCCAGAATGGATAATAAGTAAGTGACGGAAAGTAAATGTAGGCAAAATAGAAATATTTTAATTTTGAACAAAAGTAAAAACATTTTGTCTTTGTAAGATATAAATTTATTTCACTTACAGCTGGGAAATCAAATCAATTTGCCATATTAAAATTATTACCCATCCATTTCTCCATAAAGAAGTAAAAAAATTAAGAGTTCGGTGCAATTAGTGTAGGTTGCATTTAAGAAATTTAAAATTTTCAACTTAACTCCCTAATCCATTTGGATGGCTTTTGCACTGGAAATACATTTTGAAAGAGAAAGCAATTCCCTTTATTTCCAGATAACTTTTGGGGTTTTAACAAAGTAATTTTTAATACTAATTCCAGGACACCAATAAATAATGCTACATTTTTAAGAGCTTCTTGAAATGGCCAAAAACCTATAGAAAATTGCTCAATATTAAACTTTTCTTCGTTCCCAAATTTGATCTTACACATATCTTTCTTCTTAGAGGAAAAGCCTATGATAAAATATAAGGAGGCAAGATTTAAAGATTAGCACTTCGTTTTTCTATGGTTAGCAATAATCAGTTTTGAATCATGACTCAGTTAATAATGTTAAAGCTAAAACTTGTGCACACCTTTCATTATTTTCATCCCATGTACATACCTCGGAATCCGGGACTGAGGCACCATCTCTTGGACACGTGGATGTGGAATGCCATACTTGTGCTGCAGGGAAGCACCCTGCGCATGGTGCATACCAGGGCCACACAAGTGGCCAACTCCAGCAGGCCGTCGAGCGCCAGCAGCTAAAATGGGGCCCTTCCTTCTGATTTGAGAAGGTGGTATTATCATGGGAGGCTGCTGTGGACGACGATGCTGAGGTCGTGCCTGACAAGTTGGAGAAAAACATTACTTGGATTTACTGCTTAGATTGGTCATTTTTTGCATGGAAAAGAATTTCGTCAGTTTTAAGGTATTATTTAACAGCATAAGAAATTTGAGTTAACTCATCAGAAGCCTGACCACATATTCTCAAAAAATGGTTCTTGGGCCAATTGCTTTCCTCAAAAATGATTACTCCATGATTTATCCTAATAAGCAATGCAAAACTTATGGAAGTCTTACAATCAAAAAGTGATTTGGGGGCTGTGATTATTTTGGTCCATTATGTTGTTCCAAACACACTGACTAGATATGAAGGAGCAAACGAAGGGTACTTCAATCTGAAAACATACTCCTGCCAAATGCATTAGACCCTCACTAATCCTGACTTATTGAGTAAAGGCTTGTCCAGATTATGCAATCCAGGGATTTCTCAAGAGGAGGATTAATGGAATTTTTTAACATAATCTCTGTCACCAACAACTTTAAATTACTTACCTGAGGCAAGATGCTTTTCTGAGTAAAAATGGTGGCTTCAATATTGCAATCATATTCAAAGGAAAATATAATATGTGATACTCCAGAATAGTAAAGATGAATATTAAAGGTTAGTATTCATAATTAAATAAAATAGTACATACTTAGTTAGCAGTCGAAAAGTACAAAGTATTTTATTTAATTATGAACAGAAACAAACGTTCACACATACATAGAGAAGCCAACAGCAGTCAAGTTTATAAGTATTAACTTTTCTAGTAAACATTGGTAATACATTTCTGTTAATATAGTATGTATGCATTATTCTATTTCCCATCATTGGTAGCACGAAAAATGTAATTAATTGGAAAGAGTTTTATTATTTTCCAAAGATTTTGAACTTAGTATGTATGTGCCTGTCAGTCGACTGATATGTGTGAATAGCATAGCAACACAGTAGCTGAAAAACTTTATGCCCAGCTGTCAACAGGCAGACCCAGACTCTACGGATTAAAGTCTTTTACTGCATAATGTAAAAAAATGACCACAATAAGTGTCTTCCATTTTGTTTCATAACAAATTCATATATTACTCAAAGCCAATGTAAATTACATTCATGTGAAATCAATAAATTGTTTTTTTTTTAATTAAAGGAATAGGAATTTATTCCATATCAGAACTCGTAGAGGAACTGTAACAGCTTTAACCAGAGAGTTTTCAGAGAAAATTGTTCATTACATTGTACGTTTAAACATGGGTCCTTTTTCATAAAATATTAATGAGGAATCACAATTGTAAAAGTTTTTCATTCAACACTCACACTACACAACAGAGGCCAGTCTGGATTATGCATGGGTTCGGATATAGCAGATCCAGATTAGCGAGGGTCGACTGTGGTTTCAAAAATTCGAGAATTTCTAGACCATTTTGGGGGAGATGAATTATGATTACCTTTGGCATTGCAGACTGAATGCACTCAGCAAGGATGTTATCATTATCTCCAGAAAATGAGGAGCTGTCATCAGATAATTCCGCATTATGATGACTACCAGTGCTTAAAGGCGTTGGTGGTGTGGTCATAGGTACTGGGGGAGAGTCAAGGTCTTTGTTCTTCTCTCCCTCAGCCAACCCTCGAATCTCTTCATTTGCTAGGTCTCTGGCACAATGTTCTCTCGGCACTGATCTTCCTCTTTCCTCTGTGTCATCTCCATCTCTCATTTGATCCGGAAGAGAAAGCACGGACAGATCTGAATGTGATCCTGCATGAGATATATTGGCTGGTGTACCTTCAGTGCAGTACGTGCTCACAGCATCTTCACATGGACCAGCAGGTACCTGCAAAGATAAAGTGGTTGAAAATGGAATGATCCAAAATAATATGCAGTATTACTCTTAAAGTGGTGATATATGGCTACTGTAGCATAGCCTCATGAACATAGACATTTTACACCTTAGTACATATTTTCTGAAACCATAGATCATGATCAAATTCAAAAAAATTATAATTTTTAAAACACAGAACAATACCCGTCAAGTTGAAAGAAGTTGACAGAAAAGGTTGGAGAATGTACAGCAAAAGAAGATCCAACATTAAAATAGCTGCCTTGGATAGCTAAATAAGGACATTTGCAGACAGAGAAAATGTTAATAAAACTACTTGATTACAAGTCACAGAATTGAAAATTAATGGTGATAAAATACCTCTCCATATCCTACTGCCTTTCCATTGCTGACAGCTCTTGCATTATCTTGAGAACTATGGCAGTTTGATGGTCGCTCTTGTTGCTGCCGAAGTGCAGGCATTGGTATGGCAGAGAGACCAAAGACTGGATTAGAATATCCAGCTGCTTTTACAGGAATTCCACTTGGGCGTCCTCGCATGTTAGCAATGGCCCCAAATCTTCCAGCACGAAGAATGTTTTTATTGTTGTTATACTGCCTCTGCCGGTGCCTATGACAATAAGTACAAAAGTTATTTGTGTCAACAAAATAGATTTTCAGGAAAGAATATATATTACTGCAACATTGACTAAATATTTCAGAACATAATTTGACAACTTACCTGTTGTTCTGCATGCCTATGTTGATACAAGCAGCCAACATGTCTTCATCATTTTCATCACCCTCTTCACCTTCACTGACGGGTGCCAGCTCACCATCCTCTCTCTTCTCCTTTTCTGTGTCTTGCTTCTCCATTCCTTCATCATCCTCATCTCCAGGGCCAATGGCAGTAGAGCCTGATGGACATGCAGCATCAGCCTCCTGACTTCCAGCCGAAACCTCCTCCTCACCTCCCTCCACTGCTTCCCCCTGAGGAGACAACTCTGCATGATGGTTCTGCACCGTTGATCGGCCTTGACCTAAATCCACAGCTCCTTCTCTTACATCATCACTGCATTTTGTAGTTATTTCCTGCAAATAGATAATATTCTGGCTTAAATAACGTATCTGCTACAATTTTTACCAAGCAAGAAGTCAAAAAAGTCTATTATAAAATGGTTACTTAACAGATTAAAAATAACATACATATTTGCAGTCACATTTGGCATAAAAGTCAAGGCAGACATTATACATACTTGATAATGTGAATATGACTATAGCTGAGTCAAAATTGTAAGATAGCATGCAAATAGGTACCTATGTAAATTAAGCCACTTACATAATTAGTCGATCAACATTGCCAGATGGCATAGCACTGTTTAACAGGTAATCTATGGAAAATTTCAATTCAATTTCAATATGAATTTCAATTCACATCACAAACAACACATTATGATAGATAATGGTCCACCTCAATGATGCACATTTAAGGATTTAACTTATTGTCAGACTGATACAGCTCATGCATGAAAAGTTCTGCAGCCTAACATGGAAAGATGCCATCTGATCTTGTAAACATTTTGCTTTTCTAAAGCTCTGAAATATTGACAATAGAAGCCACAGAGAAAAAAGGGGTGTGATTCAAAGGAAGAATTAAATTGATTTGATTAAAATTTACTAGAAGGAAAATAAATGAATAGTGTGAATGATAGATGAAGTCCATTCCACTGTGCCAGCATTATGTGTTTATGAAACCAAAAGAAAGGGAATGTTCTCAGCATTCAATAATTTAAATGAGTTATACCTACTAACATTTTAATTGTGAAAAACTACTTCAGAATAGGTACAAATTAAAAAAAAACAATGCATTACAAAGATCGTACGCAAGAATTGTATCCTTACATGAATACCTCAGATAGATGCTCATTTGGGAACTTGTATGAGTCATTCATGGAGCTATTTCCTAACTTTCTCACAAAAGTCAATGTAAATTATTAAAGGCATTAGGTGTAAACTTAAAGAGCTTGACATTCCAAAAAATGGTCAGGATATTTCATCTAGTCCCTAGAGCAATGTTTACCATCTATAAGCTTTCAATGAACTTGAAATGAAAGCATCAAAACCTTCCCAAAATCTCAGAATAGCTATCATTTAGTTGCAATGAACAGTTGAATTGAATAAAAACTACATCATATACTAAACATACATAGTGCAAAATAACAAAAAATGTACCCTAATGAGGTCAACTTCAAAGATGCAGACAAAAGAGGTAAAGACATGGGGAAGTACCTAATGACAAATAGTTTCCTAGTTGAATCTTGGGAAGGAAAGTAAATTTTCTTCACTTTGGAGCTGCAGAGAGGTTTATTTATCTTTAATACTTTGAATGATTAATCCAATAGAGGAAAATTGACATAACTATTATCCCAAAATCAGCAATATACTAATCATGTTGAAGTCTCTTGGACTAAAACATTAGCTTCTTTTCCCTTCTATTAACAAAGATAACATGTTTTAGTCCTAGGCTGATGCTCAGTTATATCTGAGATACTTATACAGTAAGGACACTCACCTGCAATCCTAAACCTAAGAATAAAAGTTGCAAAATGATATATAAAAGAGTATAACATAAATCTTCCTAGAGTTTAAGAGGAAAATTGGAGTTGGAAAATTGGATTGGAAAAACAATTTATTCTCCTGTCAATGATTATATTTACCCCATATGATCACAGATTTAAAAAGACAGAGTTAACACAGTGCAAATGAGCATGGCTAGCAACTTAAAATACATACATACATAATATTTTCAAAAGATATTTACCACTTTAAAGTGAAAAAAATTAACTAATGCCTTCAAAATAATGTCTTCCACAGGACATTATGAGCCCATCATGCATCTCATTATATTTTAAAATAACAGTTTTGTGAATGTCAAAGAAAACTTACAGCAATAAAAATATAGTGCAAGTTTGTATGAATTAGAACACTTAAAGCGACAGATCCTTGCAGCACAAGTGCCAAGAAATCCATTCTAAAAAAGCAACAAGAAATACCACATGTTAGATTATAAAACCTTAAAATACCTTATTCAAGTGTACCTTTAGAGCAGCATCATGAGATATTTTTGGCTCATCATCAATGGTAAGGGAACTCAAACTGGTGGCAGTAGAAAATTCAATAGGTGTATCTTCCTCTTTAAATGCAGCTACATCATCTTCAAACACACTGGATTTATTCTGGATAGGCCTCCCTGAGAATTTGAACATCAATGATTAGTAATGTATAAATATAGCATTAATTAAAATGAGCGAGAAATTTCAAACTTCATTTACCAGCACCATGTCGCAACGCTGGAATGGACTGTGGTTGTGCTCTTACAGCAACACTCCCCTCAGCAATTCTACTGGTGAAATCCACAGGTGCCTTTGAATGTCTTGGACTAGATGGCACCGTTTGTGTCGGAGAATCTGGAAGCTCACTTGGCGAAACTACACCACTTGTGCGCCGGCTTTGTTTTCCAACATTATAATCACAAGACAAGAGTTAGAGAAAGATGCTCAATTTCAATTACTTATTTATTAGAAAAAAATATAAAATTACCGCAATATCATCAAGAAGTTCTGAAGTACATATTAACAAAATGCTGCCACAATGCGGTGATGGGAATAACTGAGAAAAGTTGCTTCTTGCACTTCTAAACATTTTAGCATAGTAATATAATCATTGCAGCTAGCAGATTGCTCTTGTGCATACTGGCAGATCCAATTTCTCTAACAATGCCCAATTCTAATACATATTAACTGTCTTTATTTTAATGTCGGGACATCAAAAAAAATTAATAAAAATTATATAAATTAATAATATATTGAGATTTAGTGGTAAAAATATCACAGTTCCTTATATTTTAAAACTTTGTAATTTCCTTAAAAGAATGAAGCACATACATATTTTGTAAATTCAACTGTAAGATTTTCCACTGTCACTTTGTTTTAGATACTACATTTGCACGAATCTAAGACAATGATTTTCCCTTCCTCACTTCTGAAGAAAAGTGGGTTTATGATACAATCAGAATCAAAAACCTTGACTTCAATTGGATTTCATAATCAAGATATTTATGTTTACCAGTGTAAGTACATGCATAGAATAATTGTTTGAATTCAAGTTTCAACAAAATTATTTCAACTCACAAAATGTTAACATGACTGATTACAATCTATACCTTAATTGGATTGAAAAAAGCATTAATGCTGTCGTGGTATAAACTACAACAATGTCGGCACATTGGATTCAGAGCAATGTCATGAATGCAACTTATTTTTCTGCTGATTAGAGAGATCAATTCAGTCATGGTCACACCCTTATGATAATTTTGATGGCGGAGGAAACTCATTACACTGTACCATTTAAAAGAAAAGTTTTTTCAGTAAAAATTCCAACTCAGCCACAAGAAGAGTATTTGGGGTTTCTGAATGTAATGTTAGATGCTGGAAAAAAGATTCAAATAAGATTTTGGCAGGTGCAGCAACAAGGAGAGAGCATTTTCAGGAACTCAATAGGGCAGGCACAACAAATCAGAAACTAAACTTTGCAAATTTGTTGCATCCCAGTGGGCCAAAAGGCTACTGGTATTGACAGAAATTATTCAAGTGAAAGCAAAAGAATTAGC
This sequence comes from Pyrrhosoma nymphula, assembly GCA_963573305.1. NCBI lineage: Eukaryota > Metazoa > Arthropoda > Insecta > Odonata > Coenagrionidae > Pyrrhosoma > Pyrrhosoma nymphula. The sequence goes on along the minus strand of OY754327.1, from coordinate 144,199,436 downwards.
TTTAAATTTTGGAATTATTCAGATAGAATTTGGACCTAATCAATCTTGGGTACAAAAGTTCATGACTCAAAGGATTTTCTCTTGTTTGGCAAACTTCAATTTGCCAACAACTCCCACCAAATTTTGAAGCGAAACTCATTGAATTCTATCCTTTTGTGAGAAGAAAACAAGAAAAAGGATATCTTCTCAGCCAAATCGATAAAGCCGACCACACACCAGCTTACTTCGATACGTCCTCTACCTACTCAGTGACAAAGAAAGAGAATAAGGAAGTGAAATTACTTTCAGACGGTGCTGAAAAACAAAGACTAACAGTGATGCTGTGCTGTACTGCCAATGGATTTAAACTGCCACCATACTAGTGCTAAAGCAATAGAATGTAACCAAGGGTGAGAATTTTCCTTCAGGAGTAATAGTAATAGCAAATAAGAAGGGTGGATGATGAGTGAAATGGTAATAGAATAGCTAAAATTGGTATGGTTCAGACGACCTCAAATTAAAGTCTCCACTTGTTCTGGATTCCTACTGAGGACATCTTACTCCAGCTGTAAAGGGTGCAGTGAAATAAGCAGATAGTGACTTGGCTGTGATTCCAGGAGGTATGACATCCCAGCTGCAACCTTTGGACGTATGTATGCATTAATAAGCCTATTAAAGATCAATTGAAAAGGTTTTATACCGATTGGTGGGCATCTGATTAATGGAAACTGACTATGTAAATTTGGACACCTAAAGAGGGTTAGTGTATGTCAATATTCTAGCTGCATAGAAAGAAAGAGGAAGTTATTGTAAAATCATTTGAGAAATATGGTATTTCTAATGTTATGGATGGAATTGAGGATGAGGAACTTTGGTAGAGCAGTGATAAAGAATCTAGAGAAAATGATGAAAGTGATAGTGAATGTAACTGAAATGATGTTTTGTAAATGTGAATTATTTTGAGCATGGAAATTAACTCATCTAGTGAAAGATTTTTCATTAAAAATTCTCATTTTATATTTTATCTTCCTATAGTTTTTACAATGTAGTAAGGAATGGTGAATACAACTTAATATGTTTGCATTTACCATTTTTGCTGTTTTTTTTACATACATGCACATATGTTGATAAACTGAATTATTAAGTACTTTATTATTTATTACCATAAGTAATTAATTATTATTCAAGATTAAATTATTTCCCTAGTAGAGTTCCAAAAATGGGGGGTTGTCTTAGAATCAGGTTCGTCTTAGATTCGTGCAAATGGTCTTTTCTAATAACTTATGACAGACCAAAAGGATATTTACACATGCATACAATTAACTTTAAAAAGTTACCTGAAGTCACTAATCACAGAGCTGCGATCATCATGTATAGAATGCTGTTCAAAGCTGCTGAGTGATCCTAAGGAACTGCATCGAGAGAACATCAATGGAGTCTCCTCAGCATAATGGTCTGCTCCACCAAATGTAACAACTTTACCTGAAAATAACAGAAATATATTATATTAAACTATTTTTCGAAGCTTGTCACACACGTACCTGAGAATTCAGGTGAAAGCTAGAATTTTGGTGATTCATCAAGCTCTGAAAAACAAAAAGTAATTCCCCTTGACATCAAGGGAGAGTCTATCATTAGCACTCTGAATGTACCAGTCTCAAAGACACTCTTCCTTGCTACTATGCAGAGCAATGTGCAAAATTTGACAATAAAAGTGGTGCACATACATATATGACACTTGTATCATAAAAACAAAAACTACCCACAGGCTCTGACTTCAAAGTGCTTACTACATATAGAGTAGAACTTGATTAAAAATAAAAATCAACAGATGATAAGCACATTGAAAATGCATGTATTTTGGAGACAACTAAGGGCAAAGGATGATTAACCTTGGATGCTCTCAAGAAAGCAATGGGATTAATTTTCTAATATTGTAATGGCTAAAAAAATTATTATGGCATTATTTATTCTAGGATTTAGGCCAAGTATTAGACATGGTTAACCATGACATACTTTGAATTAAAAGCCATGTCCAGCCCTGCCAAGTTCAGTGTGCTTTCATTGTTTTTGGTTTAATTTTTTGAAGCAGTTCAATAGGTGGCGTAGTGAGTACTCTGAGGCACATTGTCACATTGTTTAAGAATGTCGGCTTGTGGGGATTTCCGATTGTTGGTATATAAAATGACTGATTGATTGACTGAAAATGGGTAAAAGATCTTGCTTGGTTCCTGGATGCTCCACAGGGTATTCCACAACCGTGAAAAAGAACAAAATTTTAGGTGTGAAGAACAGAAGCTTGTTTAAGGCTAATGTAAGTACTCTCTTGTATTCTTAATGTTACCGTATAGCAAATCATGGTCGATGCTAATGATTACTTATGTATCCATTGCAGACCTCTTATTATTTTGACAGATTTTAGTTTTTCTTCTCTATGCGATGTAAATTTCTTTGATGTGATCATTGAAAGTATGCACTACTGAATTCAAGTACTCGTGAATTATGCTAATTACCCAAACTGACACTAATAATTTTGTTTTGTAGTCTTGATTGTTCTAACATTTTGTTGTTTATAGCTTATTTATTAGACATTGTTTACTTTTAGGCTGATAGGTTATTGATACCTTGATGGGCTATTGAAGGGGTTTTCTGTTATTATATTCATATCAGATGTGGTTAACATTATTATTAGATGGACAGAACCATTAGTTGCTTCCTAACTAGCTGTAATTTCCCTCAGTTCGAAATTGAAAAAAAAAGCAAAAATACCATGTTTGATTACATAGGGATGATAGGGTCCAACTGATTCCATGCCTCATTTAGGACAGGCGCCACAGTTAGCAGCTTCAAGAAAGGTATCATGCCAAAGTCGGGAGTTTTTTATCCTTATTTTAGAAGTCATGGCCATATCATAGGTATTCAAGGGCTTGCTTTTAAATTGGCCAAATTATTATGCTAAAAACAGACGTCTTGTCACCATGGTAATCAATAAAAACATTACATCTCTAAAGTGGTGTGATGGCGTCATCTCATATGTGATGGCGTTATCACATATGGCACTTCACCTTTACCATCTCCAACTACATCAGGAAAAGTATGACACTTTAGGACATTACACAGAAAGGTATAAGTAAACAAATAACATTTATGGAAAATGTTTACCTATCTGCTTTTGGTTTGCATTAGTTTCCTGATTAAAATTTTTCGGTTTCTATATTGATTAAACCTGGCAACTGGACTAATCTTGTGCCCAACTAACACTGCACATTAAACTCAGTGGAATGTATTGAAAGGTTCTTCAGTGATTATAGGAAACAACTGATAAATATCCTACTATGCATTGATAAACTACTCAAACTTCCCGTGGAGAGAAGCAAACTGAATCACTCTCAGTGATCTGGCCTCTGCAATGCTAAACAAGGTTATTCCAATTTTAAAAAGTGGTAAGGTTTCTAAGGTCAAGTAATTTTGCACTTAAAACATTTGTTTGAATAGAATCTGGTGTTTATCTCTTGAAATTATGCTAAAATAGCTTCCAAAAGTTTTATTCTTGTGTAATCAAATGCTGGTGTGCCTGCATTTTGTGGACTCCAATTAGCACATTTAAAATGCATTTAAAAAAATAATTGCTTCATATTATTGATACTGCAAAACCTTTGGGTACCTGTTACATAGAATTTTACATTCGGGAAAGGAAAACGTGTGAGGTTGGTGGGGCAAAGGGACTATGGAACACAGAAAGATCTTGGTGGGACATCTTCGGTCTTTCTGCCTGCTGATACCCTTGCTTAACCCCTCAGATCTGCAAATCCTTGCTGGCAAGTTCCACCAGGTTCCACAGTATTTATTACCTCATATATTGTAACTAAAAGCTTTATGTATACACAAAGAGAATACTGATGAATTAGAGGCAATACAAAATGTTATTAGAAGGATTCTTATTGTTGAAACCTTGTAAACAACAGTGGGTCAATATTGACACAGCCACTATTTTAGGACAAATTGGGTGTTAAACCCTAGAAAATTCAAATTAAGTATACGCAATTCTACTGGATCTAATGTAATTCTAGTGGATCTTCTCTCCATTTCTTGGGTCTTCACCGTGTGCGTTGACATGTTTGACAACAGTTTTGCTGGTGTCCCAACCAGAGTCTTCAGGTCGAAGGTGCTGGTTGGAAAACCAGTGACACTGTTGTCAACCATGTCAACCTACGTGATGAAGACCCAAGATAAGGAGAAAAGATCCACTGAACAATGCTACAGAAGCCTTAGAACCAATGCAATTCTAGTGCTCTAGTTGTTGATTTAAAGGAGAGAAGAGAGAAAACATTACAAGGTGGGTCAAAAATGGCCCAGATGCAGTTTTACTGATAATAGATAAATAAAAATGCCCGCAGTATTACTTAGTAAATTTTTTTTTGAAAAATACTAATTTCCATGCTATTTTCCCAAGCAATTCAATGAATAAATATGTAGCAGTTTAGGAATAATTCAGTGTTTTGTATGTATTTCTGCAATGATGAATCCTATATAGCGTATAGGGTAAAATTATACCAAGGATATTACTTTAAAATTATTTGTACACACCAACATATAAATAGCTGAGCAATCTACTCAAGAAGAGAGAAGTATGCATTTTATCAGCAGTTATTAATTATGAGAAAAGCATTCTCTGGGCCTCTTAGATTTCAATTCTAAAATTTGTAGGATCACATTCCTGTTTTTCCTGATCCAATTTGATTCCCATCTTTTCAACACACTCCTATAAAGTTCCAAAGAAACTGCCACTTCGCCATCATAATATCACCAACACTTCTAATGAGACAAATTGGTTTTACTGAGATACTAAGCAACAATGCTTTAAATCAGTGAAATTCACCATCATAGCAGCTACTAAGGAAACTTAAAGAGCTCCAAAAATCATGCCAAATTATTTGTGCTAATCTGTTGCAATGACTAGCATGGACTAGCATCGACCACTAAGCTGTTTTTTCCTACAACAGCAGCTACTTTTCCATTAAACATGTGGAAAGTACCTATATTTTTAAAGCAATGATGACCTCTTTTGTTTTATGATAGATCTTTTTGGATGCTATGCAATAGAGAAAACTGTCCATTGACGATCATGAAGTTATTTACACAATACACTGAAGATTTATTCAATACACTGATCTTTTAATTTTGGTTAAGCTCTTCTCAGGTAAAATTGGCCATTGAATGAGCACAATGAGAAGTGTGGCCATTTAGTCTGGGTGACCGTGAATGACTAAAATGGCCAAGGCCTAGTCTGGTTGGACACAAATGGCCATTCACAGCCATAACCACTGATGGTAAGTCATCATGGCCATTTGTTATTGCCAATTATCCATTTGTGGTAACTTTTAATGATTTTTAAAAATATTAATTTTTATTGATTTGCCATTTATTTTTTTGAATGGCCATGGATGACCATTTTTACATGGCATTCCTAAGAAAACACACAAAAGTTTATGTTCAATCACAATAAATCAATTCCGAGTAGAACTGGATATACATACTCGATTACACAAAATATCAATGCAAAAAAAGATGGTGAACAAAAAATGCCCCTTTACCAAGTAATATGTATGTACTACTTATGGTGTTGCTGTCCTATTTAAAACCTTGGAGATATATCTTGGAAACCTAGCACAATAATTCTGGGAGATATATGGTCATCAAATTGAATACACTAAAATAAAAAGCCTGATCCCTAAAATATCTAAATAGTTCCAGCAGTTCAAAAAAATCAGCACCAAAAAAACAAGTTAAAGAAAATCCTCTTTAACAGGCAGAAATAAGAAACATTCTGGTTAATTCTTCTTGGGTTTCCCACCAGGTTAATGTCTCCATGATAGCTGATGTTTTGACATGAGATTGTCCTGTCACCCTCGGGGCTGTTGATGCCGATGCCTTCTGTTGTCCATTATATATACTCTCTTTCCTTCACCATAGTTGTTCCTGATTGGCTAACTTTTTTGCACCTTTTTTAGTTTAGAGTTCCAGGCCTTGCTTATCCCTGGTCCCTGTTGATGTTTTTAGGTTGAAGGCGAATCTTGATGGCCTCCTTGGTGATTCTATCCCATTATCCTTTTTTCCTTCTGAGGAGAGCAGTTTCCTCCCAATGGATGGAGTGATAGTGGTGGATGCTGTGGTCATCCATGAACGATTTTTCTGTCTCCCTGAGTCAGAAGTGATGCCGAGATGCTCCTTCAGTCTGGTCTCTATGGTTTTCCTAGTCTCTCCAATGTAGACTTTTCCACATCCACATGACATGCGATATACTCCTGGCACCTTGAGACCAATGGAATTTTTAATTAAACCAGCCAGTTCCCTGTTTTGGAAGGAGGAAGATAGACAGTCTGGATTTTATGCTTCGCTAGAATCCTGGTGATTTTCCCAGAGACAGTTGGCACATAAGGTAGACAGGCCTTGGCGATCAGCTGTGCATCTTGATCCCTAATTTTCCATGCTGTTGTAGTTTATTGATTCATGTTATTGTCTCTTTGTTTTTATTTTGTTACTATTTCCCAACCCATGTTTTTTTCATATTTTATTTTGTTAATGCTTCAGATTCTAAGTTGAAAATGTTCAATATAAAGGCCAACATCGGCTGTTTTTGTTTATTTAAAATAAATCAAATAAAATCAAAATCTTCTCCTGGTGTGTCCTCCTTGTCCAGCCTAAAGGACCTTTTTGGGACCTGGAGATTTCATGGTGCCTGTATCCATTTTGTAAGAACTAAGACACGTGAATGAGATGCACTCTTCATTGTAACTTTGCTGTATTATGATTAGGATTTATTAAACTTTTGCTCACCAGCATAAGTGAAGCATGACTAAAAGACACTAATCTTGTTCCAGTGTCCAAGGATCATTAAAAGGTGCATGAATGTTATAAATAACTGAAGATGATACCATGGTATTGGGTGGTACTTATTTATTGCTTACCTTTTTTGGGAAGCAAAAGTTTAATACATATAACCAATAATGTAAAAGTTGAATACTGAATGATGCAAAATATTCCTTAAACACCATTCTTATCAGATTTTTTGGGATGGATGACCTTTTTGCTATCACTCATTCAGGTATAAACCAAAGTTTGGTCATTCACAAAATGAATTCACTGTCCTTTTTGATTGGAAATGTGCCTATCAGATGTTTCCACTATTGAAACCAGAGATTTCTTTTTACATTACAAACTTTACTTCCTCATTGCATTATCTGATAAATGAATAGGTACATACATATATTGAAATTTTTATACCAATTAATATTGTGAAAGGGGATTGTTTTAACCCATTTATGCTCAAGTGTTATCTTCTTCAAAGGACCATAGTCTGTCGAAATTAGAATGAAAATACAGCAAAACCCCTAATTACACTTTTCCAGGGACCCTAGAAAAAAAGTGTAAATTGCGGGAAAATGCATATTACGGGAAAAGTATAATTTTCACATCTAATTCCATGTTCTTTTACTGGAGCTAGGGTAAAAATAAGAATCACTGATAAACTGAAAAAGAGCAGTGTCATAATTTATTCCTTGAGCTAGAACTTCTCATTTATTTATACTTAAAAAAATACATTTAATATCTTAGACAAATAGAAAATTGAAAATTAAGAAAGGATGAAGATGGCAGAGCAATTTACATTATATTTGTTATTAGCAACCATTGAAACTATTTAATAAATATAGCATGATTATTTAAAAAAAATTGATGTTTTCATCTGCTTGGACTTCCTCTCCCTATTAATAATATTTTGCACTTTTTTTCAATTTTCTGCAGTTCCTCAAGCATTTGCTCACAGCAATCACTATAGGTATACCTACCAAGTAATTTCTTAAGAGTTTGAACAGCACACACTGTGCTTTGCCTATCATAGTTATGACTCGGGAATCGAGGCAGTGCAAATGATCTCAGTTGTCCACCACGAGTTCTTTCATTTTTCATCATATCTGGATAAGAATCCATTTTCATTCTTCATAGTTTCTACTTAGGTAAAAAATTAATACTCCCCAGCAGGTTTAATTATATTCGAGCACCCATAATCCGGTAATCCAGGAGCACGCTATTGTCCGGCAGTGCTGCGAAAACAACCTCATACATATTCCGAGAAATCAAAAAATCTTAATCATAAATGTTGTTTTAAGAGATTTTGACTCTGCACTTAATAAAAATATTAGGTAAAGACAACGGAGCATATGTCTGGTTTACAGATGGCTCCAGGAAAGAAGGAAGAGCAGGAGCAGGGGTTCACTGCCGCCGACCTGACAAAAGGCTCTCAATCTCCTTGGGGGAGCATGCTACAGTCTTTCAGACAGAGGTCTACGCTTTGCTGACCTGTGGCCATGTTGCCAAGGACATCTGCCGTAAAGGCAGACCAATTCACATATGCACCGACAATCAAGCAGCTTTAAAAGCTCTCATATCTCCATGGTGCAAATCAAGACTGCTGCTGGAATGCCGGGAAGCACTGGATTCCCTCAGCAGACAGAGCAACGTTGAACTTTTCTGGGTCCCTGGCCACACAGGTATAACCGGAAACAAGACAGCAGATGAACTGGCAAAGGAAGGCTCGAATGGGAACCCAGTTGGACCAGAGCCTTTCATTCCAATTGCACCCTCTTCAGGGATCTCAAAGATCAAAGAGTGGAACCTGGCTCAACACTCAAAGATCTGGAAGAACGTACAGGGGCTCAGCCAAGCCAAGCTCCTAATAGAAGGACCCAGACCGGGACTGGCAAAAAAGCTCATTTCACTGGATAGAAGACAACTTCGTACGATAGTGGGACTGCTTACTGGACACTATCAGGTTATGAGGCACCTTCATCTCCTGAGAATTACAGACTCGGCGAAATGTAGATGGTGCGAGGAAGAGGACGAAATACATCGCACGTACTCTGCAAGTGTCCCGCCTTGATGAGGATGGGAGTTAGGCATCTGGGCTCACCATTTTTGAAACTAGATGAAGTTAGGGGTATCCCCGTAGAGGACATGTTATCCTTTAGCAGGGCGACTGGACTCTATGGGTGATCACAGACATGGTGGTTAGCACAATTGTTGGAATATAATGTAACTTATAAGTATTTTGTGGTAATTTCATTAAAAAATAATTGTACACGCAATCTAAACGAATTATACGATTAAGTTACGCACATTGCAGTTTGAAATCCTCACTGTTGGCTGAGAAACCGCTATAATGGTTTAGTGACTTGGCGTGGCTACGCTACTTCATGCAGCGCACATTTAGCCATGCTTAAATATAATGCTTTATTGCTTATTCTCTGGCTGTAAGGTGCAAGAAACTTCATAAAAATTATTTGCTACATACGCACAGTTATTATGACCTTGTCCTATCTAAGCGGGCGTGAAGCAACGTGATGCCAGTGGTGTGAAGTGACGGCACAAAACCATCGGTTGCAAAAAAGTAGAAGTTTATCCTCACCAGCCTCCTGAAACAGCAATGTGGATGAAGCAGACTAAACTGCTCCATTGAAATCAACCTTAATTTCTTAACTCCTGACATGACGACAGCATCAAAAATGATGAAACAACTGATCGTCAATCGCATTAATCAATCGGCTGCGGCAAGGAGTGTTACGTCATGAAAATGTTTTGTAGTTTTCATTTTTATTTTGGTATGCTCAAATTTTCCTCATTATATTCTCAAATATATTTTTTATAAAAATGGTTATTTGCGAATTAAAGCTTTTGGGGTGTCCAAACGGGCGAAAGGTTCCATGTTTTCCGGCGTTTTGATGTCCGACACTGCCCTCGTCGTCAAGGGCGTCAACAGATTTGCCGGAAAAGTACTATATTCAGCGATTTACAGAGTTAAAACCAGATATTTACTATCATTTTTATGCATAGAAACGGTAAAAGAACGATATTATAAAATTATTGCTAACTGGATTGAAAATGCCTTGCATAAAAAAGACTACGCTTCATTTCATAACTTGAATCATAACTGGCAGATTACGGGTTGATCTAGTTCAAATTTCTGCTACTAGTGGCGCTGTTCACTAAAGAAGTGAATTTCATTTTTTGAAAGAGCGCGCTGTAGTGCAAATTGTGGGAAAACTGAAAAATGTGTAGTCTAAATTCGGGGTTCTGCATACATTGGAAACATAGGAAATTGAACGGGACACTGCAATAGTGGTGTAAATTGTGGGAAAACATAATTTCCGATAATGCAAATATGAGGTTTCACTTTACATTGTTTAGCTTGGGAAAACATGAAAAAAATTGTTTGGCTTTGATTAACTGAATAATAGGGTGACCTACTCCCAAGGAAAGGTGGAAAAGGCATAAAAATAAAAACACATTACTTCAGTGGGCATTCAGTAAAAGGCAAATATCGAATGAATTGGAATGTTTCTGATATTAAGGGCTCATAAACCAAGGAGGATAGCTTAAAAAAAATGAAGAGGCGGTGGTGTCAAGCCCCTCAACCTTCTGCAAAAAACATCAGTTTGTTTTCATCAAATGTTCATCTCATGGAGAGAACTATTTGATGAATCCATATTGCAACAAATGATAAGTAATACAAAAGCTTGATCATGGATACAGCGGATTTCTAATCAGCTTCTCTAAACTAGCTCGATGCTTTTCTTGTTCTTACATAAGAAATTAAAAAAGGGATTTTCAACAATAAGTAACAATTACCCTGAAAATTGTTTTCTCTTTACTCCAGAATACTACTAACAGTTACAACTTACTTATATAAAATTATCTCATCTACATCATAGTACCCATTCAATTTTTTCCAACATGTCACATGTGCAAGTATGTACCCAATGAGGGAGGGCCCAGCCACATTGACACACTGGTTCCCGTAAGATCACCGAAGTTAAGCAATGTTGGGCCCGGACGGCGGTTGGATGGGTGAACATACATACCTTCACCGTGGTGCTCTTGTCCCCTGTCTGCGTGAGGCAGACAGGTAAGGGGTTGGCACAATGGACCAAGAAGGTCTAAGTGCCTGGGCTCCTGTCGAAGGCCCCCCCTACATACAATCTATCTATCTATGTACGCAATGAAATTCAACACATTGGTTTTCCTTACCTCCCTCCCGATCTGGTCTCATCTCTTCCTTCAAATCCCGTGTGCACGTTGGAACACCTGGACTTCGACCACATTCACTAGGCACCTTGGGAGAATCCTGACTTCCAGACCCACTGGGAGACACAATACCCTTTGGAATCCTGCGCACAACTCCCAATCCACACTCTTGTCCAGCAGGCGACAGCACCTCTTGATAACCAGGGACAACCTGTTCTGAGACTGACCCAGGAGAAGCTGATGGGGTTTTGGGCAATTCCTGGGCCAATCCAGAAGAACTTGATGGTGATCCCTGAATTATTTCATCAGGAACACACACTTTCTCACTGACAGGCTCACTTCCCCTAGCATCTACACTATGTAGGGAACTGAGCGAACTCACACGAGAGAAGCATACCGGCGTGCCCTCAACACCATACTGGACTGGTTTCTCTGGGGTCAGAAGACCTGAGCTTTCACACTGACGAATTGAGGTAGGAGCAGGGGTTAAATGATGTTGAGTTTTTTCTTTGGGGAATTCTTTCTCCTCCTTGATACCACTGCACTCTCCAGGCAAAATTGCCTCAACTTTTGGAGGAACACTGGTCAAAGTGCTTGGATCATCCACCTTTTCCTTCTTGATTTCTTTACTTCCAGATGGCTTCTCTTGGGCATTTTCCAAGTTGGGGGCAGTCTCCCTTAGATCTGACATTGATGTTGCAGTTGAAAAATTGCATGGTGTTTCATATGGAGTGCCTTCAGTGCAGTATGTCATAACAGTGTCATCATGAACAGATGCAGAAGTCCGGTCATAGTACATAGTGGATGATTCACTTTCTGTATGAGATCCAACACCTGCAGATGCTGGAGGGGGCATCAATGCAGCTGAACCCTTGGATCCTAAGTCAGGATCTTCCCCTTCAGCATATCTCAAACTGTAGTTAGTGGGCTGGTCAGGATTATCCAGATCAGTCTCTGTATATACACCATAAATGCTACTTTCATTTCCATGGACAGGTATTCTACGAATGCGACCAGGTCCACACTGCTTGACACACGCTGGATATTTCCTTGCATCCTGGGATGTTGCTGCTTTGTCCGTATCTGCCTTCTTAGGCTCCATTGTAGGTGTTCCATCTTCAGAGTATTTTAAGCTGTAGTCGACCGGCTGGTCTTGAACTTCATCCTCCACATACACATAGTCAGAATACTTGCTATGTGGAGGGGCAGATTTATGTGGAGAATATCGCCCCTTGTTGTCCGAGTGGAAAGGTAAAGGACTGTATGATGTTTTATGCTCGGAAAATTGACGATTTCCATTGTTGCTAGGAGAATCCATTCCACTAGATGGCCTAGCTTCTCCTCGAGGTACACTTTCATCTTTTGATGGCCTCCTCCTGTAGTCCTCACCAGTTTTAAGAGATGGCACACTTTCACCATTCACAGATGACCAAGCCCTCTGCTGAGGTGGAGCTGAACAACAGTCTCTCTCACCCATGTTTCCATAACCAGGCTCAGGAAGCCTACCCCTCTCCTGTCTCTCAACACTGTCCTCACCAGTAGCCTCCGAGCCTGATCCTTCCCTCCTCTGTCTCCTGCATGGGAGACCAGAATCTTCCCAAGCCCGGCCATTTGGAGGGAGTGAGTGCTGCCGGACCACACCATGACCAGAACGGCCCACACACGCAGAGTCAGAACGAGTACTCGTAACAGATTCCCTACTTTCAGAACGAGGGACAGGTTGGCCAACACGAGTTGGGATCTGCTGTCGGTGACGTGATCTTCGGGAAGTTAGGGACGTGGATCGGGACATGGCAGATGCATCATTCGCATCAGGTGACGGCAGAAGATGCGGAGATGATGACATGAGACCTGAGGCACAGGAAATGGGTAAGGATGATGGATTGTTCATTGACCCTGAGGGTGGTGGGGGGCTACCACTTGGCTCAATGTTTTCACAAGTTTCGGCAAGTGTCTGATCAAGTTCCTGCTGTAAAGCTCTCCTCTTGCGAGCTTGAAGACTGGGGAGACCATCCTCTGACAGCTGGGTGGGATGGGAATGATGATGGTGATGAGAATGGTGAGAATGATGGTGCGAGTGGGATTGGTGCTGGGACTGTTGCTGGTTTTGAGGCTGCTGGGCACTCAAAAGGTTTTTCAGGGCAGCACTAGAGCCCATTGAGATCATCTTGTGCTTGGAATGAACCAGAGAGCGAAGCATGCCCATGGCTCCCATGTCCAGAAGAGCTCGCTGGTCCTCCCCATCTCCACAACGAGCTGACAAATTCCATAATGTGCCACAAGCATTGCTCACAATTGTCAGGCTGGGAGATTTCAGTTGTTGCAAGAGCACCTTCAAGCATTCATGTTCCCTTAATATTTGCCTATTCAAGAACACGAGGAAAACAATTTTAAGTTACACAAATCCACAAAATACATCCAAAATTACCAATGAGAAAAATATTAAATAGGGAGATTTTTTGAAAATGATTCACGAGGTAATATTTCGATAACTTTGGAAAAAAATATCCCACTAGTGGAAAATAAGATGTCTTAAAAATGTTTGCTTATCCATTTGAAATTGAGTCGTAAACAAATGAATCATGAATATTAATTTTAATTTAATTATACCATTGAAGAAAAAATATTAATTTCATAGCTAAAAATATTTTTTCACACTTTGGATATATATTCCAACTTCAAAAATATGGGGAAAAGAAACCTATGAGAAACAGCTCACCTGTAATCTTCTCTAACTGCTATCAGACTAGATATATTCCTTAAAATTCCACCTGCATTCTCAATGATGGCAAGAGTTTTGGATGGAGACTTGTAGGAAAGCATTTCAACAAGGAATGCCAATGCTCCTTCAACAGCACATATGTCCGCCTAAAATTAATAATAAAAATAATAATGAGATGCCACTGCTTATGAAGCTGAATAGAGAACTATGTGATAGCTAAATAAATCTTCATAGACACTGCTTAAACACTCTGTCATTAGAAAAAAACAATAACCTTTGGTGATATGATAAAACACTCACACTCTAGACTCAATAGCTGTGTCACAGAGAGTGAGCCATGATGATGCCAATGTTTAGGGCCAGAGATTTAAGGAATAATAGGATAACAGCGAATGCATATTATTAAACACACTTAACATTTTATTGGATATAAAAAATACATTCTAAGCTTCGAAACTTGAATCCTACAATCATATGTAGCCATATACATTTTTCATAGCTATAAAGCTTAATTCATTCATGAAGTAGTATTAGTACTTTGGTTTAATGTGCTTCAATGGCTAAGATCATTTGCGCATACTGTCTACCACATGCAGATGAGGGCAACAGTACTTGGACAAATTGGAGGATCACCCCTCCAACTTCGAGATGAGTCCAACAATACTTAACTTCGGTGACTGGATGGGAACCAGTGTTTCCATCGTGGCAGGCCATTGCCATTCATTCAAGAAGTTCATGAGCACATGTGAATATCATCAACCAAGGTAATCTAGTCCCTTAAGGATTCCTAACTACTTGTCGAATCCATCAGTAGAGATATAAAACCAATGTGAGGACATTCATGTAACTTACCTTATTCATACTGCAATGTGCTGAAAGGTTCCAAAGAGCTGATAAAATGGACTTCAAAGTGGATTCCTTGGTAGCTTCCATTGCAGCACGCATTAAACCTGTTACAGCACCAACCTCTCTCAGAGTCTGTTTGCTGGCGGCATCAGCTCTCCAAGAGAGATTTCTGAGCACACTTGCTGTTACCTGCAGGAATTGACAAAAACGATGAGGCTCATTCAGAATTTGAACTTTTTAAATGACTTAAAAATTATGGCAGCCTTCTATTAACCATACATGTATATAAACAATTGAACGTTCTACGGCCATTAAAAAATTGAAAGAAAATGAATTCCCCAAGGCCGTAATCTTTAATGGGCGAAAAGCGGGGAGGGAAAGAAGGGATGAATAGGGTGTTGAAAGGTAGGTGGGGCGTTAACCAGACCGGACAAAAAAGCAAAAGATAACAAAAATTAAAAATTAATACAAGCACTCGCTCACGCACTCTACTCACGGGTTTGCTGAAGAAACAAATTACCCCGAGGGTTCAATCACACACACAATCAGGTTTGCGAAGTATTAACTTACGCCTCAACCATACATGTAATGAAAAATATTTACGTGATTGAAATCATGAATCTATTACATTAGAAAGAAATCTAATGGATTTAGCCAACATGTTTGATTTTAGCCACCTACAAATTCTTTCAACTCTACATTTATATCCCCTACACTAGTTACCTACAGCAATCCTTCCACCTATAATAATTTATGAGAAAAGGAAAAGTGTATCCAAAATGCATTATACATAGAGATGCACTCAGAAAATTACCTTGGTAATTTTCGTAAATTACCATGATATTTTTCGTAATTTACCGTGGTCCTTGTAAATTACCGTAATTTTCTAGATAATTCGCCTATGCTTGAGATAATTTTTCATACAGATAAATTACCAACATGTTATTTTAAGCCAAGTTCACATTTCCTACGTGTTTAATTATAAATTGAGGCATGTACAACTCATTTTTGGAATATTTGACTTAAATTATAGCATTATAAGACTCAAGCTTTAGAATTCTTCTTGAAAATTTCTCATACTTTGACAAAAGAAAGCCAGATTGTGTGTTGTTGCCATAGTTCTTTTTACAATTTGAAAAATTTCTAATACATTAATACTGTATAAGGTATGGTTTAAACATGGTTATTCCCTTCCTATTGCTATTGGCTTTCTTATTTAACCATACATTTGCCATTTAATACTTAAAACTAAAAAATACAGGAAAATTATGGTAATTTTCAAAAATTACCGTAATTTACTGTGGTAATTTTCCCATCTCTAATTATACATGCCAACATACTAACAACTAAATGAAAACAACTCCTTGGTTTGTTGGTGAATTGCGGAAGCAGCTAAAAACTTTGGCCCTCACATACCTCTTCACATGCCTAAGTAAGAATGCATAGAAATTACCAAGGCATGCCATTCAAGGTCAAATAAATATGCAAAACAAACAAGAGGTTAGACAATGATAATGCTGACCTGACGCAAGTCTTCACTCGGAGACTCCAATTGGGCAACAAGTGCTTTCATGAAAGGTCTAAATGAGCACAAAAGTGCCTTGTTTGTTCCATCACCAAAGGTGAGGTTTGTCAGAGCCATTCCAGCATAACGCCTCAACATCACACAATAATGATCACTAGTGGTGCTTCCATGTGCTTCATGGTCAACCTGGGGATTAAAAAAAACATTCATTAGAATTGCATCAAATAGTTGTTAATGATGCCATTGGGGCAAGCATGGGACAGCAAAATTCACTGGCATTTTCTTAAATTAATGGGTAATTTGGATGATCAAGAAGAATTAGACAAAGGATGAAATAGGTACGTGCGAATCAAAACAGTGCAGATGAAATCAGCTCTTAAACTCAAGAAATTGTGGGAGAAACAGCCTAATTTACCATCACATTGAGAGAACTCTGCCCCTAATAACAATCAATAAATATGAAAACCAGGTCAAATAACAGCACATGAACTGAATTCAAACCCTGAGAGCAAAAGAAGCAAAATCAAGAAGATATTTAATTTTTTCTGACTCCTTGGTATTTCCCCATTTTAGAAAATAAAATGTTTCATACAAGGATAATCTTACAGAAGAATTAAAATACCTTAGTAAACTCCACTTGTAATATTTATTACAACTGTGGTAATAATAGCAAGTAGTAATCAATATTACAAGTGGAGTTCATTAAGATCTTTTAATTCTTCCGTAATGCATAGTAACTTCCACAAAGTCAAGCCTACAAGCGTTTCCTTTACAAACTTACACATAATATTTCTTGACCTTCAATGCACATAAAAATGTGACATGAGAGTAATACAGAGTTAATGCGAAATTTGTAAGTATGGTCTGTAGAATGAGACAACAAAAGCATGGTAGGATAAGGACTTACGGAGGAAAATAAAAGAAAAGTCTTTGGCTCAAAGATCCTTTAAATATGTAGAGCTGAGTTTATCAACTATGAAACCCAATGGCAAATAAAATGTGAAAGTTAAAGATCAAATAGATGGCATGGCATCCATGTCATTTGAAAGTTACATATCAGGTCAAGGGGGATAATGCCTAACCTGGGAAATTTTGAAACTAAAATGAATACATAACTTGTTCTAGTTGGGGAACTTTAAAAGACATACTCCTTGATTTGATTTGACCTTGAACTCTCAAGTTAGCAGCTAAATACTCTAAACACATGTATTACTTAAGGTAAGTAGATACCAGCTGACAATGGCATTGTAATGCAAACAATAGATGTAGGAAGCAGATCAGCTAGAAAATTAATACAAATGAATCCCAGTATGTACCTGTAAATACCTACTATCCAAAATTCTGCCACAAACCTGTATAAGTTCTGCTACAGCATGCAGCCCACCCAATTGACACATTGCATGACGGTGCTCCTCATCAAATGATAACTTCATTAATGCAGCTATAGTAGTTCCAGGGTGCCTCTCAACATCTTCTGAAATTCATTAAGAATGGATGCATACATTAGTCATTAAATGATATGTGAACGAGGAATCCAAAATACATAATTTCCTTACCATAACAAAGGAATAATTATGTGCCAAGTACATACTTGCATATAGAACCTACACTTAGAACAGGGGTGTGAGGGGGGAGTAATCCAAGCACAAAACCAATGTGAACACATGTATTCATGGGATGCAAGTGTTTTAAATTTGGTGTGCTTATGTGAATGACATCTATGGAATACCACTTCATATTCAGCAGACATATAATAACTGACTTAGGCACACACATATGGGGGATTTCCATTCTGACAAGAAAATAAATTCAATTGTGATTTTATGTGGAATAATTGAAATTATTTCTAAAGATTGACTGTAGGTTTGACAAACTCAGCATGAACTATACCCTGAGTCATAAGCCCTGTGCAACAACTTTAAACAAAGCAAGGGGAGCACTCTTTAATGTTCATAAGGCAACATATAAATAAACATATGGACAATAAAAATGTATTTTATATGAACATGGAGTGATTAAAAGAATTGATTATTTAATCTACTCTTCACCACAAATTGACATTGTATATGATTTGCGTTCACTGATTAACTCAATACCACAGGAGCCATACATTTATCACTGATAGATATAACTTGAAGGAGAGGGGAGAATTGTGCTATGATAAAGCTAAAACATCAGGAAATACCTGCACTTCACTTGGATCTGTATGAATTTTGCATGTCAAGTACATGACCCAAAAATGACCCGTGAGATGAGTACCAGCACTTAAAAGGAAAATACATAGAAAAGTTCCAAGGCTGGCATGTTTTTTAAAGAACTATTAATTGCTTAATTAACAGCAAAAATGTATCACTTCAAAAATATCACTTATGTCCAAAGAGAAAAATTAAATGCACTTCATTTCCATTGCTGATTAAATAAATCTGACAAATTTTCACGAAAGAATGTAAACCTTGAAAGAAGTTTCAAGAATAGGATTGATTAACTATCAAGGAAAATGATAATCATTAATACAAGTAATGGTAGAGCAATCTAGATTCGGGTGGATCGAAAAACTTTTTTTTCTAAATCGGTCTGCAGCTAGTGCTTAAAGCTTGTGGTTGGTGGTCCTTATAACCCACAAAAATTCCAACTTGATCAGATTATATCTTCAGGTTGCACTTTTTAGTCGAGATTTTATATTTTTATGAAAAATATATAAAAAATTCAAATTTTCCTGATAGTTACTAGATGTTCCTGGAGTGATTTTATGGCAAATAGTTACATATATTGCTTATATGTTGCTTACTATTAGCGATTGAGTGTGTTTGATTCAGGCAAAATAGTTTCTTAGTTCGCTAAAATTCATCAAAAAATGCCAAATATACAGAAATATTATGGATGTTGGGTAGGCAATAACCCACTATAATAACTCAACCCCACCCACTTAAATTTACCAAGAACGATAAGGTAATAGGAAAATATTCAAAGAACTGCGGAACTGGCCGCGCAGTAACTTTAACGGAGTCACCCGCTAGTGGTCACACAATTGTGTGAAATTCACAGTGAAAAAATCATTCGCCTGGACTGGGATTCGAACCCAGACCCCCCGATTTCGCGCCGAGTGCTCTTACCTCGTGGACAGTAGCGCTTAGCGTTCGCACACGGGTACTTTGGCATTGTATGCACGGTACCTGTGAAGTCATCTTGCTCCTTAAAGCCTCCATGAAATTCACAGTGAGAGATGACGCCTGGGTAGCTTAACTGGTAGAGCACTCGGCGCGAAATCGGGGGGTCTGGGTTCGAATCCCAGTCCAGGCGAATGATTTTTTCACTGTGAATTTCACACAATTAATAGGAAAATAAGTAAACTGCAGCTCTTAGGGCATCGAAAAATTGACTATTCAGCACTCACCAAGAGGAGATGGCTGCCATCGAGTTGTGCCCGTCCACCCGCCTGAGTAGACTGGCCTATTTAGGTTTTCAAGTCCGCTTTGGTATCAAACTTTGGTAATATTTTCCTGTTCTCCAATCGAGTTCTAATGTAGCCATCTCGGGAGTCATAACCACATACACCAATTAAGGCAGCAGTTACATCCTTGATGCACTGTTCCACTGCCTGGCTATGGCATGGCAGGCCAAACTAAGTCTGCAATTTTCCTAGGGAATCGTCTCTTCCTGCTGCGATCTCTTCTAAATCTTCATTGGTAAATAAGCGTGCTACTGAAGCTGATGTTATTTCTTCTTTTCCCCAGTGCACTAAATCTGTGTAATCTTTGGCATTAAAGTTGATCACTGAGGGTGCAAATTTTCTAATGGTGATGTTTGGTTGGCTTTCGGTTTCTCTTGCTTCCTGGATCTTCTTCACCACGTGTTGACACACATTTGGGCAACTGTCTGCCAACATACCAACAAGTATATTTTCTTGTTGCCCCCAGAAAGCATGATTTTGAAGACCTTCATTGAGAAGTCTTGAAATCATTTGGTAAATACTTCATTTTCTGTAATTTTAGCCATAGGTTTTTTGACGCGTCCTTGATAGTTCCATTACATTTGATGTGAAACCACATGGGAGCGTAAACTTTAACGACAAATTCTGTCAATGTCTTAAGAGCAGGTGATGGATTTGACGTTGCTACATACAGTCAAAGGATGCACCCTGCAAGAGTCAACCATCGAGCATGGTGAATGGGCCCAGAAAGACACATCGTAAGATCATTTGGAAACACTCCAAGTTTGCAGCATGGCATATTTTGTAGGGGTAAGCCTGGTTTTTCCTGAGAACATCAAGGTCAACATCAGGAAGAACAGCTTCAATTTTTTCGAACTGGACGATGGGTCGGTCTTGGCAGGTAGACAAGCTCTTTCCTACGTCGCCATGAAATCCCTTCAGGCCAGATGCCTTGCCCTCAATTTTGTCAAAAATGTGTCTTAGGGGCAGTTCATTAGAATGCAATTGACACAATCCATTGGAGAGGATGCTGGATATGATCTTCTAAACGCCTGATGATGCCGGTGTGTTTCCTCGTGTTCTTTTCAAGTACTGCTTTATCTATATCACTCAAAAACTTGACGCCAATTGTGCAGCTGCTCTGTCTGACACACCACGCCTCTCACCTGCATGAGAAAACGATCTCAAAGTGACCCTGGTCAGACTACTTGTACCAGAATAAAACTTCTTTTTTTGAAAAATGAATTCTCCATCTTCATCCATCCTTCGTGTCCTTCGCTTTGCCTCGCACGGGCGATAGGAGCACTAGGGTGACGGAAGAAGAGTCCTACCAGTGCAGGATATATGAAACACACGTTCTGGCGTTATTAATCTATTTGCATCTACCTTGTCTTGGTGAGTGCTGGATAGTCGATTTGTTGATAATCTAAGAGCTGCAGTTTACTTCTTTTCCTATAACCTTATCGTTCTTGGTAAATTTAAGTCGGTGAGGTCGAGTTATTATAGTGGGTTATTGCCTACCCAACTTCCGTAACATTTCTGTATACATATTTGGCGTTTTTTGATGTTCCTAATGTTGACGGTTGGTTTTTCAGTGAAAAAAATTTAAATACAATTTAATGACTATGTTGGCACCACAGTATAGAGGGGCAAGTAGGTGGAAAATTGGTGCATTAAATTACCAAATGATTGGAAATCCATTGGCAAATAGTTAACAGGCATAAAATTGTTTTTTTTTTATTAGCAGGCAGGTTTTCAATCTTTGAAGTAAAAGACTTGCAACAAATAAAATGCAAAAACTTCAGCGGAGATAAACTGAAATGTATCCTCAGAAGTGATCAAATTATAAATCAGTTCCTTTTCACAAAAAATGCAAAATATTCAACTATTCTCGAAATACTGACAAAGAAATCTCGTATTCTTCATATGACTGGATTATTTAGGCTTCTTAGGCCTGTGCAAGAGTTTGGCATTAAAAAGCAAAGAATATTAGGTAATATGAGAACATTCAAAACAGAATCTAAAACTGACCTTGCATTGCTGGAGGTGGTGATGTTTGTCCCCCCTCTACCCCTAAGCTATCACTCATGTTACTGTCCGTCCCACCACTCCGGCCTCTTCGCTGCTGCCAACTCCTTTGGCCATTTGATGAATCACGAGAGAGTGAGTCACAATATTCACGCACTTGTTCAAGTAGCCTTAGCACCCTGGCTTCCCTTCTGCCACGCTTATCATCAGCATGAGAATGTACAACATTGTGCAGCGCTCTTGCAGCCCTACGACGTGTGGCACCATCAAGCTCACCACCATGAAGCAGTTGAACAAGAAGAGGAAGACATCCTTCAAGAAAATGCATTGCCATTAGATTAGGATATGAAGACTATTTATTAAATGCCACTTATAAATGAAAAAGAAATGAATCATGCTATCTAATGCTTACAACCATGAATACATTTAATAATTTGACAAAAATAATTAAAAATAGTGAAGTTTGCAATCTCTAAGAAAGTATATAGTCATAATTGAAAACATACTTTCAAAGTTAAACTGAAGACATTGCATGTAACCCCCTTACTGCCATCTACTTTCAGGGGAATTTTTTAGAAATTCTGAGGGCATCTGGTAAATAAAATGTAACCCTTCAGAAAATATCAAATTTTTAAAATATCAACTTGCAGTTTCTCCATTGTCTCAGGCTCAACATTGTGGAAGTTCATTTTATAAATGAAAAGGAAAACTTTGTTATATTCTACCAATTTATTTTCCGGTACAACTAGTTTCGACACAGCGGCGTCATCTTCAGGTACAAAGAGTAAAAGCAAAAACATGATCCATATATATGTACCATCCAGGGTAGGTGTTGGGGAGGGGAGGGGGTGGAAAACCTCAAGGATGCAATGTAGTGTTGTGAGCGGGTGGAGAGGGGGGGGGGGTTGGAGAGGGAGGGGTGGGGGCAGATGACCGTTGGCAGGTTGAAGTTTGAGTTTTGAAGGGTTGTTGGTGACTAAGGTAGCGGTGGGGTGTCCGTGGGAGTGGGGGGAGGGGAAGGATTACTGGCTACTGTTTTTTCATTGAGAGTCAGAGAGGCTTCTAGGAGGGGGGGAAAGGTTTTCAAAAAGGATGTCATTAAGTAGATGACGTTTCTTCATCTGTCTCCCTATCTCCAACTCTTTCTTTTGGTCCATTCTCCTCCCTTTTTCCTCCTGGTGCCAAATCTTCGGGGTGAAATCACTGGTGTGGTTCTCCTCCCACAGGTGTTTAGCAAAGTGGGACTGGGAGAGGTTACATTTCCGGAAATACCTCTTGTGCTCTTCTGCTCTCATCCGTCATGTTTTTGATGATGATCATGTTTTTGCTTTTACTCTTTTTGCTACCATGATCATGTTTTTGCCTTAACTCTTTGTAACTGAAGAGGATGCCTCTGCGTCGAAACTAGTTGTACCAGAAAATAAATTGGTGGAATATTACAAAGTTTTCCTTTTCATTTATAATCAATTTGCAGTTATTAAAATATTCTCAGTTTTCATCTCAATAACAAAAAAATTAATTATTATAAAGATTTAAACAATGCTTCATAGTTGAGCCCAAATATTGGCCTAAGAGACTTTTTGCCTGATGAGCTGACATCGATACATAGGCTCCTGGCAATAAAGGGATTAAACACTATTTGATTACAGCTAAACATACAATATTGGATAATAGACCAATATTACAGCTTCTTTGAAGTCCTAATGCCAAAATGTGATACATATTTATCACCAACTAGCAGAAATGCTCGTTGATAGTCAACGTCAGAGATAAAAGTAAGAATTAATATAGGTAGTAGTTCCATTCAAACAGAAGAGAAACTGACTTCTCATTTATCATCTTAGTTTTTTTTACTAAGTGGGAATTGCCCATTTTTTCGCATAATGATGCATATTAAGCTATTTTACTGAAATTGTTTATTCTTAAAACAGTAAAACTCAAAATGTATTCCAGTTTCGCAATGGGGGGCATTGGGAAGATTGCCATAAACTTCAGAGAATATTTTCCTTTTAGTAAGTTTGAGCAAGATTTTTTTCCAGTACCAATAGACCCCATATTAGAATTTTTATTTGAAATAAGTATCATGTGCCTACACTAAAATTTTAAGACAAATGGCTCATTACTTCATTCATTCCGAGGCTAAATAGAAAGCAGTGATTTGTGGACTTAAGAGCCAATTGGAACCCCAACCATACCGCGTGTATCTAGGACTGTATTAACCCATCAGCGCCCACGGGTGCCATACGGCAATTTTGCAATACGGCAATTCAGTGAGCATTGTGTTTCTCACCGTTACCGTTCCTCTTATGTGTTGAACGGTAAGAGGCTTCTCCCTAACACACAAATTATGGTGACTTGATCAAGGTAAGAGTTTTTATAAGCTATAATTATTGTAGTAAAATTTGGATAGCGATGTTATCGCATAGTATAAAGTACAACTTAGTATTTGGCCACGGTATAGCTATCTGCGATGAGTACATTTTGAGGCGTATAAACACCAATCTTAGCAGTGCCAAATGACACCGCTGGGCGTTACCCGCATCAAATCACTATCTTAGCTATACTTAGGGGTTGTGCATAAACTACGTTATCATTTTTGACGATTTTTTACCCCCTCCCCTTTGTTCACATCATACCTTGTGAATCGGCACTTCGTTGACAACCCGAGTAATTTTCCCAACCCCCCCTAATTTCCCCCCCCCCCCCCCAACGTGTAACATTGTCTCTACAAATGAAACTTTCAATTCAAAAATATTTTCTCAATTATTGAGTGAGTTTATTTTTAAGGATAGGTTGAAATGAGACAAATAAAGTAGCCAAACCAGATATAATAGATCTATCTTATCTCCTACTAACATTCATTTTTAAATTCTAAAAGCAACAATGAATCACGGATCAAGGTGCTGTGCTCATCTACTTTGTTCTCTCTCCTCCCCAAATTTCTGACTGCTGCCTTGAAAAGTGTTTTCACGAGGTCGCTACCTTAGAAATTCTGACCTTAGGAATCTAAATGCTATTGATATTTGTGAACTTTTTTTAATTAGAAAGTTGTTAATTTCCTAGCCTCTGAGAGTAATAGGTATTTGCATGGGAGTAGATGTATCGCAGTTAGAGGAAAGGAGGGTAATTGTTCAAACTTACCTTGTCAAATAAAGAACTAGTTTACATCAGGGGCAACAAAGAAGAAAAAAATACAGGATGACTTCCACGAAACATACTACGATATGATGGGATAGATCACCTCGTAAATCCCACTCAAAATGGAAGTCAGCGAAAATGTGTTAGAAATTATTGTTCGTCACAAACCAGAACTAAATGTTCGAAATGTAATATTGGACTTAGTGTGAAATGCTTTGCCCCTTATCACTCTAAATTCAATTTGTGAAAAATGTACTAAAAAACATAGAAGTTTTGAAAGATTTGACGGAGTTTATTCCTTCTAACAAAAAAATACATCCATAAGTGAAAAGACACTATCAACGCCCAGCGGTGCCATATGGCACTGGGGTGTATTTCCAGTTCTACTTAATATTAGAGGAATAAAATTTATTAGAATTCTTCATTTCACATAAGCCTCATATTTTAGAAAAATGAACGATTTTTGAAACAAAAAAAACTTTGGGCACTGACAGGCTAAGGTTAATAGGTGTAATATGTAGGTCTCTAGAAGAGTGCAAAATTCTACGTAGTAAGCGATATACTATGCATACCAATTGGTCCTAATTATAAGAATCAATGTGACGTACTAAATGCAGATACTATGTAAAAGCCATTAAGTGCACAGGAGAGGTTGAGGTACAAAATACCCCAACTGAAATCTCAATGAAATTTGCTAATATTGATCATTTAATTGAATGCAAGCTATAAAAGGCCTGGGTAAAATTTCCTATTCATAGCCATTGCTCAGGATGCTAAGGAAATATGCTATTGTTGAAATCGGAGAAAAATGATAATTTTGGTATTTAAAACTTAATTGTAAGATAAAACGGAGCATCTAACAAAATCGATTACAAGAATTAAATACAGCAATCTTCCAGCCATGCGATAAAGAATACTTGAACCCTATATCTCGATTGCAATTAATTCAAAAAAACAAAAAAAGAAACCTCTGCACTGATTCCAATGCTTTTCTCGAGGGAGTAAATAACAGGGGCCCATTTTGGGGCCCTTAGGACTTTTTAATATAGCCTATGTTCATCCCAGTACACTTAATTACCGACATGCAAAATTTCAAAGTATGTAATCGGTTTAGCTGTTTTTGCGTGATTGAGTAACAGACAAACAGACTTACAGCATTAAATTTTTATACATTAGTATAGGATAGACAAACAGTGCTTTTCTAAAAAGAGTACTGAAAATATAGAATGAAGTAAATTTGTACTTGAGGTGAAAGATTCTTTACTCCACCATCCCCCATGGTATGCAGAAAACAATACATTCCATCCATGATATGACTACTTTGGATTTGCACGATGATATCTATGGTGTAATAAACACTTCACATGGGGCATTCTCTTAATTCAAGTATTCTACCAGCTGATTGGTAGGTTCTTGGACAGTCCCTATTCTGCATCCCAACCTCATAGACATTGTCTCGCTTTCCCTCCTAAGGATGTCCCGCCATTATATCCCTCTTCAATTCTTCATATCTTCTACCTCTTATTTCATCCAGAATTCCTATCCTCTTCCTTCCTCTTCCACGCTTCCCCAGTGTTCTGCCCTCTATCACTCTCTTCAACATGCCCTCTCCTCTCAAAACCTCCTCCATCCATCTCTTCTGACTTCTCCGAAACTCTGCCACAAGCTTCCTCTCCTCTCCAACCATATCCAATACCTCCTCGTTCGTCTTCCTCGCCATCCAGGTCACCCCCTCCATCCTTCTCCAAACCCACATATCAAATGCCTCAAGTCTACGCACAACCTCCCTTCACAATGACCAAGTTTCCGACCCATATAGCGCCACACTCAATATTAAAGTTTACACCAGCCTGTTCTTGACGTCTCTTCTCAGACCCCCCCTCATCAATTCCCTTCTCTTCAAAAATACTTCTTTAGCAAGAAAAATTCTGCCTCTGATGTCCTTACCACTAAACCCGTTCTCTTCCAAAATTCTACCCAGATACGTAAACTGCTCGACCTGCTCTATCTTCTGCCCTCCCACCCTTATAGTCATCCTCGCCTGCTTACTTCTACAAAATCTCATCACTTTCATTTTCTTGTGGTTGATCTTCATCCCATACTTTTCGCACTGTACCTCTAACGAATTCACCATTGACTGTAACCCCTTGGCCAACTGACTAACCAATGCTTGATCATCTGCAAATCTCACCGATTTTATCAGCTCCCTTCCTACCTTTATTCCTACCTCCTCCTCCCCCATATGCCTCCCTTACCATTTCTTCTGAATACACATTAAAAAGCAATGGCGATAGTGGGCACCCCTGCTGCTCTCCCCATCCTATTGTGGCCCATCCCGATTCTCCATTGGCTACCCTAACCTGTGCCATCTGGTTCATATACAAATTCCGAATCAAACAACTGCCCCTCCAATCGTCCCCTAATTTCTTCAACACTTCCATTAATTTCGTCCAGTCCACCCGATCAAACGCCTTGTCGAAATCTACGAAGCATTCAAATACATCCTGCTCATACTCGAGGTTTCTTTCTATTAGCGTCCTCATCACCGCTATAGCGTCTCACGTTCCCGTCCCTCTCCTAAACCCGAACTGGTCGTCACCCAGGTATTCTTCCTTGCCTTCTATTTGCCTTCTTCTCTAGCCTTCTGTTTATGATTCTCAGAACTACTTTGGCCGCGTGGGATATTAAACTTATTGTCCTATAGTCTTCGCACGTTTTTGCCTTGCTCTTCTTTGGTATAGGAATTAGTACAGTCTTCGCGAAGTCTTCTGGCCACACTCCATCCTCATAAGTCCAACGAATAAGCACAAAAAGTTTTCCCCTTCCGTTCTTCCCCATGCTCTTTAAAAACTCTGCAGGTATGTCATCTATTCCCACCACCTTATTCCTTTTCATGTCTCGTTGAGCTCTTTCGATTTCGCTATCTAGGATAACTGGTCCGATGCCATCTCTGTCAATATAGTGTTCCCTTTCTAAATCTAACATATTGGGCCTTATTTCGTTACCATATAGCTCTTTAACATACTCCTTCCACATCTCCTGGATATCTTTCGGTTCTACAATCACCTTTCCCATCTTGTCTGTTATCGTTGTAATTCCCTTCCTTTATTACCACCAGTCAGCTCCTTTACTTTCCTATATAATACATCTGATCTTCCCTCTTTTTGGTATTTCTCTAATGAGTCGATCTGTTCTCTCTTGCTTTCTTTGTTTCTCTTCTAAGCCTGTTATTTAATTCTTGGTATTTTCACTTACCTTGCTCTGAGTTTACGCTCTTCCATTGTTCTTCTCTCCTGCATCTCCCTTATCATCTCCTACGTGATCCACGGTTTTCTAATTTTAGTTGCACTCACTACGTCTACCGTTGCTTTCGCCACTTCTACAATTCCATTTTTCAAACTTTCCCATTCATCTTCCACTGATCTAACTCCATGATCCTCACCCATTATCTCATTCACCTTCTCTTGATACTTCTTCTTCATTGCCCCAGTTAATGCCTCCGTATTCCACTTTCGTACCCTCCTTCCCATTCTTATTTTTTTTCAGTTTTACCCGACATTTCATGACTAATAAGTTGTGGTCTGTGTCTGCATCAGCTCCTGGGTAAATATGTGAGTTTTTAACATTATTCCTGTATCAGTGACGAATCATTATATAATCTATCTGGAACCTATCTGTGTCTCCCGGCTTCTTCCAAATGTACCTACATTGAGGATGATGTCTGAACCATGTATTTGTAATTATTAGGTTATTTCTACGGCAAAACTCCACAGCTTTCTCGCCGTGGTCGTTTCTCCTTCCTAGCCCGTAATCACCCATCTCCCACCCATCTCTTCCTTCACCCACCACCGCGTTCCAATCTCCCATTACTGCCAAGGGCTTACTCCCCGGTATCCTACCAATTATTTCCTCTAGCTGATTGTATACCCCATCTACCTCCTCCTCTTTATGATTAGAGGAAGGCATATAAACCTGGATTATAACTAAATTCGTTGGATCTGCCTTTAGCTCCACGACTATTATCCTATCACTCACTTGTTCTGCATACACTACTTTTCAACCTAGTTTCCAATTCATTACGAATGCAACCCCACACTGACTTTCATTCCCTCCACTATAAATTACTCTATAGTCATCCTTCCATCTTACTTCACCCAGACCATATATACACTAAAAATTTATTTTATACTTTTTGTGTGCATTCTAAGGTTATGCTAATCATATTTTGTACACATAGGTTTCCATGGCATTGATCGATCGATCTCTCCTTTGCTTCTGGGTTGCTAGCGTGTTAGAACTTTGTTTGTTGACGATAGTTTCGCTGGTATTCCAACCAGCATCCTCAGGTTGAGTCGCCAGATTGAGATTTTGGCTTCCTTATATAGGACATTTTGGTGCCTTTTTACGAAGAGTGTTTTGGTTCTTGGTTCTTGGTCTTTCTCTTGGTTCTTTCTCAGAGAACCCTCTTCCAGGAGCTATGGAGAGGGTATCCATCCTCTCTATACATGTTGTTGGGCATCTCACTGATTTCGATTGCTTCCTTTATCAGCCTCAGGTAGTATTTGTTTTTCTCTAGTAATGATTGTTGCTTTGTCGAAAATTATTTCATGGCCGGGTTCACTCCAGGCATACTCCGCAATGGTGGAAAGTTGAAATTGCATTTTCTCCATGGCCCATTTATGTTCCTGGAGGTGGACTCTCATTGCTCTGCACATCTCTCCTATGTACTCTTTGCCACATGAACATGGCACCCCGTAGACTCATGAAGATCAAGTGGTGATCTGTCTTTGGGTCCCTGTAAGACATTCCCCGTCTTGGTCACACACTTAAATCACGTGATCACATAGTGCTTTCGAAGGAGTCGGGCAATTTTTTCTGAAGTATGAACGGGATGATAGCATGTGCCTTGGCATCTGCCTGATTACCCTTCTTGCAGACCCTTTTCACGAAGGAGTCTACAGGGTGCCATGTTCGTGTGGTAAAGAGTACATAGGAGAGACGTGCAGAGCAATGAGACTCCGCCTCCAAGAACATAAAAGAGCCATGAAGAAAACACAGTTTCAACATGCCGTCATTGCGGAGCATGCCTGGAGTGAATCTCAATCCGGCAACTCGACCTGAGGACGCTGATTGGAATACCAGCAAAACTGTCATCAACAAACAAAGTTCTAATGCGGTGACAACCCAGAAGCAATTGAGAGATCTATATGGTTTGAAGTACATACACCATAAGTGACTATCTTTGGGCCCCCATTTATGGTTCTCCATATGCTGTGAGTTGCCATAGAGCACAAAATGTGAGTATTTTTTAATTTTAATAAGCTGTAAATAGGGATTTTTGGTCAACAAATGAAGGCTCGGAATTTCATTGCCATTGTTTCGCTAAAGTTTATTAGCATCATCAGGGCTTTGAAAATGTATGTATCTTATTGATCATGGTGAAATATATTTAACAGTCTAACCATTGTAATGATGATTGTTATAGCTAAACCCAATAAAATTACTAAGCACAGCCACAATGCAATGCAGTAAGAAGTTAATGGTAAGCCATTTACATAATAAAACACCATTAACTTCTTCCTGCATTGAATTATGGCTGTGCTAAGTTATTTTATTGGGTTTAGCTATAACAACCATCATTACGATGGTTAGACTGTTAAATATATTTCACCATGATCAATGAGTTATCAACTATCCACATTTTTGCAGCCTCGATGATACTAATAAACTTCAGCAACATTTTGGAAACGAAATTCTGAGTCTTTATTGAGGACTAAAAACTTAAGATCAGAAGAATTATTATTCATGTAGTTAAGAAATAATTAATAATGAGAGAATAGGGCCTCAGCATGCAAACCCATGAATGAGATTGAAGCATTAAGACAGCATATGGAGTATATGATGAATGCAAGACATTCTGTGATGAAGGAAGCGACAGAAAATAAAACTGAAATAATGGAAAATCTGTGTCACTGGAAAAGGGCAATGATAAAATATATAGCTTGAGAGACAATAATTACATATATTGAATGAAAAGTAAGCAAAGAAATAATTATGTGGAATAACACTTGGGGACAGGATGTAAAGGATATATCTTATTAAATGATAGCCTGCCACTTTCATCTGCCAAAGGAAAAGTAAAAGAGCTTCGGAGAGATGTAGCACACAAAATAGTCAATTAAAGTCATGCCAGGAAAGAAATATGAAGGTAAACAGTGTAACAGGCAGGAAAACTCAGATGGCATGACATTGTCATGTCATTTACTTATAGCTAATTAAGCTCAAATAGCAGTGAATATTTTAAGAAACTAAATTACAAAATTGCTCACCAGATTGTCTCATAGCAATGCAGCTGTCAGGTGAACTGCTCATTGCCAGAAGAGTTCGACTCATGTCTTCTTTGTCATGAGTGCCAAGCATGGACAGCAACCCATACACCATTTCAACTTTAGCCCCCAGTTGCTGTTGACTATAGCTCCTTCTGGCAGCTCCATCAGGTAATGATGCCGCTCCCTCCATTGGCATTCCTCCCATTCCACCAATGAAAGCAGCAGCTCCACCCATCGACCCAACACTTGAGGTGAAACTCATTACACTTGCCATGTCCTGTGGTGCAAAATAGGGTAGAAAATATTTACTAGCAGAAAATAAGTTCAGTTCTCAGGGGAATAGGGGAAAACATATCTATAACTACTCATTGGATTGATTAGTAACAATATAAGAATAAATCTTGGATCCACATCAAATAGAAATACTTAAATCATAAATTATAGAAAACACACCAATGCAAAGGATAAAATACACAAATATAAGTTTTGCGATTATCATGAATGCTACTTTTTAAAAAAATTCCACAGAAATGTGGTGGTTGTCAGCTACATTTTTTAATTAGATTCAAGTTCTGAATCAACCTTTTAAAATATTTAACTTATACACAACAGCAGGATACATTTGGACAGTAAATATCAATGAAACAAATTAGATTTTGCAAATATGTACAGTCCTGTGACAAAATGAATTACAAAATTGAAATTTAAACTTCATTAAACAAATGAAAATTCTCATGCCCAAAAATATTAGCTGCAAACATGCTTCGAATTAGTAAAATTAATTCATGTTAATTTGGATTTCCTCATAGTTTGGGAGGACTCTCACTCCTTCTCAGCAAAAATATACAAGCATAAAAGTATGCATGAACTTAAACCAGGAAAGGAAACTATCACACAAAAATTACATTTCAAAGTATTGATAGACAAATACTCAAACATTAACAAGGTCGAATTAGCATGGAAAAGAATAGTAATTAATACAAGGAAAGAAAAGGATAACACACAGACTGGGACTGGATAGTGAAGGAGGCAATTGAAATCAGACTTGAGAAGAAGAAACTCAACTGGGACAATGGTTTCCACCTCAGTAACACCAGGAAGCTGATTCTGAGATCAATCGAAACAGTGCGGAAAGAGTGAACAAATCAGAAGAAAGCCCGGAAAAAACTGATGACACCAGGCCTCCCATGACAACCAAATTTTGCAGCCAATTCCAGTCAACTCATCACCCTGAGGAGGGCAGGGGTGTAAGATGCTCAAACTTTGGTCATGGAACCAATAACCCAGTTGCAATCCCGAGAAGCCTTTCGAAGGCTATAAGTTTGCTGTGTTTCAAGGTGACATGACCAGCATTTTTTTCCTAGTGGAATAGTTTTTTCTTTCAATTTATTTTATTATTAGGTACAACAAAATGACAACATCAAACATTTTACATATGTATTAGTGTTTTTATCCTATGCTATGAAGCATGACAGCTGGAATAATTGGTAATTTAACATCATGGAACCCAAGAAAGTTAGTGACTCAAATAGGAGTCACCTGGGCAGAGAGGTATTGGACTAAGTTGACTGCACAAAAATGGAAGATTTTGATCTTCTCTTTCATGCTCTCCCAATTATCTATAATTTTTCCAATTGTGAAAAATTCGCAATGAAAAAATATTGAGTAATTGAGGTATTATATGCATGGTAAGTATCTTGAGAGAGTATCTAGTCCCTCTTAAGCCTCTATGAGATCCACAATTAAAGAGGATGCCTAGGTAGCTTAAGATAGATAGCTAAAGCAATCAGTATGAATTTGGGAGATCCAGGTCCCAATGCCAATCCAGATTGATAATTTTTTTCATTGTGAATTTTGTACATTTGTCTATTTCCTTAGCAGGAGACTCTATGAATGTTAGAGTCATAGCTACATCCCTAGGACTTCGAATATATTTATTCTTTAAAAAAAAGTTTTTTTAGTAATAAAAAGTTTATGTGGACTCAATAATAGGTATTTATCCATATCAATGATTACTCTGAGCATTGTTAGGGTCCGAAAAATAACATGAAACCTTCAGTGACATTTCATAGAATATTATGTTAATTTTAGGCACTATCATTCAGAATTTACTCAACAATAAAGTTGGCAATGCCCATCAATCATTAATTGTGCTTCCCTATTCAATTTTTATAAGATAATTAATTTACTTAACACTTCACGACCACATAACAGCAGATTTGAAACTTCTGAGTGGATGAAATTCTCAAAAATGATCATGTTAAGACAATTAGAGATGACCCTTCCATCTCCTTTTTTTGGGAAAACAAGGAATTTATTTAACCTATCATTAGTAAAAGCTATATGAGACGAGTAAATAGAAGATGATGTTAATTTTTAGTACTAAATCTAAACTATAATTAAATATATATGTATAAATAAAGAACCTATAATTTTGAAAAATATATTAATTTTCATTAATCAATGCCTAGAGATGTTGAGGTCTTAACCAAGAAAATTGATAGCCACATCTGTGGGGCCCATTGTTATCCAAATCAAATAACTTCAATTTATTAAAGCACTGCTTATAATGATTTGTTTAAATCTCAGTCTTCTCTTTTTTACTTTAGTAAATACTTTTTTCGATTTCTGCATTAAAAAATCAAAATTACCCCATAAATGATCAAACTATGTTCAGGCACCTCAACGCACTTATTTCTTCAACAAATTGCATTGAAATGTTTGGACTAAAAGCTAAAAATCCCAAAACACATTTGAAAAATGTAACAAGGAATCTACACAACATAAATACCTAAACCATGATACATATTATATAATATTTTATACAAAGGCAGATGATGAATGTCAGACATGGGTAAGTTTTGATGGATTTTCAACCTTATCATAATGAGAAACTCGTTTGGTTATGGGGTCATAGTAAGGTGGTGGATACTCTGGAGAGAGATAGCACTGATTAAGTATCCCTATGCTGTGAACAAAGAGAAGTTGATCTTCAAATTTTTGTTATTTCTCTGTTCGCTATTAGAGTCACAATCCTTTGATAACTTTTACCTATCTTGCACAAGAAAACGTGTAAGATGTTTCCCAATTACAAAACAGTGCAGTTATCAGAGAAAAATTTAGTACACATCTTTAAAAAAATGACCAATAATTCATTAAATGTTCCTAAAAACCTTGTAAATGTTTCACCTGGCAAAAAAAATATAATTCAACAGCTGGACCCTTGAAATCCCAAAAGAATTAAAACAAGCACAAGGAGACCTTGAAGCAGGAGGAGATTCAAAATGAAACCCTGGTCAATTTTTTAATGAATGTGATACTTTCCCCAATAAAACCCTTGAGAATATAATATTATATGAAATTTTGTATCCGTGTTTCAAATATGGGCATATGTAAAAAAGGCCTGTATGTACCTTCACTCCAAAGAAGAACATATAAAGGTAATTCAACACCATTTTCTACTACATAGTAGTATTTCCTGATTCTATGAGCCATCTGGTTTCACTATTCAGGAATATTTATATCCCCCCGATTTGTCTATTTACAATGAATCCCCTTAAATTGACAGAGGCTTTTCTTAGATCTGGCTTAATTACAGCAAACACCAGTCAAATATTATTTCTAAAGAAATAATTTAGACCAATAAATTTGAGGACAGTAAAAAATTAGCAAAATGACCACAATGGGGTTTTAAAAAGGAAAATAAGCAATTCCTGATATTATACATAATCTATATAAGAAAATCCCTTGTCACTCACTCACTGACTAAGGAGCGCTGTAAGATGGAGCCACAGTCACTCAAATTTTAAAATGTCGTTATTCAACTGCTTGCAAGAACTTTCATAAAAGCGAGAATTTGGCTCCGAATGAGACAATGCTCCCTTTCATCTTGCCACATGACAATTTCCAGTGATTCTGGCATATGCAATTACAATCAACAAATCTCAGGGTCAGTCGTTTGACCATATTGGAATTCAACTCCAAACAGCAGTATACTCACAGTGCTTATCGAGCCAAACCCTCAGCAAGGACCACCGCTCAACGATAATCGTCAATTCACACACAATGTGAGAAATAAACGGAAAGAGTGTAATTTTTTTAGTGTTGGAAGGAAACTTATGATATCAAATGCACCTTTTAAAACCTAGTTATTGATATTATTAGGTTAACTATTACCCCAATCAATTAGGATATGGCAGAGATAGCAGATATTATTTCCATAAATTATCAAGTAAAATGATAAACATTTTTTCACAGAAATATATAAATAATCACCCTTATGATTTAAAACCTATAGTAATTTGAATTTTCACCCACATGGGAGCAAGATGAGTGAAATTAAAATAATGCAAATTGAAGGAAACGCTGAAGAAAGTAAGGAAAAATAGTCTAAGTAACAGAGAGGATCCATATAATTGTATGAATACATAATAGAAGCCAAGTATAAACTTAGCTCAGTAAATCTGATTGAACTGAAAAATTAACAATTTTTTAAAATTTGAATACAATAAATAGTCACATAAAATCTTTGGATTTGAAGTAGAACGTGTAGGTCATATCACAACAAAATTTCTGTCACAAGCCTGCAAGTCAAATTTTTATTTAAAATAATATGGTGACATCATGTAACCATTTACAATTTTCATTTTGTACCAAATATATGTCACATTAGTAGATATGATAATACCTGTCTACATTTTGGAATGGATTCAATGCAGGTAAGACAATACGTTTAAATTATGCCAACTGCTGGTAACGTTACTTAAAGGAAGAAAAGACAACTTCGAAGGAAATCAGGAGATAGAAAAAATATCAAGACCTGGGTGGGTTTTGAAAATGAGAATGTGGAGGTGATAGGGTAGGGAGCTGACAGAGATTTTGGATGGCATGGGGGAAGGTGGACTGCATGAAAAGTTTTAGAGGGAGATAATGGGGAACATATGAAATGTCGAGTTAGAGGAAAACCTATGACGGTTCTATTTCTTATAACTTTAGAAAATATGTTGGTATTTAAGGAATACCTAGAATAATTACTGATTTGACATGAAATAGTGGCATATTGAGAAAAATGTGCTAACACTACTGTGGTCCCATTTTTAGCCAAAAGAACTTTTATTTCACTGTACACTTGACCACAGTGAATAACGCTGACCAGCATCATACACATTGAAATTGATACGGGATTTATTTTTCTACATATAATTTTCCCTCTCTTTCATTTCATTCAAGATGTTCTTTCATTTACTTCTTTCATCCCCATAACCATTTAATTTTAGATTTGAGGTCAGAGGACTAATGTCCACTGCAGCACTTTGTAACAGGACTCATAACCTAAATTTTAGTGTCATATGTTGACATCATAACTAAATGATGATAGTAAACATTAATTTGAGCCTATTTTCTGACAAAAAATACCTATGAAAGTAAAAACACTAGCTCTCAACCTGCTAACTTTCCTTACCTGCCAATATGACTTCCCAACTCCTATACCAGTGAAAGGAATATTTGATTTTCAGGTGGATTCTGGTCATTCAGCCTTCTTTGTTTTTATTTTCAGGGAAGAGGAATACACTACTGAACTGCAAAACCATTTTGGTCTATCAGTTTCTCCATTATTCACTTAACATAGCTACGTTATCTAAGCCATGAGTTTAGGGTACATGCCTCATTAAGCTAGATCAGTCGTTTCCCACCTAGGGGTTTTTGGGGTACATGAATAAAGCTCACTCCTAGCAGAAGTGGGCAAGCATATTCCCCTACTACGAGGGTTCCAACTGATTGGCGTACCAAGGGGTACGCCAAGAGAAAATGGGCAATTATGAAAGATACACAAATCAAAAAAGGTTGGGAACTACTGACCTAGTGTCTATTTCAAGGGCCTTCTGCACAAGGTAGTTATAACCTTAGTTACATCTAGAGTCATTATCAAAGGGAAGATTTTCTCGAGCACTATTAATATAACCCACATCACTTGCGATTTGTTGTTCCTCACAACAGTACTTAAAAAATAACAAATATTAACACTTCGTCCAACTTACATTGTTAATGCTGCTTCCCCCGATGCTGCTGGGGCCGCTGTGCCACAAACTCCTATCCATCGGCCACGCACCATGATATAGGGAACCAACAGAGTTTTGTTGTTTGGAGCCCTGCGTGTCTTCCTGATCGATCATCTTCCCACCTTCACTACACTCACTCTCACAAGCACTCTTCCCCCCACCGTTGCCTCCCCCCGCGGCGGCCGTGTTGGCCGAATTGGAACCCTCTTGCGGCGTCTGCGTCGCACTGTTGGTCATCCGCGCCCTACCAGCGGATTCCGGACCCCCACCCTCGTCGTCCCCGTCCTCCCCACCCTCGCCCCCAACGTCCTCCACTCGCAGGTCCCCCTCGTTCACCTCAGAGGCAGCGGTCGTCCACTGTCGGCAGCGGTGGTGCGGGCTGCCGCGGTGGTACTCCTTGCCTCCTCCTCCCTTCTTCTCCCCCTCCTCCTCCACCGCTTTTGACTCGTCCATCTCATCCTCCTTGGTGAGCCGGATTGGCCTGCTCCACCGGCCGCCGCCTCCCTCCTTGCCGCTCAGCTCCTTTTCGTACACCTCCTCTTCCTCCTCCTCGAATCCCTTGAGTCCTTTGTGCCGCAGACTGCCACCGCCTCTCCTCAGCTCCTCCTCGTCTATGTGGAGGCGCTCATGGTAATTGTGAATGTTCTGCCGCTGGAGCACCTGCGGGAGAGAGAAAAAAAGTTCTCTTTTGAGCGCGGAAATACACGGATCTATTATGAGGAGTGATCGGTCTAATAAGAATGGAATATTGAGGATATAGTTAGAAAACAAAGGGTCAATAATATCTTTGCCAAGAGCAGACACACACCCTTTTCTTCAAGCATGAGTGGAAAGGAACCCTCTCTCTACTTCAATGTTTTGCGGGAGGTGAAGACAATGGAGGTCTCTTCCACCGTTGAAGATAGACATATCACAAGAAATCGAAGTGGATAACTTGTACGACAAACGAAAGATCTGCAACTAACGATGCGAAAGAGTTTTTTTTTCCGCACGGATTTTGCCGAGACTATAGCACATTCACGTCATAACTCGGACCATGTAACTTAATGGACACTAAATTGAGCATAGACATTTGTTTAGGGTATCCCCGAAGTACCAATAAAGGAGATATAGAAACACTGAAGAGAATTTAGAGATGCATCTCAATGTCGATATGCTGCATCGATATACGTTGATTACACAGGACACGGGCTTCACAAATCGATTTGAGTTGCGCTGAATATCTGAGCATGTGTATGAAAAAAAGTCAATTCAATCATTTTAAGTCACTTTTTCGCGCCTCTATCCGTGCATTTATCTAAAAACTATACATAACATATCTTTTGCTAGTGATACTCGTTTTATTTTGGACATCTGAATTCGTTCAGGGCTCCTGAAATTAATGGCCAGGTAGAAATTGGACAGAACATATGAGGGAAAAAATTACTTCGTTGAATTGGTTATTGACCAC
Organism: Pyrrhosoma nymphula; assembly: GCA_963573305.1. Lineage (NCBI taxonomy): Eukaryota > Metazoa > Arthropoda > Insecta > Odonata > Coenagrionidae > Pyrrhosoma > Pyrrhosoma nymphula. The sequence continues at coordinate 144,160,851 of OY754327.1, read as the reverse complement.
TTAATTAATGTATGCGTTAAGTTATAGAGAGTTGGTCATTAGGGGTGAATGGCGAAATTTTTTTCGAATTTCACGGAGCTTGGGGTCAGAAAATATGTCTTTGAGACTTAATATAACGCATGATTTTTTGCAGATTTTTTGTCAACCGTCCTGAGCTTTCGCCAAGCGCTTGAATTTTAATTATTTTAGGCCATTTTGGTAAAAATTTGAAATGAGCGGAAGATCGTTCTCTACCTATTTTTTCATGAAAAACGCTCATAAACTGTCAGAAGGTAAGTAGAAAAGGGTTTAGCAGTAGCTACATGTGAAGGAAACACTGTAAATTTCTTTGAAATAATGCATCTTTCCCCAATAGATTTCTTCGGAATATTTTCGCAATCATCAGTGGAAATTAGAGGATCGGATGTAAGGAGGAGTCTCTGAAATAAATCCTAATTGGTGGCCACTCTGGATGCTTTTCTGTAGAAATGCTCACGAAAATTTCTTATGTCTTTATTTCGCACTTCTATCGTATCTTCAGATAATTGCCCAAACTGTAGTATAGACTCCTTTGCGATATCGACTCCGTGAATCAAAGTTTGTGAACCGTGGGCGGCATATTATACCATGGGTAAAATTGGACATATAATTCTGTAGTTTCCCAGCAGTACCACCTAAACTCGACCTCTTTAATGGGCAGACTCGATATTGCCTTTAATATTATTGAGAAAATCTTAACCAAGTTTACGTCGATTCCTGTGATGAAAATAGAAATTTGTTAGAAGAAATGAAAGGTGGCCTAAAGCAAAGAAATTTCGATGTAGAATCAGAAGGTGTTAATAAAGCATTCAGAAAATTATATTTTCTGAATGCTTTATAAATAATTATATAGCATTTCTTCGGAGACTAGAAAACGTTCTCCCAAAATATCCGCAAATAACCGAGAAAAGAGATCCGCGGTGCCAATAAACGACCCTTCGCCGTACACCCAACCGCAGTGCAGAGGGTGAGGGAGTTGCAGCCGTGCGACACCAGCTGAGGGTTGGTGGCCTCGTAGAGACAATCCCGCGTGGTATGCATGCTGTCTTCGTTAAAAGTGTACCTATTCATCAGTAGGCGATGTCAAGTTGCGAAAAAGAAAAACACCCGCGGTGCAACTGAAGAAAGCAGTCTTTCAGTACCTACTAGACCTTTACCTCAAGTGACAAAATGTGTAATTTTTTCCGCTATTTCTCCAAAATATAATACTTGGAGGCTCTTTTCAATGTTTGTACATCGAAAATCTCCATAGCGGAGTGGATGCAGTTACAATCCATTCCACACACTTGCCGCGCCACCTTACTCCCCAGGCGTTGCAGGCGAGTTGGACCAGACTCGACCGCACGATCGAAAAACTGATGTGAAATTCGGCGCCGCAAACGGTCGCAGCATAACTCATCGGATTCGCACTGTGGAAGCTTTGAGAAGTTTCCCCATATAAGTTACTTCGTGATGCTCGACAATGCAAATAACTATTTCTCTACATATACTAAAAAAATGACAAAAAATAAGGGTCCGCCATTTTATTTAATATCTTTAGTAAATAATGAAAAAATAGTAAGTAGACTACATTAAAACAAAGATAAAAAACTGTTTCATCGAACTGCATCACTTTTTATTCCAATTTTTAACCCATAAAGGTTTAGCAAGGGCTTGATTTTGAAGATTTCATGAGAAAATTGAGTGTAGACCATTTTTGCGTAATTTGTGCAACTTTGACCTCATGGAAATAGTTAATTGTAGAGTACTAAGGAAAATGCCTTGCGTTATCGTATGCACAGGTCGTTTGAGAATATTTGTGCAAAGTTTCAGCTTTCTGGCTTGAAAAAATCACTTTTTGAATTTTGGCCAGCTTTTTTCGATTGAAGCCCACTGTGCGACGTCTCGCCTTTTAAATTAAGCATCTTCAGGGCTCAAAGGTGAGATCAACTTTCCTGCTATGACCTAATTACTAAAACTTACAAGTAAAAGTAGGCTTCCGCAAATGTCCAGCAATGAACAAAATATAGTGGCAAAAGAAATGAAATTTGTGAGACATCCAACAGGCGAGTTACTCTTGCACAAAAATAAAGTAATATTCACAGAGAGCCTCCAGTAGGACTAAATACATTTCAAAGACCATAAACACATCCTGCAGTTTTACTCGTAGAACGGATGTCACCGGCCTGAAAGCATAAAAACCCGAAACCTCTAGGGAAAAATCTAATTTACTGGCAGTTGCAAATTTACGATTTCCAGTTCTTGAATAGAACATTCGCCAGCTGATGATCATTCATAAACGGATAGCAGCCTAGGAGAAAACCAGGTATCACTTTAAATACTACAATAATTAGATCCCCATTTCACAACACTCAACTTATAAGGATAAGGATAAGTATTTCAAATAAAATGATCCAACGAATTGACGATGATAGAACATACATACGAAAAGAGCTCTTAAAACTCCAAAATCACTTTGACCTATTCTTCATTAAACTGTGCTAGGAACTGAGTATGTATTTAATTGATATTATAAGTCGATAAGAATTTAACAAATATTATTGAAGAGGCAATTAAGCCTATATTCCGCCATTCAAGGCCAAGAGAGTATGTACATTTATCTGGAGTAGAAAATATCTCCACGTTTCTCGCCGTAAAGAGAATTTCGGACACATCTGATGAAAACAGCCAGCTTGGTAACCACGACGATAATAAAAAATAATCGATCCGAACATATCTCGTCCGTCCATCTCATTTCAAGATAAACTTAATCACCACCAATAAACCACTCAAAAAATCCCACGGCTGAAATAAACCAGGGTTCATGGAAGGTTAAACCGCTCGCTAGCGGGAAAGACAATCGCTTATAGGGTGATAGCAAACGTACTGCACGTAGAAATTGGACGAAATTGGGCATTCCCATGGTCTTGGCTGATTATTTGGGTACGCGACCGACAACTGAGGTCAACTGCGCCATTAGTACAGGAGGGTGGATTGTTCTGGGAAGGACTATATGGCGAACGGAGGCCGAGTGGAGGAAACCCCGTCGTCGGCTCTTAACGAAAGGCGCCAAGGGGACAACAGTTCAACATCGCATCCCAAGAATAGAATACTACGCGTAAAGTACTCCTAACATAGCACCCAAGTAGAGATCGGGGTTACACTGAACACATTTACGCCTCAGCCGGGATTCAAACCCCCGGTCCTCAGGCTAGGAGGCCATTACTCCATCCACAACACCAGCCCGATCCCCTTTTCCTCTTCCGCCTTTGGAGAAACGAAGGTGGGTCGCAAGACGCTCGTCAAAGTGGCTGTCGGATGTTGGTCATTGGGCGGTTTGAAACGTCCTCGCGGGGGCCACTAGGTCCCCGCTCGCATCAGCCCCAGTCGCGCTATTCATAACAGTGCACGACACCATGGAGACTCATGCTTTCGTTCCTCGCGGGGGTGGGGCACGGGGACGGAGCCGAGCGGAGAGGCGAGAGAGGGCCCCGAGGAGAAAGCGAGAGAGAATCCAGGGCACAATATGAAGAGAGATAGAGAGAGGAGAATGAGAATGAGGAGGAGAGAGACGGGGGGAAAGAGAGGGGACGAGTGGGGATCATGGAGGGACGCTGACGAAAGAAGAGCAGGGGTGAGAGGTGGGAGGACCAGTGACGGGGAAGCAGAAGACGCAAGGTGGTAAAAGGAAGGCGAGAGAGGAGTGTAGCGGTGCGATATGCACCTATACAGGAAACAGCAAGGAGGCAGAAGGGCTCATGATCAGCAGCAGTCGTCAATCAGAAGACTATCAAATGCTTGCTTTTGGTTATCACAGATGGTGAATGTTCCTCCATACTCGGGTTTTCAAAACCTACGGTGAAACAACCACTGACAACATTTTTGAAAAGCTCGAGCGGTCGCCGACAATTCTGCCGGCTTCGTCAAGCAATTGAAAAAACATACTATCAGTGGTAATCGACAGCATAAATTCGAGAAAATGCAACACACAGAAAAATTAAGAACAAAACTAATCCGAAGATTGGTTTCTGAAGCTCTCCGCTCCACTTTCCTCTTACCTAACCGCTTCACTCCTCCATAGTTCTTCATTTTAACGTCCCTCACACGCTGTTTTATGATTTCCTAACTTGGACTTCATCGATAATTCCTCCCACTCATTTCTCCTTCCAATACCGTTTTCAAAAGGCTATTGTGTCGGAGATTGGGAAAAGGCGTTAGCATGCCAAATATCGATGAAAAGGTAAAATGACAGCTTAACAAAGAACAATGACAAGTTTTACATTTCCCGAGTGAACAACAATCAAAGGCATGGACAATCCCCGCATTTTCCAACACCCGACGATTAAAAAAGCGACACGCTGGGAGGAATAACCATGTGCTCGAATCAAATTACATGAACCGGATGAAGAAGGCCAAGAATGCAAGTGATCTTCATATGAACATTAAATTACCTAGTAAGAGGCATTCCCCTAATGTGAACAACGTGAGGTTAAGGCCGTTGTGTAAAAGTGACGATGACAAAGCAACAAACATAATGGCGAATGATAATAATTTGAAACTATGTGGGCCTCCTGCGAAATGGATGTTTCAACATGTGGGTATAAAAGGAGGAGAATTGAACTCTTTCTGTTCTTCTGAAAAAGAGATTTCAAATTTCTACTTTCAAAAAATTCTCATACCCAAACAACGAAAATTAATCTACCTTTAAGTACTTCGCCGCATTACAAACAAGTAAAAAGTTAAGAATAGCTCGTTAACGCATCTGGATACTCATAATTTTATTGCAGACGCCTAGATATTCCAACAAGCACGCCTCTCGAGGAGCAAGAAGAATCAATAGTGAGCGCGATTGGGAGAGACGATAAAAAAGCAACAAGTGAATTTCACACAGAACTCGACGTTTTCAAGCTCCCTGAGAAAGGTCAAACGCGTGACCTAGAGGTCCTTAACACTTCGAATCGCGAGGCCTTGGCTCTGAAAACAATTCATAATATAAAATAATATTACTACACAGGAGCCGTAAGCAATTAACTCAACAGTTACACTACAAAGAAGAAAACTTGGGACGCAGGAAGCACAAGAAATTTCGCAAAATGACATTTTACAGGAGTGCCTATATTCGAAAAAATTAAACATGCACGCAGAATAATTCACATAGCGAATTTTACAAAAGGTGATTAAGTATGCACATGAGAGGCATTAATGTGGCGTAAAACAGAAATAACTCGTTTCAGCTTTATTTACTCTGAAATCAGCATTTCCGTCGGCGGAATAAATTTTTTTCCAATATGGGACTGAATATTCCATCATTTAATCACAACCCAAAATTGCGCATAATAATTACCTCAATTTTTATTCGCATAGTGATTTATTACAGAATTTAAGAGAGTAGCTCAGAGGAAGCTCAACGGGTTCAAATAACGCTAAATGCGTACTGTATTGCGGGCATATTGAAAATTCCTGTGATTAGATATTTCTTTTAAAAAGCGAACGTTAAAGGCAAGATGAGTGTGACATTATCAGCCCCTCTCAGCCCCAAGTCATCCACCATTAGGAGTCCGAGAGCAGCACTGCAGTAGGATGGCAACCATTATTAAACCGATTGAGATTCTACATTAATAGAATATCGACGGTGTGCAATTGGGAATATACCAATTTTTTAAGGACCCATATTATCTTGGGAATGGAAATATAACTTGCGAATACGAAACCAAAACCACAACATCAACCACACGAATCACACAGCTCCATTAATCGTTTCGTTCTGAGAAAATTCCCATTAAAAAGTTTTGAAGCAAAAGAAAAAATAACTTAAATTGAAGCCATAAGGAATCAAAATGTTACTTCAGTGAAATTGAGCAGAGCGTCAGGAGTTCTCTCATCCTCCGCAAAAATAAGCCGCAAAGCTGAATTATAATGGCCAAAGAATTAAAGAGTAATTACAGCTATAAAACCTGTCAAGAAGTTACGATGACTAGGCTTAATCGGGAGCAATTAAGTGACGCCCATGCAATGTATTCGTTAGGCCTAGACAGCTGTACCATCTTAAGATATATTACGTCAGTTAGGAAGTGGAGAATGTCATGAATTGCACTTTTTTGCAAATAGCAATTTCATGAAAAAGATTACCCCGCGTTAGCAATGGAACTTTCGACGTTGAACCTTTTCCATTCATTTACTTCCCACACTGCAATCTATTCAATGTATCGTGGTCATTAAATTAACTCTTCAGCGTGACAATAAACATTATATTACTACCGGACGAGTTAATGCATTTGTTTCGAAAACATTACTGCAAATGCACGGATGAGAAATTAACGCAAAATACGAAAAAACACAACCACAGCTACCCGTAGTCGGTAAACAATTGAATACAGAATTCCGCGAGCAATAAAACAACAAGAGGTTTTCGGAATGCGATGTAATGGAGTGGAAGAGACAAAAACTATTTCCACTCACACACACCACTAATGGCGGGGATTCCCACGAAAACCACAAGGAGAATTATGGATGGCTTTTTTTTTTCAAATTCAACCGGCTCCCACTCGTACCCGCGCTCATTTTATTGTAGCACCGGACCTTGTAAACGCTAGGAGAAGAGAAATTGATATCCCACAACGCGCCAACACGAAGGGAAGGGACTCTCCATGTCTCTCTGCGCCGCCGATTGATCGCCAAAAGCTCGCGATACCCGGCGAGTAATTGCACGATACGCACGAAGGGGATTCTGGGAGGCATCCACGGAGATGGCCAGTTGTTCTCCCTCCTCCATCCGCCCACCGGCAATAGCTTAGGCCGTCGAAACACGGCCCAAAGGGTTTCAAAAGGACTTGTCCCGATCCCTTTCAATTACAAACGACAGCGTTGCAGTTTACGCCTGCGATGGTGACGACAGAATTACACACACATTCGAGGAAAGTAACAAAAAAAACAAGCATGAGGGGGGCATCCACAGGGGTACGAAAGGACGACCGATGAAGGGGCAGCCGCCGCGCCGGGAGGGTAAAGCAAGAGGGGTGTAGGGAGTAAATTCGGAGTGACGGGGAAGGGGTAGGGAGAGAGAGAGAGGGGGGGAGGAGGGAGGGTTTGCGAGGCGAAGTGGGAGGGAATCAGCGCTCCGGAGTGCTCAGGGCGCATAATGCATGCAAATGGAGCCGAGAAGAGTGTGGAGGAACATTGCGGCGCGGCGTGGTGGTTGTACCCCAAGTCGAAGGAAGGATGAAGGGTGCAGGTGGATGGAGGTGGGCAGCATTGCGAGGAGCTTTGAGGGTGGGATGAGGATTAAGACTCGTTCACAATGAACACAATAACATAACTTGAGAACAAGACGTAACTCAAATCTAAGAAAGCTATCGCCGGAGCCTTTAAATCAGCGGTGTTCAAACAATGTGCCACGGAACCCTGTGGATAAAAGAAACCTTCCCAAGGTTTCCACGAATTGTCGGTTATATCACTTAGCATTAGTCACAGAGTATTCAAACGCTATACAAGAATACGTATTGAAATAAAAAATTCAACTATACCCTAGAAACTGTGAATATATAATTGTTTAAAGAGAAAGTGTACCATAAAATGTTTTAACAATCATTAAGGTTCCGAAAACAGAAAAAACTTGAAGATCACTGCTTAAAACAATGGATGAGAATATTTCTCTTTTTCCTTAAGTTTTAAAAGTAGTGTCCAACGACCTCGGTGGCATCTGGGTAAAGTCCTCCACTACAGAAGTCGCGGGTTTGAATTCCGCCGAGGTGGGTTATTCACCACCAAATAAATGGGTGTTCGTACTATTTAATAATGTATTGTAAGGGGGCACTAAATATTATAGGTGATGGTGACTAGACTTGGTGGAATTGAGACATAATTAAAATAAATTAATTATGCATCGTATAATTCACATTTTATTTAACTACCTCCAACGGTTTCGACGCTATGCCAGCGTATTCATCAAGAGGACTACAAAGAAATTTCTCCCATTCTCTAAACTCAAGGAATGCAAGAGAATATGCAATATTGCCAGATATCTCTTTGTAGTCATCTAGATAATGACGCGAGCATAGCGTGGAAACCCGTCGAGGACCTTAAATAAAGTATGGAATATACAAAGTATAATTATTTTCATTTGGACTATGTAGTCCTAAGATCGCTCGCAAACAAAGATGCCATCAATATTATTATTAAGCTCATCGATGCCATTTGTTCTCCTACATCATCTAAAGCTCAAGATATGTTCCAATTCCACGCCATTAATCGGCTTTCATTTTGAAACTTTTAAAATTGCGATCATTTCTGTTCTAAAAAAGTGGTCGCTCGAGAACTATCTCCGCGAGAAGCGGCTGCATCTTAAACAACTTGTGTGTACTTCTACGACTCCCATCACATCGCTGGTGGCACATGAGCCTGCCGGGAGGATCTGATTGGTCACTTAAGATAAGACTCTTCTTCGTGATTGGATAACTTACCGACAAACCTTAAGAGATGAACGATAGCGGTCTTCTGCGTTCAGTTTTGTTCTCAAAGCGGGTTTTAAAACCCCTCTATCTGACTCATGTACTCGGCTTCAAACGTCTGAAGTTACGTTCTTAAGTTATGTTCAATGCGAACCCACCTTTAAGGTGAGAATGGAAGAGAGATGGAGTGGGGAGATAACTAAGGGTTACGAGTCGCCGTTAAGGGATTGGGAGGGGTGTCTGGGTGGAATGCGTGGGAGAAACGCCGACAAGGGGCAAGAGGGCATGGCACACCACATTCCCTTCCCTCATTTCGTGGTGACTGGCATTGTGTTGGCATGGTGACGGGTGCCTCTGGGTGAGGGTTTCTGGGCTCAAAGTTATCAAGGTAATTTATTATAAAAAAAGGAAATAATTCCGTTACAGATATTATATTTCGTTTTTTTTCAAATCGATGGCATTCGAGAGCAGAGCACACGAATTTTGACGCGATTTCATGTGATTTTTATCATCATACCGAGGGAGAAAAGTGTCACGAAACCATTGCTTCAAACTGAAATTTAAAATCTGCGGGAGCTTATAAAGTTTTATTGCGCTCATTGTTAAAAGCTGGAAGAGTGAAAAAGCAATTCCCCGTCCTTGATTTTATCTACCACCATCATATTTGACGAGATAAATTTCAGTCGAGGCTACGCCAACCTATTGATGGGAATATCATATAAAAAACAAGGGGACGTAAAGTTTTACAGTGCTTTCACAAAAAACAGCAGCATCAGAACGTTTCTGAATCAATAATGGAATTCTCCATTGATTTATCTCCAAGCAGTTTTCTCCGTTTTAAGTCCACTTCATTTTTTATCGTTTCAGGGCTGTCTTCATTACGCTTACTAATGCTTTACAGCATAGCCGATATGCCATCCACGAGCGAATATACAAACAGGCATCCGTTAATCAGTTTGCTCTTAGCCAGTGACACTGCCATGACAATCGAAATTAATTATCCTTAATAATGTGAAGCACGAAAAATTCCGAAGACAGAATCTGTAATTATTAAGCTATTTAAAAACAGAGCCCTGAACTCATGCTGGTACTTGCTCCAGAAATATTTCTTCCATGGCCAGTTTTTCTGTCGAGAGTGACGGCGGGGTAGGTTAGCTTGATGGAGGCCAGGATGGATGGATTATGGAGACACAAAAAGCCTCTCCATTCGCCCGGACCATAAACAGCGATAAGGCCAGAACTATGAACCCATCACAGGGGTGATGTGTACATACTACACGGGGGTGAGGTCAAATAAACCAAAATACTCGAAACCACCCGAGAGAGCAGAAGGGGAACAAGGGAAAGTCATCGCCATCCAGGGCCTTGAAACTTTCGTTTTCCACTCTCGACGACAGAGCATGAGCATTGAAGTGAGGACCGAGTGAAAGAGAATCAGAGGTAAAAAAAAGTAAACAGCTAGTAGAGCGAACAGTACCTCGCTCCATTATTAACACACACGCGGCAAGAGAATCACACACTTCTCCGCGTGTATTTCACGCCAAAAGAAAAACACGCCACACTCTCTCGCTCTCTGTCCGCAAGCCCCGCAGAAGCACTTGGCCGCATCAATAATTCCGCAAAATCCACGCCACCCCAGTCGCTTTCTCGAACTTCCACGCACCCACCCACACTGCCACCCACCCGCCGGCCGACCGACCCGCCCCAACAACGTGCGCCCAGAGAGTCCTCGTGGGGTCCACCCGACACTCCGACGCAACGACTCAACCCATTCCTAGTAGAGGGGAGACGAAAAAAAGAGAAGAAAAATCACTTCTTCCTCTCTCCCCATCTAAAAGACAAACACACGCACGACCAAGAAGTACGAGAGAATTCTCCTTCTTCAAATGCTGAAGACGGGAGGAAACACTTTTGTGAGTGGACCGTGGGACGAAATGAGAGGGCTGACGGGGGGGATTGGAAAGAGAGAGCGGAAACGAAAGAGCGGGGAACTTCTACGAGAGGAAGCGTGGACTCACATCGAGGCCGTCGAGCGAGCGAGATATCCCCTCCGTGGACAAGTGGGTTGCATAGTGGTCCCGGCGCCACTCGACGCTCATTTTTTTCTCTCTCTCCAAAGGAAGCAGCAAGCGGTAATTCCATCTCCATTCCGCACACCACCCTTACAGGTCTTTCTTCGCTCCCTCGCCCGTACTCATAATGTTGTTTTTTTGTCCACACACATATGCTCTCTCCCCGAAAGAAAGCATCTCATCACGTCGGCCTGGGTTATTGACCCGCCGTGGGACAAGCCAGAGGGCGAAAGAGAGGGAGAGGACGGAGGGGGAGGAAAAGGTCCGGCTGAGGGCGTTGTGGGGGAGGGAGTGAGGGAGGAAGGAACACACGGGCGGGGGAGGAAGAGTTTGAGGGTGGGTTTGGCGAGCGAGGGGGGTGTGCGGGAGGGAGGGGTTTGTTCCTCCCCCTACTGGGACGATGAGGGAGGGCGGTTGGAAGGAAATTGGCAGATAAAGGATGCATGACGAGGACAACGGGGGTTGCAAGGAATTGTGGAGGGGAGAATGAGTACAGAGTGGCCTGGCTATGAGGAAGAAAAGAGCGATGGGGGAGAGGAGCGGCGGGAGGTGCCGAGAGAGAGTATAAGAGAGGGAAAGTGGTTTGTCGCAGTGGAGGAGAAGAAGAAGAAGCAGCAGCAAGGGGGACGGCCGTGGGATTCAATAAAAGACGAATGAAATGAGGAGCGAGTGGAAACGGTTGCGCATGCACGCAACGGTGGGTGGAAGGAAAGCGGCGGGGAGAAGGGGGGCGGGCGGGAAGAAGGCGAGATGGGGGAGGGACTCGGAGAGAAAGAGAAGGAGAGAGATACAGAGGACGGCTTATGAGGTAGTTTTTTAAGTGTCGCCAACTCGAGGGCCACCCGAAGCAGAAAATTACGACTGCTGAAGGTAAGATAAAACAAAACTGCCCCCCCCCCACCCCATCCCCTCTAGCGTTCAAGAGAACAGTAGTAAACGACTAAGATGGTTATTACTTGCTAAAAAGCATAATACAAGATTTTTTTTCAAGAAGTTTTACAAGATTTTTTTCTCTTCAAGGGATCCATTAGCGTTTTCTGCGACATTTTTGCGGAATTCTTATATCTTTCCCTCACACCTGGGCATCCCCGGCGAAACGGAAGAGGGAATAAGGCATCTTTTTTTGCCTCACCCGAATGAAAAACAACAAGCGGAAGAGCGCAAAGGGAAATAAGATTCTTCTCACGTCTAAATTTACCACGGACACTTGGTCCCCGTCAGGATTCGACTGTAATTTCCTGCCGTAAACTGCTCAAATACGAGGGAGGCGATGAGGCACCAGAAGACAATAGTGGCTCACAGAAATTCAGATCAAAACACTGGTGTAATAACCGGTAGCGTGCACCCTGAAATACGATCTCTTCAAACAAAGTTATTCAGCAGCAGGGGGTAAATTTGCAAGTGCTCAGTGAGTCACGTAAAACATTCATGTCGCCATTTTGCAATGTTTAGAATGGGGAAGAGTTATGTCCATGAGTCCATATCCCAGTTTAAAGGTACGCACACCATTCCTTTGATGGCACTGCAGAGAAAGAAGTAAAAACGCGTCGTGCCGAAAACAACAGGGATACAAACTTGAAGGTGGAAATGGCAGAGATGTTGACTATTGCGATGAAGGATAAAACGATAATTACTCACGTAGCCATTTTTAGAAAATAAAAATAGCAACAATGATTTTTCGAATAAAAGTTCTGACACACCAACTCTTATTAACTAAATGAAAACTGCAACGGGGGATATAAAACTAAAAGAAAAGAATACATCTACTTTAAAGTACAAGCACACCATTGAGAATATAAAAAAGGGAAATGAATAGAACATTTAAATCACGCGAATAGGAAGGGGAAAAAAGCAAAGAGAGGGGTAAGATAAGAGGAATTCCCGAGGATAGGGAGAGTGAGCCAGGGAGAGAGGCACTAACTGGAGAATATGCGAGTGGTCCCCGATTAAAACGAAGCGTGGGGGGAGGAAAAGAGATGCGGACGCAAAAACAAGAGCACTCAACAGGGGAAGAGTGGGGGAAGGTGACGGGCAGGGGGTGTCACCTACTACTATTCCAAACCTCCCCCCATTCAAACTATTCGCGACCCGCCCCCCCTACGCCCAGCCCGTAGCATGTCCCTCCTCCTAACCCTATCTTCCCCAGAAACTACACACAAACCGTGAGCAGCCCCGACCACTCTCCTCCTTCCTCATACGAGCCGGTCAACCCTCCCCCCCCCTTCCCAACTCTGGGGACAATATCCCCCAGAGCAATACACGGGTCCACACTATACGCAGTCAGCGAAACGAGCGGGCAGGGGATGGGCCGAGCTCTGCGCCGGCCCTGGATTGTTTATGCCCCCACTCACCACCACCGCGAAAACCGACCAACGGCCGGGTGGAGTCATACCACCGTTATTACATGTAGCCGCCACCGCCGCTTCCCGAACCAGTCTACCTACCCGCAGCCCCCCTTTCCTGCTACGTCCCATACACATCTCTCGTCTCTTCCTCCCAAACCCCCAGCCCAAACCTACCGATTCATCCTGCCACACACTGCCTGCCATGCTCCTGCCGGGCGAGGCACCGGAGACATTCCTCCGGGAGGGGCTCATCTCTCAATGCACCTCCTCCGCCCCCCCCCCGTCACATAGCGCACGGGTTCCCCTCTGCTGCCTAACCAGCCATCCTCGAAACTCATCGGCCGACTCTCCACCAGCTAACATTCGCCACTCCGCTCATTCTTCTCATCAGCCAAGCACCCTCTCCACTCTTCTCTTTTCTTCCTCCAAAAACACTAGGCGGGGTTACTCTTCCGACCCCCTCCTGGAAACCTCTCCTCCCCCCCCCCCCCATATAGTGGCGGCGACTACGCACCGGCACGCGCCGTTAAACCGGCCGGGGGTAGGAGATCACTCTGCCGCTTGATTAAAATTACAGATTTTTAGTCGAAAATGACGGATGGTAGGGAAGTGGGCCGCTCATGAATTACGCATGCATTCGCTAAAGCCTGAGACCGAACGTGGGGAGGGGCAATTTTCCCGTAAAACCCTCGATATTAGCGGGGATACTGGAGGTGGTGGCGGGTATGAAACCTGCGTGAACGAAAAAAATAACTTGAACGTGATAATAATGCCACCAACGGCGTTGAAAGGATACGGTGGTCGCAGCTAGTTTCACGGGGCCGTAATTATTTTCTCGCGTAAACTGCGTCTCCTACCTTTTTTCGCACCCTTTCCCGTGCGTTCCAAAAAGCCAGAATACTAGGCAAAATACCCTAGGAATCTCATTTCAAACACATGGCCTCGGAAGCAATTCAATTCCAGTCTTCAAACTAGCGAAACCCTCAGAATAGCATCCTATCCAACTCGCATCCTTTTCTCTTCCCTATCAAAACTGCTAACCCCTTATTCCTAATACTGCCCCTCGACCACTAACCCATTACTCTTGCTTCAAATAATTCCGTCCCGTTTCAAAAACAACTCACCCCTCTCATCCGGTATAATGCTAATACTCTTATACCCTTCCCTCCTTATCCCTTGTACCTACCTCTCGCTCCCAACACTCCCCCTTGTCACCACAAAGCATCCCTCTCTCCTACTTTTGCTCGTCTCATCTACTACCAAAGTGCCATCCAAATCCCCTTCTACCGCTCACCACCCCCAACCTTCACCACTAACATCATTCCCTCCCAGTGCGCTCTCATTTTCTCTCCCACTCTACCTTTGCTCATCTCTTTCCCGGCGGCAATGTTCCGCATTCCCCATTCCCTCACTTCTCGCTACAATTTCATTACACGCTAAAAACCCTTCTGCCTTTTTATTTAATTTTTCTCCGGGATCATTTAGTCCACTTCGTCCGTCAACCTCACTCGCGGGAGATAAATTTTCCGCAAAAATGGGCCGCGCATAAGCCATTTTTTCAAATGAGCTCGGCGACGACGACTTGGTAGGATGTTTTAAGGGCATTTTGGGGGTGGGGGGCTCACAAACAGTACTTGTTTTATTGAGGATGGTCACGCCAAAGTTCCGTATATTTTTAAACGGCTTTGTACGGAAGAAATATTTTCAACTCACTGAAGTTCATTACACTCATTCACCCAGACACGAATTTCAACCTGGAGGGAAATCACTTCGGAGACGTACAGCTACGGTACTCTAAAGGATACTCAGCCCACCGAAATACTTAAGAAAAATATTATGAAACACCATTCTAAAATATGCCATTTTATTACAAAATTAAGTTTAGTAACGAAAAATCTTCATCAAAAGAAAGCAGAGAGGGGGGCACAGTATAAATTAGCAGAAAGGGATAAAAAAGCATTGAAAACAAGAAAATTTTAGTCATGTTAGACGGATGATTGAATTCATGGATAAAGGGTTTCGTTAAAAAAATTATGAACGCCTTTGGGAGACAGAACTCTGCAAATACTATAAGGCTTCATTACGAAGTTTTGTAAAATCTGGTTATTTTGTAAAATTTGATTGGAGAGTGGAAATCTTTGATGCCAAAAGCCTTTCCAATCTCACAAATAAATTAAAAGTGAAAACTAATCAGTCGGGGATATTTAATGAAAAACTCAAGTTTATTTTTTTAGAAAATTCCTTTTGATATAATGTATGGGTAAACGTACAGCAAATAAATTGGGAAAAGAAATTTTCAAAAATGATTCTTTGCTTACGCAGAAGCGCCTACACCAGAAACACCATGGGTAGAAGGGTTTGAGACGCACCTTTCATCTTTGATAAAAAAAGACGAGGCATAGGATGCGCCATGACATGTATAAATAAAAACCGAAGAAAAACGAAATAAGCGAAAAGATCAATGGTTTTCACTTAAGGCAAAGTATTCTGGGAGCATACGTTTTTTTAATATTCGTTACTAACTTTAAGCTCTTAAAGCTAAGAGTAAAGAGAGTCGAGGGTGAATAGCGGCAAGAATAAGTCCAACATTTTATTATCCCAGTCATCTGTCAGTAAGTCCTCCGACAGTTAAGCTTGTTCAACAGTATCGTCTACATTTCGTTTAATTCACATTCTCAGTTCGTAGCCACTGAACATTTTCCCTCCCTCTCTCGCAGCTTCCCCCCCCCCCACGTCCGCATCCGAAAAGAGCGTCCCCTGGAGTGATACTAATTAGTCCCATCCCCTTTTCGGAACCCTCAAATGAAGCGCACAGCCGGCCGGCCGAAGAGGAGTCCCTCCGCCGCTGTCCTCTCTTCTTCAAAGGGCGGGGGCCTTCACGTCCTTCCCACCCGCCCGGTCCAATTCACGCTCCGGACGAAAACGCTCTCCCGAAGCGAGGAGTAGGAGAAACAGCTATGGAGTAGATCGCCCCTCCGCATCTTCGCAACGCCCTTCGGACGAAACCACGCGTGTATATACATACATAAATACATACATGCATTCATGTATGTGTCCATGTACTTCATCTCTCCACGTCAGTCCTTCAATACGACATCCACCCTTTTCCTTTTCGCACGTCACCCTTTTCCTCCCTAGTCCTTAAGGGCACGTTCCCTTCCACTCCAGGCACACACCCACACATCGCCTTTCCCCTATCCGCTCCCACCCTAACGTCCGACTCATCTGTTTATCCCACTCGATTTCACCGCGACCACATTCACCCACCCACATTCTACGCCATAGGGTGAGGAGGTCCACCCATTCGGTTCGTGAATGTGACACAAGTAAAAATTGGTACGTAGTATGGGCGGGAGCGACGACTCCCTCATACTTCGGGCATCATTTCAACTTCACGCATGAGGAGAAAGGGAGACCAATCTGCTTCTACATGGCGCGGTCACTCTCAAAAGTGAGATTCTACGCCTCCATGCCCCGTCCTATCCCAAATGCCGCATTGAAGAGCCGCTATTGCCGCTAAATATAGTAATAAGTTTACGCACTTCTACCACGCAACAAAAGGATACATATTCCTCGCCATACGAACTTAGGACACGTTTGCCACAGAGACACTAAAAACCTCCCTTTCAGGACCGATATATTTTAAGATTTCCTTGCCAGATTTGAAAAAAAAATTCCTTGCGACAAACAGTAACATACCAGAATTAAAATCAAAGAGAGGATGGAAATAAATTCTGATTTCTTTTGTTGCCTTCTTTAATGAATCTACAAGCACTAAGTATGTTTTTTATGATAATCAAAGATTGTACGCTTAATTAAATCGCCATGAAAAATAAGCTAAAATGCACGCATTTCAAATGTACTATATCCAATAAATAGTACACCATGAGGTTTCCCATTGTAATCTAGCAAGGGTTTAACTCAATGAAATAAGAAATACGTATTATCATCTCCCGAACACCAAAATAGTACTCGATGAAATGTCGTTGCGGACTGACTCTCGACGGCCAGCACTACAAAGAATATTCTAAAAAATCTTGAAACAAATAAGCAGATTTAGGCAGAAGATAACTCGTCCAATTCCTAAGTACATAACTATTCCTCTCATTTTTCGCTAAGATCTAGTTAACATAATTTCTCCAAACATTCTTGCCTATGCTTTAATCCCTTTTGAAACCTCTTAATCACCAATTATTTCCACGGTGAAATGAAAGAAAAGATCAAAGCTAAAGCCTAAGGGCTAGAGCGAATAATATCAGGCTGCCTCGACTTCATGATTGCATTTCTGCGAATATTAAATCTTATTTTACCTATTAATGTAAAAAAAAACTTCCGCTGGAGACCTCACCGAGAGATCTTGTCCCTCGAAATATTATTCCAATATTCTGTATACATTACAGTTCCACTTTAACCCAAGAGAGGACGATTTCACTAAAAATGAAAATGAGAAATGAATAAATGGACGAGGATCCTCATTTTTCTTTCATTAGTAAAAAAACTCGTTCTCTCTTTTCCTCCAAGTTAGAGACGTAATATAATTTCCTAGGTAGATATAATAAGAAAAGTTCATGGGCATTTCGTTTGCACGACCATATCGAATAGCCAGCTCCTCGATTCTTTAAATTAATACTCGACATGAAATTGCGTTTTAGATTTTGTCCCCGAGAGTAGACCTTTGTCGAGTTACGTCGCCGAAACGATCTCATTACGTCCGACCTATCCCGCTATCACATGCTCCACCCCTGACAATCTCTCTTCGCCATCCCCAGCGCTCGACACCCCCAACTGGCTCTGCTCACACGACTCACACACACACAAACACATTTCTTTCCCCGTCCGCTCCCACCACCTCCTCCGACCACCTAACAGAATCTCTCCTCCCTTCGTTTCTCTTTGCAGCTTTCCCCCCTCTCCATTTCCACCCCATCCGAATAGCCCTACCCGTCCTATCAAGCGTGATGCAGGGAGGGAGACAGCACCCCTGTCCTTCGCGCGCTCCCTTCCTTTTATCCATCCATCTACTTCAGGGCCGGCCGTTGTTGCCCTGGGAGAGAGGGAGAGAGAGAGGAGGTGGCGGAGGAGGAGAAAGAAAAAGGGGCGTGGTGTCCGGAGGAATCGCGGACGTCCGTGCGACCGACCTCCTCCCAAAGATTCCCTCCCTCCCCATACTCGAGTCCCATCAACAGATCCTTTCATCCCTTGCTCTCTCCCACGCTGTTTCCGAGTTTCCTTCCCGTCTATTCCCGGGAAAATTTCATGATTTCTAGATCTCGAATCACGAGAAAAGTAGGTCGCGAAATCGGGAAACCATACTTGAACCCAATATTACTAATGAAAGTTATTATTTACATTTTATGAATACCTCAATTATTACAGAAACCAAGCCAATATAGCATTATCGGGGCCGAAATGAAGAAATTTAGCTCCATGGGCAAGAGATTCACCACTCAAGAAATTCCGGTCGGTCACTATTTTGGAACTAATAACTCATGTCATGCTTCAGTTTGCGTCCACCTTCTAAAGGAGCGTCTCAGCCCCTCGGCAAAGACCGACTGCGCTTGCCTCGGCCAACTGCCCCGATTTCTACGCCCTTACTACGGCTTTGCTATGAATTGACGGCTATTCTCAAAGTCAACATTAATAATAATCTAAACAAATGGAATAAAAACGACGATTTTGAGAATTCCCCAGAATTCTCGGGAAATAGCATTCCCCAGTCTCGATTCCCAATGGTTGCAAAATATCGGAAATTCGTTATTCCTGCTCCCACGCATACCAAACCCCCTCTTCTGACGAAAACGAGGCGAACGCTACAAGGGATCAGGAGAGGAGGATGGGAGGAAAAGGAATGGTCCGAGACAGGAAAAGGAACGAAATGAAGAACAACGGCCAGGATAAATAAAGTGGAATCGTGGAGCACTGCGAGAGTAAAAAAAGGTGCGGACAAAAAGGCGCAGGTGTCTGAGTCTGTGTGGGGGAGAGGATGTAAGTGGCCAAATCCCCTTCACAACCTCACCAACTCGAGCCTCGTGTACGTATCCTTCCGGTGCTCGCAAGCTCCACACTTCTTCTCTCGAGTGGGCATTCCTTTTAATACCCGTCCATCCACCCAAACAGGACAAAAAAGAAGAAATATTTAAAAAATCACCTTTCTCCTTAACACACAACCGTCCAAACCCGCACGCCAACCAACCCAACGGCCAACAAGAACCCTTCCGCCGCCTCCGACACAACTACAACCTCCCGCAGATTCGCCCCCTTCGCGAGGCACGAGGCTTTGCAACAAAGGACGCCCTTTCATTCTGTTAACTTATCCCGCGCGCCAACAATGAGGGATAAAAATAAAAAGGAGAGTCGGGAAGGGAGATCCGAACGAAAGGCTTTCCCCGCAGTCATCCCCGCACACTCCTCCAAAGACCACGACCGCTCCCTCCCGCACCCGAGAGTAGAAGAGAGGAGAAAGAAAAGAAAAAAGTACACATCCACTCCTCCCTCCGATGCCGCGCGCCTTCCGTCCGCACCCGTATCCGCACCCACTCTTCCTCCCCCTCCGCCGCCCGAAACCCTTAACACAACGAATCCACCTAGTGTTCACGAAATTTTCTCGACACGCACTCTGTTTCTCCGACCAACGGCTAACCCCCCAACCCCCTTTCCCTCCGCATTTCACCCAATGCCCACCATTCTCACCACCTCCTCTCTCTCTCCTCCCACCTTACGCTGCTATCTCGGAAAATTTCACTTGTTTCACTTCCACGCTCTCCGTCTTCCCTTAGCCTTCCACCGAGGCTTTAACTCTCTTCCACTCCCACGGGTACAGAATCACAATTGGCTTCTACATGGCACCATGCAACGCTGGCGACAGTAAAATTCAACTCCAAAATCGACAAGACTTCGTTTTCAAGATGGTGATATTATACAACGAAATCGACCATGTTCCCAACGGCAAAACTTAATGTTTTCCTATCATACACCATTGTATTAAAATTCCAACGAATTATCAGAGGTAAGTAATTATCTTACATGTTTTGTTTGAAATGTACAACCATTCATTAATCTTAGCGCACGTTGAATTAACCGATCATTAGTTGAATGTTATCAACTTTTGCTCAATAATATGAATTAATATATATTCTTACATTGCAGGAGCTACTACTTGTAGATGCCACCTAATAAATTTGGTAGGGACAGTACTTAAACGAATTTTGAGGATACCGGTACTAGTCACGCTATTACCTTTACGGAGACATTTGCAAGCGCATTAAAGTGTGAAATTCCAGAGAGAAATTCCAGAGAATCATTCGTCTTGACCGGGACTCGAACGCAAACTCAAATTATAAATCCACAGGGGAGAAGGTCGCCATGGTAGCTTAACTTGCAAAGTTCTCGGCCTTGCCAAGTTAGATCCCCAGTCGAGGCGAATGATTTTCTTTCTCTGCGGAATTTCGCACAGTTCTTTATGACTGTGTGTTAATGCCATCAATTGCAATACAATATGATCCACAAGGAACATTTTCGTTATGGCAATGAATAGTGCCCGAATTTGTCAAGAACAAATTTCACAAAAAAAAGTGAAATTTTCGAACACTTTAATTTTTCAAGACTTGTTTTGGGAAGGGGGGGGAACGGAAGACGTCTGTCTTGCCTATGCGTCATGCACACCCATGCCTGAAATCAAGATACTCAATTTCTCCACAAATTGCGACAGTGGCTTTCGACAACTTCGTTTCTCGATGTGACAAATGTTGATTCTCGAATGTGTGAAAATCACACTGAAACTTTTTATCTGCTTTGACTGGAACCATTAAGGCCGTTTTACACGGGGCACGAAATTGCACAACTTCAAACTGCATTTTTTTCTCAATTGGGCGTACAATCATTTCCGAATTAGAGCAGGGGTTATTTTGCCACCTCGCGTTCATGCATTCGCGCATGCGTTCTTGCAATTCACGGCTTTACACGATGCAATTAGGAATGCACGTTCGTACGTACATCAGATTGTGCAATTACGTGCCCCGTGTCAAACGGGCTTTACAAGGGCTGGCGAATAATTTTTTCAGTGTTAATTCCACACACTCGAGTGTCCCTTGGCAGAAGACAACCGATCAAGTCTGACTGCTTGGCAAAACGTTGTCTCACGAGGATTCCTTGTCTAGTTTCTCACACATACACAATATCAACTCCTAGACAACCTTGATTTCCTCCCCATTCCTCTTTCTGTTCCGGTTCTTCCCGCTTCTTTTCCGCATATTTCTCACAGTCCCCGCCTCTTCGTCTACCCACTCCTCCTTTCCACTCCAATACTCCACCTCCCACCACAAGCAACTCTTTTCAACATTTCCAGCCCCCGGCACACAACGGCCAACTCATCCCCTCCCACCCTACACTCTCCCCCTCTTTCATTCCCCCTCCCCCGCCACCCTCTCTCTTCGGACCACCCTCCTATCTTTATTTTCCTTCCTCCTTCCCCAAGGGCCGTGCTTCATAAAATTCCGCCACTCCCCCACAACCCTCCTTTATCCGCCACCGCCTCCTCCACTTCCACCCACGCTTATGCCCGTTACACCGCGCCTCCCGCTCGCCCGTCGCACGCATTCGCGCGTAGTCGTAAAGGCCCAGAGTGCGTTAATTAGCTGCCGCCGCCGCCGCTGCACGGAGAGAGGAGAGCTTTCTCGTTTCGCCAAAAAGTCCGTCGGAAAAGGGAGAGTTTGTGGGATGCGTAAGGGAGGAGGAGGGTTAGGAGGGAGGAGGAGGAGGCAAGGGAGAAGAGGGCCTTGGCGGAGGAAAATGTGGAGGGAGAGAGGGTTAGGGAGAGGGAGGGAGTTGTGGAGGACAAAGAAGCGGCTCCCGGGGCGAAGCAACATTTCGCTGTAGTTCGCGTTTCGCTAAGCTTTTACAAGTCAACGACGTGGACGCATGAAAGGGGGCATTTTATTAGCGGGTTTCTCGAGCAAAAATCGGCCTTAAAATCCGCAAGGTTGCAAGAATTGTGCCAGTGTTACAATTGGAATAATTTCCGAGCGATGAAAATAATAAGCCATGTTTCTCGCCTCTTCCCAGGCGATTATTCCGGAAGACGCCGTATTAAATGGAGTATCAGCCCCACAGCTTGAGTGAAGGAAGATTCCCACGCATAACTGATGAGGGGACAAGCCATTGTGGGCACGTGCACTGTGCATGAAACAATTGGCAAAAAACCTAATTATGAAATTAATTAGGGCTTTTTAGTAGTTGAGGGGAGGAAACGTTATGGAATCCAATAAATTATTACTTTTGACTCGAAAATGCTTCTCTGACGAGACTGAAGATGGGCACATCTAAATAACAGGCAGGCGAGCAGTGGGCCACACGCAAGCGTTCCGATGTGTACAACATAGACGACATTTTTCCTGTGGGCAAAATGAAGCTGAATTTTTTAGCACAAAATGCTGACACAAAGTAACGTCTACACAAGCATCATGTGGAACGAAATAATGTAAAAATAAATATTTTCTGCAGCACTTAAGTTCGCTACTTCTGCGGAGAACAACTGTCCTTAAGCCGGTAATGAGTTTGAACTCACAATCAGTTAACGTACACAAATCTAAATCCATACAAGAACCGCCAGAGGAACAATAATATTTAGGGCGAATAACAAGACGAAAAAATTCCTAACCAATTGTTTTCTAAAATCTCTCTTCTTTATTTATTACACCGCTGCCAGCCCCTGGAAACGAGCCGACTGTTTATTCTTCACACAAAAATCCGAGTCAACATTACAGCTAATGGCTATCGGTTTACATGTTCAGAGTGGAAGCACCTTGGCTAAATAAAATGCTGAAAACCTATAATTCTAAAAGATAAAGGGTTTTGATTCGAGTCGGATTGCCTCGCTTCACTCAAGGCATAAAGCGGCTAATGTCGTTAAAAGCCATTCTTTGAATTTGAAATTATCAGAAAAGAGCAGAGGTAGGTAATGTATTCTAGGGTTGATAAATTTAAAAATACGAAACACTCGAAAAGAGTAATGACCAAAGAGAAGCATTAAGTTTGTTGGAGAATAAATGAGCCGCAGAAAGGCAGCCGCGCGTGAAGTGGAAACGACTTCACTGCGATCCCAAAATAAAGGCGAAAAAAAATGAAAGTGGAAAGAAGTCGGGATATTATTCTTTGCCTCCCAACGGTTAGAACGCACGTATAAATAATCCAAAGTCGGACTGAATGATGACTGCACGCGCTCCAGCGCCACCGCCAGACGGAACGTTAAAAGAAAGTATTGATGAAGTGAATAGTTCTACCACGCGATGGAAAGCTTTCGAAAAATGGAGTCTCCAGAAAAATGTACATCTCTATATGGTAACTTTTGAAGGTGCTCAGAACGGTTGGGCTCAAAACCACTCAACGAATCAATTCTTTGTAGCTCAGAACTAATTCGTCTATTGGCTCTCGAGGAAATAACCCTGAGATATTGAAAGCAGAAGCAATATACTTAGAAAGTCTGTTACCTTGCGAATGATATCAGTTAGCAGCCATTTAAAACGCCCCAAGTTCAATCTGATCCCCCAAAACCCTTCCTGATACATAGAAAGAGAAGAAGTTCCAATTCTTTCCTTACAAAGATTAGTCACCACCAAGGAATCCGCACAGACGTAGAAAAATTGGATTCAATGCAGTAGAAGATTAGAGGTTCTTCGGTAAGCAATATATAAAGGTTAACTGAAACACTCCCAGGAGTAAAAAAGGACAAAGAAGTGAGAAAAAAAACAGTCGCAGGGAGAAAAATAACGAGTAAAAGAGTTAAATTGGAAGCCATTCGTTACTTATAGCAAAAGAATGTCCCCGTAAGTAACCGAATTTTGTAAATATACTAAGGTAATATTCAATTGTAGATTAATATTTCACGCTAGGATGATCTTACAATCGAAACCCTTAAAAGCACAATATTCTCGAATTTCGTTGGTAGGCAAAAATTTCAGGGTAGGTATATTGTTTTCATTACGAACCATTTTGTCTGTCGGCAGTCAGTCTGTCTGTCTAGATCACTAGATACAAGAGAGGTAAATATCTCAAACCCTGCCCGCGGATTGGTATCCGGTTCAATGCAATCCCCTGCCGCAAATACGGCAATACTAAGGTTCCGACATGAATTGTCGTGTTGGTAAATATGGCTGTAAGCTATCTCACCATGGAAGAGTCGTAAAAAAATGTTACAAAGTTACGGCCACCGTTATTTGCTTTTACCGGACATACCTTAGAACTAGCTCTAGTTTTTGTTCGACTAAACAAGTATGGGCCAAATAATACCTCATGGTAAGGTATACAGGGGAATAATACAAGAATTTGAATTACACAGCCTTGCAATATCTAGCGTAGAAATTTCTATATATTGTGGCCATGTTTTTGAGGATATTTGGAATCGCAAGGGAAGGAGTTCGCAAGCATGGAAATGTGGGTCAAACATTAATTGTAGCGATACTGGGGAAGTATAATCATCATGTTGACGAATAAAGGACAACTTTTTACCATTACACACTTTTTTCTACGACCTATCGATTTCGACGGCTTACAGCGTAATTTTCAAGGCACCTGCTAATCACTGTAAGCCTTAGAAGTCAACCGGTAGAGAAAAAAGTATGTGGAATAGCACAAAATAGTACAAAGTCGCCTTTCATTCGTCAACATGGTGATATTGACAAAAATCTATAAATTTACGCCTGAACTTGTCACGTTTATGGGGCAGTAAACTTAAATTGAAACCAGACAATGGTGTGAGAAGAAAAGGAGGGGAAGAGGGGCCCCGGAAAGATAAAGAAGGAGGAGAGTAGGAAACAGACTCAATGCGTGCTTGGAAGTGACACGTACGCACTCGACGATGCTCCTCCCGTGGGATAGCGCGCGCCGCGAGTGACGAATTGTGCCACCGAGTTCGACAGTAATTGTCCGCAACCCTTCCGCCCCTCTACCCGTCCCGCCGCTGCACATTTCCAGGCGGAGATTTCGACCCGTTCTCAGTAGAGGGGGGAACGGGCGGGAGGTGAAAGGGCGGGAACGCGCGCGGTTTTCCTCTCAAGAGTTATTGCTCGAGATTCGCACGACGCGACTAATGACTCCAAGTAATTAAACGGTACTGAATCCGAAAGCGATGGAGGGTAGCCCAGTGGCGACGGTATGAATCCCTTTTTGGGGTGAGAGAAGCAGAGGGGATGAGACAAAAGAGCTGGTGGGGCACCGAGTGACGGGACCAATTCGAAAAACGAGTTGAATAATCAAGGCTTCACCCCCGTAATTACTCGCGCCACTCGAATCCAACAAGAAGAAGCACAGGCCCACGCGGCAGTGAGAGATCCAAACTGTAAAGCCGACTGAAAAGAGACAATTTTCCATTCGCCTATCTGACATCAATATAAGCACACAAATTAAGACAGAGATGAGAAGGGATCATTAAAACCAAAGTGGGCGGAATTCGCCCTGAGAAAACCATATGACTTTACCGGGATTCGAACTAGGCACCCCGGATAGCCGGTCAGGTGTGCTAGCCAACTACACCACCACGCCATCTAACTCCAAGACGAATCTCAGCGTACCACATCATTTGTGCAACCGCAATGATTGATCATTCAAATAAAAAAATTATCACTCCACATGAAACATATCTAAGCCTCCAGCGAACTGCTTAACACCCCGCACGTAACGAATTCTCAACAGATTTTGGATGATATAACGTAGCATAACGTAATGTAGTATGTACCCAGAAAATGGGGTATTTAAATTTCACATTTACTTGTAGTCTACTTGACAATATTCAAGGGAAAAAAACCATTCTAAAAGAGAATAAAAAAATTATCAGTCTGATAATAAAATCCGGAATAAATATGCAAAATATCATACATAAACGGTAATTGTGGTTTCATTCCAAGGGCATATAAAGTCAGAAAATCATCTTCCGTAAAATCACCTATTAATGCAGTCACAAAAAGGGTTATTATTAAAAGATGGCCAAGAAATATCAAGTGGTATTCTCCTTAAATCAATTTTTCATGGAAGACTCGAAGCACCGATTCTTTAAATATAAACGCAACAAAATGTAGGTAATGCTTAACAGCGACGGTTGTGTATACAACATAAGGGCAAGGAATGAAAACATAAGTAAAGCAAAAATAAAGAGTACGAACAAAGCCTTAGAAGCCTAACATTGGAGCCTAAGCCTAACATTGGAGCAGAAAAGTCCTATGTTAAATGCCCAGGTGTGAACACACAAGAGGAATAATGTCGGGGAAATCAATTTTATGTCAAATGTATTGATTTAAAATGAACCTTAACCCTACGAAATATTGCCTGGAAGAATTTCTAATGAGCGAAAAATAAATTGGTAAATCATATACTTCAACCAACACACTTCAACCGATACCATAGCAACCTTCCAAATACTCTCTATTCGTCACAGAACATAAATGAAACTATTCTTAAATCATATCAAAATAATAAAACAAAATAATTTCACAGCATCGTATCATTCACGGTTCCAACGGCCGTTCGGAGGACCGAAAACTCAGCGAGTAGAAGAAATTTCCACCGCAAGTAAAAATGGGTACGCGCTCCCCAAGCGACTTCTTTCGCAAACTCATTTGTAGTAATCTCAGAGGAAAATAAAGAAGGAAATGGTGAAGATTATAAAGCAATCCCAACTTTTTGAGAGCCCACGTTTCCTCATTACACGCACCCAGCGCATTCTTCGCCAACGCAAAAAAATGTATTTCCCCTTCGTTACTCGGAAGGAGCACGCTACGTCTAAAATAATTACGTTATCACCTTCCACAATTCATTCTGAGGCGAGTTTGCCCGCGTGCGAGCTCTTAAAACATTATAAGCCCGCAAACTAAGCTCGATTGTTTCAGCGGAAAAACCTTAGCGAATTCTCCCCGTCCCAAGCTGTTTACATCGCGCATAAATGAGAGAGGAATGGAGAAGAGAAGCCGACCGCCCAACCCCCTAAGACCCATTGGGAGCGTCGTCGGCAGCCGCGCTCTTTTCAAGCTTTAGGAGGTTTGAGGTTACGCCCCCTCCCTCCGCCATCCGCCAATTGAGGAGTCGGAATCGCCTGTGGTAAATTGTTTCCTCTCCTGAGAAGGGGAAAGACAGAGAGAAGATAGGGCGAAAATGGAGAAGATGGGAAATGAAGCAGAGTGAGAGAGAGAGGGAGAGATAACGGTCCGGCCATATAATCCCATTCTCACCAATTTCCATCTCACAAATGGGGCTCTCCTTTATTTCGACCACCTCGGCCCCCCGCGATTCATCATTTAAGTGGGGGAGTGGGCGAGAGAGCAAGCGGGGGGGAGGCGAGAGAAGAGAAGAAGGCCGTCCATCCATTCGGAAGTGGCCCATCTCTCCCTTCCCATATGGCAGGAACGAGGAGGGATGATGATAGTTTCCATCCGATGGAGACCCGAAATTAAAACCACACAAGCCACACTACCGAAGTTAAGGGTCGAACTGAGGGAGAGAGGGGACCGATATCTCCCGCTAAGGGGATGGAAGAATAAGGGACGAGGGGAGGGCGTGGAGGAGGAAAAGGGATTACTATGTCTACATATGTATATGAGTACAGGCTGTAGAATGACTTTTCCGGAGTGGTTTTGGATCAAGGGATAGAAATGAAGCTCGTAGGGCATTAAATATGACGGGGAGAACAAGGGAAGGAATGAAAGACCGCGAGAGACCATTAAATTACGTTTTTATTAATGTAGCAGCTGACTGCGTCGCCAATCATAAGTGACCTCGCAAACGCAGGCTACGTTACCGTTGATTCCCATCTCTTAACTCACACCGTAAGCTGCATTACGGCAGCGAGCTTTAAGAACGCTCCAAGTTGCTATTTCTTCATCTCGATCTGATTTGCAACGGCAAGGATTATCGTTGTCTTCTATTACAATGGAAGGCTGCCGCAGGCATGAAAACCAAATCATTCAACGATGCAATTTAGTAACGGCTAAGTAAAACCGGATACACGAAAACGAGGAAGAAAGGAGAAAGAGTTCGGACGGAATTGGCTCAAATTCCAAAAAAAAGTAAGCAAATGCTGGACAGAGCGCGGGTGGACGGCGGGGCGGCTGAAAAAGGAAGGGGAGTTGGCGGCCGGAATAATTAATGGGGGTGATGGGGTAAAGCGAAGCCGGCGGCTCACAGGAGGAGACGCGGTAGAGGAGGACAGGCCGGGTGAGAAGTGGCCGAGCAAAGGACTGGCCGAGCAAAGGACTGACCGAGCAGGAAGCGTGGAGTGGGAGAGGAGCGGCGATGCCGGTCAGCCAGAAAGGACTACTCCGCCTCTCCCGATCGGGAGGCGTGGACGAAGTGGGCGGGACACGGGGATACGATCCCAGAGAGGGATGGGATGGATGTGCTGACGACGGACGGAGGCTCCGTCTCAAAAGATCCCTTTTCGCCCCCGGCCGGCAACAGGATTAATTATGAATTCCGGAGAGCGCAAATGCGCACGCGGAATTTGTTAATCGACGGAATCATTGGCATATTCTCCACCGTGAAAGAAACAAGCGAGAGAGAGAGCGAGGGAAAGAGCATCCAGAAGCCTGGATGCGCGTACGTGTAACGTGTCGGCCGAGGAAAGGGATCCCGGGAATACGAGCTTCCGACGGGGTTGTAAGGGCGTTAATTAACTCCTGAATGAATTAACGGGTGGATTCATATATGTACGCCTTGGATACTTTCCTGAGCAGGTGAAAGGGGAGCTCAATTGAAGCAGTTGTACTGCCGGGGGACTACTCACCGCGAAGACGAGGGACGAAAAAAACGGAGAAAAAATTAATTTATCAAAATAACATTTGCTCAAATTTTTCTTTACACACGAATCAAACAGCTACTAACACAAGGACTGCATAAATGGCAGAGCAATAAGAGCGGACGAAGCCATCGCCATTTAACCCGATCCGCGGAGAAACAGATTGTGAAGTCATAAAAGTTCCTTATTACAGCAGACGATCTGAGGACTAAGAAAATGAAAGTCAATTAAAGGCTGAATGGTGGAGTGAATAATGCTTTTCCGGGGTGGCGGGCACAAAAAATAGAAACACTATTTCATTTAAATATTGATATTGCAACAGAAAACGCATGTAACTAGCACGCGCACGTATACGCGATCCAAGTAGGAAAACAGAATCCATCAATATTCTACAGAGCTTGCATTCCACCAATTATTGGAGTGAAACTTTCACTGACGCCACCTGCCTTGACCTTTCAAAAAATTCTTTCTCCTCTTTTACTAGGCTGACTTTCGTTCATTCAATAAAAATTCCATCCATAAATTATGAGTAGCACGCAAAAACATCGTTGCCGAAAAAAAGGTAGCGAAAAATCTCTACCAAAGAAAAAAGCACACTTCCCAGGACATATTCCAGCATAGAAGGAAATTAAAATCCCGGGGGAATAAAGAGCAGGCTGTCACTAACTATATTAAAACATTTGGATCAGAGCTTACGCAGTAAGGATTTCTAATTTGATTTGGGTAAGATCATCCCACTTTTGACACGGCCTAAAAGGGTTGACGGCAAGTTTTCCGGGGATTAAACAGCCGTGGGTATCACATGAAAAGTTAGATAATTAGAGCTCACAATTAGGGGCTGGATTCGAGTGGTACAACTCAGTATTAGAAAACGAAGAAACTCGCCCTAAATAATCAGCAACAGAAAAGCTCTAACGCGATTCAATGGTAGATTGCCTTCATGACTAATGGTACATACCAAACCTATGGCCCACCATTGGCTTGATCTAGACCGTCGGGTTTGGATGAATATGCATCTAAGACCTACAATTAGTAGATTGAATACTCTCCTTCATAGCGATATACGTAAATGTATAACATTATCATACTTAATCGGTTAAAAATAAAAAAATGAGCACGAAGTGTATTTTTAGGAAAAAAAACACGCTGGAGTAGTGATCCAATAAATCAATAATTCACGATGAACTGGAGATCCTGCATGGAATTCGCTGCAGATGATCTATTCACAGGATATTATAAAATGGATGGCTAGGGTAAACTAACGTAACGCATAGAGTGGAAATATTAATCAATATTCATAAGAGATATTACACCAACCACTAAGCGGTAATAGTGATGTTCGAAACTACAACAAAATTCTAGCCCTCCTCTCACTATTGCCATGGGAAATACTTCAATAGACCTTACCATTCATAAAAAAATCATACGATCCTAAAATATTTAAACATTTCTACATTGCTATGCCCCACACACACATTTCCTCTTTTATTTCCTAGAATGCAGTTCTGGAAATCACAGGCAAACTAGTCGTTTTCAGAAAGAGACTCGCTCCATTACATCACCACAGCGCCACAACATCTTTAGAGGTTCCGGTGGCCGAATACATATCACTCGAAATTCCCCATACAAGGACCACCACACGAGACATTTCTACGTACCGGCATCCGCGAATTGGAAATGGAATATCTCGCTGCACCCATCGATCCACTTCTCCGATCCGAATGTTAACGTGGCATCGGAAAGGGAGAGAAGAAAATAAAATCCGATAATTTTTTCCTGACAAAAAAGGCCGGCCCCTGAATGAATTACTGACGTGGGGAAAAACGAGATCCCATATACGAGACCATTCATTTCCGCCGAAAACGGAAAATAATAATTCATCAAAGAGGAAGAGGAGTATGAGGGAGAGGATACCAATTTGAAAAACGTAAATAAAAAAAGCCACACCACTGGAGTGGTTCCGGAAAAAAAATACTTTGGAAAAAAAGACGAATCGTCGGCTCGAGGAGAGATGAATACATATCGTCCGTGGACGGACGATGGAGAGTAAAAATAGATAACTGACGACTCGCAGCCGATGGACGAGCAGTCAAGTCGGTCGCCTACTCGTCCGCGTCGTGGACGAAGAAGGATAGACTCAGGGGAGTGGGAGGAAAGAGTTCGAAAGACGATGGAGTCAAATTACACGGCATTTTGAAGAGGGGGACAGAGACGGAAGGAGCGAAGGCAGAAGACTCGGGGGAGAGAGGCAAAACGCGGAATCCTTTGTGATCGCGAGGAGCGAGCCTCCCACACGCGCTACGGGCTCCCAAAAAAAAAAGATTCCGACGAAAATGGGAGATGGAAGGTGGGTATACGGGAGAGAGAGGAGTGGCGGATGGGCGGAAAGGGTACACAAGAGAATGAGAGGAAAGCGTGTCCGTCGAGGCGGGGATAATCCCATTCGGCGGAAAAGGCCGCCTCTTCCTTCTTCGAGAGGGACGCGGGAAGCGATGGGGAGAGAGGGTGGAGCGAAGGGGGACCGCTATCAGGAAAGCGACTGCCACCACCCTCTTCCACCCCTGCCTCAAAATCCACCCTCGAATTCCTCACCCCTTCTGCTTCTCGCGTTTCAGGATCCAGGGCGGCGCAGTCTGACGATGTACAGACAAAAAAATTCGACACTAAATAAAATAACAAGGAAAGAGAAATACGAAGTCGAATAGACATTCCCCTGAACTCCTCAATATCCTCGATACTTATCAATAAATTAAGAGCGATACGAAGCCGATTAGATAGATATAACAATTCTTCCTTCCAAATTACGGTAGAACTGGAGCGAACGACAGGAAATAATAAAAAAAGAGAAAATCACCTAGATTTTCATTCCTTCTCTCTCTCAACCTCTTTTCCTCATTCCCTCCCATTATAATGGCTGGTGTCCTAATACCCACTCCTACACGCTCTTATGTCTCGCAGGGTGGTTTGTAGGCCTCATTCGATTCGAATGTGTTTAACAAAAACGGCGTTTGTGTAAACCTCAGCGTAATAAAAGCAGCCTAGTATAAACAAAATTGTAATGATTGAAGATTGTACAAAAATTTTAAATAAAACAAAGTTGGCAAATTTCCACACAGTATATTATCAACCACAAAATACAACACCGACCAAGGTTTCGGCACGTAATGCCATTCTCAAGGTCTATCGACCTTGAGAATGGCATTACGTGCCGAATCCTTGGTCGGTGTTGTATTTTGTGGTTGATAATATACTGTGTGGAAATTTACCAACTTTGTTTTATTTAAAATGGACATAAGTACTTCCACAATGTTAAGCCTGATACGCTTTTATATTGTACAAAAATCCGAAAATTGCGTATCGTCACCAATTAGCTCAAATTCTAAAGAGTATGGGAATTCAGGCCCAAGAGGTAGATTGCTTTATGCGTTTCTGGAAATAAAGCTAGGCTCATAATGACGTTCACACATTTCGTAATACACCCATTTCATAAAAGTGATGAAAAACAAAATTTAAGGTAAACAATTTTCACACCAAATCAACAGAACAATGAAATTGAAAGGATTCGATACGTCTATGACCGAAAATAACGATTGTCATGACGATAAGGGCACATATCAGCATTGGAAACGCTAAATTGACGAAACCAGCCTGAAATCTGAACAATAATGTGATTCTGGTAGCATATACAAAAAAAGAAAGCTAAACATGACATCAGATTATCATTCATCTCAATATTTAAACGTCATGGAAATTTACCTCGAAGGAAGGAGGAAATTAAATTGTGTCTCTGAAAAAGAATTAAGGTTCTTTATAATTTGGTATAGTAATCAAATGAATATGATGAAAAACCCGAAATGAAGGAAAACAATAAGAGACAAAATCAGTTTAATACACATTTAATATCGTCTAGCCCCAAAACCTATGGCACCTGAGAAATGCATTACGTCCGGGACTCGTGTCATTCCCCATCTTTATCACTCACTACCCCTCGGTTCCCCATATCGCGCTCCCGGGATTGGTCTCCACCCAACCCTTGTCCAAAGCTGGTTTACAATACGATGATATATGTAACGCGATCCCATGATTAATGCATGCGACCAGACCAGTCATACCTTGCACCTACAGCGTTTTCACTCGATGGTGAATAAAAATATAAAAAGGACCGGCTACATTTCGATGGTTTCGACGATGGAAATGGCGCATCCACTCTCCGTTAAAATTGAGATGTTGACATTTTTATGCGCATCGGAAATACCTGTTCGGTCGTTTCGAAAACCCGAGTGGCTCCTGACGGATTTTTTTTCCATTTTATTTTTATATCCATGCAACAAAATAAATCTGCTAGCCGAGCATTTTTTATTATTTCCCGAAAGAAATGACGGATTACGTAACGACACCCCTGTGTAAGAAGATTACTGATGGTTATCAGTTCGCGTTGTGATATGAGATTGTAGGCTCAAAAAAGCATGGCTCTACTTTATAGTAATTATATCACAGCAGCCCAAGTGCTCAGGTAATTTCGTGTTCCCATTATAAAAGCTACCACTTCGGCATGACATCTACTGGCTTCATCAAAACACTGGCCCATTGTTTACCGTTTGTGATAGCTAGATGTAGCATGGAGTCTCTAATATTTTCGCTCGAAGCCTTCGTTTTCCGTATATTCAGCCACTACACTCGGCAGCTGACTTAACGCATTACGATAAATGGAACGACTCATTTTATTACAGAAATACATGAGTCACCTAGTGACAATTTTTTCAGCTTATTTTGTACAAATTGCCACAGAAAACTGCCTTTCAACCACAATAATACAGAAAAATGGAGATGCAATATCCTTCGATGTAAGGAACATACAGAATAGAATGTCGAAAAATTTTATATTCACTCCCAAAAATAATCAGACTTGCGGTTCTTTCAAACAGCGGGACACAGGGAGTCCGAGCACTAACATGAAGTTGAATCGTTCTATTTACATTTTCTAATTTTAATTTGAAAGGAATAAAACGTGGAACTTAAATTTTCATTTAGTTGACCATTCCGGGCCATATTATCTTTTCATTGCACTCATTTAATTTTAATTGATGGGAATTTAAAAATAAAAAAGAAGGAAAAATTAATAGAAGAGAGCTATTCTGTGATGGAAAGATTGAGCAAATTCGCAAACAAAAATTTAACAAAACGTTGGTATTAAATGCAGCGTTGTCTGGCTCAAAAGTTGGTCGTGGCAAAAAAGGCGGATCCTTTGGAGCCTTTTGATATGTGAATATGGAGACGAGCTGCGGAATAATTAGGCCATGGAGGAGGCAGTCGGAGAAACGACAATTGTTGAGGCATTTCGAAAGAGCCAAAACAGAGTACGGAGGGAGTATACTGAGGGATGGGATTATGTAAAACGGAACGATTGATAGGAATGAGGGAATGACTAAGAGGGAATGAAGACGGAATAGAACAGGATTCCCAAACGTCATGAAGGGTAGACGATATGAAGAGTTTCTTAAGGACTGCATTCCATCCAGAATGTCACCGGCAGAGGTGAAGGATTTTTGTGAAAATTAGTAGTGATACTGTGAACCCAAAAGGCCTGCCAGATTCCTTCGAAGGCATTTTATTAAAAGATAAGCAGAATACTGTCATGGAAAAGGTCATAGATGACCCTACTATAGTACGACAGAAAGTTACGACGAGGTCTCCGAAGAATCTGCCAACACTGGTAGAACTAAAAAGGAATCAATGAAAGCAGCAAGTTCTATAAGGTGTTTCTTTTTTTAACGAACGACCAATGATAACCATATATGGTGGTCTGTGGTATATTTTTAGTTTATAAACCAAAATAAACACCACAGAGTAATACACCAATCCAAAGCTTTTTATGGATATTCAGCAAATATTTTTTATGACTTCACTATTTCAACTAAAATACTGAGTTAAATTTAGTGATGTAGCTACATGCCTGGTATACATGGAGTTCAATTCATTGTGACAGTATGGTTTTTAATTCCCTTGAAAAAAGGAACACATTACATATTTTGTTAATAATTAAATGAGAAGAGATGTAAAAGAATAATGGATGAATTTTACATTTTATTGCATGGGATCTAGGAAAATTTTACTTCGGGTTTTGTTAATATTTGGATTTGGTTCCCAGTAGATAAATAAAGGCTTACAAGAGAGACCACAGAGATTTATAATAAATATAATACATGAACAGACATTGTGATTGACTGTTTTTTAATTATCTGAGGTGTTACTTAACTTTAATTAATTAAGGCCTGGTATTTGGGTCACAGCATTGAGGTTTCTTTATCTCACTATCGAAAACTTTGTGAAAGTTCCAAAATATAAAAAAAAGATACGAAAGCTAGTTCCACGCTTATGTGATTCTAGTTACTGATTGCAGCTGATCAAATGCTTCGTTTATAATTTTGAATATATTATAATTCTTACGCCATTTAATTGAAAAGAAAATATCCCACTTTAAAATGACATCGAACCTCGACGACATCGTGTTTAACATTATAAAAATGCATCAATAGTTACAAAATACAAAGTACAAAAACTATTGCTCACAAACAACTCATTTGTAATTTATCAACAAATATTTCCACTAGTCTAGTTGATAAATAAAACCTGTATAAGTATTTCATCACACCAATCACATAAAAAAGGCACGAACTGAGATCGGAGGGAATATAACAACGCATTTTTTGATACGCAGTTAATTCCTAATTACAACGGTTTACCTTAAGCACACCTATTTTTCATCCCTTTCATAAGTTCACCTTGTGTGTCTCGCATAGGAACGAGGTATTCTTGAAGTACAAAAATCTACTTGCCTAACACTATGTGGAAGAAAGATGCCACCGAAAACAACAAAAGTTTTTTTTTATAAGTCCCTGAAACTTCGCGTGCCTTAATGAGCACCTACCACGATCAGACCAAGCACGGGATCGGTATCCTTATTTTTTCGGTGAGCACTTAGGAAAATGGAACTAATTTCGTCCACGCACCTCGAAAGGGAGGGAAAGAATGGTGGAGAGCGAACATCAGCGCGTCACACGTGAGAGGTGTCGGAAGTGCGCGACATGCAATTAGCGATCCATATTTTGTTAAAAATCCGCCACCGGCAATGGGCACTTAAGGTGCACTCACATTGGCAAGGGATAAATCAAAAGGGAGTGAGAAGGTAGGACGACGCCGACAGAGAGAGCACCGACGTAGGAAAAAAAAGTTTAAAAATCGAGATCCCCGTCTATTTTCCCGATCTCTATTTACCCAGGCCGCACTTTCGCTCCCCACGATTCATCCCTAAGGTCGAGAACCCTGAGGGGGAGAGGATGGGTTTTTTTTTTTGAACTTCTCGTCAGGGCACATGAGTGCCTACGGGGGAAGAGAGAGGGAGGGGGGGTCCTCATTGTGAATTTTAATTTTGTTTACCCTGCCGGGCCCCTTTTGTCTCCTGAAGTGAGGCGTGAAGAGAGGTGAGAACAGAGGCAGAGAGAGAGAGGGGGGGGGCTGGGGAGGCAGCCCAGTGATGTTGGCCGTTGGCATCGGCGATGCTGTCACGTCGAGTAGAGCCGGCCGCTCTCTATCCCAGAGAGAGACGGAAGAACGCGCGACGACAGCCTTGACGACTGATGAGAAATGAAAAAGAAAAATAAAAGAAAAACGACGAAAATGACCCGCTCTTCCACCATCATCCTCTCCGTCACCGGAGGAATGGAAAGGGAGTCAGACAGAGAGAGAGAGACGTATGTGCCGTCATGCATAGAGTGCCATAGACCTAGAGCGTAGACGGCGACGACACGCCCATATCCCACTAACGCACCTTTCACCGTGTCGACGGCCGCCTCGAATTAAAAAAGAATGGCGACGACTGCTCGCCTCGTGAGTTAAAAAAATGGATGAGTGCCAGTGGTAATGCACTAGAGGTACAAATGCACGCGGTGTAATAATGGCGGTGAACAAAATAGAAGAGCTAATCACAGGCGTAGACTAACTTTAAGAATGATTCGATGATAAGAAATATTTTGATGGAACGGATAGGAAAATATTCATAAGTACAGATTTTATGCTGAAAATTTAAGATAATCGATGACGGATTTGGCTTCACTGTGGAAAATTCCGATGTCAGTCGGCGAAGAACTACCTACTTACCTATATAGATAAATACCATGTAACTCATTCAGGATTGAAAAGAGATGTGCCATTGATAGTTCACAGGGTCAGCTTGTTCACATCCATCATAACTCAGCAAGAAGAAAGTGTATAATTGAGTCCAATGAAGCACTCATGGCTGCAAGCACTCATGTTTTCAATCATCATAAAATGATTTACAGTAAAAGAAAAATATATTGACTTTGCTACGAAACATTCTCAGCCTTGATCGAAAGTACGCATTCTAAAGCACAAGCTCTGAGAAGGAAGCTAACTACTACTTATATCTTAATTATAACACATTTCCCATTATTGCCTACCCTTTATGTTGCATTTGAAACAGAAAATGGGGAAATCTAACAGTTTACTGGAGTAACGGGCCAGGAAAGAGCGTGACGCATATATTTTCACTGTTGGTATAAAAGATAAACGAAAAAAGTAACCTCGGTACACCAGAAAATGATACTAACTGTTACAAATGTTACAATTACTAACTGTTATCAAAAACGTGCGTTTAAAGGGGTAGTGTGACGCCACGATGGGGGGTTTTGAACAATTTCGACGAAAGGTATGAAATAAAAATATTTAAAAATCGCCATAAAACCAGAGATGCACGGGCCCCTACAAAGTGATTTACGATCCATTACACTAAATATGCACTCAAACCATTAAAATGCTTTCACACGACTTAAGAGCTGCCGAATGTACAAACGGAAAATGAAATCTGGGGTAATATACCATGAAATTCGAGAAACTTCGACTAACATCACAAAAACGCCCTAGAGCAGGAAAAATAAGAAAATTAGAATCCTAAGCTCGTCATGATATTATTGTCAAAGCCCATCAAATGATTTTTATGCACTAACATTTAGAATTGAGTAACATTTCGACATGCGATGAGAACTGATGTCAA
The DNA here is from genome assembly GCA_963573305.1 of Pyrrhosoma nymphula. Classification (NCBI taxonomy): domain Eukaryota; kingdom Metazoa; phylum Arthropoda; class Insecta; order Odonata; family Coenagrionidae; genus Pyrrhosoma; species Pyrrhosoma nymphula. Next base: position 144,123,145 of record OY754327.1, on the reverse strand, counting down.
CCTAAAAAGTGAAGTTGAAGATTGTCTGTTTCAAGAGATGATCATTATTACCAGATCCTATTTTTAAAGTTTTAATCTTATAATATTCCAATATCATAATATTTGGTATTTTTAATTATTTGAGGAATAAATACACTTTTGAGAAATTATATTCGAAGAAAACATGAAACACTTGGACCGGATATTTTAACAGCAAAAACCTACGCGTATAATTAAAGACACGATGTTCGCATTACTTTTTCATATGCATGGAATGAGACTCGTGGGATCTCATTTTCAATTAAAAACTAAGCAGCTTAAAAAAATTCCACCAAGATATTTTTATAACGGTACCACCAGTGTCTTCACACAGGTGACCTAAAGATGTCACCAATGTGATAAAACCGGGTGTATCGTAATTAAATACTATGGAAAATACTAATACTAATGGAAATCTCAAAGTTTTTAATTCATAATAGCTACTTTTTGCCTGATTATCACAATAATCCTAATAGTCATAGAGCAAGAATGAAAGCATTTTTCATTCAACGTCATAGACACAACCCATTCGAATATCAATTCACGATATGGTACCCATAATTGACCAAAACTAAAGCCAATGTCCCACAGTTAACCTTCTTTCACAAAAAAATGATCTGAAGGGTTTGAGTATCATGTGACAGGCTGATATCGAATAAAATATTATTTTATCTAAATTTCGTCAAAATTTTGGATCAAACATAATTTGATCAAATAAGATTGAGGCGCTTCTAATATTTTGACCGAAGAGCCAAACACAGAGAAGATAAATTCAAAAAGGCACACTTTCACTTGTAAACAATGCGGCTCTGAGTCGGTTGGAGCATATTTTGTGTTATTTTTGACCATTTATACATTGAAAGTTTAAAGACTAGCCTTAAAAAAATTGAAAAAAAGGGTGAATCAGAGACCATGAGGTAGTGTTAATTGAAGCTGTGGACCGTCACAACAATTTATATGCTGTCAAGATAACGAAAAATCACAACCATCTGTTGGTCCAATAAAGTCTTTTATTTTTTCCCTGAAATGGACAAATAAGTCTCGTTGCTGAGATCAGATTTACACTTAATATCTCCTTTGTAAACTACTTGCTTTCCGATCTAGTTTACAATAAATGAAGTCTTCTACCCCTCGTGATTACAATTGAAAGCGCATTAGAGAGAAATCTAGTTGCAGATTCTTGAACTGCGCAAAATGTCCTCAAATATTTTAATAAAACGTTCCGCGTGTGCCAATAAGGTAATTGGAGTGACATATTTCCCTAGTCATAATAGAGACCATATTCGAATTTTATTTTTTTATTTCAACGCCTTTATATGAAGAAATATTGTAATATTAATGGCGCAAAAATATAGTAATATGTTAAAAATTCTCAGTAATTAAATAATTATATCAACTACATAAGTCTCTAACTTGACTAATTTTTTCACACAGTACGGTGATAACGCCTTCACAACAGGCTTTTTTGCGATTCTGTAAAAATTACTGCGGTGAGTAATTGATTAATTTTCATAGATAGTTGAGAAGACATACAAACTACAAACCGTTAGTTTTTGTGACGAAATCTAGGCATTGAAAATTCCTAATTTTTTCAATATTCTCTCCCCGTGGAGTACACAGCCGTAATCTATCCCATGTAAAACATCTTATATTTGTTGGCAAATTGCTCGAAAAGTAGTTCGTGAAGGGGTTAATATTTTGCTATCATTGGAAAGATGATTTTTTTTTCTTTAAAATGAAGTAAAATTCATCAAATTCTAGGTGAAGTCATATCTCGCTCAAACTACCTTAAGTCAAAATGTTCTGAAAATCTACTAATTTTACAAAATGTACTTGAGAAAAACTTTGACCGTCAGGGTCAGGGGAAAACAAAGGAATGGCAAACAAATAGCTGAATCTATCTGACAGTAAAACACATGCACACTGGTAAGCCTATCTAATTACCATCGAACTTTCCCCTAGTGTACGAGAACATATCATATTCCCACCACGTAACAGGATGCTCTGAGGTTACATTAGCTCTTGCATTTCCTTGTTGCCCTGGATTTCGTACAAAAACATGTTTACCATCATGATGCCAAAGACATACCATTTTAAGAGAACGGGAACGAGCTGGGTGGTATGGTAACATACATATATTGTCTAGAGCGCAACCTGCTACTACACTGCCACATGAAGACCTCAGAAATGTTTTCTTATGGTTTTCAGGGTCAATACCACATGTGAGTCCACATTTATTCCATCCACCTCGCCAGATGTGAACACAACGGCATATATTAAAGCTGCAGAAGTTGTTTTCACGTCTAAATATTTGCCGTCTGCATAAATAAATCAATACCACTATTCCGGAGGGCTTTATCTAATTCCCAATAGTGACACGCGGAACGTTACAGCGTCGAGGCTATTCCCGCGAGACGAGTAAACCCTCAGAACAGAAGTGGCATGGAGAACAAGGGACTTGCGTGGGAAAATGTGGTCGAAGCGGCCAAGGGGAGGAAAGAATAGGAGGGAGCACGCGGGGCTGGGAAAGCAAGCGTTGGGCGCGAAGGATGAGGACCGTGGGTGGCAACCGGGAGCGTACACACGACGCTTAAATGAGATATCGATGTGCCATTCGTTCGTATTCATTCCCACTTAATGCCACTTGCTCGTTAATAACGGATCGACGAGGGCTCGGCGCTCCAAAAAAATAAAGCTGCGACAGGCGGTCGTCAAACGCTAGAAATCCGCAGGAAGAGGAGATAACATGGGGACGGGGAAAGGGAAAGAGGAGGGATCTAGAGAGGAGGAAAAGGATTGGCTCGGAAATGATTAAGAAAATTGGGTGCAGGGGCTTAAAAAGTGGTGTGTGAGGAAGGAAGGGGAGGAAGATAGGTGACGAAGGAAAGGGAAGAAGGGGAGAAATGCGGGTGCGACAGAACGAGAGGATGACCGGATAAGAGAGAGCGGTAAGAATAGAAGAAAACAAGGGAGTTAAAAATTAGCAGGAGGCGGCAAGCCTTTATAAATATATATGTATATATACATTATATATATATATATATATATATATATATATATATATATATATATATATATATATATATATATATGGGGAGAAGAAAGGAAGGAGAGTTCAAGATGGGATATGAAGGATCGATTCCGAAACGAGGTAATACATCAGTCAATTCTGGGTAATAACCTACTGAATAATCGATATATTTAAATCCACGGATGGCGTTCATTGACCGATAACCACGCCTCCTTAGAAATCACTTCCCATTGCTAGAGACGAGGGAACATTTTACATTTACAACTACATTCCTCAAAAGTGAAATCAGAATGAAGTTATCCATAAATGAATTGGAATAAATGAAACCACACCATTCATCTTCACTTATTTTGCCGGTTTAGAGAAAGTGGGTTGGTAATACTCGGTTGGAGGATAACTTTATGATGATAGTTTTCTTGAAGATCTTTGCTTGATTACATACATGAAAAATGTTCACGACTAAGACCCTCAACACATGGAGCTACTCAACGAAAACGTTACTGGTTTGTGACTGAAACTATAAACAAATAAGTAAATGGTTAGAGACTTGGCTTCACACACAAAGCAACTCTTTAGCGACGGATTTTGCTCCACTCAAGGGCTAAGTTTGGTGCGGGTAGGTGAATGCCTATCTAGGCACTGCATAACGTGAAGTACCGACTAGATATTGAAGAGACGAACAGTTCACCCATATCTTAAAATGAACATTCACCGCAGGTTATTCGTAGCAGCAAAAGATCTTGAAATATAGAGCTTTATGGCTAGAGCTATTGGGCCGTTTTTAAATATCCTCCACGAATTTTATGATGAAAACTTGTTTATTGAAAATTGATAACAACAAAAAAACATTCTGCAATGCTGGTAAACTTAAGACGCTAAACTCATAAGTGACCTGCAGGGTTAAGTCGCCTGGAACTGATCATTAACTAATTACTAACGGGTTACTAACTGGTAGCGCCGTATGACGTATTCCACTGTATTACATAGGAGGTGACTCCCAATTGATGGGCAAGAAACTCACGTTACCAGTCAGTTTCTAATGAGTAGCCCCGTGAGTAGACGGCATTAGCAAAACAAAGTTAAAGATCAGTCAAATGGAAAAGTAAAATGAGAAAAATATACAAAACAATAATTAATGCTGGTAATGATTGTTGCAAAATGGTAGGCTAGTGTGCTTAGAAACTGCCTTTTCACGTCGGCTATTTCCACTATAAGAGGGCTTATAAACAATCTCGAAAACATAACTACGGGATAACGAAGCACCGGTAAAAGAATCAATTTTTTTCAACGAACAATTACGTTCACTGAGCTTTGAGTAACGCATTCAGAGTAAGTGAGGCAGTGGAGAGCAAACAGAATTTTAATACACAAGAATTATCTGGAAAGCCGATGACAGGCTCTGAGCATAAAAAAGCGAGAGTGCGATATTAGATTTTCCCTGAGAACGTATGACACAAGGTTCACACACAAATGATTCCTAGCAATATCCTGCCCCAGATGGGAAAATAATCCACTGGCAAATGACTCGAGCGTCAACAACTTTCACGGAAAAATTTAGGCCACAAACTGAAAAAAATGGAAACGATGACCGACCAAAAGCAAAAAGGGAAAGGGCTTGAAAACTATCAAACCGAGCAAAAAGATTGCTTTTTCATGAACAACATGCCGGAGATAGGAGAAGTAGTGCGGTGAAAAAGAAGCAAAAATGAAAAGGGAGAGTGCGCGATGGAGGTTCGAGGGGAAGTTGGGGAGAGGGAGTGGGATGAAGGGGGTGGAGTGGGCGTAGGAGAGGGTGAGGAAGGGAAGGGGGATGCTGGAGAGGCGGGTTGGTGGTAGAGAGGGGAGCTGTATTGACGGCTGTCGGCCCGCGAGGACGGCGAATGAGAATTTGTGGTTATTTGAAAAGTGCCGAAGGCAGGCGACAACTTCTGTTTTTAATAAATAAATGCGTCCCGGGTAGGGGTAAAAAAAGAGGAACGAGGAGCAATTCGGTCGCTGAGGTGGGAGTGTGGAGAGCGGACGATGCGGAGGAGAAGGTAAAAAAATAGACGAAGAGGAGGAAAAACAGAGAGGATGGCAGAACACTGAAAAACGAATAGATATAACAATGGAGAATGAAATGACCAATAATAATAAGAGCAATGCCAGAGTAAGAGGATTTAGTCGGTGCGCTGGTTAGGGTACAAATTTCTATCCTGAGGTTTCGGCAGTGTTAAAGATACTTCAGCGGAACCTAGATCTCTGCTTGGGCACTATGCGGACAGCTATTCAAGTGCAATACTCCCGTCTATCGGATGGAACGTCAGTTGCGGATGTCCTTGGCATCATTCCGTTAAGACAAGGCTAGCGCCGATGCCGGGTTTCTCTCCACCCATTATTCACTACCCAAGTATTACTTCACTTAAAAATCCCACACAAATAAACTTGATTGTCGGGAACCTTCACTACTGACGAATCAGCCAATGAAAGACGAATAAACATTTAATACCCAAATGTATTCCATAAAATGATAGTTGTAGGTATTCTGCCAATTCCGTGGTATGAACAGACCACCCTATTGCTTCCTCACCTTTTGAGAGTTTTCTCTAAGGTCACGGCGAGCGAAAATGACCGCTTATGATAGACGGAAAGCGAGAGTAAGCGGATAAGCTTCACCCTTACTAATTCTTTCCCCGAAAGCCGCCCTCCAATCTAACCATATTTCTCCTTCCCTGCGTGAAGCCACCGCACATCGTCGTCTCTAGGAAGCAAGAGGATTCAAAAGGGGAGAGTGTGGTATCCGTGCAGCAGCAAAGCCGGTATGTGAGCGATGGCAGCCCAAATCCCTGAGCGCCATAAATTTCGGGTTTTCGCGATTCCCAGCGATGGAAATTCGGGTGTTGGGTTGTGCATCCGGAGGCATCGAGATTTTTCCCGGACATTTGTGCGCCCCGAGGGATTGAGGGAGTATGGAGGGAAAGTGGGGAAGGAGGGGAACAGTCGAGTCGCGGAATAGTAAGGGCGAGAGAGGGACTGGAAAAAAGGAACAAAAGCCAATTCTGTCACATGAATTGTTAAATCCCACGCCGATGATAGAAGCGGAGATAAAATGGACTGAGAGCGTAAAGGGGTGATTTTGGTAATGCTATTCTCAGCGAAAATACCTAAGCCATTTCAGCGTCAGCAGGCCTTGGATTCTCTTGATCTTGTCAAAATAGTTTATAATTTAAAAAGCCGCCCAAGAACAGCTTCCAGAAAAGAATTCCACAGCAAAAAAATTTAGAAATGACGAAGTTGTGCTCCAGATGAAATAGCACAAAATGAAACGTAAAATTCCAAGGAGTACGATAAAGGGAGGTACTAGAGTCGGAAAAGGTGGAGACTGCATAAAACAAAATGAATAAAGGGAGAGGCAATTTACACTCACCAAATAGAGGTGTTTAGCCAATTAAAAACTTGATTCAGTTCAATTTCAAGCATACATATCTAAAAAAATAAGTCTAAACTGACAAAAATAAATTTGATTTTGGAAATGTGCCACATTTCTCTTCCACTATGGAGCAACTGGAAAATCATAACAGTAAGGCATATAGAAATGGGCTCGATTTACAATTAAAACATTAACTAGTCAGCAGAGGAATAACAAAAATTTGAGCTCATGAATCCCAAAATGTCTGCATACTTCTCCATCGGATGCCAGTCTCAGCACAACTTTGTTCACCCTTTGTCCACTATTCAGCGGCGGAAACTGGTGACAATACTACGAATAATTTCATTCAAACAAGCCTATTAGCTTCGGGTATCTAAAATAAGTTCAGCGTTGACTTCTTTGCGGTTACCGAACGAAGCCAAATTCCAGCAGAAAATTTAAGCAAGTAAAGGATGGAATGGAGTGGGCCATAACGATGTCGCGGAATGACACCTCCACGTATCATAGTAAAGGCATATCAAATTACATCACATTTACAAAATTTTTAAACATAATGAGTAGTAAATAATGCTGCACCCGCAATAGCAAAGAGGCCTTTTTCCGACTTAACTTGCTATTTATATATCCTCATTTACAAAATTATTAGAGAAATACTGAGGGCAATTATCCAACATTTAACTTTCGAACATCCCATAATTCTCATTTATAAGCCACGGTCTATAAACGGGTAAGTGAATGGATAAAGACACACAAGTATAAAGATACTTTATACAAATTTTATACAAAGCGTAAGCTAGACTAGCAAACTACAAGCGTCTGATACCTTACCCCGATCTGATAGTCCACCGTGACATAGGCCAGATATACAATGCAGCACATATACACGGTGTGATAAAAATTTCTGCTGCATCCACCACAGTGAAATACACTAAACATATGTCTATAAAAATGATAATTAGCTGATTACAGCTATCCGTAACTTACAAAATGGGTTTTCTTAATTCCAACTGCCAACTTGCAAGACGGGAAACTCACCTATGAAGAAAAAAGAAAACATATTAAAAACTGATTTTATGCTGCTGTAGATTTCGGTATCAAATGGATCTAAAAAAAAAGGCTCTATAATGCCATTTAAATCATATATTGATAACAGATTAAAAAAAACATGAGACCAGATGCGACTCGAGAAGAAAGGTAGATATGATATCCAGATTACATCAGTATTCAGACGAAATAAAAGTTACGAAGGCATCTCAATCACAATGAAGGGGAAGAAAGACGATAATCTGCGAAATAGCATTTCATTACACCAAAAATCATCATATTTCACATTCAATATATCAAAATCTGTCTCTGTATAGAAACGCTCATCGCTTACAAACTTAAGTACCATAGTCTAGTTTCACACGCAAACGGCTCTAAGGATAGACTTAAAAACATGAAAATTGGCATAAGAATATTCTTCATGCTACGATTCAAGTATTACTCGCCTTTTAACCAATTATGGTGATGGAGCCAATGATTTTGAAAGGTCTTGAAATATTTGCATTTTTCACTAGCATAACATAGCCTTGATTGCGACAGAAACGTAGCTCGTTGGTAATCGTCCACAATCATAAGGAAGGCATATCCAATCTCTCTCGTGAATAATTTATTTTATTTTCAACCATCTTCCCATGAGTTATGCATTTCAATTTCTTTCACCGGGTAGCAGCTTTAATAAGCATAATATTAAATATGTATCACGGTAATTTAAAATAATACAAATTTAAGGCTAAAGTCAATGACCGGGCAGATGAATTATTCTCAAGAAATTTAAGGTTGCTCAGCCAGACGCGATGTAATCAATCCTGATACAAAACAAGATCCCGAAATGAAGGGAAGGAAATGGCTGAGAAAGAACCAAAATTCGTACTTCACCACCAATTCTTTCTCTTGAGGCCCAACTTCGTAATCGGATGCCATGGCTGCCAAGAGGCCCTTTCTCCGCTTTAATGAACATTAACGACGTAACTGACATGGAAGGTTTCCCAGCGACAACTCCGCGTCCCTGGATTCCGAAAACAAAGCAAGCATTTTCGCAGATCGACGAACGCATGCACGTGGACAGGAATCCCTAATTTCCGCACCTTCTCTGCCATCGACGAAACAATGCGACGCGCCCTGAATGCTCCGGGGGAGGAGGGGGGGTGGAGAGGAGGGGGGAGAGGAGGAAAGCGAGGATGCGAGAATCAATCAACCCCGTGAAAACGCCAATTAGTCGCTCATGCGGAGGAAAGCTGGTTCAGACATCGGAGAGAGCTTCCTTCTCCTCCTGACCCTCGCCCTCACATCCCCCTACCTGCAACGGGGATGGGAGTGTGAGGGCTCCCTTGTGAAACCGACGACAAGGGTGCAAATCCTCGGAGAGTCACCGGAGGAGGCGATAAGAGAGTAGATATCCATGTGCGTAGCCATGTGGAAGCAACTACGGCGAGCACGGTTGCCGGAAAAACAAGAAACCCTCCATACCTTCCCATAAACGTGTTCTAAAATCGCCCCTGCCCCCTGACCCGAACTGAAGTCACTTGGACCATTTAGTATAGGAGGGTAGGTTGGTTATTATCATTGGTGACCTACCTGTTAAGGTAGATTTAGACGAGCAAGTACCACTGAAAATTCACTTCTACCTTATAACGCGATACCATTCTACAGCTAGGCATACATCTACTTTCCATTCCCTCCTTAGAGTCTACTCTTTATCTTCTCTTTCTCTATCTATCCCATACCATAATCCCATCTATAGCGGCCTTCCGCGTCTTATCTTCCCTCATTAGTATGGCAAGGGTAGGGATATTTGAAGAACGGAGGAAGGGTGGAGAGAAACCCGGCGCCAGCATTACTATAATTTTAACGAAATGCGCCAAGGGGTCCATAGTTTAACGTTCCATCCGACGGAACTACACTTAAAGTGCTCTCCACATAGCACATCCAAGTAGTGTGCCGTGTGTCCCACAGTACGGCACTTTTGAAGGTCCGCGCCATTTTTCTGAGTTCCGCGTAGGAGGCGCTGGGGGAGACAGGATTTTCGTGGCTCATCTCCGGAGGGAATTTTTCTGGTGACCTTATGACGAAGTTCGCTCTCAGACGACCGCAAGACACAGTGTAGACTAGTGTGTTCAATTTAAATTGTGTGTGGTGACTTTGCACATCCCCGTTTATACGCAGTGTGCCTCTCTGCACGTATGAATCTTTCTTTAATATATTATTATAGGTATGTCTTCTGAGAGAATTACTAAAATTAATTAAGATGCGCTTTGAAAAAAGTCACTAGTTAATCCATGGGTACGTTTAGGTAGGGAGATTAGAATTCCAAAGAAAAATTTCCAAGACTGCCGGGATGCAAACCCGGACTTTCGGGGTGGGAAACAAGTACTCTAGCCAAAGCACCCAACACCTCCTTCCCCAAAAAATCCCCCCCTTCCATCCAGTAATTTCCTCAGCAGCACCCCTTTCGTCGTAATGATCGAGAGCTCAGGCATCCGCGGGATTTGCAACCCTTTGCGATGGAAGGAAGCGGAGTGTCAGAGAGTGAGAGAGAGGAGGAGGTGAGGCAATGCCATGGTGACCATCTGGCGCGGGTCCCGACAACAGACACGCACACAAAGCCAGAACGAACGCACCGGCGCCAATAAGAAGAGTAAGCGCAGGCGGGAGTAATGGACATAGAATGAGAGGGCGGGGAGGGGAAGTGGCGGAGGGTACTGAGGAGGCAGAGCTGGGAGTAATGAAGCAGCAGAGCTATAAAAGAGGGACCATCAGCGAGGAGGAGAGGTAGTAACGGGAGTGAACGGGGTAGGATAAGGTCTGGAATTTGGGCGGTTTAGCAGAATCGGCATGCGCATGAGTAGGTATTGGGGAAGGAATAATCAAACAAGATAATAACGCCACGGATTAATTAGCGCTTAGGGATGAGGAGAAAAAATCCCCCCAGAGGCTGCTCTAATCAAGCAGGTGAGGTGGCTCGCGCATTATCCCAGGTGCTCGCTCCTTAGTTCCACCATAAAGAGGGGAAGGGGGAGGCGATGGTGGGAAAGGGATAGAGGAACTTTTTCTGAAGAGCGGAGCGACGACCCGCGATTAAATTCTTTACGGCCCACACCGATAAAACGATGAAAAAACAATTTTAACGCGTAGATGAGTCCGACGATAAATATATGGCACGCCAAAATATTAAAATATTTTAAGTTCACAAAAACCACAGGAAATCGAGAAAGAAACTCAAACATTAGGATGGTGTTGCAATTTTAGCTTAAACGCAGTGTATTTGACAAAAATACAGGCTAACACGAAAGGAGAAGATTAATAAAATATCAAATTTAGCCCACATTTTGGCTACGGAAATTGACATACGCCCCAGTGATGTCCGAAAGGAAATGAGACAAATTGCGTTCTAAAAAAGAACTGAGAGCTAAAGAGACATACAGGAACAAAAACTAGCAGTATTGTAACAAAAAACAAAACATTGCAGCAAAGCAGCAAAAAACATTGACCACGACGGTCCGCGGTAGCCAGGTCTGTAAACACAGCGGCCTGGCAACACCAAGGTCGTGGGTTCGCATCCAGCCTCAATAAAAGATATTGTGTTCGTCTTATCATTAAGATCTTAGATCGAGCGACGAAAAAAAGTTAAATCACACCTTAGCCGTTGACTCACAACGCAAGTCAATGGCTAAATTAATCCCCACATCGGTATTCACTTTCTGATAGTATGGTTTATGGGTGAAAATAATTCCCGAGTGAAAATAGTGTTTCCGCTGCTGAAAAATGAATTAGCAGTATTTTATAGAAATTCAAGCCTGAAACTCTTTCCTATGAGAAATAGTAGAGCTGTAAAAGCAAAACATAATGCATACACAAAGCGATAAGCCTAAATTTTAATAGAGAGCAACAGTTATTAAGAAACAGTATGTAATAGCAGAGTTAAACGACGCCAACTGCCAGATACAAACTCGATAAGTGGGCGTGAGAAAAGTGCTGGGAAACCGGAAGACGGAAAGTGAAAAAGAAAAGAAGGAGAGGTCGGGACGGTGTAGCTGGACGGGATAAAGAGGGGCAGACACGGCGACAAGGGGGCGGAGAGAAAAGCATTTCCTCCGCGGAATGAACGGGGGAGTGAGGAGGGGGGAGGGAGGAAGAGATGGGGAGGAAGAGTGGATAGAGGGATGAGGGAGGGAGGGAAAGAGTGAGAGATGAAACGGAAGAACGAAGGATACGGATGAGGGCACATTCTACGGGGCCAGCCGCGATAAATCAACGGGGCTCTAGTATTGCGGCCTGCAGAGGCGAGAGAGAGAGGGGCCACACACACAACAATGCGGAGGGGAGGGATGAAGAGAGAGAGCAAGAGAGTAAAAGAAAAAAGATAACGGGGAAGGTCAAGGGTGGGGGAGCGAGAGAGGGAGGGGCGGGCAGAAATGAGGGAAGGGAGGAGAGGTGCGGTAGAATCTTTAAATCTTTCTCCCTTCCCCCCGCAATGTCTCTCTCCTCCCAAGCGAGACGCCACCGTATGACCCGACAACAATGGGAGGCATTTGTCCTCATCATGAACACACGGGGCGGGAACTAACGCACTGACTAAAGAGGGAGGGGTGGGTGGATGAAGAAGGGGGTGTTATGTCGTTCGCGTGGGAGGGTTGGACGAATGGGCGAGACCACCGCTGAAACACGGTGTAGTGCACCACCCTACTCTCACCCTCAATCCCGCCCCTGCATCTCCAGCATTCTCTCAATGACTGCCATCATTAATTTTTCGCCTTCCCCCATTTCAACCATTACACAAAAGGGGAGTAAATGCCATTACAAAACAGTTGGCTAATATTATCGCACATTGCCTTTAAGGCGTGCTCAGTATACGGAGCTTAAGATCCAAAAGAAGTCTCGATTCAGCTCGCTCACTTCCCCCATACCCCCGACCATCAGGCATCCGAAAGCCCTCGAGCATTACCTACAGCAGCTCTGGGTTGCGAAGTGATTATTTCCGGAATCTCTTCCGCGTATCACTAGGAAGATCTCGATTTTCAGTCAACAAAACAGCTGCAAAATTATATCAAAGCCTTTGCTTCTTGCATAGTCGCGGAACTGGAATTTTTAGGAGCTCCAGTAACTACGGCTACATAACACCTTCTAACCTAAGACCTTAATCGAAATAAAAAATACGCATTCTCGAAGCGAAGTTCACAACCGCTACGCAAGGGGTTACCAGGCCGGAGCGTCACAAACCTGACTACCGCGGCTCTCACTGCCTTTTGTCATACTTTAATACCAATCACACAAAACATTCAAGTGCGAAGGAGATTTTGGCAAAAGATACAAAATGTTTTTTGTTTAAGATATTGTGGTAGTGTCAATAAACAAACACATAACGAATTCTCTTTTCGACACGTTTCTTGTAAGTTGTTGAACGAGAAGAATCTTCCACGAGACGATAAAGAGGCGGGGGAAAATCATACACAGCGGCTTCCAAAATTTTAAGATTCGGAATATCGAATTAGAAAAAGCAAAATGACGCGAGAAAGGAAACTTATAGCCAAGAGATAATCATGAGGTATTATAAAGATGAGATTACAAAATGTACCAAAATTTTCTGATTTCATCAAAGGGAAAGTAAATAACTTTAACAAAAAATACAAGAATTTAAAAAGTTAGAATGAAAAAATTAAAATAAATATGTATTAAATAAGATATAAACTATTATTTAGAATCATTTAATTTTTCTACGGGGCTATAAAGTCATCAGTTTCGCCTAAGAGACTGGCAATAAATACTAGTGAGAATTTACACAACTTTTAAAGTTTCACGAAATCATCTTCTTCAGAGAAAGAGAGCGATTCCTAACCCATAGATAACGACAACACGTTCTAAGCAAATTACGAGGAATGGATTTGGTCTTACTCTCTTTCAACTAGTAGCACAAAAAACTATATAATCCAAGAATATTAGGACTTTTTTCGTTCACTGGAGAATGATGTAGTATCTTTTTTGTCAGGTCTGCGAAATTTTAAAAGCAATATTCTTAGAATTCCTGCAGTCGACTCAAATATGAAAGTATCTACAGAAGTAAGACGAACTGTTTCCCAGGCGAATAACTGGCAGAAAAAGGCGTTAAATATAACATTTGACTGACTAACATTTTCTTTTACATTTAAGAAGAAATATTCCGACCCAACAGATCAACAGGGCTGCCAGCGAGTAGATTACAAAATTCATTGAGAAAAGTGAGAGTCGTCTCCAAGAAAAGTGAGAAAAAAGTGAAATTTAAAAGTAAAAAGTGAGTAAATAGTGACGATATTGAGGAACATTACTAAAGAATAGCAGCAATATTTTGAGTTGGGAGCCATTGATGAACGTATTCTACGTACAAACTCCATACTGTAAGTGTAGTCGCGTGATTTTGCAATTTGTACGTCAACACGAAGATGTTTCAATGAGCGGAATGCAGAAACAGCGTAGTAAATATTGAAATGAATATAGCACAATAAGGAAAAGTATTATTTACTGATAAACAAAGACCGGAACAAAAGATTTTCCCGAGTCGTCAACAAATAGAATGTAAACTGGTAACATAAAATGAATTTATATTATAAATCAGGATGTAAATAAACTAATAAAGCATAGACAAAGATAAGACAAATTACGTCATCAAAGAATTTCACTAATGGGCAACATCTCCAAATTAAGAGATTTAATTCAGATACGCATAAACAAATACTGACTCAATTGACGAGAAACAAAAGATTTTCTCGAGTCATCAATGAAGAAAACAAACTGAAAATATAAAATACATGTATGTTATAATCAAGGACTGAAACAAAGCACAGACAAAGACAAGTCACTTAAAAATTCAGCTGACAGTTAATCTCTCTTAAACTGGATCAGGATCATCTGCATTCTCCATGTCGTCCCGCCACCTTTTTCCATGATTCTGTAATAGCTTTGCCAAAAGGGAGGAAGTACGCTTCTCAACATTCTTTCTTCTGGAAGTTGACTTCTTGAAAATGAAAAATGACCCTCAACATCTGCACTTCCATGAGCCATTGGAAGGGTGGCCTTAACGACTTTGGTCACGAGTAGATATTTGAGCAGATTACAGAAGTCCTTCAAGTCAAATATTTGGGTCCAATCGCCAATTCTCATACTAGAATCGAACCGCGGTAGATTTTCCATCTGTAAAACTTACCATTCATCTCGGAGCGCGTCATCTTTGATACCACGATAAAGCTGCACCATTTTGTGCACCACTACAATGCTGCATAAACTTCTGCTTTATTTTATTTTCTGTCGCTGGATGCATTCTAGATGTTTGGCATCTAATACCTTCAACAAAATGGATTTTTCTAACAGATTACATGCCGAAGACTGATAATGTTTGCGAGCATTAGTGCAGAACACCAGAATATCTCTGTCAAAACATCTGCTCTTTTCCAAAGACTGACAGCATTCTCTCCAAAGTCAACTTTATCGGTTTCAACAAAATTTTTGGTATCGTTGGTATAACAACGTTCAAAGAGTCTTTTTTGTTTTTGATTAACTTATCTTACAGTATCGACTTAATAACAGAATGAAAATATTTGACACTTCCTCATACAAAACATGGACCATTGCCTGTTCCACTTGAAAAATGTTTGAAAACCGCTCAAACAGTTTCACACTGTACACTATAAACGCAATTTGTGCAGGGAATGTCGTGATTCTCAGGGCACTAGCTATTGCTTGGTAACACTTAGACTGTAAAGACCTTCTCAGAGATTTTGTCATTTGATAACACTTTTTAAAAAGAGTGGGTGAGTGCTGGCCACTGTTCCAATAGTCTCTCGGCTATCGACCCCAACGTGTCCTAGCTCCAAAGCACATGCTTCCAAACCCCATGCTTAGGGTCTTTCTTCTCCTCTTACGATTGCTCATAGACCTCGAATCGGCTAGGCTAGGCTAGAAAATTGTGGACTAAAATAACAACGTCTGACACCTCCGAGTCAAATTGACCAAACATATATATGAACAGATCCTACGGCTCCGTCGTAAGAAGAGGCGGAATAAAAAGCCTCAATACACTTCATAGCCCATAGCAGTTCCACCCTATAAGAGCTACCCTTCTGTGTTGCAATCTGCAACACTGGAACAGCGGGGAAGATGGTATTCACGACTGCTGACGAGCTTGTCCCCGAGTCCGTGGATGTAGTTGGTAGTAAAGGGGGTCCTTTGGTGAGAACCAGTTGACATGGATTTAGCTTGTCTACGATGCAACTCCAGTGCTTTGCCGTTTTGACGTGTTGGTAGAGCGCCTGCGACCCCTTCCGTTCAACCCTGATGATGCATTTGCAAACCCGACAATAGACGAAGGTTTGTTGGGTCCAATAACCGATTTTGTAGCCCAGCGAGTCTTCCTTTTTCAGCCAAGCCTCGATTGTTGAGCACTTTGGTGCCAACATGCGTCCTAGAGGGAGACGTAAAAGTATGTTTCATATGCTATCTACTCGACTAGAATGATAATAGACCACATCACAGACACAGAAAGAAAATAATCACGGTACGCTTCAGTACTTTGCTACAGCATGGCTAGTACGAGATAGTATTGACACATCGATAGTGCAAGAGAGTATTGACACCGGCCGGCTTTCCTCTAGCCGAAACCCTTGTTTGCTTTCCGCACGGCAGTAGCAGCAGGCAAGAGCAAGTCGAGACGCGAGACATGGAGCGACCAGTCAAAGAAAACTTTGTTTTGACTAAACATGATTTCATAATAACTAACAGCATGCATGAATGATACATAGGTCATGCCGGGGAACGTAGTCGGTAAGTCAGAGGAAAAATAAAGATAAGTGCAATCGACAGAAGAACAGAACCGAAATCTGTGAATAAACCTACGAGTTTATAAATAGAGCGAACCTAAGTACAAAACTATGATTAGATACACACATATGCCTTATATTGTGCTTGAAATAGGCATGCCATCGCATCGCACTGTGAAAACAAACCCCACCGGCAAGGGCCTCTATCTTGCCGTCCGAAAGCACTTACGCATGCTTAAAATATCACTAAGATGAGTCTAACACATTTCTCACATACCATTTTAACGTTCAGATTAAAAAAAAATGTCTCAAAAAGTGAGAATAGTGAGCGTTTTTCAAATAAAGTGAAGAACAGTGAAGGTTTTGAAAAAAAGTGAGAATAGTGAGTCCACTGGCAGCCCTACAGATCAATGAACGATACATTACACCGGACCACACCTTTTATTTTTTTCGTTAAAAAAGAATGGCCGGAAAGACAACTTGGATATTCACTCCCTCGGTCAGGATCTCCCACCGTGCGTGTGCTAGCGCGCGAATACACACATTACTACGCCGGTGGAGCGATCAAGAGGAGCAAACCCGCCCGCGACAACATTCCCTCCACACTCGAGAAAAGAATGTCTTCTTGCTTCCATGCTGCTCTGCTCCGAGGAGTGCACCGCATGGGAACCACACGTTCACTCCTAGCTCAACTCAAGCCCACTCACTTGATCTCTCCCTCTTTCTCAGCGCACTCATCCTACCAGTGCAGTGCGGGGATAATGCTGGCCCGCCCCCGTCACATGCCGCTCGCTCACTGCCCCCAACTCACACTATTCCAACGCCGCGTAACATCTCTCCTTCGCCCCCTCCCCCATCCCCAATGGAGAGAAAAAGAAGCAAAGTTGGAGGCGGCCGAGGGAAGAGAGATGCTTCCGCGGATAATGCGATGAATCGAGGATTAGTGGGAGAGGAGGAAGAAGAAAGAGGAGGAGACTATCACTATTGTGTTTTATATAATCTTACTGTCAGCTTATTTGTATATTTCTGCGGCGTACACGTTTTAAATACCGTCCTATCATCCCCTTGTTCATTTTTTGCCATATTCCTCGAGTGGAGGAGTGCCGTTGATTGCATAAGGAAGAGGAGGGGTCGAAGGAGGATTGGAGACAATAGACGGCCATACGAGGAATATGGCACAAAACGAACAAGGGGATGAGAGGACGGTATTAAAAACGTGTACGCCGCGAAAATACATAAAGCTGACAATAACATTATATACAATACAATTGTGATAGCTAAGCAATTTTTCTCTCTTTCACATAGTATTTTTCAACCATCGAAACATTTGCTCATAAGGCAAGATGGAAAGAAACGGACCGGATAATTACTTCTTTCACAACCAATTGACCAAGAAAATTCAGGTAACTCAAACAGATTCTTGGGTGGTAAAGGGCAGAACAATCCTCGCAATTTACTCGCAACTGTGCCACAAAATCTATAAAAATAAAGCAGTAGTTAGCCATTTCTCAAATCAACGAAATGTTAATGAGCTTTCTAGTAACTATTAAAACAACATTCTTCAGCACATCATCCTAGATCAGCAGATATCTCAACTGTTTTTTTTATTATGTCAAACCATTATTACAGTAAAATAATGACAAAATGACCAATCTTGCTTTTGGAGTAAAATACACGGTCTTCGAGTGTACTAAGAAAATTCGTAGCATACGCGACTGAAACAGCCTGTTTTCAATATGCAAAAAAATCATTTAAGTTGTCAAGACGATAGGGAATACGCCATCTAAAAGAGCGTAGGGGTTTTGTATAACAGACGATTAGAGCACACACAGAAGCAACCTGAAATCACAATATCCTTCAGAAATGAAGGTAATTGAAATAAAAATAGGCAATTGGGGAGAAAAACTGCAACTTAGATAATATATCACACCACATTTAATAGTAAAATAGCTAACTCATAGACTGATTTCAATTTTAAACCACAGGGTCAAATTGAAATTCCATAAAAAATAAAAACGGAAGGGCAAAGGAATATGAGACATGGAAGAAATATTGAAAATGCGACGAAAGAAATAGGAAAGTAATGGATGCGAGGAGGTTGTGGAAATGGAGCTGCAAGGCTAGCAGGAACGAGGTAAAGGGATGATCGACCACATCACACCGCTCGATGAAGCGGGGGAAGGAAGTTTTTACTGTGGCGCTTGGGAGCCAAAGGATAAAGCCGCCGAGGTCGTGAAAAAAAGAGGGTCGGAATATAAAAAAATATATACTGGGGATGGAGACTTGGTGGGGGTGGGAGGGGAGGATGGCAGGATGGAAATCGCTGCCAGGCGACAATCCCATGAGGCGCTGCGCGAACACGTGCAAGTGGTCCAAGTAGAGAGAGAGACAGGGATGGACGGGTGCTCGGGGGACAGGGTGCATACGATGGTATTGGGGACGGGGTATCAAGTGAAGATGAGACGGCAAGCGGGCGCATATTACCGGACTCCGGGCAAGGACCCCTCCAAGTAAGATGCGCCCGAAACGCCGCAGTGCTACGACGCGGGCATGGCAACAGGAATTTCATTTTCCCCTTCCAGTCTCCGCCCCACCAAAACAAATGGACGAGAAAACATATACACGTCCGTGAGCCGGCACGCATTCCTTCAGACCTCTCAGACAAAATTTGAGGAAGCAAGGAGGTATACTAACGGGAGCGTTTAATCAATTGAAAAGCTGACGGAGGAAGAATCCTAAAAATGGGGGTCTGGTACGAAGAGTTGACTCGATACCCAAAAAAAATTAGCGTTCCCCTCTCGAACCATGCACAAATGGATAGGAAAGCGGAGCAAAAAAAACAAATACACTCGATAAACTTCCGAGGCACTTCAAGAGTACACATTTTCGCACTCGGATCGTAAAACGGGGGCATAAAATTTACGGTGGGTGGGGATCTAGAGGGGGTAGCTGGGATCCGAAATTAGTATGATCAACGCACAAACAAGGTTTCGGAATGATTTATGACGCATTTAGGGAAAGCTCCATACTTCCTCCTCTCGCGGTTTAGGGCCAATAACAGAAAAAACAGTGATAAAAAACAAGGTGGAGAGAGAGAGTGAGCCAACTGGGAAGTATAGTTACTCGGCGGAGAGGTGGGGCTCTTGGAATCGGAGAGTGGTAGAGAATGGAGGGAGGTAGAGAGAAAGGTGAATGCGTGGGAGTGGAAAGGAGGAGGAAAGACAGGCAGGAAGAGAAAAAGAAGAGGGAGAGGAGGAGGAACAAGGGTGTTAAACCAAGTGGAGTAGCTTCTGTAAGAGGAGCGAGAGATGGGATGTTGTTAGTGATGGGCACATAAGACAGCCTTTATGGAGGTGCTATGGAGAACGTAAATGGAGTGAAAGAGAGGTCGAGCCACATGCTGGCGTGAGGAATATAGGAAAGGATGAAGAGAGGCGTCGGCGAGGCGAGAGGAGGGGTCGTGAGGGTGGGTGGATGGTGGCAATGAGTGAGACAGAAGGACGACGTGGTGGCGCGTGGGCAGATGCATACGGCGAGATGGGACCACACATACACGAGAGTTCTATCCAACTCGCTCGCTCGCTCGCACAAACAGGTCCTAAGGGCAGTCGCGCGTCCATTCTCAAGCCGCCGCGACAGACGTATAAACGCGGCGGAGAATATTCATGAGGTTCGGGGCGCGGAGGAGGATGAGGCTAGTCCGGGAGGAAGCGGCCCGAGACGTACGTGCCGCAGAGGTGGGAGTGGATGTTTGAGGCGAAGGCAGAGGAGGAGGAAGGCCGAGAGATCAGGGAGAGTAGAGGGGGGAGGGGCATTTGACTAATCGAATGAATGATTAATGCTTTACCCCTCACCTTTTGACATCAATCGTCTAATCGGAGACGGGCTAGGAGTGGAGTGGCGAGAGGCGGGACCGGTAGCGGGGCTCGTGGGCGGGTCGGGTTCGTGTCGGCGCTCTGCGGGGGATTCGGGGAGGTGGGGGGGGGGGGGGGAGTGGTAGTGTGGCGAATCCTGAGAGCAGTTGGCGAATTACCGAGTGGGAGGGGACTGGTGAGATGGTGGCACAAGGGAGCGGCATCTTAGGCTGACAACTTGTGCGCTCCCTCGGAAGCGAACGCACGCGGGGCCCGTGGGATAAGCGGCGGGGGTGGAGAAAATCCGATTAAAACGAAGCGGGAGAAAAACGGAGACTCGCAGAGGGATCAGAAAGGGGTGTGTTTCACTTTCTCCCAGATTATTTCTCCAATTATTCACCCCAGGGGGAAGTTGAAAAGTGGGTAAATCACGCAAGAGAAAGAAAAACTCGCAAAATCTTTTTCGCTTGCGAGGAAAAAATCACCACCCCCGGTACATTAGGTACAGTACGAAGCTATAGTTAAAAACGTGTTGAATCGGCCACATTTCAATTTAATGGATAACCAAGAATGTACGTACGCCAAATTCACATTTCTGTTTAAGGCTACAAAAAATAAATACAACTATTACTTCAATTAAAACTAATGAAAACAAAATACAATAAAATAATGCTATCATCAAGTAAATAACACTGTGCAGCTATTGAAGGGATGAATACAGTTAAGGGAAATAAAAGAGGTCCATTCAAATATAGGTTTCAGGATTTCATCTAAAACATTATACAAGAACCAACATTCTACTCGTCCAATGTTATGTTTCAAACATGATGTTATAAATGAAAACGTAATTCTAAAAGAAGGTTTAGGTCAGCTGTCACTTAGCACAAGGCACAATAATGGACGACATTCTCTTTAAAATAATCGCCAAATTAAAAGAAAAATGCAGGGATCTGTCCACGTACCCAGCTATAGATTTCCGAACACCAGCTGAACTCAAACGAACGAACAGAATCGACGCTGAGTAAAAGAGCCAACCTTGGTTTTATAAGACGTGTATGTATATTGGCTGAAATTTCGTATCTGCCATGCATCCGCTCGCCGCTTTAAAAGTGGAACAAGAAAGGCCTTTACGAATGGGGGAGGAGGGAAAGGGGCGCAGGTGGTCACACGGGGGGAGTTAGAGATAGGATGTAACAAAGGCAAACGGAATGTTGAGAGAAGGAAAGGGAGAGACGGATAGAGAGAGAGAAATTTAAAATACAGTTGACACAAAATAACGAGAAAAAAAACACGAACGGCGGAACATGCACACCGAGTCAGTATTTCACGCAAGGGAGGGTAGAACGTCCATTTCAGGCAGAGGCAAAAGGGTCAGCTGTCCCATGAATGGAGGCGTTGGGAAGTGTTGCAAGATGTTCAGTAGACTTCGAAAAAAAACGTAAATAATATTTTTTCCAACAAAAAGCAGGCAAGCGTCCCACTCCCGTGTCAGTAGGTACTACCTCATCGGATAGCCATTCCTCATTCCCAGAAAAAAACGAGGCATTTACGCTCAGACCCGCTTTGAAGGAACTCGGGTGAATGTACTACGTAGGGACGTATGAGTGTATATGCCGCGGAAGGGGGTAGGCGCATTCTTGTGCGAATGCATGGGGACTCCGCGGGCGCGGCGTCGAACGAGGACGCGACTCCCACGCGAGAATGCAAGCGTGCGTTCAGTTCCCTCTCCCAACGCGAAGACTGGAAGCCCACGGAATCCGCAACAATAACTATGCGAGAATGCGTGCGCGTGATTATACAGCGACGTGATACGAAGCGCGGGGGAGCGGATAGACGATCCGACTAACGGATGCGACGAGCCCTGGAAGGGGAGGAAGATAATCGAACCCGGGGTGTAGAAAGGAAAGGAGGAGATTGACAGAAACGCGCAAAATTCAAAAATAAAAAGTCATCGTTCTCCTGGGCTGGGATTCGAATCCAGATCCCCAAATTTGCGCCAAGTGCTTAAAACCATTTAATAAACTCAATTAGAAACAGGATATAAACAAGATTGCACAACATAGGGAACGAAAAAACATTATTTTCCTGCACTGGGATTCGAATCCACGGAATCTCTAAGAATGCTTAGCCAGTTAAGGTAGTTTGAGCGAGGTGTCAACTCACATAAAACTCAATGAATTTGGATTTATTTTATAGAAAAGGATATCATCATTCCAATGACACCAACATATCAACCACTTATCGCTCTGCCTTTTGAGATGTTTGCTAAAAAATAAAAGCTATTATTCATGGGATGAAGTACGGCTGTATACTCGGGAGACGAAATTTGAAAATAAAAACTAGAACGATCTGAATCCAAGATCTCGTCTGAAATGTAACGGTGTTTTGTTCGTATGTCTTTTTCTTTTCTTAAAAAAATAAATTAATCAATCACCGAAATACTTTTAGTAAAATTGCAAAAAAAAGTCTGTGAAGGCGTATCCAGCCTTAAGCATTTAACTATACGGTTCAAGGTGGCAACGTAGGAATGTGTACTTCGCTATTTAGAGTTCAGCCATAATAATTCACACATAACTAAGATTTTGCGCGATCGATAATTCTACATTCCATCAAAAGCTTTTTACAACTGCCTTAATTTTAAAATTAAAATTGTAAAAGGTCGACTTTTACGACGAGAGAAAAACTTCGCTCAAACAACCTAAAAAGCTACTCTGATGTCCTCGATCACTGTGAATATCATCCCGGCTTTTAAGGAACAGAGTGTTTACACAAGGTATCCAGTACATACTGTCATGAAGTATCTACTCAAGTATCGCTCCACAGTCCACGAAGTTTACTCTGTTTTTAAATTCAAAATATTTACCTCAGGCATTTTCAATGAACTGGGCGAATAGCCTCGAAAATGGACATTAGGGTAGTCTTCCGTCAGAGAAGGCATACACATTTGCAAAATTCACAATGAAAATATAATACGCCTGTGGGGAGTACGCATATGGATTAGATAATCTCGGCCCGGTAGCTAAAGACAGACCAAAGGCACAACGGCAACGGCGGTGGCAAAACCACGAATTAATCCAGATTTGGAACCGCACGTAATAATGTAACGCAGTCTTCCAGATTGAGTTATTCACTCAAGGGGAATGATGTTCGTTTTTTAAACAAAGCCCTCCAGAGTTAGGACTCAAACCTATATTTAAATATCAATCTAGGCTCGAATCCCTGCCCAGTACAGGCGAATTATTTCTACAATTTTACACAAACGCATATCTCCTCAAGGAGGCGACCCCCGTAAAGTTACAGCATCGGTTAGTCCTCCTCCATTACATTGAAAAGGAGAGAAACAGGTTGGCGGAGGGCGTGGAAAGACGAGGAGAGTTAGGTGGAGGAACTTTCCGGGGGAGGGATGATGAGCAGCTGGGAGGCAATGGTCGTGGAAACCACGCAAGAAAGGGACACAAAAGAGAGATTTAAGAGGAAAAAACGCGACCGAGAGATTCCGGTCACAAGTGCACGGGCCGAGGACCCCGTCGCCGCAAGGATTCCCCTCCCCTCGCCCACACGCCGGCGCACAAAAAGCGTTAAAATGTCAGAGGAGGAGATTTCACATTCGGGAATGCGGTCCGGGACCACGCGGCAGTGAGTTGGAGCAGGTGGGAGACGCCTTCTCTCCCATACCTTGCGGGGGAGGGGGGAGGAGCGACGAGAAGTGAGAAGCGGGGGTGGAAACTGGGAGAGTAAAAGGGAGGAGGAGAATGTTGATCGATGAAGCCGTAGGAAGATGAACGGCGAAGGGGGGCGGGCGGAAAGAAGAAACGGAGAGTGAGAGAATGAGTTTCGGAGGAATGAGAGGAGGAAAACGGAGGTGGAATAGAAATTAGAAGCAGCAGTAGTAGTATATAGAGGGAAGTGACCGACAACTAATGTCATTTATGCCAGCGTTTTTCAACCGTATCACATTTGCAGCGAAAATAAGAAAAATACTTAGCGTACTGGCTAACTGAGATAAAAACCAATGTAAATAATATTTCATTCATTGAATCCTTAGCTATGAAAATAAAATTTCCATTTAATTTGACAACTTTTGGTGCTTATTTGTTAGAGGGATTGATATACATGGCTGCAGTGAGGCTGGCGAGTAATTCCTGTAGAACGGCGCCGGTCTCCGGACCACCGGCTGAAGAACACTTATTTATGCATTATAGGAAAACCAAGTAGGTTGGTATACGTACTTAACGATAATGTGGGAATGAAATAAGGAAATCTGATCACTTTGCGCCCAACTTGCATAATTTGGAGAAGTCTATACCCAAATTTTGAGATTATCTAATTATACAAATATCTTCAGATCACGAGAAAAAGCCTTCACTATTACAAGTGAGATGCTAGTAGTAATTATTGGGGGGACGACAGACAGCTGAGGTCATTTACGCCACTACACAGAGAAAGATAGATGAGTCAACAACTGGTTAGAGTAGGGTATCGTGAGTAATACAGTATGGGTGGAGAGAAACCCAGCGTTGGCATTATCCTGCTCTTTACGAATGGCACCGAGGTGTCCTCGGTTTTTAGCGTCCTATCCGAATATGGGAGTCTTCACTCGAACCGCTCTCCACATTGCGCACCAGTAGAGATCAGGATTCCACTATAACTCCGCCGTTGCCGTGATTCCAATCCAGGCTCTCTGGAGGCACTCTATCCACCACAACACCCCATCCCCACGGAGTTGGAATAGGAGAGAGTGTGAGACGGAGATGTAAGGGGGATAGGGTAGTTTGGAAGGTGGGAATGGTTTAGAATATTTCTTCCTGGGGAGGAATGGTGGTCCACGGGGGGCTTCGAGGGCGAGAGGTGCCCGCGAGTGTAGGTGTTGAGACGGGGGCAGGGGGGGGGGGGGGGGCAAGAAGGGCGGTTTGGGGGGTGCGTGGGAGGGCGAGTCATGGTAGGGTGTAAGGGAGTGGAGTGGCGAAGTTGTAGGAGGTGGAGGGGGAGAAGGAACGAAGGCAGGGGCGAGGAGGGATAAGAGTGAAAAGCGAACGGGAGACAGTGAGACACGGAGATCGATGGAGATGTAAGCCCAGGCGGAGCCCAAAGCATTTGGAGGGAGAGAGAGCGAGATAGCTGACACGGTGGTTGACTTGGGAGGGAACAGGTAGAGGAGGGAAGGAGGGAGAGAGGGCCTTTCGGGAGAAATGTATGAGCGGGGAGAGAGGAGAGATGTGAAATGAGGGAGGGCGGAAGGAGGAGGAGAGATAAGGACAAGGGCGGGAGAGATAAGCGAATGCGGGAGGGGGGAGGGAAGGGACAACCGGGAAGAGGGGACGGGGAGGGAGTGGGGGAGAAAGGGCCATGTGCCAAAAGTGGAAACGGAAGAGGGGGAAAGGAGGGAGAGGTGTGAGGGACATTGAATGAGGCAGGGATCATGAGTCTGAATACAAAAGGGGGAGAACAGTAAGGTGCCGCTCACGGTCTTGCAGGGGAGAACACGGGAGCACGCGGATGATGGATGAAGATGAATTGACAAACGAGCCTCAAAGGTAATTAGATAAAAAAACAAGAGCTAACAATGAAAAAATTACTGCGGGCGGCATGGCAGAAAACTGACGACACTGTGAGTTAAGAGTATTCTCCCGCAGACCACACGCGACCTGAACGCACTCCTTGAATAGATATACAAAACACTGAAAAGAATTTCGAAAACACGATGAATAAAAGAAAACTAATCACTAGAGCCTAATTAGTAAATTCATCACGAGTAAACTTGGCTCCACCACCCAGAAACATCACAGGGAAGGAGGAAAACTTATGCAAATTGAATATATTCCGTATTCCACGCGCCCGCGCCCCCTCAACGTTTTAATGCCAAACAAAACGTTTAAGAGGCAATGTAAATTCAACACTAAGTTTGCAGGGAGGTGCACGGAGGATGGGGGATTGAGGGTGGTGGGCGACGGAAAAGAGGCAAGGAAAGGGATCCGGAGGAGGAAATTGGGCGCGCTGGGGATTGTCGGGGGTGGAGATGAGGCGGCGGGAGGGTGGAGGAAAGATGAGAAAGGGATTGAAAGTGGGTGGAAAGGGTGGTGGAAAAGGTTGGGAGCGGGAAGAGAAAGAGGAAAGAGGGGGGGAATGGGTCGGGGGAGGTTGGCAAGGTGGGGTAGTGACGAGGATCAAGGGGTCACGCATGGGAAGTCGGGAGTGGAAGAGACAGGGGCGAGAGGGGAGAGAGAAGTGGGAGGAGATAAGGCGAATGGAGATGAGGGTGGAAAGAGGAGAGACAGATGCGGGCGGGTGGGAGGAACGCCGTGAAACTGCGAAAAGAACATATAGAATATTATAAAGGGAGCGTTGTGTTTCTGACGTCGACGGGGAAGAGAAGGGGGGAAAAGATGATTGAATATGGAAAAAGGGATGATGGCAGGAGGAGGGAATCGGGGACCTCGTCTCGAAGAATTCTTCCAACTGCTCTTCCTGGTTATTCCACCTCGGCAGGTGTAATACGGCAAAAGTTGGATAACGCGGAACAGGTCGGGGAAATGATGGGAGGATTTCGCGGGCCTCTATCGAAGGTGTTTAAGTCCCTTTTTTGATGGATTGGAAACTTTTCTCCTCTCTTTTAACTCACCTACTCCATTCTCATTTCGTCAATATTTATAAATTAACCAAATACCTAGGTCAATTCCCCCTAGTATTGCCATAAAGGAACAAAATGCCAACGTACACATTCTAAAATACTCCCTAAATAAATTTAAGCTACCAGTTCACCACACACTAAATGAGATCGACTACAACGACGGCAACCTGTTAAAAAATCAAAAAGAAATCAACCACTTCCACGGAGAAGGTGAAAAATTAAAACAAAAGAGAAGGATGGAAAGCGAAGCTCGATTTCTCTATTAAATTTTGGGTGATTGAATGCGCATATATCAGCATGAAGTCCACCGAAGCCCTTCATTCTCTATACAGTGACCCTAGGTCATCGACTTTTGGACTCTGCAGAAACTACACAGCTTTCTAGAGCATACATTATACACTCAGTATACTTGCACGAGGATTGCATGTAGCGACTGGCAGACGCGTAAAACGTGTAAGGCATACACGGGTCCTGGGAAGAGGGAGATAGATACATGAGTAGAAACAAATGAGAGGTCAAATGAACTCTGGTTGCATGTGAAGAGAGAGTGGTAGTCCATGTTATTTTCATGCAGGCTGACCTACGTTGAAATAACCACGTTTTCCCAGAACGAAAGTCTCAAGATCGGCCTCTCCATACAGAGAGAATAGCATGGTTAGGCATTGTAACGCTGGATGCCTCCAGATGCTCACCGTCTTCGTTCTAGGCCCCGTGCACATGCTACACTCGACCCGCTCGATTCCACTTTTTTGCATAGGAAACGAATGCGGGCATCGTCAAGTGTATGAGATGCATCGCATTGTGTAACGGGGGAGAAAAGGTTGTAAGGCGTATTTATGAGTGAATATGTGCAATTTAATGACAGTGAACGCAATTCCACTCTATTCACACATAACAGAACCACTTTCGGGACCCCATACCTTAGTTGTGTCTAAAACAATTGAATTTAAACTCTAGCTAAGATAGAATTTTAATTTATAGGAAGAATTAGACTCATACAAAATGAGAAAAAAACTGCCCCAAATATTGCATAATATTAAAAATTCATACCTACCATTTTAGAAAAAAGTTTCACAAATTGCGCACGCCAATTACCAGACATGTATTTTTTAAATCACGTTTAAAGGGTACCTATAGTCTACAACTTTTGATAATGTGATATAAAATTACTAATGTCACCCTAAGTAATCAAACGTACTTTATTTGCCATATTCATTGGGTGCATATTTGTTTTTAATTCCAAGAGAGACAGTGCCAGAACTTAAAATTTTCAGTCACCATTAAAATAACGTATTAGAGCATAGTTCGCGTCTGAATTAGGTAGCTACTCTGCATTAGACATACCTAAACAGCTCTCTCTCCCTCTCGGTATTTTGATCGCTTTAAACATTTTATCAACAAATATTAGTACCCTAAAAGCATTGCCTTTTTAGTACAGCATGTATTCCGTTAGAAAATTTCTCATTTTGTTTCACTCATCATTTACTTTCTCTAATCTTACTCCGATATTTTATTAAAACGCAGCCTAAAACGCTACGCTTCTGTCTCTAATTGAAATTTTTTCGTTTCTAAGCGTTGGTGATCCACATGTACGTTTAAGTTCAATGCAACAGTGTATAAAATAAAAATAAATTATTTATCACAAGTACAATTTTATTCACTTCAATCTTCAATGAAAATTGATGCCATAAAGTTTTAACTGCTGCACAAAAAAGTCCAACAAAGCTCATGTGGCACTTTATATGGCTACACCAGAGTATATGAAAACAGAATCGCTCAAAATTTTCCCTCATTGGTGAAAAAACGAAGCAAGTTCTTAATTTAATAAAGAGGATTTTCCCGAGTCACTTTCCGACACAACTTTTCATCGCTAAAACAATATTTAATTTTTCTTTGCATATTCCAAGACTTGAAATTTCCTAAGTGATAAAATGTGAGTAATATAGAAAATTATAATTTTTAAGCAGCAACCGAAGAAGATATAATCTCCAGACATCGCAGCCTACAGAACACTTATAATGAGAATGGACAACGTATCTTTTTAAGCGAGTACATCCTCTAAAAGTTACGCATTCACTCCCAACCATTCACGGCCGAAAAAACATCAAGTCATCGCCGCATATTCACATTAAAAAATAATCCCCATGCCGAACGTTTTCTTCTGGATAAAATTATTCCTTTCAATTATAAATTATAATGAGAAAATATAAATTAGAAGAGAGATCCGGCGCACATGTACGAGGTCCCATGAGAAACTTTTAATGAGGCGAGACCGAAGCCGTTAACAGGGAAAGGTGAAGGGAGCTCTTTTTTTTATTAATGTGGGGAGGGATCAGCGAAAGTGAACCATTAACATTTCAAAGAATAACGCAAAAACGATGACAGGAATAACTAAGATGGAGTGGATGAATTGGGGAGCGCAGAATAAAAACGACACATCCTTTGCTGGGGAAAACGATTCCGTTTGAAAAAAGCCATCCTACGGATAAAATCAAGGGCAGTGTAAGGCCATAATTTAACTGATAGCTTTAAGACAATGCAAAGAAGTAACGAGCTTCTGTAAAATAACTGTGAGCTCTTATAGATCAATCTAAATTATATTATATCAATTTAGTGAACTATTTAGGTATGTTATTTGGGGAAATGATTCAACCGGTGTGTGAAACTTCGCATTACCATAGGCTGCGGGGCAAATACTCATCATATTGGGAAATAAGATAATAGTCCACATGAAAGAAAAAAAATTAACCCAGCGAACGCATAATTGAGACAAAAACGCATGGAGTCAAACATATTCCAAAATTTAAAGGAAATATTCGTGAATTAATAGGGGAAAACATGATAAAAGGCAATCAGCATTTATCGCAACGTCACACTGACATTTGTCCATCGGTAAAAGAAACTAATCTATTTCGAAGAAGTAGATGCGAAGGGAATGCACTCAAGACTTAATAATATCAAACAAAACTTAAACTAAACTTCAAAGCAATGTCTCCCTGACATGAAAAATGTGTCACCCACTTGCCTACTTATACATACCGCAGCAGAACTTAAAACTTAAACTAAACTTCAAAGCAATGTCTCCCTGACATGAAAAATGTGTCACCCACTCGCCTACTTATACATACCGCAGCAGAACGATATTTGAGGAGGTAAAAACAAGAAGGAAAAAATCTCACAACATCACAGGAAAAAATTTCCAAGGATTTACCCATTTCTGAAGAGGTCCTAATTTCTGACTCTTGGCCTGATTAATTAATAAATCGATCCCTGGCCTTAGAAATGGCTGGCAGCTTCCGAGACCACGCCCAGGAAAGCAAAGGAAGATTAATCGGGCGGAGCGAAAATCTCCCATCCTTATAATCATTCAGAAGTCGCACTCCCGAGCAGATAAATTACGACCGGGACATAAATTGTCACCAAACTCGGTGCGTGAGATCTTCCTCGGGGGAACACGGGAATCTTCGCAACACACGCGACAAGCCGCGTGCTTTAAGCTTTGGCTCCCCGCTGCGAGAGGCGCCACCAGGGGGGATGGAGGCGGGCGGTCGCCGGCAATGTCATCACCCCTCTCCCCATTCGCCACACACGACCCCCGTCAGTCCTTTACCCCATAGATTAAATAGAGAATAGATGTCATCTTGAAGCACGAAAATGAAGCATATTTTTCGAGGAAAACGATCTACCCAACTATTGATGGCTATCGCCTGAAATTTGTTTAGTACATACATACTCATCAAGTCATTCCCTTTTGGGGTAGGCAAAGTCAGTGAACAGTTTTCTCCATAATCAAACAAAGGCAAACAAAATTTCCTCCATAATTCCCTATCCTTGTACACCTCTTTCGTTTCTCTCTCAATTATGCATTGTTTAGTAGAGGAATGAAATGAAAGCTAACTATTTCAACATCCAAATAAGTTATTTACACATCAAAACCTAGGTTTTAACGCGAATTGTCCTGAAGATGACACTGTGTTGAAACCTAGGTTGTGAGCAATAAGTATACTTAGCGGAAAGTAAAAGTTTTTGTACTTCTATCTTAAAAAGAGAAATTGCTCATAGTCAAGCATTTCAACAGCGTTATCGTTGTTTAGTACAGTTACATAACGCTTGTTTTCCGAATTACTTTAGATTCACATGCGTGCAGACAAGTAGACATGGTAATGAGACAAATCTTCCAACAGTACCTCAGTGTCCGTCGTATTAACAGAAAAACTAAACCATTCAAACAGGCCGATTGTGCATCAATAGGTTCAATAGTCCAATGTTATCATACCGTATGGCTACATCTATTCCCTCCTCCTATCTATGCTAAAACCACCGTTTACCCCGGTATCCCTTCTACATACGACATTATACGAGCATAACACTTTCCCTCTCAGCCCTCCTCCGGAGACACGGCACAGTCCGCAATTTTTTCTTCTCTCCACATCATTCCCGCCTCCGATCCATTTTCACCGCAATTAACTACCCTCTCCCCCAACGAGGGAGACACGGTGCGCACACACCGCATATATCCTTCCACACATACCCGGGTGCCTATGAGCGCGTAAACCCGACACGCAAGAACCCCTCCCATGCGACAACCCCCCACTCATCAAACCCCAGTTCCACGACTTTCCCCCGACATCCGCCTCCCCGACCCGATCTCACCGCATCCCACTCCCGTCACTTCCTCATGCGTCGTCCGCCTCGACACCTTCGCATGGCCACTTGTGCAACACTGCCACCCTCTCCCTCCCCTTTCGGCACATTTTCTCACCCCTCTCCCTCCCCAGCCGCAACCCTTCCTCGGCGGGAGGAGTGTGGGAATGAGAGGAATAATACAGCACGCCAATCTCCCTGCTCCCCGTGGCGAAACACGTCGCAGGGGTCTGGGCCCGGGAGAGTAAGAGAGTCGGAGAACAAGACGGCACAAGAGAGAGAGGAGGAAAGGAAGCCAGTAAGTTAATAGATACAAAAGCTTGAGTAAAAAGAGCAACAGAATCTAAAAAAATAACTTGAGCCACTGAATGGAGGTGCTACAATATTAATTACTCATTTCAAATAGAGGAGACACCTTGAAGGAACTGAAAAAAACTGAGCAAGAGCGATGACTTGAGCACGTAGTGAGCTTATACAGCAGCTATATTACAAAACATAAAAACCTTCTTGTAGTGAAGTCAGTCAACGAACAGAAAAATTACGCGCTACTCGACTTACTTTACATGCAAGTGAATAGGTTAAGATACAACATAGACAGCCTCTTGAATCTAAAATCCTATCCATATTCGAAGGCCATATTACCTATTACCAATGACATCCCGCGCAACATGGAGAGGAAATAATCGTTGCATTAATTATGTCCTTAGGCTGGTAACTGGGCGCTAAGTTCAAGAACGCGTAGACTGGCAAGTTGCCCCGAGAAATACAGGCGCCAGCAGAGAGACGCCAAAGGGAAGCGCTAGGAGAGAGACGACAGAGAGCGAAAGGAATGGAGGAGGGACGAAGAAGAAAGGCGAGCGGGGATGGAAGGTCGGAAATGCGGCTGCTCGATCTACTTCCCCAAGCACAGCTCATTCGCATCCACGTGGATTCTCATTACGAGAGAAAGAAAACCAAACTGGCTTCAGTTCATTACCTCGTGCCTTCGTTCGTAGCAGAGGAAGAGGAGAGGGAAGGGATGCGAACGGGAAGAGGAGAGACGGAGACGAAGAGAGGAAAACAAGAAGTGACTGGAGTAGGGCACAGAGGATGGCGTCTAGCAGAAGGTGCAGGTGAGGCAAGGCAGATGAGAAGAGTGTGCGCGGTGAAACGGAGCAGCAGCGCCACCACAACGGGGGACAGGAGAAACAAACAAGCGCCGTTGAAGCTTTCCTAGCACGAAGACAGGCAGGGAGAAGGCGGGTAGAAAATTATTAAATCCTTTGGGCGGAGGGATTACATCAAACTCAACAACGTGAGAGCAGTCAGGAGGGAATACCTCTATCCCCCAACGTCGCTCAACCTCTATCCACGTCCATTATTCGTTTACGCACCGGATGAATTTTCATACTCTATCGTTTAACTACTCCTTTGGTGTTCCTCTCGTTCGGGCCACTGGAGTACAATTTAGAGTTTTCCTCAAGGTAATTGATCTCAACCGAGGGATTTGAAGTGCCTAAAATCACAGATACCGAGGTACTTTATTATTCGATACTATAATAATCCATTTCTATGAATGCCCTCCATCCTTAGCATGCGAATTAGTCTTCCTTTGAGATTAAGTGAAAATACGAAATCTCATTCCAGCAAAAAAGGACGACGTCGTAAATTAATAAGCAGATAACTCTCAATATCAATCGAAATGGTCGAGAATATCAGCACGAAAAAGAACGAATAATAGTAAGAATTTAAAAAATACAATTATTTCAACACGCCAATATCAAAATCTCTAATTTCTCCGAGACCAGATGTCAAAAAGACGAGCTAATTTCAAAGACATTTGGATAATCCGCCGTGAAAAACCGGCGCACAGTCCAAAGTGGGTCACTTGAAAACGTACAAACAGAAGCAAAAACAGTAATAGTAAATCATGGAGTGGCCATCAAAATGGCAGACATGAAAACATCAAATAACCCTTCGGTTTTGATAGCAGTAGGTACTTGAAAAGGACGTCATCACTTCTGATAATCTTAAAAGGTTGACTAGTTTTCTAGGCGCTCCAATAATGTAAGTAATATCACGACGCCTAACCCAATCCTAAGAAAACGTAGGCATCCGCGCATAAGGCGAGATCTGGACCCGCAACCTCAGAAGCTTTGAATTACGTAACTTTAACGGGAGCCACCCACTGATGAGATACACGAATGCGTGCAGTTCACAATGAAAGAAAAATTCACAATAAATTACGCAAATGGCATGGGCATCCAAACCGGCGCGACTGAGACTTAAGCTTTATGCCAAACGAATGCGGCAATTAAAAGGTACACAATTCATTACCGAACGAAGCATTTCGTCTTCTAACAATGCCAACACATCTTATTCAGTACCTCCGTGGATAAGCGAATGAAAAAGACCAATAACATTTAGATGGTGTCAGCGGAAGTAAAATATGGGAGAATAACGAGAGCTTGGAGACGGAAGACGGTGAAGGAAGCGGGAAGGGCCGCCCTGAGGGGGGGAGGGAAGTTGGATGGGGGGGGAAAGGGAGAGGGTGGAGAGCAGAAGAGGGCGTGGGGAAAGGTGAGAGGTGAGGATAAGGGGGGTGTGGGAGAAAGGTAGAAACATCCAGCGGCAGGGGAGGGGGAGAGAAAAAAGGAGTGGGGGGAAGAGAAGGCGTGTTGGATCCCTCCGCGAGGGGTGGGCATCTCCCTCCCGTGTCCTCCCACACTTTGCACGCTCCCTGCGTCATTCGGTTCGCGCTTCAAGGGGAATGGGAGATTGGGGGGGGGGGGGGAGGGTGTGTGGAGAATCACGTGATCCTTTCATTTGGAAGGCCAGCCCAATTAAAACCGCTCCCCACTCTCCTATCCATCAGATCCGCAAGGCATTTATATTTGCAAACGGCATTCCATCACCATCGGCAAATATGCTTTCTAGAACGAACTTTGGGTTTGATGCGGAAATAAAAGAAAAATTGAAAAGGCCTCTTACAGTTTCAGTCCCGAGAGAGCCTATGTGAACGCCAGACATGCAACCTATTAATGGGATTGTTATTCCTCAGCAAACCCTCTTCCACGTCCTCCGACGCTATTCTCTTCTCCTGCTCTCCGCGGATAATTAATTTCCTCGGAAGGAAAGAAAATTTTTCAGCTTCTCTTATCAAATTGGTTCAGCGAATTGCGTGCGGTTTCGAGCAAGCGAACTTGAGTTTGCTTCCCGTAATCAAAACAAGATGTTCCCAGAATCCAGAATCGCTACCTTCAACGTCAAGGAAAGCTTAAGTACCAAACAATTCATTACCGAACGAAGCATTTCGTCTTCTAACAATGCCAACACATGCTACTTAGAAAGCATTTCATAGAATAATGAAGGTGTTCCACTAACCTCCTACGCATTTCTTTTTGCAATCAAAGCATACACAGATAATCAGTACTACATAAATAAAATGACTAGCAATGATCACGTCATTTCAATAAAATGCACAGATCATCACGCTAACGCCATTACTGTTGATTCAATCAATCACGTATTTCCGATGCCACTGTTTCCATTGTTCTAAAATGCAGGAGTAAGATAAAACCAACAATAGTATAGTAATAGCTACAAACTAGTAGTCACAATACATTACCCTGACAAAGGGGATATATTAAAAGATGCAAATATCAGAAAAGAATTAAACAAGTGATATAGCTAGCTAACTAAAATGTACATTATAACATCATCTGTTTCAGGTGTTTTATGACGGTACAATTTTCAGATAACTGTGTGTAATTACCGAAATGTTAGAACTTTTTTTCGCTTAATAAATCAAATACATACCTTACTAAGGAACAAACATCTTTTTTTTTAATTCTTACCCGCGGAAACTTTCGCACTAACTTATACAAGACATTATTAAGAAAAAACCTAATGGAACGGGAAGCAAATCAACTTCACAAATGGGACAATCTTTGGATGAAGATGACGATAAGCCTGGAAATGAGAGGTTCGTCTAAAAACACAAAACCCCCAACCCAAGACATCATGCGCATGTATTTCATTCATATACATATCCACAAAAGTATGAGTCTCGACATATATACAAAAAACCGGGAAGCAGTAGACTCATCACACTTGTAATAAGGAAAAAAGTAAAACCATTATATTTATATTTTTTAATCCAATCGCAACGCATCCCGCATTTGCAGTGGGGAAGATTAGTCATGACGAAGGCTCCATGACGACGTCGAAGCCATTTCGTGGCTTCACTTGATCCCGATAACGAGAATAATCTTGTCTCAGCGCCGCCATGAAAGAGGGGGCAGAGGAGGAAAAGGGGTGGACGGGAGTGGAAGGTAAGCAAATGAAAATTGGCCTCGCAACACTCTCGAGGATTGTGGGGGGTATGTCGGACAAGTGAGGAGACGGTGGGGTGGAGGAGGCTTTCGAGGGCCGGAGAGATGGGGTGGGCCCCAAATGCAAGGGAAGTCGAGGGCCCTTGACGAGGTGCCGGTGGATGGAGGGGCATCGGCTGAGAAATAAGATATAGGAAGGCAGAAGGTGAGAGGCGAAGACATGAGTGCAATATGTTCAACCGATCAAAGTTTTAAGCCCTCGATATCCAGAATCTACTAGCGAGAGAGAGGGACGCAGCAGGGGCGGGGTTGGGAGGCGACGGAAATCCTGAACCATTCTCGGAATCACTCCGCTCTTGAGCCCATGAGTTCATGTCAAGGGGTACTCACATCGAGCAACAAGGTCATTTCATATCGTCCAATTATCCGCGTGCATCCCTTATCCTATATTAGCCCACTCACAACATCCACACCCCAGACTGTACGCGAAGCTTCCAGCAAGGAATTAGAGATGAACGCACACTACATACCAACTGACCCCAAAGGCTATTTTGAAGTTCATTCATCCATCCATCAAAATTATTTTAAAATTAATTATATGCAAAAGATATTCAGCCATCAAAATCTCAAAATTAATACAGGATGAGCGCATGGATCTGGGCTGGAAAAATGAATAGCGATATCACCCCAGGCGATCTATTCAAAGAGGCCTCGGAATTTTCGAGAATCGCCAATGACGGATTTTGGACGTCACAATATCTAAAACTTCAAATAAAGCCATTAAAATGCTGAGTTTTGTTGAGACAGTGACACCAAGTTGTCGAGGCATGACGACATTGTCGAGGTCGAGTACTTCCTTAATATGGCCCCAGGACTACATTGAATACGTATAAAGTGAATATGAAATTAATTTTAGAATTCCTAATAATTTACACATTCTTTCTTTCTGTCTTAAAAAGCATAGGAATTTAATTTAATTATTTTTTATAGTGAAATAAAATAATTAGTTATATGAGGACAATGAGATGATGAAAGGAATTTCAAATGTATAGCTTCATTTCCAAATGTTAATACCACTTTCCTTCATTATAGACATGCACCTCCTCGGCCTTACTATCAATTCGACATTCAAAAAAGAGCTACTGGCTTTTTATGCTGTTAAAATTTGCACTCTTGAAAACTTTTAACGAAAGATAAATTCTGATAGGCTTGATTTTAATAGCTCTAGGAACGAAAGCCAACCCATTCATGTTATAATTAATTTAGAATCCCAACACAAATAATAACGCTGTCGCACTATGATCAAATGCCTAATATTAGTAGCAACAGCAATCTATGGTCCACTGCAAGAGAAATTACTACATAATAATATATCCAGGAAATTCGAAAAGGTAACCTAATCATCAAATTGCAACGCGCAACTTTATTTAGAAAATAAGCGAAGCAGAATTTTACGGAAAGGGATGGTTCCTTTGCAACACGAAACTATCAATTTAGCTATGGTCTTGCACATATTTAACACTACTCAATCTTCTGGAAAAAAATAATGAAAGAAGAGAGAATACGATATGAACGACCATCATAGCTGCAATCATTGAAGTCAAGAATCGCAGTGAGCTCGCGCACCCTCCTAGAATCAAGGGTAAAAGTGAATTGAATAACACAGTACCAAATACCATGGAGAGTTATTGTTTCTTATAAGGGGATTGGCAAACCAACAGCCCTGAAACGAGGCTCACCCATGTAGTGCCGTTGGTGAAGATGAGACTGCCCACTGGCAGTTTTGGCCAATGCTTTATCCACCGAGTACTATGTCACTCTTCTTTGAATCTAATTAAACTGGGGAAAATTACTACGGATCTGATTTACACATCATGCCAATTACCCTGATTAGTCACGATTTTTGAATCCAAGAGCACATAACCACAGCAATCTGAACTTATAATTCTCCGCTCTCTTAATTATGTCTCTTAAAAGCATTAATAGCCATTGATGATTTAATCCTCATTTTCCTGGACCTAGCTCATTTCCAAATTTCGACCGTATTCCAATGCCTTATTAATTTCAGAATGCTGTGTAGCTTATATGCGATTAGGCAAAAATATTTCTGGTAAATGTTTATCAACATAGTATGATGACTTTTATGAAAAATCAGAATTTTCTATTAATAACCGCTGGTGAAATGGTAGATAAAATTATGGCTGGGTGATACAGAGATTATGCTAACAATATTTCTCCAAAACCAATAAAAAAAAAAATAGGACAAAAAGTATGCTGGGATGTTACAGGCAAAGATTGCAAAATCAAAAGCCACAAACTTATGAACGGATTGCGAACAAACTAATGCCGAACCATCATACGCGGTCGAGTTTTACACGGTACAAGCAAAATAATCTAGAAGAAAAATTCATTGAAGAGGATTTACAACGAACAAATAAAAAAAATTAAGCTCAGTCAAATGAGTCCATGAGTATGGGCGAATAAAACGCTTTGACCACACGAAGCCAAAAGCCGTCAGCAGAAGTTTCCGGCAGGGTGGTAACCTACGGTAAGCAAAACTACACCATTTTGGTAGTAATAACCCCGTGACGAGACGAATGAACAGAAAAAAAGAAGTAAAAAAAAAGTCCATAACATATTTCACATAGCTGGAAGCGCTACTCCAAACTTATGCAGCATTCACAAAAGGCATTGCAAGCATGCAGCATAAACAGTCACCCAGGATTTAATGACTCCCAGTAATACGCCCCCGGTTTAATTCCCCTGCTCCATCAAGGATGTCCAATCTCCGTACCCGATACCAGCAAAAGAGAATAACAAAGGAGAGCGAGAGGCTCAGTGCGATGTAAATACCAGAAATAAAGCGTTATGAGAAGAATTACGAGCCTTTGGAGAGAAGGGGAGGGAAAATTCACGAGGAGAAAGTGGAAGCGGCCATGGGTTATGGTAATGTGGTCAATAATGAAAAGAGGGGGGGGGGGACAGCTGCGAGTATAACTAAGCGGCTGGATATTAGCGGATGAATGAAGAGGACATACCGGACGGGGGCGATGGCGAGAGACCGAGCATCCCGCCAGCTAGGCAGAGCAGGGTGCCGGCTTTGAGCCGGGAGGGAGGAAATGTACCTACCCCCGCGTTCACACGGAACTTAATCCTGTGGTGCTCGGAAAAGAGCACGCTCCAATAAGCAGCGTTAATTCGATTAGCTACGTTTAAGCGACGCCGGGGCTTATTAATCGCCTCCATCCCCTTAGACTCCTTCCCTCCTGCACACATCAGTATGTATGTATATATATTCTCACACAACACGGGTCGCGATCGCACCCCAGGGCCCGCTCGCTCTCCCGACTCTTTGAAGGGGACGCCCCCTTGAAGAGCGCGGTGGCGCGGAGCGCTGCGAGATAGTTTTACGCGAGAAGGGAGAATGGTTAGCGGCGACGTTTGGGGGAGGGGGGTGGACGAGGGGATGAAGGTTAATAGAGGGTGGGTGGGACTACAGGGGGACAGGGACTCATGGTTTGAGTTACGAGGCGCCTCACTATGGAAAGTGGGCAGGGGGGTTGAGGGTGCACGTGCCGGTCCCCCAATGTCCCTGGACCGCCCAGGAGGACCTAATCACGCCGGGACAACAACCCGGGTTTACCCGTGTTCGTGGTTTATTCGACTAACGAGCCGAGGACGAAAAACTGAAGAGATACTGCTCGGAACTTTATTTGGCAGCGGCGGAAGGGGATGGCCTCAAAAATAAAAATAAAATAGAAAACTTCCCGGAGAGAAGTTGGGTGCCGGAAGAAGTCATTGCCCCAAAATAGAATCAAAGGATTTTCCGGACGTGAACTCGGCGCCTGCCTCCTTCCTGGGGATTAATGATGAACATTTGTGTCAATAGAGCGTTCCTGTTAAGCCCTCTCAGGCTCTTGGCTATAAAAATTCATGGCGTGGCCAGATTCCTGCATATCATACCGATGCAAAGAGGAGAAAAGGACAGAGAATGAGCATAACCATATGCTATTGCGTAGATATCGCTAGAGGGAAGGCATTCGGCCTGTATATTCCTTCGTCTGTTACTAGCTAACCACTGGGAGTAAATGAACTCATCAAAGGGCCAATGAAAAAACAACATAGGTATCCTTGTTTCTCATAATGAAGGCATTCGCTCAGTTTGGTATACCTTCGAGCCATAAAGTTTAACCGAATCAAAGAACATGCTTACTTATACCTACCATTCGTTAAGTGAAGCAAAAAACAGAATTCCGAAATGACCATACAATCTGGCATGGTTCGGGACCATAAAGCTAAGTCAAATAACAGAATGTGCATGTTTACATGCCTCTTTTAACTAATGAAACAGAGTTTAACGGCGGATGCGAGGGATTACTTCACACTTCCGGGTGGAGTGTGCTTTCTTCCAATATTACACACTTCTATCCCCATAATTCCACGGTCACACAATAATGAACAATACATAAGGATAGTCGGAAAACAGATAAAAAAACACCCCAATTCGACAGCAGTAATTTAAAATGCATGGCTCCAACTCCGACCACAGTGATCATGAATGGAATCTCATACTACCATGTATTTGATACAACTAAGTGTAAGTGTTAAACAAAACATTTCACCGATTGTACAGCCTGATGACTATTGAAATTCATTTAATTTTAATGAGACTAGGATATTAAAAAGGTGATTAGGTATTTTCAAAACTGTGTTCAGATGGAAGCAAACAGTCTAGACGGGAGGCTTACAGTTAAGGTGAAAAAATATTAGAGTAACGCAACTTCATAGGGTTAAATTGAGCGACTCATCAAATCAACGTACACTCACTGCTGGCCTAGTCTCAACAAAAAATTAATTAAAGCTTACCTCACCACCTAGCTAGCTCATAGAACCACTCCAATGCAAAGACAACATACCTGAAAATAAAAAAAGAAACTATTAGAATTGAAATACGAAAACATGACACTCTAAACTAACAACTCATGCATAAGTTATTATTTAGATACAGCGAGCATATTATGCTTCGAAAAATAAATGCATCATTGTCATATCAGTCCCACAGCGTTAGTGCTACTACTCCAGCAGATATATAAATTGAAAATATCGTTACAAGCATACACTGCGAAGGGTCCATACGACAAAGATTAGGATCAAAAGCTTCTTTGACTTGCTGCTTCCGTGCTTCAAACCACTTACTCACAATACCTATCCTCACATCACCACATTCAACTACGGTTAATGAACTAACCGAGACGGAAGAAAAATCCACTTAAATTTCATTCTCTCTCTTTCTGACGGTACCTCCAAACTCTAACCACTCCCGCTTTTCATTAAATTCTATGAAATTACGACAGGGGTTGGGGGAAGAGAAACCAGCATTTGACCCAGGAAAAGCCACTCTTGCCCCCAAACCAACTAGTCCCTGGACACGCATAATTCTACTCTCGCGGGCAACCGAATATGGAGTCGACATGCGAGCAGAGTCACACAAATGCTTGCCTCACTTTTTTTTATTTTTTTAATCCTTGCACAGCTTATGGATTGCAGGGTTGTGGGTGGTAAAAATACACCACGAGTTAATGGGAAAAGAGGGGACGGGTATGGGGGAGGGAGGAGGGTGAGTTTGGAGGGGGAGAGGAAGCAGAGGTTTTGCGTCCCCAGGCCAGCAGAGGGTTTAAAACGAGGACTCGGTGGGAATTGTGGGTAGGGGCGGAGTGAAGAGAGGAGGAAACAGAATGAGAAAGAGAGGTCGTTGCCAAGCGATGAGTGGGGGGTCGACCACGCCGCAGACGTGGAACGTATACGGCCGCCGCTTGCCCTGCCCTTGAACCAATG
The DNA here is from genome assembly GCA_963573305.1 of Pyrrhosoma nymphula. Taxonomy (NCBI): domain Eukaryota; kingdom Metazoa; phylum Arthropoda; class Insecta; order Odonata; family Coenagrionidae; genus Pyrrhosoma; species Pyrrhosoma nymphula. The sequence goes on along the minus strand of OY754327.1, from coordinate 144,081,586 downwards.
CGGAGCAAAGAGGCTGCTGCTATCCTTCGTATGTGAGCGTGTGTGGTTTGCAATGAGAGAGAGGGATGGGCCAGGCGATGACCTCAAAGCATTCATTCACCGGCGGCGATTGAGTGGGTGCATGGGAAACGGCCAATTCCGCGCCGAAGACAGAGGCGGGAGAGAGAAAATGACCTCCTGATTAATTAATGAATGATGATTACGGTTCTAATTATCGGGAGCGGGAGAATCGACGCGAGGCCCTGAGGCAGCTTTTGACACGTGGCTTTTAGCTGCTGCTGGAGGTGCAAATAAAAATCGATTACAATAAACAGTCCCCTTTGTTCTTCACCGCATATTTACCATGATTTCAGGAAAAAAGAACTTTTAAAACGGCAAGGTATTCTTAACCCAGAAGAATTAAATCTTGAGAAAACAAAAAAAAACTATTCACCAAGAACATTGAAGCAAGTAAATTCCAAACATAATATTTAGCCTAGACTGTAAATTAAAAGTATAACTTAGTTATTCCACAAAGATACTATGTGGAATAACTAAGTTATACTTTTCATTTACAATATTAAGCAAATTCCACAAGTCACGCCTGAGACGACGGAGTATATTTAGCCTAGACACAAAATTCCTGAGAGTGAAAATTGAGTTGCAATTTTCCACTGGATAAAAATGTATTGCGACCTGGGTTTCGATGTACTACATCATCATCAGGTGAATGATGATTTAGTACATCGAAACCCAGGTCGCGAAAATTGCAACTCAATCTTCATTACGTTGAAAGTCCATCATATCACGCATGTACTTCTCTTTTTTTACAAAACTCCTGAGTTAACTAAAATTATCAAAAGGCCCAGTAAGAATCATTATGGATTGATTAAGACTTAACGAGAAAACCGATATTTAAAAGGCGTTAGATATGATTCTCCCTGGTCAGGCATTGAATCTGTGCAGGGAGAATAAGGTAATCCAAAGAAAATATACGGGAAAAAGACACGAAATACAGAGCATTCCAAACTTGGAAAAACCACATCGCTAAAAAGAATTACAAGCCAATCACACAGAACAATGAAATGGAATGATTACAGTGGGTGAATGGAACAGCTAAAAAATGTTATGACTTCAGAGAAACGATTACCCATCAAAGCCTTCTAAACCGAAGGGCATTGAAAAGCCAAAACCGATATTCTCCAATGGAACAAAGATTCCAATACGGACGGCAGCCCTTACTCAGAATAAAGAGACCAATAAAAACGGGACATTTCGCCCGCGGCGACAGCACCCATCAATAAAGTAAAATATTTCACTGTCGGATGTGAAGCCAGGAGTAGCGGATGAAAAAGCATAAGCCAAAAAAGAAAAAAAGCAAGAGAAATGGATAACAGGACAAGTTTTACCGAACCATCAATCCGTAACGATAGCAATCACATGGACACGTGCGCGTATATCAACCGTGCGTATGACCACAGTGGCGGCATTCGGGCTTTTTGGAGCCCACGATCGAGAGCTCGAAAAACACGCATACTATTTTAAAGAATGATATGCTGAGCAATCACCTCCATTTTACCGATTGCAATGCATCAACCGGGCGATGAATAAACGGGTCCCAATAACGCCAGTGGGACTAATTGGTTAGCTCGGCTAACGCAAACAAGACACCTGATGACGTTACTGAAAGATGGCGCTGTACTTCACACACAAACGCTGGCCCAAACCAGGTGGACAAAAATAAAGATCTCGAGGCGGGGGTGGGAGGAAGTGGAGAGAAATAACCCACGATATTGTTTTCCGATGGCGGATTTGATTGGGGACTTTGAAAATAAATTAACGCTGCGGTGGCTGGGGAGGGAACATGGGAAAAGTTCGGGATAGAGGAGGTGAGTGGATAGCATCCAGCGGTCAGCGCTGGCAAGCGAACGAGGTTACCGTGACATTTCCAAGCGGAAAGGGTCGCGCGCGCGCCAGCCATATTTTGGACAATGCACGGGGCAAGGTGGAGGTTGGGCGAGATGAGTGATGGGCGGGGGAGAGGGGGAGTGAACTGAGGGGTCGGAGAGGACAAATGACGCAGGTCTGGATGGAGTGAGAGAAAGCAAGGGGGAGAGGGGGAGAGAGAGAATGGGATGGTGGCACGTGAGGCAGGCAGAGAGAGGAGAGGGGGTGGCGTGTGTATCGAACGTGAGGAGAGGGGGGACATGGACAGTGGCCGGAAATACGTGGGTGGGAAGGAGAGAGGGCGTGAGGGAGGGCAGGGCGGAGACTGGGAGCTTGCGAAGGGAACCGGGGAAAATGAGAGGCAGTGCGCGGCGTTGATAAGGACGGGAGGGACAGTGCAAGGGGACAGGAGCGGAGGGGCGGTGAGGGGGCAGTGTATTCCTCGCTCAGCCACCGAAATTGCAAGGCTTTGTGAGGCGCGCGAACCGGCTCTCCTTTCGGTTATCCATACCCCCCAACCCTTCCAACAACTTTTCCCAAATTTTTTCGCTTGCTTAATTCCATACCAACCCAATTCTCTCTCTCCTTCACCAACAAGGATGCCTGTTGTGTTCACGGCCCGCTGGTTTCTTCCTCACACTCCCCTAGCGAGATTTGGCCCGTTTAACGCAAATTTAGTCTTGACCATATGCAGATTCATATGGGTTACTGCGGGAAGTGGTGCGGGACAAAGGTAGAATCTGGGTGTCGGGAGATAAGATAGGCCAAATGCTTGCAGGGAAGTGCGCAGAGGGTGGAAGACGGTGGAGGGAGGGTGAAAAGAGTGAAACGAGAAGACGCGGAAACGTGAGGAAAGTATTAGGAGAAAATACTCGTGACAGCGACCCACTAGGGGAGGGATAGAATTTGAGAGGATGTGGAATGGGAATAAATGCGAGGAGAGAGGGAGAGAGAAAGGTGGGCAGGTTAATGAGGCGAGACAGGAAAGAAAGAAAGGAGAGGAGAATGTACATTGTATGCCAGGAAAAGCTATCCTATACAAGGATAGGAAGGACTGGTCTGGAGGAGGGAAAGAATATTACCGAAGAACTTGGGTAAATTCAGTTCAGCGATAGGAATTACCAACAAAAAGTCATCAACCCTCACTAGCCACGAGTTTAATAATCCATCCGTTGCCCAACAGTTGAATGCAATGGTGGGCATTATAAGAGAAAAAATGTGGCAGCATTAGAAATAAGATATCAAAACAAGGGGAAATACACCTCATCAATGTCAAGGGTCTTTTGAATGCCATAAACCTACACAAAGTTTAACTACCATTGGCATATACAGCTGGTTAATATTAATTTAACGTAAAGTTGTAGGCCAATCGTATGCTCAAATTATGTACTCGGAGAATACAGGGCAAGAAAATTTTTAAAAGATTAGTTTTGTCGCGGTGAGGTCGGAAATAAAAAAAACAGTTACTCTTTGCCAATGTTTCGGAATATAATGTATTCCATCTTCAGGGCTAAAAACAAAACAATGAAGGTCAAGAACAACATCAACACCACTTACTTACATGATAGATGTACCGCATATAAATCTCATCACCATAATTACCTTATAATAAACTCTTTAAGAACTTCAGCATCAAAGTGTAAATATTCTGGTTTAGTCTCGGTGTTTTGTCAGAATATTTACACTTTGATGCTGACGTTCTTAAAGAGTTTATTATAAGGTAATTATGGTGATGAGATTTCTATGCTGTACACCTATAATGTAATTGACTTTGATGTTGTTGTTGACCTTCATTGTATTGTTTTTAGCCCTGAAGATGGAATACATTATATTCCGAAACATTGTCAAAGAGTAATTCGTTTTTGATTTCCGACCTTACCTCGATAAAACTAATCGTTTAAATAATTGAGGTCGATATAATGAACATTGAAAAGAAAACTTTACAAAGAAAAATACACCCATTAACACATTCTTCAAAAGTTTTGTTATGGACTTAGGTTTTTGAGGAAACCGTTTGAGTAATTGTAAGCATAAAATAAAAGAATGCAAATAAGAACGAAGACAGGTGAGACGGGGAGGTAGCAATGGATGAAGGTATAGACCACAAAGAGATATACTGCAAATTTTAGATTTACTTGAAACAGATTAAAACTTGATTGAAGCTTATTTTCCCTTTTTTAGCCCTTATCAGAACCATATTATCAAATTTTAGCGTATTTTATCACTAAAAAATATCATCGAAATCACTAAATCTATCCAAATAATGAAGAAATATATCAAATTAACATGTCATATTGCAACACTTCCGAAATTGATAGTTTATCTATGGTATTTATTATCATAGACCATACAACAATTACAATTCACAGCAAAATAAATTATAATAGTATTCACGTATTGTGCTCAAACGTTTTGTCGAGAAACGTCCGCGTTGGGTTTAAATCCGAGATAAATACTGGGAAGAAAGTTCTGATTCCATAGTTCGTGTGAAATATCATTCCTCGTAAAAGGTCACCTCGAAAAAATATATTTACATGCGCTATATTGTCACTGTTATTCCTAACCGGAAGACGACAATGGCCCATCACGACAAGCATTGCTGCTTGCTTCTTCAGAAAACCACCTTTGCACTGAGCACTTTTGAGCACTAACTGTCGAATAAGGGTGAAGACAAAATATGTTTAATCACATTTTCTCCGTGTAAGGGAGGAGATTACCGAGAAGAGGAGAAATGATAGGATTTGGGAGGAGGCAGATCGGGGAGAGGCAATTTCTGGGGCGGGGTTGCCTTCGGCGAGCGCGGCGAAGTGGCTGGAAAAGACAAGCTTTGAGTCTGTGGTGAGAAACCAGCGCCGGGTTGCCACGGTGGGGTGAGACAGGGGAAAACTTCCACCTCTTCTCGATCCATTAAGATGCGGGAGCGGATTGCACAGGGGTGCCTTCCCACTACTTTAACCCTACGAACAGAGCCACCTTTACCATCACCGCCCGCGCGTGTCCCCCACTACAACAGAGAGAGAGAGAGGACCATCCCCACCACCACAAGAAGTGGAGCGTCTCCCTGCACGGAGGTGTCCCGATCGATCCCCTCACTCCATCACCTCCTCCACTGACCTATATATACTATTCGGAGGGAGACTAGCATGTGGCAGAAGCAAGCAAGCAAGCGAGGAGGGAGAGCGGGAGCGAGTGAGTGGGGAAGAGGCTGGGGCGGAAAATGCCATTCCAGCCGCGTCTGCAAATCCGAGACGACAACGTCGAAGATGGGTGGGTGGGAAGACACAAAAACATTCACCAAAGCCGTCCTTCTCTCTTTGTGTGTGTACCACTCCCTCCTACGTGCTGCACACATCCCTGGGTCCCCCACTTTGCACATGCAGCCTTACGTCTCGACCCACCCTCTCCCTTGGCATTCACCGCGAGATAAAGCGGTGAAAGAAAAAAAGGCGGCGCCTAATTGGATGCCCCCCCCGCGTTGGAGTTATGGTGGCGTCTCTTTCATTTCCCTGCCTCATCCTTATCCTCCCACCTCCCCGGCCACCTTTCGACCTTACTCCTCCTACTCGCCTCGACCGCACCTTCCCCCTTCGACCACACCTCCTTGCAAGGCTCACCTTCTCGTTCCCAGCCTCAAGAAAAGTCCTCCCCGTACTGCACCGGACGGAGAGAATAGCCGCTCGCCCAAATAACTGCATTGACGCGGAAAGCCGCTTGCTAAGGACGGCTGGCATCTGGAGACGAATTAACTCTGCCTCCTTTATCGACTTCTTCAAAAAATTCGCTTCAAATACTCTTCGTCTTCAGAAACGATCAGACTGATACTGTCTTTATCAGCAAATTAAATATTTGTCTCATTCAAAATCATAGACACAACTCCCTGTCTAACATCAACCGCAAAGTATCCTTGGGTAAACTCCCAATTCCATCATTCCTGTAACCAGCAACATTTTGAAACAGAGCTCCGAGACATTTTCTTCACTAAGTATATTCATTTTGCTATTTGAGTATATTATTAACTCATTTTGTTTTCTTGCAACAGTAGCGAACTAAATTTAGTCCAATGATCAGCGAGATAATATTTTATTACTAAGATAAAATATGGTAAACGATTTTCATCAAGTTAATCATTTGAAAAATCAGCGATCGAAAGCTGCTTGGGGAGGCACTGGGAGTGAAAACCAAGCAACACATTCAATCACAGAAACCTTGACCATTTCTCCCACATACTTTTCCAGTTACGTCAGAAAAGAATATTAAGTAATCCGAAAGGGTGTGACTTACTGTGCACTGATCGGTTAGAGAACTTCACAAACAGTAGACGCGACTTACTTCATTTCCCGACAAAACACTTAGGATACAACACTGGAAAAATCCACAGAAGCGAAACAGACATGGATTACAATCATTGAGACGCCGCAGTGATGACATCGAAAAACACACCACCAACACGGCTTAGCACGCCTTGCGAAGCCATGAAATTCTAAAAAAAAGAATAAATCCAAGAAATATACCAGAAATCGAATTCCTGCTAATGTAACCACTAGCGGATTGACAAATCAAATAATTTTGTTTTTGAAAGTCCCTGGATCAAGGCTAGAAATTTTATTCCCTATTACTAGCTGACTGCTGCTTCACACTCCCAAATGATGGAACCACTTCAACTTTAAGAAAAAATAGAAATACACTCAACTTACAGAATAATAAAAGTGAACAACTGACAAAAAGGAGGACGGTCATAGAAAGGAATGGCTTTATTACCAAAGCACTTAGTTTGCCTTCAAATGTGTTACACGAGTTTGCGATTCATTTCCGAGTTATTACATTTAAGTTACACCGGTAAGACAATGTTTTAACTTACACTGTCACACAAAGCTCTAATTATGCATACGAAGTTCTCAAATATTCAGAGATATCCAAGTAGGTATTCATGCAAGACGTAGCAGCGGATAAAAGTGAAGGAAGAAAACCTTTAGATTTTCCACTATTTTTTAGCGAGCCGCATGAGCCATTTCTTAAAGTATTAATAGTTGCAAAAGCACCGAAAACATCTGTCTACTATCTCCGGAACAGAGGGAGTGACTTGAGCTTTCGTAGGAAAGTCTGTGGGATGAAATACCATATTTCTATTCCTTTGCCCCAAATCCAAGAATTCTTGGACCTCGAGCGCATTTTTTGCCATTCATCCTTCGCTTTAATCTCCTTCACCAGATTTTCCCCTCGTAATTTTTTCCGACCACTTTCCCAGGGCGCCCGAAAAAGCATTCTATTAAACTTTGCAACCCTCGCGCTGCTCCTGAAATAACTTCATTTTTTTCCGGGCATATCTTCTTCTTCCAACCTCATAAGCACATCTCTAAAGCTTTCACTTGGCATATAGATCCCATTTTCTATTACTCAGGGCCACACACCGGGATCCACAAAATTTGTAATATCAAATTTTCCTGGAAAATACGACGACACTTTCATCCTGAGAAAAATAACAAGATGAGAATATGCACAGAATCTTGAATTAAATCGGTGCTCCGTTTTCTCGTATATCATCACGAGAAGAAAATCTCAGACTATTACTATCGCACGTGTTGAACTCAATTCAATAACGTAGTCAGAAGTCAAGAATTCAAAACTGCTAGCTCAACTTTAAATATAAATATTTGGTCCTTAACGGGATAATGTTTCCAATTGATTTTGGTCCTGTAAAAAATATTTTAACTGACGAAAAAGTAAGATATCTTGATACAATTTGTTCAGAGCCAACTGTAACCGAAGTGGTGTAAGTTTATTAAGCGTCACGCACATAAATGAGAAAACTAAACGTATACTAATAAAAGCTTTCATTAAGAGGCTATCTTCTTTATATCATACTATCTGAGGGACCCAGCTTCGCACGGGAAGCTGCGAATGAATTGCACCGATTTTGAATTATGAAACCAGGGTTGAGCATTTTAAATTTTCAAGGCTACAAAACAGTTTATACTTGGCATTAAATTTGACGTTTAATTTCGAGAATAACTTAAATGGTATATTCTATAGATATTTCAGAGGCATATCTTTATATATATAAAAGTCAATGTATGTATGTATGTATGTATGTATGTTCCACATCTCCTTCTAAATCACACGACCGATTTTGATGAAATTTGGAACACATGTTTGTTACTGGTAGACAACAAACACTGTAGGGTTCAATTAACCAAAACCCTATTTTTTCAGGGTTAAGGGTGTGATCCTTACTAATATGTATAAAAATGTAATGGTGTCTGTCTGTCTGTTGCTCCATCACGCAAAAACTACTGAACCGATTGAGCTGAAATTTGGCATGCAGATAGAAAACATATGTGGTTGTAACATATGCTATTTTAAAAATCCCTAAGGGCCCCCAAAGGCCCCCTGAAGGTCCCCCCTGGTGGTTCATGCTAGGCATTGGGTTCGGTGCAGTGGTTTCATTTTTTTGTTTTTAAAATTACTTTCACTCAAGATATAGGGCTGGGATTTTTTTATCGGATGGCTGAATAAATGACGTTTCTAATTTTATCAATCGATTTCCTTCTACGCTCCGTATTTGTCTGAACTTCATGTTTTCAGCTGAAAAATCTCACCTTTTTCTCTGAAATCAACAATAACATATTTCCTTGACAACCATAGATTTGATTTTCAAAGGATATACAGGCCTCTAGCATTTAAATATCACGCCTTCCTGCAGGCCCATGATAGTACGTAGAAAAAAAATAGAAGAATATAAGAAGAGCCCATAGTCCCAAGGGCCCCATGATAATTTGCTTCGGGGGGTACTCGATAAAGTCAATGCATATTTAACAAGTATACTTTTCAACGTCTATTCTCAAAGTAGCTCTCAAAGGGGCACTGCATGTATATGAGAGAATAATTACGCAGTAAACTTTACACATAAAGGAATTAATAGAATACACACTTAATTAAATGTGCAATAATATTTACGTGGAGCGAATATCAATGGTAATAATGCCTCTGTTGCTACAACAAACACGGCGTTGTTTATTATCATTTAATACTCGGATGTATTACACGTAGTGAAACCGTTGGCCTCTCATTGCGATTGCGAATTGTTTTTTAGACCAATTCCCACATCAAAAATGTCACGAGTTATTTTTATGTTTAAAAGTGTTTAAGTGCAGTTAACTTAGGTACATTCACACAATCATCGAGTTGCCTATTCTAGACTCTCACTTGCCGCTGTGTTTCCGTTTCTTGGACTCAAAAATATATCCATCAACATGCCTAATAGGAAAAAGAGTAACCTTTCGAAAAAATCTTCTAAAGCAAAATGAATGTTTTATTTGCGAGAAAATGAGCCCTTGAAAGAAAAACGACAAAAGTTAGACTTGGATGGTCAAAGACATGCCCACCAGCGAACTCATGAGATTCTCCTCATGGTGTTTCTCGGGTTACGCTAAGATCCGCACCAATTTCATCCTTACCCAACCTACAGACGGGTAACCAACTATAAATCTGGTTCAAATATAGACGCATCTGTTTCGAACATTCAGTCTGCGTTAAGATGGCGGAAATTATAATGACGTCACTACATGCTTCTTACCCGAAAGACGAACGGAAATTCTGCGCAATCAACGACATCCGTGCATGAAAATCGACAAGTGCACTAAGAATCACCATAGATTTTTTTCATTTAGCAACGGAAACCAATGATTATGGCTATTCCGAAGGCGCAGTCCCATTGATGGAGGATTCATAGGTCAAATAAACCTGGCTTCCGCTGCCATTACTCCTCTTTACGTTGTCAACCGCTGGATTGTACCCTTCTGTCCAATCCTGATTAAGATAATCAACGCACATATCAACGTTGAATAGTGCAACAGATTTAAGTCATAGAATGCAAATATATGTATGTACACAAGGGAAGCGATAGAGCTGTTAATCACTCAGAAGACGGCTCAAGAGAACCGGAGGGACGAGGTGACCATCTATCAACCTAGGTGCTATTTAAGTATTAATGAGTCTGCAAGGCCGAATTTTGAGTTTCCCGTGCATGAAAGTGAACCAATAGTCACTCATCTTTCCGTGCACATGGAAAAATGTCAGTGTGTCTACTACATCGAACACAACATACAAGATAGGTTACCACGCCTACTCCTCAAATGACCACACATACTGTTTTTCTTCGGGCTTTGCGGTTTTATTATAAAAAATAAGTTTAATATTTTTCACACCCGTTGAATTTCAACGGGTATCTTCCGCTCGTAAACAATAAATGGTACAAAAACCATCTATTTGGTATGATTATTAAATTTGGGTCCAGAAATAATGCTAAATAAAATTAATAAGGGCAAGATGATGACGCCCTTTGAATTTCAGCGGGAGAAGTCATTTACCTATGTGAATATAATAATCAATGTGGCGTGCAAAATGCAGGTACCATCTATCAGCCATCAACCGCACGTGGGGACTTCGGAGTGAAAAATACCTCAAATGAGTTCTCACTAATATTCTCTTATTGTATTGATAATCTTATGAATAATGTATAATGTATGTACCTATGTGTATGAAAGTATGTTGACCTGGAATTCAAAAACGAAAAGTAGTACAACTTTCAACCTTAAGGATTATTAAATGCCTTCCGTGCAAAGATAACTGGCTACTTTCCATGTAACTTATGATATCTGGTTGGATCCCCTTTCCGTTCCATTTTTTTGGCAAAAAAATGTTTCAAGTAACATGATTTATAGTTCCAATTCCCAGAATATTTTAATGGTGTATTCTATAGGCATTCTAGTAGCAGAAAAAATACCAAATGTTCTATTTGGAAATGTGAATACATACTGCGGCCGTAAATAATGCCATGAAGGGCAAGATGAGGGTGGCCGTTGAATTAATGCGGGATAGAGAAAACACGAAAGCCGTTGTATGCGATTATAAGAATCAATGTGATGTACTAAATGCAGATACTCTGTAGAAGCCGTTAAACGTACATAGAGAGGTTGGGGTGAAAAATTAACCTAACTGAAACCTCACTGAAATTTGCTTTAATTATTTGACCAACATGATGTGAGCCAAAAAGGGCCCAGGCGAAATTTCCCATTCAAAGACATTCATCAGACTGCCATGGAAATGTACTATTGTTGAAATCGGAGAAAAATTGATAATTGTGGAATTGGAAACCTAATTATTAAACAAAAAAGAAAAGTAAAACACAATCGAATGTTAGAATTAAAAACATTGTTCATTCAGCCATCCGATAGTGAAAATGTCAATCCTATATCGCGAGTGTAAGTAATTCAAAAAAGCAAAAAAAACAACCCGTGCACCGATTCCAATGCCTTTCTTAAGGGAGTAAAATCTAATAGGGGCCCGTTTAGAAGCCCTGAGGAAATTTTAATACGTTCCCCAAGCTTGTCCCAGTGCAGCCAATTACACAAAAAACAAAATTTCTAAGTAATCAGTTTTGCGTGAGTGAGTAATCCAAAGGTAGCACGTTAGAATCCTGCGCAAAGCATGGATTTTGGTGTTCCTCTTAGGACCAAGGTTTTGAATCTTAACGATTGTAGCACCTAAAACTCAACGCTAAAACGTAGAACTCATGTTTATAAAAAGTGAAGTTCCTGCTGATTATAATGTACCGTTAAACATGAGCGTTATCACACTGGATCTCAAAACTTGGTGCGCGAAACTATCAGCGAGACCAAATAAATTTAGTCCGTAATTCAATCCACAGTTATGAAGCATCTGGAAGATTCAAACACTTTCGAAATATTAAATAGAGTCCAACTCATTTTTAAGAGATTCGGATTCCCAAGGACTTGGTGAGCTCAGGTTACGGTTTAAGGACACAAATGAAATACGAGAGCTCGTCTTTTAACTGACTTAAACTCCACACCGCCATCGTGGTCCCCGCTCACCTCTGCCCAAATAATCCCCTACAAATCCCAAAACCCTTTCGGTGCACATAAAAATTCCCCCTTCCCACCCTCATTCTCACCACAGAGAGAGAGAAGAGAGAAGGAAGAAGGAAAAACTCGCGCAGTGGAAATCCACCCCTGACAAATGCGCCGCAAATCGCGACCTGCCTTAAACGGGACACAACGGGGCGATGCGGGGAGGAAGGAGGCCGGGCCCTGAAAAATGCGACGGGAGGCGTCCTCTCATAGAGCTGGGGGCAGAACCACGCGTCAGTAAAAGAGGAGGGGGTGTGGTCTCCCCGTGGGATCCCCACGAATCCGCCCCTGGAGGCTACGGTGAACAGAGCTAGGGGCACGGAGCCAGGGTTCCCGGGCGGAGAAGAAGAGTAGGAAAAAGAATAGGGGTCCTATTAAAGAGCGGAGAAGCCAATGGCTGAGATCGGAAAAGAGGTTAGAAGAGGGGAAAATGCGAATCCTTCCGAAAAAAGTCTCCTGGTCGGCCTCCTTCCTCCCTCAACTATTGCTACTTCACCAGTTTCCGCCCCGAGGGCCGAGGAGCCGTGTCGCTGTTCTCCCGACTTCTACCTCTCTCTATCACACACATTTCGAGGATGGGAATAGGGGAAAGAATGGGAATGTAAGATACCCGACGGCCCTCACGTGCGGGAATGGGTCCCGAAGAATGCGAAATGCGCAGAACGGAAGAGCTCGTGCATGGAGCGAAAGGGTGAAGGACTAAAAGGGAGGGGATATGAGGGACGGAGGGAAAGAGCGAAGGGAAAGGACGCTCAGGGCAACGAAAGAAGAGATGCTGGGAGTGGAAGTCAGAAAATAAAAACAGAAAGGCTGGAGTGCTTCCACAAAGTGAGAGGAAGATAGGATAGGTGAAAAACAATAACTATGTAAGTATTTCATTAAGTATCTTCATACCAACACACGGTTTTAATGACTCATTGGTTTAATGATTAGGTGAGGCGACTGAATACTTATGATATTTGCGTCATCAAGGATAGATGGGTGAGGTGGAATATAGGAAGAGTTAAGCGAAACCGGGATTCGGTGAAAGTCTACTCATTATGAAAGACACCAACGAGTCCCCAGTTCAATATTCCGTCCGATGACTATAGTGTTTCCACATGATACCCAAGTAGGATCAAAGTACACGGAAAAATATCAGCCACATCCCAATTTCGGAGCGTACCCCAGGATTAAAAGCAAGTACTCTAGCCACCATACCAACCAGATTCCCCACATTTACCTAATTGCACGAAAAATACCACCCACGCTCAGGATAGGTACCCCACCCACACACAGGGTTGAGAGCATTGACCACCTTGCATCTCCCGCTGAAAATGTGAGAAAGGAAGGGGATGGAGGCTCTGTGAAGACGAATTACCGGCGGGGGGATGATAAGTAGAATGGCAGATGGAAAGAAAAGGAGTGGTTGGTTATTTTGGGGGGGATTTATTTAGGAAAGGAAAGAAGGGTGGAGGCGCCAAGAGACTATGATTTAACGTCCCGTCCGATGGACGATGTCGTCACTGTACTTAAAGAGCTCAACAGATGACTCGGCATGGGTTCGGGCTACTACTGAAAATTTTCCGCCACCACCAGGACACGAGCCCGGGGCCTAGGAATGGGAACTTAATACTCTAGCCACCACACCAACACAATCTCCGGAATGAGAAAAAGGACAATGAGAAGGCTAGGGTAGGAAGGGATAAACGCGTAGAAAGAGATCGGAGGACCGAGCACGAACGAGAGAAGTAGGAATGGGAGGTACGGAGAGGCGGAGCGGAGAAATAAATGGGTAGAGGAGAGATAGAGGGAGAGAGAAAGGAAGATGGAGGGAATGAGAGGGAGGAGACGGTGATGGTGGCGGTAAAGTTCGCCACCAAAAGATACCACCCATAGCGGAGGAGCGTTAGCAGTCGTAAGAGGAGCGGGAGGGATAAAGAAGGGAAGGTAGGCCCCTGCACTAAACCCCTCTCGGAGGAGGGAGCGGTGGTGGAGTGTGGAGGTGGAAGTTCCTACGCACCCGAAAACTCTCGCCATCGCAATCGCCCTCGGGGCTTCAGCACCCGGTGTGCAGGGGGGTGAAGGGGTGCGGAAGGACAGAAGAGGGGGTGGTCCGGAAGAGATAAGCAGTACGAGAAAATGGCTGAGAGGGGGAGAAGGGAGTGAGGCAGTGGAGTGCGTAGAGAGGGATGCAGCGGGGAAAGGGGAAGAGAGAGAGGTACGGTGGAGCGGGAGGAAGTGGAGAGGAGGTGAGTGAGAAAAGATAGCAAGTTGAGAGAAGGGACGGGAGGAAAAATGAATGCGGAATATGAGAGAGAGAGAGGGTGGAAGGGAAACTATGGGCTGGGAATAAGCAGCCAGTGGGTGTCACAAAACGGAGGGACATAAAAGATTGAGAGATAGCGAGAGATGGAAGGTGACAAGAGAGTTGTATAAGGAGTGGATAATGAGGGTGAGGGAAGGGAGAGAGAGGGAGGGCGAAGTATGAAGGCGAGAGAGGGGTGTGAAGAGGGCGAAACAAGAAAGAGAGAGAAGTCATGTAAAAGCCATAGGAGGGGAGGGAAAAAGGCAACCGGATCATAGAGAAGAAGGGAAATGGGAGAGCGGTTCCAGTCGGAGAAGGAATATAAGGGAGCCAAGGAGCCAAAAAGAGAGGATTACGGACGAACGGTCGATATTGGGAGTGCCAGGGGGGTGGGGGAGGGAGTAATGCGATAGGACGAAGGAGAAGAAGAGTAAAGGGTGGAGTGCAGAAAGAGAGGAAGAGGGATTAGCAAGAGAAGAAAAGAGAGATGTACAGAAACGGTATGGGAAGTGGAGATTCCGGAGATAAACGTCTTGGGGTTTAAGGAAGAAATAGGCACTGAGGATAAGATAAAGAGGAAGAGATGGGAAGAGAGGGAGAAGTAGAGAAGAATGTGCAAGGGGAGTGGGCGAAAGGGACAGATTTTTGCGATAAAATGAGGCGAATCGGGTGGGGTGGGGGGAGAGAGCGGATAACTGCATTTCCACGCAAATGGCGAGAAACGAGAGAGAGAGAGGGGGGGTTAAGAGTAACAGAGGAACGGTAATATAAGTGCGTCCCGAGGAAATTAAAACAGCGCGAGTCAGCGGGATAAAACGCAAAATGCGGACCGAAACACACAAAAATGCGCAAAGGTAAATAGAAACGGACAAACGCGAGTAAAGTTTTCAAAAAACTAAAACTTCCACAATTTATTGGGACATTAAAGATTTCCGAGCCATAAAATAAGACGAGATAAGAGACGGCGATATAGTAGAGCAAAAGAAATATGAGATATTAAGAGGAAGGATAAAGAAGTGGGGAGAGGATCAAGGAGGCGGCCGTATAAAAGGAAGAAATAAGAGAAGGGTCCGTGGACGAGGAGGAGGAGTCGGATGAAGGAAGAAGATAGGAGGGCCAGTGCGCGGGAAGAAGAAGAGGGGGGGGGGAGAGAGGGGGCGAGGGCGGGTATGCGATACGACTGGGAAGGAAAGTACGTGGGAGAAGGTCAAAGGGTAAGGGCAAAGGAATGAAAATCGAGAAGAGGCAGGGACGGCGAGGGTGCTGGAGAGTGGTGGAGGAAAAGGGTTTGGAGGGAAACACATGATGGAAGGGTTGCTAGAGGAGAGGACGTAAACGGAAAGAATGACTGAGTGCGCGAGTGAGATACAAGAGAGAGAATCGCCACGGAAAAGAACTTCACGGAGGAAGGAATGAGGAAAAGAGTGGAGAAGAGACGGAGAGAGTGGCAGGAAGGAGTGAAGGGAGAGATGGGAGAACAAAGCGTCGGACCCACAGGGTGCAAGAGCAGTAAGAACAGCAGGGTGGGCCCCAAGGATAGAGAGGGAGATGGGAGGAAACGGGGTGGGGATAAAGAGGGAAGAGAGCGGGGGGGGGGGGAGGCGGTGGAAAGGATGAGGAGCGTAGAGGAGGAGTTGGTGGTGGTGGTGTTATCGATCCCGCTGGAGCCATTCCGCTTGAATTCCCCCACAGAGTGCTCCTCCCCTTTCTCCCTTCCTTCCCCCACACCACGGAGCAGTCCTCCTCCTCCTTCCTCCGCCGACTGACTACCTCTGGGAAACAAACCCGCGGGGCGGCGGCTAAGGGTGCCCCGGCTCCACCGGTGGAAGGCCCCCGGAGTCGGTCCTTCCCGCGCGGCGCGTGGGCCGAGACTCCATCTTCCCCCCTTCAACGCGCCTTCCCACCCACTCCCATGCCCTTCCCGGAAAGAGGCGGATGCACACACGCTCCCCCACAACACCCTCTTCCCGGAGAGGTGTTCCACTCACGGTAACAAACACGAGCACACATACAAGCGTCTCATCATTACCGCTCCCATAATTCACTCCCATACCGGAACGACTACAAAAATAAAGGAAAGCGAGAGAGATTTATCACATATTTGGGAGGATTTGGGGAGTCGAACGACAACTTAGGTCTTTTATGCCATTCAAAATAGATGGATAGTTTGGCAAGGATTACCCACCCGCGTAGCACATAGGGTTTATTTGGGAAACGGAGGAAGGGTGGAGGGAAACCAGGAGTCGGTATAAGCGTACTCGGAACGAAAGGCGCCTAGAGAATCAGAATTTAACGTCCCATCAGGAGGACGAAGTACTCTCGGAGAGTACGTCAGGGATAGTACTAATTTGGGATAAGAATTACACTGAAAACTCTCCTACACCGTCGGGATACGAATCCAGGCCCTCAAGATGGTAAACCAGCATTCTAGCTACCACATCAAACAGATCTCCTCCCACACTCTCTGACTCTATCCCGGAAAGAGAAGCACCCGCTTACCCAACACTTTCTTCCCAGCAGGACACCCTTGGCAACACACACACACAACCGTCTCATCATTACCGCTACCATGATGCACTTCCCAGTGGAATGGCTGCGGAATAAGGAGAGTAGGGAGGGGGAAAAGAAATTGCAGGGCTCCAACAAACACAGAGCGCATTTTACGCGTCAAGATAGACAGATGAACGCCAGGCGAAAGTAAAATCGTAGCGGTGGAAGATGTCGTGTTTGTGTGTGAGTGCGTTCATATAACTCCTCCCCCCTCACTTCTACCCTATCGGCCCCTCTTATTCTCTCCCTCCCTCCCTCCATCTTCCACCCGACACAGAAACGCCCACCACCTCTACGGCTAACAATTTACCGACCTCACACCCTCCCCTCGGAAACAAATTGTTCTACGGACTCCGCTCTCATCCCAGCTTCCGGATTCCCGCATCTGTCGCATCCTCCAAAAATGGGGATGGGGTGGAATGAGTGGGGGAGACCGTCATCCCTCTCCTCCTCCTATACCAAATCCACTCTCTCTCATCCAACCTTCAGGGAAAAGGGTGGGTGGGTACCGCCATGACGGCGATTAGCATGGGAGGAGAGGCGGAAGTTTGGCAACGGGGCGAATTCCCCCGAGCTCGAAACGACCGAGATCTACGGGGAAAGAAGGGATGAAAATTGTTGAAAAGGTGAAAACGCTTTCGTAATGAGTGAAATAAATAAATTCTCACTCGAAGATAGCGAATAATAATCTTGGAAAGACTTGCGGCTTTCATATTACATTCCAGAAGCGAAGAAATGCGACGACGATAAATTCCGAATAAGAAAGATTTATTAACGAGCTGAATAGAATTATTTTTTAGTCGAATTTAATTTACAAATAATAAAAATTAGGTTTAGCGAAGCTTTTTGGCATTACACTTCTCCCAATGATAGCAATCAGAGTTCCATACCCAAAGCTATCTAATCATTTCTCATTCCAAACAATGTTATTCAACTATATAAGTGCATTAAACATTAACAGCAATCTGAGCTAATAATCACTCATCGTAGTTTGTAAAGTTGCCCGTATTTTAACAGGAATTGATCGATAAATTATCTTATTAATTTAATAAAGAGCTATCCTCCGCCCAATGTAATAGAAAAAACATCTTGTCAATTCGCCAGCAAAAGACTGGGAACCCAAGCAGAATCAATTCGCTTGAGCATTAAATACTTTTATCAGAGCGCATCCGCCTCTACCTAACATAAAACAGATTGCATGGACGAGATGCGCTTGAATGGGGCACTTCAATGATTGGCACACTAGGCGTGGTCGAGTTCCATGCTGCGGAATGGGTAAAGGTACACCAACGCAGCATTGACGACTGTCCCCACCGCCTTTTAATGGTCTTCCGCCGAAGTCTAATAGTAGTAGTCTACGGCCGTAAAAAGACCGGAAAAACGAGGAATGAGATTGATAAACAAGGTTGAGGGCACACGACACTGGGGCGAGAGTCGGTGGGGAACAACGGTGCGGGGAGGGGGGAGGAGAGGGGTTAGGGGGATCTGGTCGTAGAGGAATCTCCTCAAGGGAGCGATAGAGACTCCAATGGGGTAAGGAAAAAGTTAGGATGACTGCAGGGGAGAGAGTGGAAGGGGATGCCGATGGTTCGGGACGAATGAGAGGGTGCGGGGGGGGGGGAGGGGGGGGGGCGAGGCGGCAGACTAGGGGAGGAGTAGAGGGCAAGAAGGGTGACACCGTCTCTGGGAATGACCAGGAGAGAAAAAAGCGATTTAGGACTGACGCAGAATGGTCGAGAGCAGAACCGTGAAAATGGACAACTTCTGCAGAGGGGATGCGGGCGCAGGGGACGGAGAACACAGCCGAGGAGGGAAAAACGGGAACGTAGGCCCTCTAGAAAGACGCCGAAGAGTAGCAGAGGCAGGAGAGGAGGCTAAGGACGGTTGGTTCGGGGGAGGGAGGAGAGACTCGCTTATGACGGAGTGGGAAATCCAATACGGAATCGGAAATAAATGACAGTGCGGGGATGCAAGGACAGGGATTGAAACGGAGGGGCTCCGGAAGTAGCCGAGGCGCCGGGGTGGATGGGAAGAGCAGAGGGTGTGGGCAAGGCCGGGACAACAAAGAGAGGGGCCGGGGTTTCAGGGGACGGAATGGGTGGGAAGGACCAGGCTTGGATCGGAGGTGTGGCGAAGACACGGAATAAGGTGGGGGGAGATGAGAGAGGATGGAAGAGCGAAGAGCGGTGGACGGAGTTATTTTTTGAGTTGGGGAAACGGGAAGAAATGTGGAGTTGGGAAAGGGGAGCGGGAAAAGTAAAATAGGAACGAAAGAACGAGAAGGGGATTCTGAAACGGTGGGGTGCAGGAAGCTTGAGGGGGAGGCGGCGGGAGGGGGGGTGCCCTGGAAGACCACCACCGAGCCGCCGCCACTTCCACCATTCTCGGAATCACTTCTGCGGGCGGCCAGAGAGAGAGAGAGAAAAAGACGGGAGAGGTATGAGGAGGAACGAGTGGATCCAAATTCAATTCCGCGTTCAAAAATCTCATACAGTCGGCGAGGGGAATGAAGAGGGGATTCGAAGAGGGGCATGGGAGCGGCCGGTGTGGTCAGAAAGACAAGCGGCCGACAGGGGAGGGAGTAACGAGTATGGACGGACACAAATTCCCGCACGTCGCCTGCACTTTCGCCTTTATTAATCCATTGTGGCCTTTTGCCTCACGCGCATAGACCACTCATCTCTCGGGTGCCCCGAGGCACACATCCGGGGTTCAAGTCACATATAAAATCGGCGCGGTGGCCAGGCGGGAGGTGGAGTGGAAGACGAAAAAGGTTTGGATATGCGGACGATGCCGATTTTCTGGGAGAAATGGGACCGGGAGTAGGGAAAAGGAAGAGGGGGCGTATACGAGAAGAATTTTTGCGGGAAAAGGGTCCGTTTTCGGGGAAGAGGATGGAAAAGGGATAGAAGTAAAAAATAAGAAAGGCAAAACCAAAAAACCGACCACTCACCGGGAAAAACGATGCGACCGAAATATGTGCGACGCGGAATTCGAGAGAAGTTTAAACGAGAACCGTTTGTTTGCTGACCGCGGCCAGAGATTTAAGAGCGCCGCTAACGGAACGGTTGGGATTCAAAAATAACAAAACCGCACGCAAAGGCGTATCGGAGGAGCGAAGCCCAACGGGCGCCCATCCACAAAAATTAAATACCTCAGTACACATTGCGACGGTGTCTTTCACGTTTCCAACACCACCCGATGCGCCACCCAGGAAATATGGTCACTAAAACTTACCGGAATGCGTGTTTTTTCTGAGAGAAAAAAATGGCTAGAGTGTTGATTTTTCCCACGTTTATGGGATCCTTTTATCGGTCGCCATTTTACGGCGGGGCTTAAATCGGGATCTAAAAATGAGGTTAAGGAATACGTCGGCACTGGGGCAGAGAAGTGGCGTTGCATTTTATAAGGTTCCCCGGGACGTGGACTTAGTTGGGTACGAAAAGATCTAGGCATTTTTACGAGAAGTCAGCGTGAGACATAGATCATAGGTGGGGGAGATGCCTAGTGTGCGAGAGAGGAGATTTAGCAATGGGAAAGAGGAGATGAAAGAAAGAAAAGGAGAGGAAGATAGGAGGAGGGTGTTGATGAATAATAGATGGAGAGAAAGGGAGTATTTTTAAAGAGGCGTTATAAAGAAGAGAGAGACAAGATGGAGGCAGTGGAGAGAGGTGATTTCGTACGTGAGAGAACGGAATGAGGGTGTTTGTCGGAGTAGGATCCAAAGTGGAGGGAGGGAAGGTTTGGCCTAGGAGATACCCAGAGATAAATGGTGCAGGGAAAGCGTGACGGAGGAAAAAGGACCATTACCACGGCTTAGGAAGCGGACCTTTTTACATGAAGAGGACATGAAAAGGAGGGACCACCGACTGGAATATTTTTCGGCCAGGCCGATTTTGAATATTTGCCAGGGCGACACAACTGTCGAATGATTTCCAAAACGAAACATGAAGGAATAACAGATGAGGGATCCTCAAATCCCCACCAGAGGCCCACAAATAGCGGCGAGCGAAACCGGCCGGTAAAGCCAGGGCAACACTAAAAAGTACTACGAGCGAATCCTAGCAGAAACTAGGAATATATTGTTCTTTGGTTTTTTCGGGAGGTGACGGATAACTCTTGGACATGTGCGCCATTATAGATAGGTGGGTATTTTAATAGGGGTAGGATACCTAGGAGAAAGGGAGGAGAGAAACCGGGCGACGGCATGAAACTACTCTTAACGAAAGTGAAAAAGAGGCCCAAGTTAAACGTCTCGCCCGACAGGCGTAGTACAACACTTGACATGCTCTCCACATGACACCCAATTTCAGTTTGGGATTCCACTGAAAAATCTACGCCATCGCCGAGACTCGTAGCCAAACCATCGGGAAGGGAAGCCAGTACTCTAGCCACCTCAATAACCTGCTAGCGCTATGGGAATATTTAGAGCACCAAATAAAAACCACAGGGGGTGCAGAGAGCATAATGACGGGAATCCCAGAACGGACGCAGAATGGTGGTATCCATCCCTTGGCGATTATGAGAGAAAATACGCGGCGCGCACATTAACGAGGCGTACATCTAAGTGCACTCTTAAATCTGAAACGTTGCGAGAGGGGGAGTGAAGAGAGAAGAAGAAGAAGCGACTGTGGGTGGAGGGAGGGGGAGGGTGGGTGGAGTTGCTCGAGAATCAAATCCTCCTCCATCTTCCACTTGAGATGAGAGAGGAAAGGAAGAAGAGGGTGGGGGGCGCGGAGAGAGAGGAGAGACACACGGGGAGGGGGAGGGAGATACGATGAGAAAATGAGGGAGGAGCAAAGGAATAAAGGGGAATAAGGGAGGAAGAGGAAAGCGGAGGAAAGTTGAGAAGAGGAAAGGGAAACGCTTTCACGCTACAAGGGTCTCCCCTTGCTTCTACTTCCCCCTCCTCTCTTTCTTCCGCTTTTCTCCTCGCTTTCTCCCTCTTACTCATCTTCTCTGTATCTCCTGTCCCTTCTCCTCTTCCTCATATTATTTTACCTCTTTCTCATCATCTCCTTAATCTTTTCGTTCTCCTTTCTCTTCCATCTTCCCTCTTTCTCCTCTTCCATTTCTTTTTCCTCTTTTTATCTTCCTCTCCTCTTCTTCCTAATCTTTTTACTTTCCCTCATCTCCTCTTTCTTTTTCTACCTCTTTCTCCTACTCTTTCTTCTCCATGCTTACTTCCTACCTCGTCCTCCTCTTCTCTTTATATCTTCTTGTTCTTTTTCTTCTTCCTTTCGACCTGCATCCCTTCCGTATTTCGCCCTCGACTTCCCCCGCAACTCGCCGAGGGGGGTCTCAAGCATACTCACGCACCAACACACTACTACTCGCAAACGCACATAAAAGAGAAAGAGGGACAGAGTGAAAGAGAGGCAAAGAGGGAGGTAGGATGAGGTAAGGAGAATGTGCGGGTGAATGGTGAAAGAGATAGAAGACTACGTAACACGAGAATGGAGAGGAAAAGGAGGAGGATTTGGTAGTGACTAGTAACATTCCAACACAAAAAATAAAAGTACTTCTAAGTAGTGTCAGCACATACGTACATTACGAAAGAGAACATTTCTCAATTCTATGAGCAGTTATCCCATTATATTTTCTCCGAATAGGAGCTCTCGCCAGGGGTAAGACCATTTTTTAGGACTAAGTTGATGAATAATGGAATTTAACACCAATGGAGAAGGAGTTCTACTGGTTGATTACCATATTTGTTTCTATTTTTCTTGAAGGTGATTGTATTCCACTCTTTTATATTTCACATTTTTTCTTTACATTGCATTGTAAATTATAATACCCACCTGACGTACTTAAAATACATCTTGGTTACCACATTTAACGCAGGGAAAACATAAAGAACCTACAACTCCTGGGAAATCTACTATCAAGGAAAGAAGGCGCATAGGGAAGGAATAAGCAAAGGAGAGGGGGGAAAGGGGTGAACGTGCATAGGGACGGGGAGACAACGGAACGGGAGAGGGGGGAGAAGAGGAGCAGGAGGATTTGGGGAGGTACTAGGGGTAGGGGAAGGAAAAGGGTTCTCAAAAAGGGAGCGGGCGAGAGAAATAGAGGAAAAGAGGGCGAATTTCATTTCCAGGGTTCAGCATCCACCCTTTCCCCTACTCCCACCCTTACGGCCAACCCTTCCCCACCTCACCGTCTTTCTTTAAAAGCCCACCGCCCCTCTGTGCCCCACCCTCGTTTCCGGGGTGGGGCAACGCGATAAATTCTGATCCGTCTCTCATCCCAGGGACTGAGGAATAGGCCGGGAAGTGGAGGTTGAATAGGGAGAGCGAAAAAGAGAGGGAGAGAAGGGGCATGGATTTACCATTCTCGTCTACGCGCACGACGACAGAGGCGCTTCCCCCACCTTAACATGACTGCCGAAGCGAGCGCGGGGGTGCGTTAGAGTGAATAGGGCGATAGGAATAGGGTATATGGTAGAGCGGGAAGGGATGTGATGTTTGGGGAGGGGGGCGTCCTCAGGGAGCGGAAGAAAGAGAAGGAGACAGACGGAGTGCACTCCCGACAGCCGCGCCCGTGATGAAATATGCTTCTTCTTCTTCAGCCTCTTCCAAGAAGGCGGTGGTGTGGCCGTAGTGGTGGTGGTGGGGAAGGGAAAACTCCCGGGTCCCGAGAACGAGAGAAGACGAAGGGTTACAGTAGATTTTCGGCTGGGAAAGGGAAGAGGCATTGATTTCGTAGGAATATAAATGGGTCATGGATGAGGGTAAGAGGAAGGGACACGGAGGAGGAGGAGAGAAAAAAAAGGAAATAGAGATGGTTGGGCGTGTAGAACGAAGGGATTTTAACGGTGGCGGAGGGTGGGGTAGGAAAGGGAAAGGAGGTGGGATGGGTTTTGAGGATAGGGTGCGGAAGATCGCGGGAGGCGAGGGTGGGTGGGTCGACGTTTGGGGGGAGGGGAAAGATGGTGAAATGGACCGACTGAATTTCATGCAGACGTGGCGAGATTTCTTCGATAAACGACAGCCGCCAAAGGGAACGTGGGGTGGGGGGATAAGGATGAAGAGAGGGGCAGAGGAGTGAGGGGGGGAAGGAGGAAGGGGGTTGGGAGGGATCCCGGTCGGGTGACGTCTTCACAGGGAAGAGTGGCCTAGAGGAGGAAGGGATGGACGGCGAATGGGGGGGAGGGAGGGCGGGGAGGATGATAGTTAGGGAGGGAATAAGAGACAGGGGGAATAGCGGGTGTCTCAGGGCGATCTCTTAGGCCAATCGAAGACGGCGCAAGGGGGAGCCAATCCCCTCGGCTAACGAAAAAAGGCGACAGAATCCCAATTTTCCGTTCGGATTTTGCGTCGTCTCGCTCCGCCGAATGAATACGCCGCACCCCATCCTTTCCGTGAGGACCCGAGGAAAAAAGTTATATTCAGATTAAAGAAAAATCATAAAGCCACTGAGCTGGAAATGAAATAGCTGCGTTGATTACCAATCATCTCTTGCTAAATTTAATATGTAAATCCTAAAGGGTGCGTCGATTCGCCCTCCGTGCGCGCCTTTCCAATTCCCGAAGATAACTGCCTTAAGGGCTACAAAATAAGATTTCCTCAATCACTTAGACTAATTTCAGCATTATTAAAATTAACTATTTTTCCTCAACTACTTACCTGATCAGAACATGAATTCTAAGCAGAAAATTGATTTCTTCTAGGGAGTTAAAGTAACCATTGTCAATAAGAGACCGGAATATTTATTTACATGGAAATTTTAAACATTTTCCCAATGAACGCATAGATTTTTTTCAAGATATTAACTCCGTAATTAAATTTCAATAGTTGTTTCCCAAATTCTATGACAACGAACAGATTAACTAACGATTTAAAAGACCATGATTTATACCACAAGTTCAAAAAACATAGTCGCCGCTAAGCCAATTTCAGAAGAGTGACAACCCCAGAATGAAATACTTTTTTGCAACAAACATTTTCAAAACTTTTCCTGATTCGCAGTAACACGATTCCCTTGACCAGCGATAAAACAACAGAAAAATATTTGAAATTTTACGTAGCGAGTAAGGAAACAAAATAAATCACGCGCTGGTAGGTCATATTATAGCACAAGAAAACCTATAGTAGTAAAGCTTTAGCTCATACCTCGCAAAATAGAGCTACATTTAATAGAATAGTAAGAGAAAAACTAACAGCCTCGCTTCCTTAAATAGAGCAAGTTAATAAAAAACTGAGTAAAACAAAAAGAACGACTATTTTTTTGAAATCCGCTATCGCTTTGGACCGGGTGCTTCCGTAAACCACGGACGGCTATGAAATTTTAGCTGGCGCAAGAAAGGGAGAGTGAGAGAGAGAGGGAGTGGGAGAGGTGGAGATATGGGACCCAAGGAGAGTAAGGGAGAGGAAGAGGCGCCGGAGCATTGCACTTCCACCCAACACCCACACACGGCCGCCGCGGCGGTTTGGATGCGGAGCGGCAGCAAGAGGGCGGAACGCGTCGACACGAAAAGGGTGCCGAGATATATAACGCCCCTCTCACTCACTTTTATGCGCCTCTTTTGGAGCGCAGCCACCTCACAGTCCCGGAGCACAACCGCCACGCCACTTCGTGATCATTAGCCCTCCCTCTAACTCATTCCCCCACTCCAACCAGACGTCCTCACCCTTCTCCCTCTTACCTCTCATCCACTGCTCTTTTACCGTTCTCTACTCTTCACGCTATCTGCCGCTTGCCCTTTATCTCTTTTCTCGCTTCTATTACTACTACTATTTTACCGGTTGAGGTAGGTTTTGTTGAAGGTTCTTACTCAGCCTTCCTCTCGTGAAACGTCTCCTTACTAATACTATTTCTCTATTCGACTAAACATACTTCCTTCCCTTCCTCTCCTCGGCTCTTATTATCATTAATACTCCAACCTTTGCGGTAGGTTTTGATGAACTGTCCTTACGCAGCTTTTCCCTCATAATGCGTGACTTTCCTCGAAGAGTTTCACTCTTCAGTTCAACATCAATCTCCTTCCCTACTTCATTTCGTCCCAATAGGCTATTCCTTTCTCCTCCTCAAGAACCTAGCATTCTTATCTCTAGCCTTTCAATGGCGCTCAACATCGCCGATGGTTTCTCGCTCCATCCACCCGCTCGATATCCGAATCCCCTCATTCAACCTCGTTTCCTCTGTGCGATACCGTGGCTAGTCCCGGTATCCTCAAAAAAAAACTAGTTTCCTCTATTAAAATGTCAAGCATTTATTCATTTGTCGGGCCTTAAATCTATTCTCATTCTCTCTCCGCACGGTCCAGGTTCGCCAAAACCACGCCACGCTCAATATCTACCTCTTCGCAACTCCTAATTTGTTACTAAATAAAGACACCATTACAATTATTATTAGGTAAACTTCAACAGTCCTGAGTCATCAACTGTGTTCTTTGTTTTATTCAGACAGTTGAGTGCGTTGAATTTTCTACAGCCTCTGGTACATAAATAATTAAAAACAATGGGTACCTCTACTATATGGTACCAAAGACTGGCTCAGTAATATGAAGAAATTATGCGTCATAATAGGTGCCTCAGGACTAAAGAGAATAGTTGGTGCGACATGGACTCTTCATTTTGAAAAACCAATTCTATTGCTATTTATTTTCCATCACGGAACGCCATTTTCTACCCATTCTCCCACAACCCCCAAATTCTACTTCTGCACTCTTCATCATTTCCCATAATGGCCGCCACCTCCCTAGCCAGCCTCCCGGGTACATACACACACGTACCTACGCCTCAAACAGCCTCTCATTAACACTCCAGCACACGCCAAACGGGTTTCATTCACTCCAACAGCTCGAGATTCCTCAACCGACGACGACACAACGGCATTTCTCTTGGGAAATAATTTCGAAATCCACTCGCGCGCTCTCCTCATCCTCCTCCTAAACGACCGTTCCCACCACCATCACTGCTCCGTCCCACCGAGGACACACACACAACGGGGTGGGGGAGCAGGTCTGTTCGATACGAGTGCTGCGTGTGGCGGCCGTTTCCCCACAGGAGGGGATTGGAACGAAATTGTAGGAAAAGCGAGAGCATCATCAGGGTTCTTCCAGAGACATCCTTAAAAACTTCATCACAGAACCCACCGTCAAACAAACAAACAACGTTCGCCTAATCGTGACGTACACAATGGGGTTTCAAAATTCTTCCCCACCTTACTTACGGAACGAAACAATCAGGCGTGGATGAAGTTTTGAGAATGGAACTGTGATTTTAAATTTAGAAACAAAACACAAAACCACGCGCGAATGACTTCCAAAAAGAGATTCCACAATGAAATTAATTTTTTTATACGACTGTCGTTTTAACTCTTCTTCTAGAAAAACGAGCCCTCAATACGATAACTCCTACAAAATGTTACTGTTTGACACTTATTTCCACTAATTTAGTTGCACATCACACGTAACGAAAGAGTATATTTTGTCTGATGCAAAGTTGATTTCGGCGCAAAAGTGGAATAAAAAGCGATGCTTCCCAGAAAATGAAATGGATTTTAAATAGGGATACATACCCATCAGTTTTTGAGTACTAGCAAATTACTAAAATAATTATAGGAAATATGCGTAAAATTCAATATATCGTAAATGGCGCTGCATTTGAATTCTCGAGCTGTAAAAGTATTCATTAAAATACATCTACATTTGTAGCAGGCATGACATCAGTAATAGCAATAGTTTTAGAGCGGAGCAAAAGAGAGAATATTCTCATTCCTTTTGACTCACGCTGTCGCGAGAAACCTTAAACAGATCGGATACGTGAAGAGAACGAACAAGAGGAGAATAATAATATGGTCATTTTGAAGGAGGCAGGAGGAAGGAAGAAAGACGGGAAGAGATGCGCTTGGAGCAGTATCTCTTAAAAAGGCAGGAGAGCTCCAGGATTACACAGATAACGACATCCTCGGGCCTCGCCAGGAAAAGGGGGGATTCACAAAAGTGAACAATAAAAAAGATCCGAGCGCAGAAGACGGATAAATCCCGCTACGGTCGTAAAAGCAAAATAGTATAAAAAGCAAAATCAATTTCGCTTATTGAACATCGTTTCCCCAATGTTCTCCGCCGCAGTAGTCACCGGAAATTCCTCGAAAGGAATACGATGACCTACCATAATAGTTAACGTGCTCACCATTAGAGATGCATACTTTTTTAATCAGCAGAACGTAAAAGCCATTTGCCAGCGGTAATTAAGACCATGACGATGCCTCTCGCAAAATTCCCACTGCGAAATGGATGAAAAAAAGATGAATGGAGAAACGCACACGGAAGCCATTTCCGACGGATGGAAATAAGATGGCACGTTGCTGCAGAATCTCATCAATTCACTTCACGAACCCTTGAGATCTTTCTTTCTCCAGCGAGGAGGAAATCGGGCGACGTGTAAGAACTTAGCAGACAATCCCATTTGATTCTTCGATTATTCCAGGTTAACAACCTCCAACTTTCTTTCACTCCATTTAAGATTCGTATCATTGATGCACCTGCCGCCCTCCATATTTCCGCGGAAGAAAGAAAAAAAAGACTTGAACGGCATGAAACAATGTAAACAGCTCCAGAAATAACATCAATCATAATTAAGTGGTCAAGATTATATACAAGTAAAAACAATGTAACGTTCTCACGCCAAAAAGAAGTTGGTCGGTCGTAGAAAAAATGCTAACGAAGGGGGGGAATGGTGCCATTTGCATGCCAATCCATTTTTGCGCCGTTCAAGAACGGTTCCTCAATAATCTCGCTTCCCACCTGCGCGGCCTTTTCCGGAATACAAGCCGCCGCCCCACTTAGAGACGGAACCAAGCGCACGATCGATGCGTAGGAAAAATAATACCCGGCAGAAAAAAAAACTTCCGTTAATGCCTCAATTCCCAACACGAATACTGGCCTTCTCATCTCGCCCTCGCACAGCGAGAGAGAGGAACGAAGCTAGTGCAACGCCAAGGAATACACAAGGCCCACTGCCAATCCTCCTCCTACCCTTGGGCTGCTCTTCCCCCCCCTCGCAGACTCCTTGTGCGATAAGAAGAAATACTTTGTCTCGAGAGGCACCCTTTCGAGCATGAGGGAATTCTGAGATGAATCGTGTCCAAAATCTTGGGATGGATGGAGCGAGGAGGATGCAGGGGGCAGAGTAAGAGAGGAAAAGGGAGTGAAATGGGAAGGAGGAGGCGGAGAAAGGAAGAGAAGCCTCTCGTAAAAATGGCAGCCCGCGAAAGCAATCAAGAAGGCTATATGGGAACAAGGCCTTCTTCTCCTGGTCCTCATCCTCTACTACCCCTCACCTCCCACCCCTTTCTCCGCAAGGAGGGAAGTGGTACGCGCGTGTTGACATAGGAATACATTTGGGACGAGGGTGAGGGATGGGAGAGAAGTGCTGAGAAAGGAGCCTCCTGAAAACATAGTGGGGCAGAATTGCGTCGGACGGATTGGCGGATGGATTCATAAGCGCTCAAACCCCGAAGGACCCTTCCACCCACACACACCCTCAAAACATGAGTACGCCGAATTAGCGCAGAACCGATACTCTCTTTCGGATTATCAACGAATTCCCTAGCGTAGGCAGTTAGGAAGTGTAAGTAAACGCGAGAGGAATTTCAGATTACTATACTGACGACGTTGTAAACGAATAACGATAATAACTATATAGAGAATGAATATAATATTGGCAAGGAGGTTGAGAAAGATTAAACCATAAGAAAGGCGACGAATGGCAAATGTGATTATCTGGTGCTAACCATAAGTACTGGATGCTGTATACGGGGAATAAAAGAAGACAGAGTAGAAGATATTATGAATCATCTCTCTTTACCAAACCACTAGCGTTTTCCCTACACGTCAGCAAAGAGAAAACTATAAGCACCTCTTATTGATAATAATAATTACTAGTAACAGCTTTTAAATAAATTAAACGTTTCAATATGGTCCATAAAACCACAGGAATGAAATCCTTAAATAAATTTAAGGGAAAGCCTTATTGGGGTAGTAGTAGTATTTTTGTTTTTCGTGCTTCGACAGCTAAGGTCATTTCGCACTTACTGTCTGCCACGCGCAGACAGGGGCAACAGCACTCGGACGAATCGGAGGATCACCCCTCCAAACCCGAGCCGAGCCCAACGATGCTTAACTTCGGTGACTGATCGGGAACCGGTGTTTCCATCGTGGCAGGCCGTTGCCCAGCCTTATTGATTAGAATGAGAAGTGAAAAGATCAGAAAGAACTGTCAGGTAAAGAATATCAACGAATGGGTAAACGGGCGGAAGCCGGAGTGGAATGGTCACTTGGATAGGATGGAAGACGGAGGAATGACTAAGATTAGGAAGAGATAAGCTTTCAGGTGGAAGAAGAGGTGTGGGCAGACCAAGAAAAAGATGGTGGGACAAGGTAGAGATGGAATATCTGAGCATACACTGAAGGAAACAGGAGCAAACCATGGAAGAGAGTGGGAAGATGAAGAACATGATCCATAATTTCTGAAGTACACCCACGCTATTATTGACAAAAATATAGCCTTGAATAGAAGCAGGAAGAGAAGAGAGCGGATATTTTTATCAGATCATCGCCAAGAGTTTGGAACAAAAGCTATAAAGAAATAAGATTGAAAATAAAACAGAATCAAGGGAGATAAACGGGGATAAAGATGTGGTGAAGTCGTAAGATAGCGTTCCTGGAAGCCCATGTAGTAAGTACCTCCTTACATGAGGAGACGGCGGGGAGATAAAAGATGCGATAAATGGGTGAAGGGGAGGGAAAGATAAGAGCGCAAATAGAGAAGGGAGAGAGAGGAGGAAGGAATGGACAGAACGACTGCACTGCGACCACCCACATGTCCACCACCCTAATGCGACGTCCACAGCGCAAATGGTGCACTCGTATTTGAGCGCAGCGACCACTCCTCTCGTCCAGCCGTCTCAAGTATCACTCTCTCTTCCTGGTCCTTTTTTTTCCTCCGAACCGCAGGGCTCGATTCGGCAGGACGAAAGGGGCTGGATGGAGGGAGCAGTTGGAGAGGGAATGGCACCGAATTGCAAAGGGAAGGGAGGAGAAAGACAAGCCGTTCCGGCACAGAGCCTCACGTCCAAATCGCGGCCGGCAGATGTTACACATCTACCATCAGCTCGCCTCCTGGAATGAGTTGGGGAGACTGATTGAAGGATTATTAGCACGCAAAGAAGCGGTTGCAAAAGCTCTATTTTTTCTTCTCCCGCCACACTCTTTCCTCAGCTGACCCGTAACTTCCCCAACTGGCCTAAGAGCCATCTCCTATCCATCTCCTGCACAACCCACCACTCATATTTTATATCGGTAGCCGCAGCTCCGGCCCACTTTCCTCTCCACGATCCAGGTGATCTTAATTCAACAGACCGTGGTCTCTCTCGACCAAGTTGCGCTTTAATGAAATCGCCTCTCTCTCTCTCTGGCTCTCTCGTGAGGGAATTATGCCCTCCGACGGCCTTCTCAGATAGAAATAAAATTTTTATGAGCTCCCAGGCTGGAAACGTGAAATGAAAACAGATGACACGCGCGTTACGTGAACTTTTAATGGGATAAGCGCATCGCGTTATGCTTTATCGACCTGCATCTTTGTGGCACGTAGCTCTTCCCGGAACCTCCTCCTCCCTCCTCTTCTCTAAGCCCTTATCTGCAAACGAAGGAATGGCGAGGATTTACGGCCCAAGCCACACCGTTTCCATGGGTTATGTACGATTATATCACGCATGCAATAGTTGACGCGGGAGATGGAAAAGCGCCAAATACTACTGCCTATAAAGCTGGACTGAGACGAAATATTCAGCCACGGACTACTGTGGGTGAACTCCAGTACTGAGGGCGGGAAAAGGTTAACGTTAAGTTCAAACTGAATGCTCTTTATAACATTTAACAGCTCTAGACGTGGCCTCCGTTACCCAAAACCATGTTTGATGCAATTTTACTAAAAGATCAAATAAAATTGCGCTGCTACGAAAAAGGTTTTGCTTCTTGAATTTTCGAATGCAAGAATAAAAGAATTATGATTAAGAAAATATAAACTAATTGATTAGTCAAAATATGCTCATGCATGTAAAATATTGATTAACTTTTTTTCCAAATGAATGGACATTATCAAATCTTATAATGCACTTTCACATGTGCACTTTAAAACATTGAAAAATTTACTGATTGCAATTAAAATAAATGCAGGAGCGTTATTTCGATACAAAAAATCTAGCATCCGCAGAATTTTGGTAATGCATCACGAAAGAGTGATTATAGACCCAGAATTCGCCACTGTGAATGCATTGATCTCCTAAGAAGGACCTCAAAATAATCATCCTTAAAAGAGGATTCGCCACTTCTACCGTTCACTGTATACAACTGACTTCATAAAAACTAAGCAACAAATCGAGTGAGTGCACAGACTAAATATTTTGCCGGCACTACCGCGGAAAAAGAATGAAAAAAAATAAATCGAAAGGAAATTGTCCTTGGACCCACACTGTATAGGAAAACATTTCATTAGCGTGAACTTCAACAACCCCACCCTCTCCCCCGAGTGTTGACGAAGATCGAACGGAAGGCTCAGCGCCAGCAGCTGTGGAATTAAAGTGCTGGAAGCGCGAGAAAATCGGACTGTTGATTTTCTCGGAGTGGCTACCGGAGAAAATGAATCGCGAGGGGCGACTCAAGTGACGCGGAGAAGGGATTGGAGGACGGGAGAATAAGATGAGGGGTAGGGGTGTGAAGAGGAAAGGGTGAAAGGAGGAAAAGAAATCCGGGCATCGGGAGAGTGACGATGGAGATGGCGTGAAGGGGACTTGGGAGAAGAAGCGTCGGAGAGATGGAGAGGCGAAATGATTCGTCCGGCGCGTCCTGACTCTCTCTCCCTCTCTCCATTCTTGAAATAGCGGGGGAGTGAGTGGGGGTAACGAACGAGTGGAAAGGATGCCCGAGGAGAGTTGCACGAAAGAGGAGTGCAGAATTTGGGGGCAAGGGGGGACGAGAGAGGGAGAAAAGAAAGGGGGAGGAGGGTCACGGGGACGCCAAGGAAAGAAGTGGGGGGAGGAGGCGACCTAAAGAGGGAAGGACAATGAAACTGAGTGCCTGAGCGGAGAGCGTTCCTCCTGATGAAGGTAGTGGGCGAGGAGGAGGTCGAATGGAGGTGGCGAGGTTGAGGAGATGCGGGAACGAGAAGAGAGAACCAAAAGACCCATCACATACGCGAGACAACATAAGACAGTCCAGATAAAAATCAACTGTCAGTCGGGACGTAGAGAAACAGCATGAGAAACTGAAGAAAAAAACGGTCCACTACACTATTGGTTTTTAATTAAAGTTTAATTGAAGTCAAATAAAAATTGAACTTTTTTTAAGTTTCGACGCTCATATCTCATTATAAGGTATTTTGTTTAAATAAAAACCATTAGTTAACATACCACCCATCCTTTACTTTTTTAGGTTTCAAGAATTCCAGAGCAGTAACTATAGAACTATACAAACGATAAGTATCGATTGATTTGCCCCTAATGTTGTCACATATATGCAAAAATCAAATCAAGGTCATCGAGCCAAAGCTGGTGAAGTGTGAAACATGGCAATAATAGACTTCATATCACTTTTAACTAACAATCGAAAAGTTCTAGTAAGGCTATTCTGTTAATCGTTAAGGCATTTAAGCGACTTTAGTCGTCGGTCGACTTCATAACATTTCTCGTCGTCGTTTTCCGTGATATTTTAACGCGTCGCTGTCATGTGACTGAATTACGAAGGTAGTCGCTTCCTAATGACGATTTTACAAAGTTTAAAAACCGTTAAATATGAATTGCAGAAGTGTGATAGCAATTCAATAGGAAAAACAACGAACCAGAAAATGTCGCTAGCATGTGTTGGCGAGTTACGGAATAGCACAAACGTAAAGGGCCAAAGAGGCCCAAGTGGTTATTTTGGTGGCAATACTGAACATTTGAATTTTCCGCACACCGTTTGGCGTCGTCATGCATGTAACTAATGAGTTGGTTTACTTGCTTACGGAAAATTCCCAGATCCCTTCCAGATGATTGGCGGTCAGTCGCCAGGCACGCACCTCCATCAAGAGGATGTTTATTTGTTTACAAAACATTCATGAAGCTCTGAAAGCTGATTGGTCCATTTTCATGCACGTAATTTACGAATAATATACGTAAAATAGTAGATTTGGAACGCATATTGGTTATAGCTACAGCAAACAAAAGTTTTCAGTGGAATCCACATCCATGCTTGGGTGCTATGTGGAGAGCATTTCAAATGTAGCACTCCATCTGTCGGATAGGACGTTGAACTGAGGAACTGCAGGGTTCGTTATGATTAGGCCTTCGGGTTTCTCTCCATCCTTCCTCATACACCCTAAAATTGTGCCTTTACCATTCTACCATCAACCCTTAATGGCCAAAATGATTTCATTTGCCGGTCGCATCCCCTAATTACCAACCAATCAACCAAGGGGAATATTTCAGGCAGAAAGTTGCGATGATAAGTCCTTACGAATCCGTAAATGTCGTCATCCTTGGAAACGACTCCAGGGGAACGGAGGGCAGGAGGGATGAGAAGGGGAATAGTTTGAGATATCATAGACTAGAATCGGAAAGTAAGAGAGTCGGGCAACTCGCTTCCTTCCCATCTACCAACGCTAGACTTAAAACCGATTCCTGCTCGACGCCGTCAGATTTCCCCCTAGATTTCGCCCTTTACGGTCGGAGCCAACGCCCGCGGACTCTTGCTCGCACAATCGCGCACGTAGACGACGCGAGCCCAGCCCGAACACTGCACACGATCACAAAGGACTCGTGTGTTTGAGGTGTCAAAAAGGCAAAGCGCCGATTGAAATTGGTTTCGCGTGGGCGCAAACTTGATACGCGGAGGGAAATGGGAAGCGTAGAATGTGCGGGGGAGAGATACGGACGACAACAAAGGAGACGAGGGAAGCATTCGCCGCCACCTTTCACTCCCACGCCGGCAGGAGGGCTCGAAACGCAAGGGTTAAATAAAATGAAACGAACAAACTTCACTCTTTTTCCCGTCAGAAATGAAAAAGCTTGTCCACGGGTATCAAACAAAGGAGTTCGGAATGTTCCTGCGATCGCGTATTCATATTTCCATCCGCCCGAAAGATGAAAAGTTAAATTGGAACATTTTTCGCACGTCTGGATCACATAATGTTTTTTCGTGAAAAAAAAATATGCCACGACTACATTTTTACATAGGAAGGAGGGATGCGTCCATATACGATTTTTAAATACGCAAGACCCAGTAGATCTCTGCTTCGTACACTTATTCCGCACACATAATATGATAAGATTATGGACGTAAGATTAAAGAAAAATGCACAAAAACATATCACTACCAAACATAGTCGAGTAAAGTTAGTTGATAAGGAGATAAATAACTTAAAAGACGGAAGATAAAATTATAACCCACGATTCTAAATAAAACACACAAAAGCGAAAATATAAGTGGACGCAGGTGCAAATTAACAACTAGAGAATCATTATCTCCCCTCTCAATATTTCTCAGCAACCGTATGCAGGAAAACCCCCCGCGGAGGAGAGGAACATTGCACATCTATGCGAAAAACAAGGCACCACAAAAATATCCATAATTTAAATTTCAGCTTATCGCATTCAAGTCCATAGGGAAAAGAGATTCATCGACTTTGATAGGCCACAAAGAAATATGAGATCAGGGTAAACAAAAAATAATCTGGTTGATTTTAAGCTACATAGCGCGATTATAAAGATTTGAGCGAACGAAACTTGAGACACCTCGGAGGGATGAGTGAAGTTAAAACGGGACTTTAGACCAATTGCACTAAAAGGCTACATGCAGGAAAGCTATCCTAAAAGGGGAAGGCGAGTTAGGGACTGGTATTTAACACTATTACGCCATCTAAAAAGGGATTACTTTCCAACTCCGACGTCATCATGGTGTAATGTAATCCATTTCCCAAGATATTTAATGATAAAAAAATTTTCTGAGAAATATATCATAAGCATTTAACTTGGTCCATGGCATTTCCTCTCAAAAGTGGTTGGTGGAAGGTGTGTGCTAAACATAGGTGGACTAATGATTTAAAATTTTCCCGGTGAATCTGATTTATAAATCTTTCTCGGGTTTCACACCAGGTTATAGGCTTTATTTCTGCCTCTATAATTGAAATGAAATGGCAGAAATGAAGCCTATAACCAGGTGTGAAACCCGAGAAAGATTTATAAAATAGGTAGACTACTTAACTCATGTATCCAGGGAACTAAAGTCATACGGGTTCCCATGCATTAGTTCCTTTTGATACGTGAGCACTGATTCGATGGTTTCATTATAGATCGCTATTATTTCTTCTTTTTCACTATCCAATTCCTTAAATCTACACCAGTCGTCCTCGTGACCTACATTTGCACCAAATTACTACCAGTTGGGTGAACTCCAAATGAAACACAAGGACATGGTAGACACGGAAGAAAATTACAAAATATGGAGAAAGTAATCTAAGATGAATACCAGAGATGAGAATTTTGAGATAGCCCAGCTACAGTATGATTTGCGACGTAAGTATCACTGGGGATTCACCCAGTAGTAAGTCGATGGTAGGCGAAGTAACCTTGTGGAATTTCGACATGCTGGAATGACGAGACACTTGGTAATTTCCAAACATTTTATCACCAAGTGTCTCATCATTCCAGTCAACCAGTATAGCTACTTTCCCAATTGTGAATGTCAATGACAGGACGGCTAAAAGAATACATTACCGATGAAAGATATTCCGCAACGACTTATTAGTACGTGGTAAGCTCAATCAAAGCACCGATCAAAGCAAATCTTAAAGGTTTATTACGGTGAGTTTAAGCATAAAAATTTTCGAAACGCACCTATGACAACTCAAGCTCTCTTTTTACGGTCCTTCATCTCAACTCTTTACCATCCTCCACGTCCAAAAAGTCAAAATTAATTCCATTCCATTTATCACAGTCATAGATAAAGCTCTGCTGGTGATACATTCAGCTAAGAAAAAAAACACCAAGATATTTCGTGGATGGAATGTCAGACACAAGATAATTCCAATTTTTCCTCAGTTATTTCGCGAGGAATTCAAAATTAACTTCGAATTCCTAGTTTATTTTTTTCCGCGACCCTATAATGGCTAAATTTTAAGTACACGCCACGCATTCCGCCGAGTACATTCTCTAAGACCCATTCCCCGATTCATACGGAGCTAGAGATTGAATGCTACTACCAAGTGATAAAAAATGCTAAATCCAAAATCAAAATATGAGTCATGTAGCAGTATGGCAGGACTTAAACGTGAGTTACAATAAGATTGACAGTTTTAGACCCTCTGGCAAATCATTTCAAGAGAAGAAAAACAACACAGTTCATAAGAGAAACATAGATATTTAATAACAATCAAAGACAACGACGTTGCACCTACACTGGATAGTTAAACCCCGCCCTAGAAACCCATTAGTGATGGGCCATTACGAATATACATGGTTCGCAGTGAAGTACACGGCTTTCTTAAATTTTATAAACGGAGCAAAATGTGCATCTGGTGGATGCCGCATGACCCAATTACAACAAGCCCATAATAAACTTGAATCGATGGTGAAAAAAAATATTCCTAGTCGGATATGCAATCACTAAGAGTGACCACTGACGGGCCACAAACATTTCGGCCCGAGGGAAGAGTGCACGCTGTTAATTTAACAGCCGGCACTTCATGGGATAGCGTCAAATGTCCTTCTTCTTCCAATAGGGTGGCCTGGGGCTGAAGTGGAGACGGGGTCTGAGAAAACTCGCAGAGGCCATTCAAGTGTCTCCAGAGAAGACCCTCCTCCTCTAGCCTCCAGCCTAGAGCTAAAGCTCATCCTCCCTTTAGCTCCCCCACCCTGCGGGCAAAGAAGAGAGATATGGAAGGCGCTAAAGTCAAGATTTGGGTCGAAAGTAGCAGCACCAATCGCCGTTTCATTGGCTTTCACATTTTTTACGTTCGATGCGCTCTTATTTTTTATTTTTGGCCGTATAAAAAGGATTGCGTCAGAGGAATTCGCGACCACAGGCGATGGAGAAGAGGACCATTTCCGTGGGTGGTGGAAATAAGGATGGAGAGAGGACCAAGTGGGGGCCGAGGATGACATCGACGATGGAGAGCAGATTTATATGTTTTTCGAAGCCCAACAAACGTCAGGCCTGCGTCAAAGTCAACATTTCATTCTAAAAAAAGAGGACTTTTTCTGAGTGACAAAGGCAGAGAGATTTTTAATTTCAATTTCAATTCAAATACCAAGAGCAGAGGTATACATAATCCCATTCCAGCGAACGAACTCGAAAAAAGGAAGCCTCTGACAATAATGAACGGTACACAAGGAACTCCCCGGAGCCCCATAACGGAAGTATATGAGAGATACTGACATTGACTGCATTCATTGAGATCCTAGAAAAAAATATCCAAGAGATCTCCGTAATCGGAAAATTACCGCTGTTAGATGCGATCTTTCAACTATGGTACACTAACCTTACAACGAAATGTACAAATATTGTTCCCTTAGTTCAGAAATATCACTGACAAATTCAAAGTAATGATGGATGTTCGTCGACATTTACACATGATGCGTTAAGCAGTACCTTTTAAGGAGTAGTTTTCTTAAATGCTAGCGTGTGCACTCTTGATGCACGCAAGACTGGCTTCCATGTTGATTTCAGTAAAATGCTGAGTATAGTAAGATCGCATATTTGCTTAAGAAATGCAGGTGTGCTACTCTCATTACATACATACATACCCATCACCCTTTAACGACAGGCATGTAGGAATTAAATAGCTACTCCCATTGATTCTAATCGTTGTGCTGAACTATCATACTTTGATATATATCTATGAAATTCGTGTCCTTCAATAGGTAAAGTTCACTTAGAAAATGATGTGAATGGTTCAAACCCGATTGGCAAAAGCAATTCCACAAAGCGTTTATTCATCAGTCAGAGAAGTACATTTGTAATGAACTTCGATTCATGAGTCAGATGCATAGCTTTCCGAAGCTTTTCAGAAGCTCGCAAGGCCAACGACGAAGAACTTTAGCGACTCCAGGTATTTTTCGGCAACTGCTGACGATTCTCCCAATACAATGGACGCACAGTGAGTTCAGTGCCATGGAAATGAAGCTGATTTCACTCTAACAATAGGTAAGGGTAGTTCCGGGTCAGTATCTGAATTCCGATAAGTTTCACAGGAATACGGATTTCAGAAGTAATTCACGAATCACTTTCCCCACTTCAGGGGTTATTCCAGAATCACTATTAGGCAACAAAAAATAGGTATTTCAACATTTGCAGT
Organism: Pyrrhosoma nymphula; assembly: GCA_963573305.1. NCBI lineage: Eukaryota > Metazoa > Arthropoda > Insecta > Odonata > Coenagrionidae > Pyrrhosoma > Pyrrhosoma nymphula. The sequence goes on along the minus strand of OY754327.1, from coordinate 144,042,563 downwards.
GATATCTACACACCAAGAGAAAATCAATTTCCTAAGCGACATGCCTTGGTTAATTTTGCTTCGCGTCAAAGGCCCGTATTTCCCCAGACTTTTCCGAGAGTGAGTTTAGGATATCAGCGACCTGAAGAGACTTTTCCTTTGGCGTGGTGTAAGCCACTTCACGAGCAGCGGACAGATCAAATTCAAAAAGCCACTCCAGGTGCGATGAAACCCCAAATCGAAGACACCACGACGTCATTAATCGCTCCAAGAGAGGACACGTGAGACATCAGGAACCGCGAGCGCCGAAAAATATCGCAATAGCGCACGACGATTTATGAGGCGAGGTGAGAGGCAGCGGGAGGAATGGCGCGAGTTTGAAATGCAGTTTGGGGAGATCGAGAAGAAGAAGAAGAGGGAGGAGTGGGAGGGGGGAGGGCAACGGTAAGGGTCCGAGGCCGTTACGAGACCGTTCATTGGCTCTGAGGTCCCGCATCGTTGATATTCCCATTTCGGGGAGTCGTAAAGAGAGAAAGAGAGGAAAAGGCCGCCGCGAGGGTCTAGGCGATCCGCTCCACCGATCTCGCCCTACCCCCCACCCTCCTCGCTCCCAACCAGCGGACCACCGACCGACCGACGTGCCCCCGCTCTGAATCACGGGGGCCGAACAAATCAAACGAGTGGCCGCGGAGGATGTGGAAAGAGGGAAGGGGATAAGGAATAAACGTGAGCGAAAGTAAAGTGGCCGGAAAGAAGTTTCCTCGGGTGCTTGGCCACGCGACGGATTGAGAGGAAAGGAGAAAGAATAGGATAGAGGGTGGTGACACACCCTCACGCATTAACGGCTCTGCACGCGCAAGAGGGCCACCACCCCCTCAAAGGGCAAGAAAGTGCCCGACCATGCAAGACCCGTGACCCACCCGTGATTTCCATCACCTTTTAGTGAACTCCTTCACTTACGTCAGGGGACCCCAATTTTTCTTTACTGTCGACACCTTCAAGGAACTATTGACATCTCATCGACTCCCACAGTGTAAGCAACATGAAAGTAATAACAGTGGGAATAGAAGAGGTAATTCGTGCGATTTTTAGATTGATCATTTCATATTTTCTTATCTGTTTATAAAAAATATCTACATTCACATAAAAACCTTGTTTTGTTCAGGTAATCATTCACGAAATAACAGTGAAGATATTTACTCAAAAATATAAAACCCAACCTTTTCCCACCATCAAGCGATTCCCAATATCATTCTACCCCTTTAGGATCGATATTAACAGATTTGGAGACCACTAATTTACATTATGCCCTTTCAAGCCTAATGTCAAGAGATGCCACTACAGGAGCAATGAAAACGGATGAGAATGAATTATTATCAAAAAGGGTGGCATGCTTAGCTTTTTCTACGCTTAAATATATTTTGTGGTGAATCTTTGACGGGGCCAAAACGAATCCTTGAATTTATCCACAAAATCATTGTTCGACACTTTCCCACCTGCCTAAGAAGTGAGCGGCACGGATTATTTACTCAATAAGGCCAGTTGAGTTTTTTTAGGCCGTTTTACACGGTACATTTATTTGCACAATCTATTGCGTGAACGCTTGTATCAGGAAATTGTACCGTGTAAAACGGCAAATTGTGCGAACGTTTGTGCGACTGTATGAATGACTGAACGGAAAAAAGAACCTGCTCTAATTCCATTCAGGCAAACATACAATTTCGTTCAGTTTCATACATTTGTTTGTACAAAAAATCGCACCGTGTAAAACGGCCTTTACGATATGTACGCCTTGTTCTTTGATTCTCTCATTTCTTTTTTATGACACCGTAATTAAAATCACTTAATTTCATTCAAAATAAACAAACTAAGCCTCTAATGAATACAATATTTAAAAGGAGACTAAAATGCCAAAAAAATACAACCGGAAACTCCATGATTCCCACGGGAGGTATCCCTGTTTCTCCATTTTGTTATGGTGAATAGGATGCGCTACTCAATAGACCGAGCACTGTAAAATGGATATACCTGGTGAATTTCCCATTCGGCCAAAACACTGACTATTTTGAAAAAAATAGGAGACCGACTGTCCAAATCAAAACAGGAAAAGGCAGCTTGGCAAAAAAAAATATTTCACTTAAAATGTTAACCCCACAATAAATGAACAATTTTCATAAAATTGGAATAAAATGAAGCCCTCACTTCCGTCATTTGGCAGGTTTATAGCTTTGTTGCCCGGAGTCTACTATGTGTGAACAATTATTACATGTCCAATAAAATTCATGATATTTCCAAGATTCTTACAAGAAGCAAACATCCTACACCAATCACAGCCATATTAGGGTGAGTGCTGGATTTCTATTTTCAAAATCAAAGAGCATTCCAGACTATTAGGAGAAAAACTATGTCATTCAAGGAGGTGGTAATCGATTACGGAGTCATTTGTATGCGCGCCTAAACTACTTTCATATTTATTCAACTGCCTCTCTTGAACGTTCAGGTCTATCCTTTTTCCACTGAGTATGTATTAGCTTGAAACAAGAAAGAAGAACTATGCCAATCTCTAATTAAGAAAACAAATGCTGTTATAATGACAATGTTATCTCGGAAAATGTGCATGTTTTTTTTAACATAAGGCATGTCTCTGCACTGAAAAATTCGCGAGAATATGTCATATCAATACATCAAGAGAAGCTTCATTTTATGCAAGCCCTTTTCGGATTGTCATCTTTTCTTATATATAAAAAAGAATGTTATTCTGTTCGTGTTTTATACACTCCTATACCATTCATCCGATTGCGATGAAACTTTGGTGAGCTGTTGTGCGCGTGCCCATAAAGTTTTCTGAATTATAAAAATGGTAATTTTGGGGTTGTTTTTAGCGCAATATTGTAAACATTTACTCCCACAAGAAAAGCAATGAATTTGGTGCAGGTTTTTCTTTAATTGCCTTTTAAATTACTTGAAATCAAGATATTGGATGGAAATTTGTATCATAGAACGCATAAAAGAATGCAGTATTTAATTATTTCATTCAATTTTCTTATAGGCTTCGTTTTTGTCCAAGTATTGCGTTTTTATCTCGAAATTCATCATTTTTCTTCCTTTTCAACAATAGAAATTTCCTTGGCAACCAGGCGTGAACATCCATTTAATAGCGATTTCATTGATGCAAGAGCGAATGGCTACTCACTCTTGCAGCATTTAAAGGCCAGGTTCAGGGACAAATTTGATAGTGGTTGTCAAACGACTCGAGTTCCCCGTTCACCTTGCCTTCTCAATCACCATCAACAAAGTAAACGGTCAATCACTTTATGTGTGTGGATTAAATCTGGAAAATCCATGCTTTTCACAATATGTTCACTAGTGGGACAACCGAAAAATTTATTTGTTTTTGAAGAGGGCGGTAAGACCAAAAATAATGTATATGCCAAAGCACTTGAATATATTTTTCAACTTTAATTGAATGCACAAAAAATCATTGTCTTTCATTTATTTTGTTCATGTAAATGTGTCTGATTTGCATCTATGTGCCTACTGAGAAAGACAAAGAGGCATTGGAACGCATGTCGGGGAAACTTAGGTGAGTTGTAGTGCGCGCTCCTTGGAAGGTTTCTGAATTATTAAATCAATTGTACAATAGGTGGAGCGCGAATAGTTTCAACCAATGAGTGTTGGCATGCGAACTTCTCAAACAAGCGAGGAACAAAAATCAAGTCAAGAAGCAGATAGTTTACGAGTTGCTCAATCACGTGCATCAGAATCGTATCAGTGAGACATAATTTGTGTTAAAAGTAACGTAATTTATTTTTACTTAGAATAAGATTTGGTGGAGTGGTCTCTTTGTTTGCTTTTGGATTTTAAATGCTTATCATAAGATCACTTAAAGAACAAGGTTTTGAATTCCTGCATTCGATTTTTCGTATATGCTTTGCTTTTCCCTAAAATTGGATTTTTAAAGTCGTAAATCTAAAATTTTTGCACTACTTAAACATTCGAATATTTTATTTACTTATAAACCGCAGCATAGTCATGGAATAGAAACTCATGCTATCAATTGTGCGTTATGAATTCCTGCGTAGGTACGAGGAATCCAATTGGACCAGGTTTCAGATTCGTTTAGGGACCGATTTTGAACACAGAAAATATTTGTGGGCCAAGCCAACGAAAGTATAGAAATCAATGGGGACTTCAAGATAGGATATTTTATTTTGCGAATACACAAAAAATCATTGTCCTTCATTTATTTTGTACATGTCGGCAATGTATGTAAGAATACTTAGAAATAAAAAGAGGCATTGCAAGGCATGCCGGGCACAGCTAGTCTTATATATAAAAAAGAATGTTTGTTTTGTTCGTGTTTTATGCACGCCAATACCATACATCCGATTGCGATGAAACTTTGGTGAGATGTTGCACGCGTGCCCATAAAGGTACTTCTGAATTATAAAAATGGCAATTTTTGGGGTTGTTTTTACCCCAATACTGTTAATATTTACTTCCATAAGAAAAGCACTGAATTCGGTGCAGGTTTTTCTTTAATTGCTTTTTTCAATTACTTGCACTCAAGATGTATTGTAATTCTAGTTGGTTCTCTGTATGGAAAACATTATTGCATGGGAACATATTGTGAACATCATATTTTTGTTTGTCATTTGTTTTATCTTCTATGAGTAATTGTTCTCGTTGTTTTAGTTACGATGATGCTGATGATGCGTTGATTGTTAGGTTGTTGAAAGTTGCGATGCAATCAAATTAACTGAGTTATAAAGAAATGGGAATAAAATGGTTTAAAACTACAGGTTATGGGCCCAGAACGGTTCGATATTAACAGAGTGAGACGATCAAAAGCTAACTAGCGTGACGGAAGACTTCGACGATTGAGAATAGAAGAAATCATCATTGCGGTAACGGACGATTGAGAAAGAAGAAATCATCATTGCGGCAACGGACGATTAAGAATAGAAGAAATCATCATTGCGGTAACAGACGATTGAGAATAGAAGAAATCATCATTGCGGTAACAGACGATTGAGAATAGAAGAAATCATCATTGCGGTAACAGACGATTGAGAATAGAAGAAATCATTATTGCGGTAACAGACGATTGAGAATAGAAGAAATCATCATTGCGGTAACGGATGATTGAGAATAGAAAAAATCATCACAATGGAAACGGAATGCTTCATTCAAAAATTGGGGAACGACAATTCTTATGTTTGGTCACCGAGATCGAAGGCCGAGCTAATCGAACGGAATTGCTGGAATGCAATTGATTCCGGCTTCGGGGACGAAATGAACCTCGAAAACGAACGCGTCAATCGAAAGGCCCTCGCCTTTCCACTGAAACCTGTATCAGACGCTCATGTTGAAGATATCGGGGAATGCACCAGAGCAAAGACGGCTTGGGATATTTTTGAGAGAATTCATAACTCGTACACCCTTCTCCAGATGGTGAGATTACTGAAGGAAATGGTCAATATTGAAAAGACCGAGGATATATCTATGGCGGAGTACATGACTAAGATTCAGGCATTAAACAGGAAGATCGAGAGAAGTGGAAATAACCTCCAACTCAATGATACTCAGCTTGCCGGTCTATTTTTGGTTGGTTTGTCCTCGCAGTATAACGTCATCATTGAATTTCTTGGTCGAGAAGATGAGATAACTACAGAAGTGGTGAAGAGACGACTTTTACGGGAATAAGCCGATATCAAGAGGCCAAACTGCTTGGCCTTGACTACCAGTCAGCAACCGCGGCATGAACGTCGCAAGGGGAGGATTGAGTTGCAGAAAGCCTTCAGAGACACCAAAGAAGAGCATCGCAAGGGGAGGATGGAGTTGCAGAAAGCCTTCAGAGACACTAAAGACACGAGCAAGATGGTGCCAATCCAGAGTCCGGGAGGTGACTTCAGAAGATGTTACCACTGCCAAGAACCTGGACACATTGCAAAATTTTGTAACGAAATTCAACGTTTTAATTGTTGAGTCTTAGGGCTAGGTTTTCCCTAGGTTAGTGAAAGAGTCAGTCTCCTTTGGACTAAATCCATAGTGATGTTATGGGGAAACTACCTACTTCACTGGTAGGGTCATTTTATATTTCAGCATTTGTTGATGATTACTCCAGATTTATTAGTGTTAGATTTTTGAAGAAAAAGAGTGAGGTATTTAATGCCTTTAAAGCATATAAGGCTGAAGTTGAGAATTTTCACGATAGGAAAATTAAAGCAATTCAAACTGATGGAGGAGGCGAATATGTGAGTCATGATTTTGAGAACTTTTTAAGTAATAATGGCTTAGTACATAGGAAGACAGTCCCACGTTCCCCACAACAGAATGGAATTGGTGAAAGAGTTAACAGGTCCACATCAGAGATTGTAAAATGTCTGTTATTTCAGTCAGGTGCCCCTAAATTCCTATGGGCTGAGGCAACAAATGTATCTTGTGTTGTGAAGAATTTATTTCCTTGTAGGGCAATTGCTTACCAAATACCATTGGGATTATGGAGAGGAGCGGATGTAAATAAAAAGAATTATGACAGATTGAAGGTTTTCTGTTGTCAAGCTTGGATGAAGGAGGATGGAAAAGATAAATTTGACAGTGAAGCTGTGAAGGGAGTGTTTATTGAGTATCCAGATCACATTACAGGGTATAAATTATATTTTCCAGATAAGAAATTGATTAAAGTTGCACATAATGTGATTTTTGTAGAAACCAAAATTCCTTACCTATGTTCCTTTAATGTAATCAAACCGAAAATTGTGAGAACATTTTTAAACGACAGAATCAATTATTTTCTGAACGCATTGGGGCTGAGGAGAGTGTTAGTCAAGAAGATACAGAGAATGAAGAATCTTCTTTACGGTGGAACGGGAGTGAGCATGTAGAAAATTAAATTTTAGTTTGGGATGAGAATGATGGGAATTAGAGTATGGATCATGATGAACCCTTTATAGGGTGGAGTGAGGAAGATAGTGTACCAAGGGAGCATATGCTTGTCCTAAATATGAATGAGAGAAATGAAGTAGAGGTAGGAGAGAATTCAGAATGTGCACCGAGGAGATCTGAAAGATTGGGACAGAAAAAGAATGAGAGAAATAATATTGAGGTACAGATAGGAGAGAATGCAGAATGTATACCGAGGAGATCTGAAAGATTGAGACAGAAAAAGAATGATAATTGTAAAAACTGTGACATTTGTGCATCTTGCTGAAAATATGTGGGAGATGTGATATTACCAAGGAATATGTCCGAAGCTTTATTAATCAGTCATGCTGTGGAATGGGAGAGGGCAATGAAAAAGGAAATAAATTTGGAAAAAAATGTAAATGGGAGATTGTTAAACGGCCTGAGTACACGAATGTGATTGGATGTAGATGGGTCTTTGCAGTAAAAGAGAGTACAGGAAATAACCAACAATTTAAAGCTAGGCTGGTTGCCCAAGGATTTAGAAAGTTGGAGTAGACTATTTTGAAACTTGTAGTCCTGTAATACAGAAAAAGTCATTGAGGCTCTTAATAGCTTTAGCCATACAAAATCAGTGGGAATTGGAGCAAGTGGATGTTGTTGGGGCGTACTTAAACAGTGCTTTAGCAGAGGATGCTTTCATGGAACAACTACCTAATGCATTAAGAATAGGGACAGGTATGTTTGTAAACTACGGAAGAGTATTTATGGATTGAAGCAGTCAGGAAAGAATTGGAATAATGAATTGCACAATATCCTAAAAAGGCTGGGATTTATAAGGTGCATAGGTGAACAGTGTGTTTTTCTAAAGAAAGGTATTGTTTAGGGGGTGTATGTGGAAGACACATTATTGATCGGAGATAAGGAAGCAATAGTAAATTTTAAGGTGAAAATAGCCGAAATTATTGAGATAAAAGATCTAGGACGAGCAACAAGGTTGTTGTCACTGAACATTCAGAGGCCTGGAAAGGATATGATTACCCTTGACCAGACTGATTATATTATGAATTTGCTTAGGGATTGCTCTATGGATAACTGTATGGGAGCTACAACTCCAATGGAAGTAGGATATAAGAGATGTACAGAGGATGTTGAGAGCTTTAATGAGGACATTTATAGAAAGGTGATAGGATGTCTGAATTATATCAGTATAACCACTAGACCTGACATAGCTAATGCGGTATCCAAACTTAGTCAATATTGTAATAATCCCAACACAGATGATTGGGAACATGTAAAACGTGTTTTAAGTTATTTAAGGAAAACTGTTCATTTTAAGTTGGCATATCAGAAAACAGGATCGCCTTTAAAGGCCTTCTGTGATGCAGACTATGTGGGTGAAGCAAAGGAAACCAAGTCATTTAGTGGTTATTGTGTAATGTTTGTGGGTGGAATAGTTCACTGGAGAAGTAAAAAGCAAACAATTTCCTCAACATCCACCACCCATGCAAAATGTATTGCAACGTATGAGTCTGTAACGGATATGATATGGATGAGAGATTTCTTTATAGAATTAGGTCAGAGTATGTTTGTTCCAAACCCTAGCATGTTGTATTGTGATAACCAAGGTGCAAGGTGCAGTCATGAAAAATTATCGTGTGACTGATGGAAATAAGCATCTATGTAAAAGTTAACTATTGCAGAGAATGTGTAACCAAAGGTGAGATTGATGTAAAATATGTACCCACGCAGAAAAATATTGCAGATATTATGACATAAGGATTGAATGGACCAATGACCTTACAGATGTGTAGAGTCATGAATATATGTGTTGATTGAGTTAAAGATTGTATAGATTGAGAAAATGTTTTCCAAGGGGAAGTGCTTTAATTTTAGTTGGTTCTCTGTATGGAAAGCAATATTATGTATGGGAACATATTGTGATCGTCATATTTTTGTTTGTCATTTGTTTTATCTTCCATGAGTAATTGTTATTGTTGTTTTAGTTGCGATGATGTTGATGCGTTGATTGTTTGGTTGTTGAAAGTTGCGATGTACTCAAATTATCTGAGTTATAAAGAAATGGGAATAAAATGGTTTAAAACTAACGGATATTGGATGGAAATTTGTATCATAGAACGCATAAAAGAATGAAGTATTTCATTCTTTCATTCAATTTTCTTACACGCTTCGTTTTCGTCCAATTATTGTGTTTTCATCTCGAAATTCATCAATTTTTCAAACTTTTCAACAATATAAATTTCCTTGGGAACCAGGCGTAGAAAAATAAATGTAATTTTTCACCCTCATTGTGTTATATTTCATCTGACATGAGTTTTTTCAAAAGATGGTACGACATTATTTCCTGTCTTTTATGGACGTAAATTTTTTAGCGGACGCTAGTATACTAGAATAACTTATTTAGTGACTATAACTAAGTTAACTTTCATGAAGTCGAATGTTTTTATAAAAGCTCACTATTGTAAGAAAAAATCCTCTTAATGAAAATGAATGATATGTATGAAAATAATAACTCAAGATTTTTGACACTTTGACTCGCTTCACCATAAGTATTTATCGTTGACATTATGAGCAACATTTTATGCATGCAATATTAATACATAGTTAAATGGAGCAGCGATCACTTCTATCTGGCCTACCTTTCAGTTTCTCGTCTCAGAATGCAGTTTATGGTTCGAGTTGTGCAAAAAATGATGTCCTTACCTGAAAAGAGATTTTTTAAATTAAAAACATGGAAAGTTTTGTGCACATGTACATAGATTTATTACAATTAACATCTATTATCAATAACTTAAACACGAATTGTTCCTTTTTAGTCTTCACCATGGTTTTATTTCAAGATGACCTGTTTCATCGGATAGGCGACATCCTCAGGTGCATGCCTGGATATATCCGCACTCAAAGTAGTCATGTTCTTATTTTTTTTAACATCCGACGTAAGTGCCCTCTATACCTATTTTAGGCGTGATCACTAATTAAGAGCTGAAAAATACGAAAGTGGGAAGACGATAAGGCCTCCCTGCACTCCAAGTCTCGCATCACGGAATTCTTTCCGCGCGATGGCACAAGACCCTAAACTTCCAACTTCCCTACTGCCTGGCACACGCATAATCCTATGCGGGTTTCTCTCCCTAATACCCACACTATGTTCTGCTAAACTTGTTAATATAACCTCGACACGAGGCACATCGGAGGAACACAAACTTCCGCGGGGATACTTCCTGCTTCTCAACTTTCGGCGGGAAGAGCGAGGATGCGGATTAAGAGTTCAAAATAAGTTCCCGGGTTGTTTCTTCCTTACTCCCGAACGCACAAGTCCGGAGCCTTGCGAATATTTTTGTTCATTTCTCTGTAGGGTTTCTCACCGACGAAAATCAAATAGTCCCTCAGCGTGGGGTGCCAGCTCATCGATTGGACGATAACCGAGGCCTTTGATACTGCAAAAATAAAGTATAATTCGCGCAAATTGAAGGTAGAGGAATACGTTTTTACCGAGAAAATCCATACACAATAAATCGTAGGTAGAAAGATAGATAAATCGCCGTTAAAATAAATAGAAAGTGAACACTGACAGAAAAAATAAGACATTTAAGAATATGCCACTGCTTCCCACAAGTTACATTTTTATAAATCCGCACTCCCATCTTCAGGCTACAATAATTGTAATAAGATACCAGGATAAACAAACTCACTGATTTTCAGCACGATAAAGTTACTTTGAAAGTTAGAATACATATCCCCTAATACTAAACATTACGAATCAAATAAATCCGACGCCCATAAAATCAGACAGCCCCCTCAACACCAATTTCTCCCTTTAAATATTCCAATACATGAAAGAGTATTTGGAATCCTTTTGGGAGATCTCCACTCATAAACAAAAACAAAGATTTACGTATTCTATCTTAAACGACTCTTACGTAACGGATGGAAATCACCACTTCCGGGTATAGAGAGAGACACTCAAAGCGGAATGAAAACATCAAGCGTGAAAATGTCCTACCATTAAATTTGCTGGCACATTTTCGAATTTGATGGGGGATAAAGCCATCCCAGAATATAAGGAAGAGGAGTCCAATTATAACATTAATTCACACGATACGTTTCTGGAACATACCCTTCCGACGAAATGCGTTTCGAGCAATTTATTAGCTCAACAACTCAAAGAAATTAATGCTTGATTACGCCGAGAAAAATGAAATATAATAAAGTACGACGATGGCCAAATTAGGTGCATTTCATCAAAGAAACTCGAGAAATATTCCCACAACTCGCAATGCTTGAATTTATCCATGCAATGCACAGAATTTTATTTTTACCCAGCAGACAAGATATCGTCAACATTATAGTTGAAGTGGTATTTCGCAAATTTGATGGAAGCTCAACTCCCTTCCCATAAATTTCGCCACATAATAAATATAAATTTGCATCAAAATACTAATAAAGACACTCTAAGACAAAAGAACACCAAACAGCCGCAGTTCCAAGAAAATAAGATCCTAAAAACAAGGCGGTAAAAGTAATTCGCACAAGGTTCAAGAAACCGCACCTCAGACAAATACGGAAGATATTGTTTGACCCCCATTAAAATGATTATTCCAACTCCCTTCCTATTTGATTCAAGCTATATCCTGATCCTCTGTAGCCACTGATAGTTATTCTGATTGCGAAAGAATACGAACCTCCCAACTCCGGAGAGGACGTGTAAAAGGATTCAAGTGAGTCTCTTTCGAGCACATCCCGAGAAAAATATGAAGGGAGAAAGAGAAAAAAAGGATTTTTGAAACTGAACAGAGCGGGATTGGAAAGATATTCCGCGAGAAGAGAAACAAACTAACACGGGGAAAACACACGTACAGGAGGAGATGGAGAAACGAAAGGAGAACGAACATACGCGCGTGAAAAAAATACGCACACGTCCCGAACTGAGGCGGGGGGAAGTAACTTCCTCCTCTCCATCCAACGGAATCCATTTCGAATAATCTGCCTACACCTTAGCCACCCCTCCTCCACAACCCCCCGCAGCCAAAACTCCCAACAGAAAGAAGATTCCATCCACGGCATGCACGCTAGCGATCTACCTCACTTCTCCGCGAGACACTCGAGGAGGGTTTTAGGTCTCCCGTGGCACGGGAAAGAGAAAGGGGTGAGAAAAGGAAGGAAAGGTGAGAGAGATTCGGGGGAAAGGGGGGCGCGGGAAGGAAATGCTAGGGTGTAAGCCGAGAGAGAGAGAGAGAGAGAGAATTAGGCAGTGTATATAGAGAGAGAAAACGAAAGGTAGCGGAGGTGGGGAGAGGAGCAGTGAGCCGTGGGCTCAGGAATGCTTGCGCGAGACTGTATATGCACATATATACACAAATAGAAGATGTAGGCGTAGCAGCAGCATTGCTTTCGCATCAGTGTAAGTGTGTGCCGGTGAGTATTCATTTACATCTCCTGAGGAAACGGCTCAAGGGAGGGGATGATGGGAACAGAAGTGGATAACAACCAACACCGCCGAATAGAATGGGACGAACGTGGAGAAGGGGGCGGCGGCGCTAGGGTGGGAGGGAGAGGAGATAACGTGGGGAGAGTGAAGAAAGGAGGGAGGGTTTGCGTGGAAAGTGGGGTGAAAGTAGGGACGAGGGGACACGTGGAAGGGAGGAAGGGAAAGAAGAAGAGAAAGATCACGATGCGGGCGGGCATGGTCGAGGGAAAGAGCGCGTGGAAAGGGGAAAAAAATGGGTGAGTCTGGAGCATTACCCAAGAAAACGAAGCGGGGGACAGAGAGAGAGAGGGGAAGAAAAATATAGTGGACCTGGAAGTATGAAGGAGGAGAGGGGTGAGGACGTCGACAAAGAAAAAGAGAGGGAGGGATAGAAGTTGACTCCCAAGAAGCCTACCGGAAAGATTCCCTCCCCACCTTCCTTCATCCTCCCAACTCTCCCCTACCACCTAGCACTCCCTAACCATCAAGCCGACCCGAATGGAAGGGTATGGCGAATAAGGCGGGGTGGAAAGAGTCGCGGCGGCGTCGAGGGTAAAAAAAATATATAAGTGGCGGAAAAAAGCAGACAGAAGATGGAAGAGTGTGGGGGGAGGAAAGAATGAAAGAGGGAAGAAAAGGATGGGACGAGAAAGAGAGAATGGGGAGTTTATAAAGAACGCCCACCGAAGGGTAAGGAGGCGGAAGGGAAAAGAAGAGATAGAGGGGCCTCTCCACAGGAGGAGACAAGAGCAGGAGGAGGAGATGCAAAGAGATCTTAGCCGTGGGGGTTGCTCTGGAGCGGAGAGGTGGAAGAAGGCCCGAAGGAAGATAAGCGGATTAGGATACCGCTCATCCATACACTCACTCTCCCCCACTCTTTTTCTTCTTCCATTTTTATCATCTTTGCGGAGGGAAGGAGGAGACGACGATGAGAGGAGCGGGAGGTGGAGGCCGAGAGGAGGGTAGGGCGATGGGCAGACGATCCGTGGACGGCCGACGGGAAAAAGCTGGCGGGGAGGGGAGGAAGGAGGGGACTGAGGCGGAGAAGGGGTTTGGGGGGGATGTGGATATGCGCTTCCATTACCTGAGATAAAAGGGGGCTCAAGGGAAATTCGGGTTCGATCTGGGGTGGGAGGGGTGAGACAAGAGAAAAAGGAAAGTCCGCGGGGCCGGGGAAGTGAGGGATGGATAAGGGTGTGAGGGCGGAGATCCATACGTCAACGATTGCGGCGTTCAATAGCAAGAAAAAGAAGAGGACGGAGGATGGATGGGAGAGGGAGAATTGGTGTGGGGAGGGTTTAAAAGAGGAAGGGGAGGATAGACGAATGCTAAGGGAGGAGAGATAAGGAGGAAGAGGAACGTTAGGGAAAATTATGAGGGGAGGAATCAAATTGAGGGGGGGAGCTAAATAGGCGCAGTCGTGAACGGTCCTGAATAGGGAGAGATAGAGGGCGATCAAGAGGGGGGGGGATGCTGGAAAAGTAATGGGACGACAGAGTGAGTGCTGGAGGGTAAGTAGGTACCGTTCCTCAAAGCCACTGGTCAATAGATGGGTGGAACGACGAGATCGTTGGTCACGTGACTGCATGGATTGCGAGAGATAACAATTGGTGGGTGACGAAGCAAACAGAGATTGGGATTATATATAAGCACTGAAATATTGGATCAATAATGTACATTAACAGATGGCAAAGGCTCGATTTAGGCACCAAACGTTTCATACTGCGAATTTACAGTGGGTAACATTTTATGACCTACAAAAATATTTGTTTGATGAGCTGTTTTCCTTAACAGGACAGAACCAAGATACAAATATTTGTCTAATTATGATCTCTAAACCATATCGGTTACCCGTCCATTTCCAAGTAGGTACTGACTGTGAAATTAAGCCTTGAATGCATGTAAGAATGAAGTGATATTTGAAAATGGTATAACAACAATAAATTAAGAAAAGAGCACTTAGTATTAATTGTTATTGCCAGAAACTCTAGACGTGAAAACGGTAAAAACTTACAAACAAGACTATTAGATTGGAAAAACGGGCCCTGGGGAGACTTTAAAAGAGGGATAAAGAGGCAAGACAATTGCAAGAGTAGGAGAGGCTGGCTGTGGTGAAGTGTGTTTGGATAGACAGGCGCGAAGAGAAGGAAAATGGTAGAAACAGAAGAAAGGGGAATAGCAGAGGGTGAAAGGGCAGAGGAAGAGAGGGAGGGAAGGGGAAGGGATGGGAGGTCAGGGGTTTGAGACTCTCAGGGCACTCGTTCCCGCTTGCGAGGATAATGGAGGATTAGTACAGGGTTGAGGGAGGGCGATTATGGGGGAAGAATAACAAGGGGGAGTAAAAGGTAATAGCGAGAAACAAGCTCACAAAGAGGCAAGGGTAGAAGCGAGGGAGTATGAGGATGAGGAGGTTGTTGACTCTTGAGGGAAAAAGTATCGAGAGAGTTTGCGAGCGACATGGGCTGAAGGGGGGGGGGATTGAAGGATCGACAGGAGAGGGAGGCTCAAGAGGGAAGCATCCGCTCCACTGGGCGCGGAAGGAAACGAAAGCAAAGGTGAAGGGATGGTTGGTACATACATACACACCCCGGGAGGGAAGGAAGGAAGGAGAGATGTAGGGGATGAGAAAGGACACGAGTGAAATGGAAGACGTGCTGGAGTCGCAACTTGACGGATCGGAAGGTCGACTGGACCAGATGAGACGGCAAGAGCGGAGCTAGGAGTTGGCTCTTGTTAGGGATATACTTGGTCGGTATTCGAGAGGGGCGGGTTAAGGAAGCCGGGAGGAATTTACTCCGGCGGAAGAGGTGGTTCGAGACCAGAGAGACGTTTCCCAGATGCTGCAATTCCAAGGCGGCGAATACCACGGGCGTGGGATGTATAGACAAGTATCCACTCCCCATCTACGAGGAGGAAGACGAGCGATTTCACGGCCAGATGGAATAGCTGCACGCTCGGAGCTATTCGGGATTGCTTGCCAAATACTTCGGATTTTCCGAGTGTTCTGAAAAACACTCCTCCCTTTGGCGGAATTGATTGAAAGACTTCACTAAAATTAGCGCGTGATAACAGAATATTCCCTTCAAGCTTCAACCACTAGAACTCTGAAAAAATAGGCAAAACATATTTTATCTAGACTTTATTTTTGAGATTTATAGAGCAGATATATAAATATTAAAGTTAATCAAAGAATCTCTCAAGGCGATAATTAAAGAACTCGTACTTCACAATAAATGTGGTTTCAGGCAGCTGGTAAAATTAGAATAAAAAAAGGATATTGAAGGAGCAGGCGGAAAAAATAACAATACGAGCCTTTTCTAAATATAAAACGGATATCGGTAGAAAAGGTATTTCGGTATCACCACAAAGCAATTATCGACGGAAACCAACGCCGGCAAAAAAAAGGAAAAGCTTCCAAAATCAATTAAAAACAGAAATTGGAAGGCCAAACGTAGCTGCTAAACAATTTACACCTTCAGAAAAACAATTATTTTTTGGTAATAGTTTTCACGGCTCAATTCTTAGGGCATTAAAAATTTACAAATTTGAAGGCCTACTTTAGAGAAGGAGGGAAGAGAGGAGTAAATTTCCACGAGAATTTAAAGCACAACTAGCACATCTTTTCACAGTTTGAGTAGGCAACTTCCACCACCAATTTAAGTGGAAAATAATAATAATTCGTCTTTTATTTCATCAAGCGTATTTAGGACCATTAGGTCCTCCCTTACAATAAACTTGAAATAGTCACAAACATCTATGCCCTGGGAGGTGTAAATTTCCTACCCAATTCGAACCCGAGACCTTCGGATTGGTAGGCGAGGACTTTACCCAGCCGCCACCGAGGCCGGCAATTTGCCCTATAGTTGACATCCGAAGCCGGCATAATTGCCCTATAGTTGACATGTGTACCTCCGAAATGTGAATGCAAGCTTCGACAGTAAGATAATGACGAAGGAGACTGATGAGATCAAAAGGCATACATGCTAGAGTAGTAAGAGTAACGGAAGTCATTGAGATATACAAACCTACTTTATTACAAAGACATACTTAAAATTTTAGGTTTTAGCCTGATGAGGCGTGTTAGTTAAGTGATCAGAGGCGCAATTATTCAAAAATGAACGTAAAATATAAAAACGTAGCGATAAAAGTTCAACTGGATCTATGATTAGTAAGTAATGGAAATTGGAGAATTGTTTACTTTCGTTGTCCTTTCAACATATCAACGTACGAGAAATGTATTTCGGAAAATTAAAATTTGAATAAATTAATATAACAGGATAAAAAATAACTAAGTTGCGATATCGTAATGCTTGCATGATTTCGCTTACGAGGATAACAAAAACAATCAAGCCGTTTCTAGTTGATGCCGAACCAAGCGTTTCCATTTGATGCCGAGAAGTGTCAAATTAATAAACTGAGAAGTAAGGTATCAAAACTCCCTTTATTATAAATTGATTGTGAATGAAGGGATTATTCTCTTATGAAGCAAAGGATAAAAATAGTTCATGCCTCGTATAGGAACATATAATTTAGGCTAATATATCCCTCCAAGTAAAATATAACGAAATACAAAAAGAGCAAACTGAGTACAACATCTACAGAATACCGGAATCAAATTGAATTACAGCTAAGAAATAGCTGTACTACCTGTAGAAATTCTACTGCATAACCTCCTTTTCCATTTCAATGAAAATGTTACACTTAACGGCTACTTCCGTTAAAAGCTCTATGCTGAACAACATTATTATCGCAGACGAAGTTGAGCAGTGCAGAAATACTGCACAGTAAAAAGGCAAGCTTCGAAGGTCTCCAAATTCAAACGAATCATAGGATCATTCGAACCCTGACTCGAAGGAAATATTCGCTCAACCCGTAAGTGACTGTAAAAATTCCTCGCGCCGATTTATAGAGATTGCACAACGGTTTCTTAGAGCTTTCGAAATCACATAGACGCGATAAAAAACGGGATAAAAGCCATCAATTCCCATTTTCTCCAAAAATTCCAACGGCGGAACGATGCTTGGATACACACATTCTGTCATATTTACAGCCCCAAAGGGAAGAATACTGACTCCGTTGAGCACGGTTTTCGGGGAAATGCAAAATATATGTATAAAAAAAGGAACGAAGAAAAAAATAGGAAAACTATTTCGAGGAAATGAGTGCGAGCATGACCACCACATATGTATACGAACTCCAACTAAAACGAAAACAAACGTTTTTCCCCTTCCTCCCCGAGCTTAGTCATAATGGGCTCTTCTTCCCCGTCTCATAAAAGCTTTACCCGGGCGTCCTCACTCCAACCACCGACCGCACACATCCATGCATGAATGCTCGCATATACATAATACTGTACGTCTTCTGTCCTCACTCATCCCTTTTGCCCCCCGCTTCGTGCAGTGCTTCCCTCAATATATTCTCTCCCTTTCGTCCCCCGCCCACATCCAACTCCTTAAGTTCCCAGCCGCCAGTTTTTTCTCGCCTTTCCCCCATTTGAAGTACTCCCCGATACTGCGAGAAGTGCACGACACTGAAGGCTACACACCGCGGTAATTTCATTTCTTTCCTCTCCCGCGCGCGAACCATCGACAATTTTAGTTTCGCGCATGTCGACGCCACTTCGGCCCAGAAAGACTATGGAATTTCGACCGTTTCGCGGAGCGCGTTCGGAAACGCGCATTGAAAAAAGTACCACTTTCAACGAGAGATAGTCAATGGCTGGGCAGAATTGGGAAAGCTGGATGAGCAGGCTCTGTACATCCCTGGAAACATACACGAGACACCAAAGTCGTTCGTAAATTTTAGTGCCCGTTAAGGGCCGCACGGGAAATGGGGTCGTTTACGCCAAAATTTAAATTGGTTCGACTCTCTTTTTTATTTACCTTCGCGACTGGAGATATACGACTACGCCACAGCGTATGTTCCGCTGTACTTCCCGCAACAAGAAGTGTCATGAACAAACAATTGCAAAACTCGGAAGCACATTTTCCTCCTCCTCTCCCTGCACGCATCATGATAAAAAAGCTTTCGGACGCATGGTGGCAACACGAATCGAGTCGTCTACAAGTCCTGAAGATTTCGAGGAAGGAAACGCTCATGAAACCTGAAAAAAGAAGCATCATCCGGCACAAATTTGCTCGATTCAATTAAGTCTTAGGCTCGCACCAAGAATGGGCGACATTACTAGGGCACCTAAAGGGCGACGGATTTCGTCCAGGGTGAGGGCAGATATAGGGATGGGGTTTAAAGCCGGTTGAAGTAGTTGGGGAGGGACTCAAAGAACGCAAGGACAATGCAGGAGGAGGGGACGAGACATCAGGTAAGAGGGTGGAAGGATTGGGAAAGAAACAAATGGCGTAAATCCTGAAAAGATGAGTAAAAAAGAGAGGGATACAAGGGATCGTGAGCCGGGATCCGACAAAACAAATGACACGCGAATATGATCGAATAAAACACTTTGGAAGAGAATGATTCGGAGGGTGGAGAGTACCAGAGAGGAAAAACTGGAGAGAAGAGAAACGATCAATGGCGCGTGGTATAAGGGCCAGAGGAGAAGAAGAAGAAAACCATTGGCCTTTCTGGAAAGAAGGGAAAACCCTCGAAGATAGGACGACGAAGTCTGGAACGTAATATCGATTGCAAAAGGGGTTGGTAGCGGTACGGAGACGGGAATGGAAGGGAGCGAAGGGGGAGGGATTTCGCAGGAAGGAGGAAACCAGAGTGTGTGTGTGTGTGTGCCTTAAGGCCGAGGAGAAACAGGAGGAGGTACCGAGAGGGGGATCTTTGCAACTGAGGGGGGATTAGATTACAAAATTAACGATTAATTTATGGAGAATCATAAAACGCTTTAATATTCCAAAGTACCCCGTGACCCTTGAATAATTTACGGTCAAGATTCGACTACTTAATGTGAAGAGGAGCATGCCTGCGCATGCTCTTCGGGGTACGTTCACAGCGAAAACAAATTTAAAAGCGATGGCGATGAGATCGGGCCTAAGAGATCGTTCCTAGAACATAGCCGAGCACCCCTGAGTCGGGAATGCAGTTAATTGGTGCAAGGTGCTAGGTTGGAGACGAATTAGGGACGCAGTTACCTAGGACTGAAGTACCTACGGAATGAATACAGCATAAAAAAGAGGGACAAATATAGCCGAATGATGGAAAGCTAGGGTAAAGATGACATAAAGCATAAAAAGAGGGACAAATATAGCCGAATTATGGAAAGCTAGGGTAAAGTAGTGGAACATGAGTAGGATGTATACATCTACCCTAATGAATGCAACTTAAAAATTAACTTACCTAGGACCAAAGAATGCATTAATGATATTACTCCATAAATCTGTGGTCATGAAAAAATTGCACACTGGAATTAATTATGCAGACGGCAAGGGTGAAAGTTTCCAGACAAACTAGTATCTAACTTGCCCATATAGTAAGTTTAACAGAAGACCTGAATCTCCAGAGAGTAGTTAAATTATTAAATTACCAAGTAATGGCTTGGATTACAATTGACCTCGATCAAGAAAAAGGAGACAAGCATTCATCAATAAGGGTTTTTTTTAAACAGAGCATTTTAAGTCTATAGTAAATAATACATTAAGCACGCTGTGAGGTGAAATACGTGTTTGATTATCCAAAAAAAGACCTTTCACTGAAACTTAAACCCAAACATTTTAACTAAGGAAACGGCATTAAAGTTATTTATTTTGGTTGGTTAAAGGTATGTTTCATAATACAGCGGACCAACAGATCAATTGAAATCGTACGGATGTACCGAGGCTTAAATGTATCTCAAAGCAAGATTTCATTGCCAATATAATTCAAGTAGAGAATATAAAACAGTATTTCTCTTGTCCACCAGAGTATCCCCTAACATTCTATGCACGTTGAATGGTCGACAGAGTACCAACGAAGAGCATCATGCGACTGAAAATTGAAAGGGAAAGAGTGAAACAAGATTAAGACCGCCTAATCTTATTACACCCATACACGAGATGAAATATACTGAAAAAGAAAACTGAGTGATCAGAATGATTGAGGCGGGGGAGAACAGGCTTTCCACAGAAATGAGCCAAGAATAAGGAGGGTGAATGAATGGCCTAGGGGTGGGAATGCGCACTGAGACGGGGATGATACATTGACGATGAGGTGGCCGAGAAGAAAAGGGTGGTTCTTGAGAAGACCACAAGAAAGATGACTTCGGCTGAGAAGGGGTGGAGAGAGAGAGAGAGAGAGGGAAAAGGGCGGACAGCAAGGGAAGTCAGAACGTGGGGGGGGGGGGGGGGGTGAAAGACGGAAAAAGAGAGAAATATATGCCCGAAGGAAGGAAACCAAGGGGGAAAGACTGAATCACGGACTCGACGAGGTTTAGGCGAGCAGAGGGGGAGTATTGTGAGACAGGGATATCGATTAAACCCACGAGAAACAGCCCAACAACAAATCCGTAAAAGCAGTAACTGAATCGGGTGGCGTGACTATCTTACATCCACACACACACACAATTGAGACGGAGAGGGGGCAGGATTACTGTGGGACTCGAAGGAAGTAGGGTTTGGGGGTAAACTGGGAGTCGGGCGGGTGTTGCTGGGCGAGGGCGAGTGGTAAGTTAAGGGGGGGGATGTGGCGAATACCGAGGGGTGGAGTGGGGGGAGGGTGGGAGGCAAGACGTACCCGCCGATGGGGCCGGCTCCGATTTCCACGAGGATGTTAGGAAAAATATCGAACCCATCCGACCAAACCCACACCTCCAACTCCCCCTTACTACCGAATCAGACGGGAGGTGGTATGCAAAAGAAAGTCGGAAGGAAGGAAAGAGGGCGGAGTTGGGTTGAGGAGGGGGTAAATGCTCGCGAATGTTTCTTAAGGAGATAAATAATTTCGAAATGAAGGGTTCTTTCAGGAGGCACGACAAAGGGTGCACGGACAATGACACGAGGACGAAAAAATTAACGTGGGGCGAAGGAGAGGGAACGAAAAGGCGGCACCCTCAGTAGCACAGAAATCGTATCCCCGACGTAGCCTCAAAACAGGTAGCGACAGAAACTGATCATTGGATTCTCCCAGATTTACACGTAATACAAGAGTTTTTTTGCTATATTTTGCCGAAAGTTTACTTCCTCAGCCCCAGCAATTTAGTTTGTTCCTCTCCCCCTTCGTATCACAAAGCAATTCCCGCTAATTGCTGTGGGTTTAACTTTCGCACGACCTCATCATCAGTTTTTCTGTCCAAATATTGCTTAGTTGCCGTCCACACGTCCTTCTAATTTAATACTTCCTTGAAACCTGATAATTTCCCTTCTTCCTTCTAGATTTGAGCAATGTATCCTTCCTTGAGTCTTCCTCGCGAGATCTTAACCTTCTATTTTTCCCTCAACTACGTTTGATAGGAATTCGCCCTGCCTCCGGGTGTACCCTATCCATCGTCAGACACGACCCGTGTACTTTCAGAGATGAACAAGATATAAAAAGGGTACCTAGTGATGTTGATAATCAGGCAGATGCCGCAACGTAACTCGTAGAGTGGGTCTAGGAATACCCTAATTTTTGGCCGGTTGTAAAAATATTTACCAATATTTTCTCGTGTAAACAATCCCCGACTCTAGAGAGGTCTTGTCACCACCATCACCTTTCACTCCCATTAGCACGATCCATTAATAAGCGCCACTCTCCGAGGGTTACGGGCACAGAAGACCGTCGCTCACCCTCCGACCTGTCCTTGTGAGAGAGGCCGCACTTGTCCCCGGGGCGCGCGCGCGTAAAGAGCACTAAATTTCAGATGCGCAGCTGGTTACAACCCTCAGCACAACGAGCGACACGTAACCCCATTGCGCACGCACACACATAAGAGAGACATGCGTGGCTTCTAATGCCACACACCCCTCACCATCACCACCTCCCGCACAGCCAACCAACAAACCAACTTACCAACCTTGCATCCACTTAATCATGCCTTATCCACCCAACCCGTATACAACCCTCTCAATCACTCTCACCCCGTGGCCCTCCTGACCGACCCCGTTCCCGACGCGGATGCTGTTGCTCTCTCGAAATTCAACGGCGCACCGCATATCACGAGACCATTCCGGCGCGCGAATGTTAAGATTGCCGACGTAAATTTGGTCCCGGCAGAAGAGGGATGGGGGTTGTTGTATCATCTCCGCAAGGGACGTAACTTTTGCCGCTAACCGTAGGCAACGAAAACTTGACGATTTTGGTAACTAGCAAACATTAAAAAAATAAAATGACGACACACACAGCACGTCGCATTTTCATAAATGAGGAATCAGTGGTGCTGGGAGATAGAGAGTCCCCGGAGCCAAAGAAAGGCTAAAACCTTCAATCAGTCCGAAGCGACGCGGGTGATAAAAGAATGGCGCACCCGGAAAAATATTTTAACGGAGGTGAGTGGAGGACGACTTGGGGGGCATGGCGGTTAATGTGTGCGCAGCCCCCCTCCACCCCCACACTTCCCTTCCGGCTGCTCTCGTCGGACACGGGTCCCCGGCATTCGTTACTTCGCTTATCGCGCGGACACTTATTCTTCCGTGCCCCAAAGGTGACGCATAAACTTGTTCATCTGCGTTACAGGGGCGGCTGTATAAACCCCGTGTGTAATAGGGGGGAAAGGATCGTAACTCTTACAGAGTCCCCTTAGGCATTTTGCTTCCGACAAATTAAGGCCCTCTGTCATAAAAATACGCCAAATTTCAGTTCACCTCGCTCGATAAGGATAAAGAGCAATCCAGCATGGTTGAGATATAATACTGCCGTTAAAAGTGAAATGAATATCATTGAGTTCGGAGCAGGAAGTGAAACTCAAGTTGATGAAAATTCGATTGCACCCGAGAAAAATCGAAATTTGCTTTCTCCGAAAATAATACCAGCCACCAATTTCACTCCCAAGGTCTCGGAGAAAACGACCGGCATCTTGTCTATTTTGCAGGCTCATTAAGGTCGTTATTACCAGCTGCCTCGCAAAGAAAGCCACTAATTCTTCATATAATTACGAAGAATGATCAAATGCATTAATAACAACATAACCTCCTAATCCCTACCCTTCAATGGGGAAGGAAGCATATGGTACGAATCGGGAGCGCTGTGATAATGAAGATTAAATATTGTGTGTGGACGTTACGGGACTTAAATACATATTAACGGCACCACAAATGGCTTACTGCACATAATGCAGAATATTCATATTGGAAAGTCTAATCCACCGTAAAACTAAAGACGTGAACCCCATGGAATGTGAGGTAGACACGAATAAGTGAAAAATAAAGACAAGAATTCAGGAATATTCTGGAAAAACGGAGCGGAGGAAGAGATAATTATCAAGAAAATAGAGAACGAAACATGATACCATTCCGCAAAGCTTCTTAGTGTCACTGCCAGACGAAAAAAATATTTGATGCGAGTTTTTTATTGACCACTATTTATATTATGATGTTTAATGGAGAATTGGTCATGAAAAAAATGTCACTTTTCTTCTCTTGCCAACGTTTCGACACTTAGTTTTAGTTACTAAAGAATTTTTTAAACTGCTGTTACCATAACAAATGTCAATGTAGGTATGTGCATAAAAACTGTCTGAATTGGTAATCTAAGTGTTCCACCACAAGGTATTGCTATGTTTATATATATTTTTTCAATAATTTGTGTAAAAAAAACAATTGTTAATACTTGTATTATACGTTACTGTTCTTAGCCCTGAAGATGAAACAATGAAGTTTCGAAACGTTGGCAAGAGAAGAAAAGTGACATTTTTTCATGACCAATTCTCCATAAAAGAAAAAATATTGTTTCCGGACAACGATTTTACAGAAGTGCATTGTACCTACCTTCCTATATTTTTTTCCAGCGGGCACGCCATACTTGCGGCGACGCCCGATTTTGTTCCTTAGCGGCTGGCTGCAAACCCCCTCGCCGAAAACACAATATGCACCTTCCTTTTGCCGCCTCAGAAAAGGGCGCAAAAACCAACAAGGGAGTATTTAAACAAAACCCAGCGTAGGGGTGAGCGCGGATTTTATTGACTTGAGTGCGAGAGGGCGTTGAATGAATAAACCAAAGGAGCTTCGTGAGAGAAAGAAGAGGGGGACAAACGGAAAGGTACGAGGGCCATTTAAGAGGGCACTAAAGCTTAAAAAGCCACACCTATTGACCCAGCATTAACGAGGAGAGAGAGGAAGAGGAGAGTAAAATTTCACTGCCGTCATTAAACGGAGAAAGGGTTAGCGAACGGGAATAATGGGGACTCCTGAGCTACTAATGCCCGACGTGGACACACGGGGAATCTCTCCGTAAGCTGTCCTTTGGAAACGATGACCTCTTATGTACATATTTTTCCTGAATTAACATCACTCTTCCTTACATCCCATACCTACTTAAATAACCTAGACTGCAAGGAATAACTATGTCCTTTATTGAAAGCACATATACGAGACAGAGGTAGTTCTAATTCCAGAACAGAAATCCAAAACAATCATTGCATTGCATTTCAAGCCAATGATTTTTCCACTAAGAATGGCCATGTTTTCAACTTTCAGCGAGAGTATCTATTATGAACAACGTACTCTGGAGACTTGAGTTCCACTAAGCGTTTTGCCGTTGAAGATGCATGAAAACAGATAAAAAGAAATGCGCGTTTGAGGGGGAGATTGGATCGATAGGCGAAGTTTTTTTGCGCTCATATGTCACTTTCTAAGGAAACAAGTCGGAAAAACTTCAATTTCGAAGGGGAATTGTTTTGCTGGCGTGAAATATTTCCGTAGTTCTCTCCGGAAATAGCCGAATATTGCCGAATATGAGGAACGTGCCTCTGAGTTATGGCTGAGCTTTAGAAGACCTTAGCAGGGAGAGAGACATCGGAGTCACAAAAAATATCATCGCATTTGACGAGCTAAAGGCGCATTCACAGCAGTGACTCATGCCGGCTTCCACAAGCACAAGATTAAGAAAAGAAAGAACAGCCCATTTCCTCCGCTCTCGTCATGACGAAGCGCGCCAACCAGTAATTTCTGACACCATATAAAAAGTCCCGGGTCAAAATTAAGGCTCATTATTGTTATGGCTTACCTCACAAAATGTATGACAAAATGCGAAGCTCAAAAAGTTTGAGACATTAATTCTAATTCAACAACAAATAATAAAATCAAAGACCAAAAGAGTCACCATGGCTCCTCAGCCATGTAAATTCGTTTGTATAAAAAACCAACGGATAATAAAACGGTCAGGAATCGCGGTTTAGCTTCGAAAATACCAGCACGTATCAATTTTAAGGATACCACCAAAATTCTGAAAAGCTCAATCCATCCAGTACAACTAAGTTAAGGGTAAGTTTGATAAAGCTCACAATGTTGCATACATTATTGCTTAAGAAGTAACGTGTAAGATGCCATAGACTAATAACTGGATGGTTGCCTGCTTTAATTCTAATAATCGAAACCGTCTGTTGATTTAATGCTTACACTACACAACAAGGACCTCCGGTCTCTAAGAAACGAGTCAAACGAGTACAATAAAAAGTCTTAGGAGATGGTCAGGTTTTTCACCGCATCTAGAGTCAAGAATAGACACCTTCCCATGTAAATAGATATAAAGACCTCATCTCCGTCATGAGAGAAACAATTTCCACGGCACACCGAGCGTGAAATTCAACGGAAAATTAAAGCACTTGCGCAGGACGAGGAACATCTGCAACTAACACGAATTTTATACTGAGATATTTCGATACTGCGTATCGAAAACACGCAGCCGGAGAGAGCCCGAGAGCGACGAGACTCTCGAAAAACAGGGCGGTCAGCTGCTCTCGAGGTGGTAGAGGAATAAAGGTGGGAAGGGGGGACGAAAGGTGGAAGGAGATAAAAAGAGGAGTTGGGAGGAGAGGGAGGAGGACCTGGCCCGAGGCGGATAGTCGGCGGTGGGCAACAAATTGGAGGGCGGCGGCGGGAGCAGCCGGGTCTGTTGAGGCGGCTTTCCCTCCCTTCCTCTACACTCCTCCCACCTACATCCACCTACCTCGTCCTCCTCTCTTTCTCTCGCAGGGACCACAAAAAACACGAAAGAGAGAGAGGCCAACGTGATGGAGCAGACACACACACCGCAACCCGCGGAACAGAAGAGAGAAGACGAACGCAGAGCGGCGAGCTGACAGGTGGAGGGCACAAGGACACACACAGCACTCAGCTCGAAGCTGGAGGTGCACGCACGATTTCTCATTTTCTCTCGCCGGAGGATCTCTCTCTCACATCCGCACTCACAAAACTTCGCCTTCCCGGCAACCACCGGTTCTCTCCCTCTCTCTCTTTCTCTCATTCCTTCCTTCGACTCCGCCTCAAACCGAACAAGGAACAATCGAAATCCCTCGCACCGGGTGAGAATTAGTCGAGACTATAAGACCGAATCCGCAAGCGGCGGAAACACAAGAGCGGGGAGGCAAATTATGCCCGCTTGAACCCTTCGAGCTTCGAAAAATAGTATGAAAGAGAAGAAATGGCACGACGATTCCGCACGCGGGACTTTTTAAGGGAAGGATAAGGGAGGAGGTAATTTCACCCTTTTGTCTCGCTGAGTGAGCCCCACGCCGGAGCGGAAATTCTCTAACCTCGAAAATGGTTCACCTCACGGGCAGCGGCTCTGGTGGCCATTCTCCACCTTTCTTCGACCTAATGAACGCTAGTCTTCACAAGATGCTATAACGTCTGATTTGCAACACTCTGCTAAAGTCGAATGCTATTTATTTATTACTGATAGACATTCCTAGAACTGATGAGTTGGTTGCAGATTTATTGCGATGGTTTACTGATGTGGAGGGCATTTTTGGGCGGGACTCCGGTGATCAGTACGATGTGATGAGGGATTTTCAACGAGCCCTTCAGATGACATAATTTGAAGGAATAAATTATTAATTGTTAAGATGGTATGGGCATAATTTAAATTACAATGAAGGAGCATCTAGCATTTAATGAAAGTAAAATCTCCCTCTCGAAGGATTTATTCGGGCATTCATGAAATACATACACATTTCCAACAGAGGTCATGTTTCTTTATTTTATAGGGAACCGAAAGGTAATGCGCTTGACCTATTTCCTTCAGTCGTCCTGTTTACCCAATCGAGTAAAAAGTGCGACGCCCCTTAAATCTGCTGACTCTTGGAGTCCCTCACCATCAACACCTTTTACGAAAATATCCACCCCGTGCTCGCCCCACAAACTGATGGGTAGCGAGGATTTTGAGACGATTTTTGTGCATTTCCAGTTTCTGAGTAGTGAATTAGGTTGATAAGACCCACATTCGCTGTTAAAAGGAGTCCATGGATATACTGGTCAAATATTGGCATGGAAGATTCCATTCAAAAAGTCCATTAGAACTACGTCGCGTTTCCGAATTTTAAAAAACGAATTTGACGCAATATGTTAAACTTATTAATTCTATCTACCTGCGCCAATAAACTCGACCAAATGTCGGATAATAGACCAAATTTAATGACCGAATGATTAAATAAAAAAATATTCTCTTATTAATTGTACTTATAGGCTTTTAGGCAAATATTCATGATATCCTTTCTCCAATCACAGATGGATTCTGCGAGAAAGGAATCAGGCGGAAGCCTTTAGAGTAAGCTAAGCGGCAGATGCGTTCCGCGTTCGATCTCCGGTGAACGACCACGAACACCCAGTCACCCAAATCTAGAAATAGCAACCGCAGAGGCAGATGCAAATGCTCACCCTTCTTCGGGCGCGTGTAAAATGAGCCGCTTTTAACCGCGCTTCATAAATCCCCCTCCGTGGAACAAAAAAAGCGCGCGCTTTTTCAACAGGAAACGTTTGCAATCAGCCGCTATCCAGACACGAAAAAATTGCCAGGTACGAACTCTGCCGCGCGCCGCAGAAAAAAAAGAGCAAAGGAACTTGCCTCTCGACGTTTCACCGCGGCAACAGAGGAGAGAGAGAAAGAATGAGAATGGCGAGAATGGGGGCATATTACCAGAGCAGTCACTCGCCCTCGGCGATCGCCGGTTGGAAGCGGCCAAGCAAAGCGAAGAGCCTCCCTTATAGGCGCTCCCCGGTGATGTGAGCGCTGGCTGGATAGAAGTGAGAGATGAGGTAGGAGAGGGCGGAGGCATGAGGCATGGACGACGTCGGAAGCAAGGGAAAGAAGGAGGAGGCGGCTATCGGATGCGACCTCGGGGACCCAGAGCACGTGTTTCCGGCTACGCGGTGGACCGCAATACGCCCACGCCGGGACGGCCGTGTGGTGAAGGGGTCCACTATCAGAGGGGGGGGGGCGAACGAGAAGGAAACAAAGGGTAAAACCTTGCGTCACGTGGCACTTGATCCTCCACGATTTCGAGGATACTATTAATAGCAAACACAACAGCGTCATGAGTATCGTGTTATACAGAACCAGCTCCCTGATAATCACGCGTGAAATCTCTGACACGCATCATCTAGATGAATTGAACTTGTCCTTTACCTAGATTTCATGAGATCATTGTAAACTGTCCCTTCCCTCTCCAATTACTTTTCCCTCTTCCCTCGCATCTCCATGGCTGGTGGAATAACACCCAACGTCTCACGCCCCAGCGGCGACTTGGAGGGTAGTGCTTAGGCGACAGGAAAAATGAAAAATGTTGCCATGGATTACTGAGATAACTTGTTCGGCTCCTTGGTTTCATAATTGGTGCGGTGCAGGTTTCGTACTCACTTCAAGTAGGGCATAATAGCTGACGATCAATCACGTTCATTTTTATTAGAGGCAATAAGATATTTCGCTTTCTTTTTAAGGCATGGCAATGCTACGAACTAGTAAAATTTTCATGGTTGTAAAAATTCTTTGAGGACAGGTTCAATTCGAGGCTCCGTCTTCGGTATCAAGCGTTGGCTAGCATAGAGGTTCTGGCACAGAATCAAGCATTGTGTGATACGGGCTTAAAAAAGAGAGGGCCGAGAGAAAACCCCCGGGAGGCGGAAAGGGGTTCCCTCATCAGCTGCAGCATCTTTTTCCGGTACGAGCGACGAAAGTAGGGAGAGGAGGGACGATGCCAGCGTTATTTAATGGGTTCCCCAGCCTCACCGAATGTTGGGACGGGGGCTGGAGCGTTTAACTCGGATCTGGAGATGCACAAATTAAAAAAAAGATGTCGCAGGTGTTTTCAAATAAGCTGCTACACTGGGTTCATTTTGACATCGTGTAAGAATTTTAACTCATTAGGGCAAACATTGGGGAACATCCAAGTCCATTACCACTACCATCTCCAGAATCAGAGTAGAGTTACCACGCATTCGGAACAAAAATAAGAACGTGAGCATGGAGAGAATTCCATTGCCATCCATTAAAATTCCAGACTTAGAGAATAATTTCGTGCAAACGTTCCGGGCCTGAAATGCTAACTGCGAGAGTCATAAACATCGCAAGAGATACTGGAGAAATTTTAATTGGTTTTCTCATTACGTATACTACACTATTCGTTGAATGCTTTTTTTGCTATACCACCTACATTTTTTATGCAAATTGAATACGTTCACATTGTGTGAGACGTGACAATTCAACTTTTGATAACAGGCTCTCTCATTAATCTGAATAAGTGATGCACGGGGTTGGCATTCGGTTACAGTCAACAAAACCACCAGCCGAAAGCAATGTCGCAAATGTAAATACCTACAAACCCATCGGGGCATCCGAGATCGATTCACGTGTAAACAGGATTAGAGTTGGAGGGAGTTGTTCCCGCGTAAGAGATACCGACGCACTCAATCCACGGCCAAGGGCCACGGCCATTGTTTGCCCCCCGGGGGACTTACGGACGGCATCCCGCTTATTACGACGACTCCGCGTTTTAGTTTCGGGGTCGCTCCCAAGAGAGAGGATTCAAGAAGATTCCCATGCGGGCTCCATGCAGTCCCTATCCGTTTTTGTGTTCCCACTAGGCGAACGTGTTTTCCTCAAATTCGAGAGGGGACGTCGATAACTCACTCATTGGAATAACTTCACGAGCGCAGGTACGGAGCATAAGGTAGCTTACTATTCGAAACTAGTTTCCGTAGCCAATCGTCCTGGCTTTACCAGTCGCACCTACAAATGCATTATGTCGTCTGATGCTTCAAAGTTTATGTGGGTAAATACGAACGCGTGTGCTATTTATCTTACCACTTCTGAGTTTGAAAAATGTTAAAACATTCTTACGTCGCAAAATAAATTTCTATTTTACTTATTCTACAGCTGTTCTCAACGTTTCCGCTGGAGCTGACGGTCACCGCCACTCATTTGTTGGGCGAGAAGCCAACCACATCCTCGAACACATCTTCATGCCAACAATAAGGCTCCGTTTCATGTCTGGTAAACGTTGCTCGCCAGGTGACGTAGCCTTTACATTAACTTGATGTGAACGGAGAGTTCGGGTTTTGTATATAACATCAGGCCGCCGATTAGTAGACGTAAGCGTTGTCGATGGGAGATCGTAAAAACTTCAGTATTAATACTGAGAAATATTTAAGG
This sequence comes from Pyrrhosoma nymphula, assembly GCA_963573305.1. Lineage (NCBI taxonomy): Eukaryota > Metazoa > Arthropoda > Insecta > Odonata > Coenagrionidae > Pyrrhosoma > Pyrrhosoma nymphula. Next base: position 144,011,695 of record OY754327.1, on the reverse strand, counting down.
TGGTTGGAGCGGCAATCGCGAGTCATAGTGCACATTTATATAACGTTTCAATCAAGTAAAAAAAAATTCTTGGACCACATTTCACTTCAAGTGCACCTGTTTATATGATGATTGAGTCAATGATTCAAGAGTTATTATTTAACATTTTCACCTTAATTAAAGCATTATTATGACGGGTTGTCGGCGAGGAATTCGACATTTATGCGAAAATTATACGTAAATAGGTTTTTTTACTCGGCATGATATCTTGATATTTGTTGCCAACCATTATAATATAAAAGCAACGAAGTTATCGCTTTTCAATAAATTCCGAAGGAACTCTCTCTGAGCCCTGATGAAGCATACATAAAAACGCAAAACGATGCCAAAAGAGAAATAAAATAATTTTACAATTAATGGGCCTATACATCTTGAAAAAAAAAACAATTACATTATAATAATATGAAACGTATTATTTCGCATTTAGGAGAAAATCTGTACATATGTAATCGAATTATTTCTAATTAAATGTCATATACCACGAGGCTACGCGTTAAAATTGCATTGAATTGCCAAGAAACCTAATCAGAAACGCAATCACTTTTATCGATAGATATCACTAATAAGTACTCGTACGCAAAGTTTCACGCAAATCTGTACATAAAAAAATAGCTCCAACCACCGTAACTAGCGATTATAAAACGAGTCGGAAGTTTGTGCTCCACTTCATCATATTATTTTTTTAGGATGCCGTGAAAAAGCCGCGGTGTTATCTTTTACAACGTAACTCGTAAGAGCACAGAAAAGCGAAAATTCCGCATAAGAAAAAAAAATGGTCATACTAACTGTATTATGTATGGTAAATACCAAATATCCGGGGAACTATCTGGGCAACCCCCATTAGTATGTGTTCACCCTCCCAACCGTCCAAAATCCTTACCCTCGCGCAAGTCCCAACGTCATACTGGTACACTAATATTGGAACGCGGACTCAACGCACTCCCATTGGGCCGGTCACGACGCGAGGTCCCCTGTCCAACCTGCGCATGTGCGAGAGGGCAAACGGGAGTGACTGCGACCCCTCCGCGAGCGACGTGAACTCATGTAAGGTACCCTCTCCATCCCCCCAGCAACCGAGCGCGCCCGGCACGGCAGCACAGCCACCCCCCTCACACCCCCTACACTCTTCTCAACATCAACACGACCAACCAGCAAGCCCCAGCGTGCCTGCTGAAAAGCATCAACACCGAAGTACGCCTCTTCCGCTCCGCAGCGTACATACATACATATATATTTAGTTATCCTCCTCCTGACCGTGCACGCGGTCTTTCGAGAGAGAGGTTGAGAGAGAGAGAAAAAGTGGGAAGTGGCGAGAGGGAAACACGAAAAAAACAGTGAGTACAAAAATATGCACTGCCAAGGGACCACGAAACTGCGCTTTCAATGAGCATCTTAAGGAGTACGTTTCCGCGTCTCCGGTAAACAAAACGCAAGACATCCTCCTCCTCCTGATCCTTACGAGGGCCTGCAGGGAAGAACCGACACCACCCACTCTCCTAACACACACCAGCGGGGAGGAAGTGGGTTTGGGTAAGGGGGGCGATATGTAGTGCATGTGTATAACAGGAGTGCGAGAAAGAGGCTCGGGGAGACTCAGCCAAGGGGCGGATTAGACTGGCTGGGAGAAGAAAACGGGAAGATGATAAAAAATGGTCGCGGTTGAGAAGCTGGAGAAAGGGGTTGGGATGTGGTTTCACGAGGGGAAGTGGTTGAGGAGGAGGATGACGACGGGGGTTGAAAGAAAGACAGGACGAGAGACAGACGCATGGCAGAGGAGGGGGGCGGAGGGGGGGGGGGAGATGAGGTTGAAGAAGGGCCCATGGCGACGGAGAAACGCTGCGGAAGAAAAATAAGGTGGATGCAGCAAATCATGTATGAAAGAGGCGAGCTGCATCCATGGACATCCGTGACGGGGAAGCGGCTGCAGCAAATGGGGTGGAAATAAGATTAGTGGAAGAATCGCGTGCGAGGTAAGTAACGAAGACTTTGGCACACGATATCGCGACCTATTAAAAATTTTAAAAACTCGAGGATTTACTGGTAGGTTGAATTTGAACTGACTGCAAGCGGACAAGTTTATCGACAGTCACTAACGTGTGGTTGAAAACAAAAAGTACTCCGGATTAATAAAGAAGAGTCGTACTCCGGGTTTAGACCCTATCTCATAATGTGGAATAGCGAACTTACCCTATTTCCATACGGCTAGGAAAATTTGTATAGATGTCAAGAAAGAAAATAATAAAAAAATTATTGATTCACTAAAACTGTAGAGCTCTAGCTTCCTACCGAAAAATTATTTCTGGCTAAAATTCTAAATAATTCAGCCCAATATTTAGTACAGTAAAGTATGTGACGTGCGGAAGAAATGAAGCAATAACGTAATTAGGTCATTGCTATGTGTCAATAAATACATACCCAAAACATAATTCCCTCTCGAGGTAGGGTCCGTCGAAGAGCTTAGTTAATAATTTTAGGCTTAGGACACTAGTTCTCCTTCATATTTCTTGTGTATTCCTTTTTTTTAATGGAGAACGCAAAACGTTCACATAAATAATTAAAACTAGGCACATCATTTGAGTTCACTGTAAATAATTCTGTAAATAATTCAACTCCCATAAAAATACTTCCCATAATAGCGAGCCTAAAACTAAATTTTAGACTGAAAGAAACATTAACAGATTCTTTTAACTAAAAAATGTTTCATTTAGCGCAATAAAATTAGTATCAAACATAACAGCGCAGAGAACAGGAGAGAGGAACCAAGGCCTTCCGGGATACGAAAAGCAGTCGCCACTGTTTACGTGGAACGGTGAGGGTGAAGTGACTCCGCGAGCCTAAAGTATTAGTAATGGTACGGTGAAATGGAAGGTCACGGCTTAGCGGAAGGAACACTCGAAATGGATACGATTCAATCTGGAAAGCTCACACGTCACAAATAAAATAATCGATCAACAAAAACCTCAAAAATGATACGATCCGACGCAAAAGGTCAACGCGTGCGATGGAACAGACCGCAAGGCCATCGGGAGAGGGGGAAAAGAAATAAGTCGAGAGGCAATGACTCGTTTAAGACGTCTTCCATTCTATTATCCCTGCCCGACCTCGCACGCAGGCCCCCCTCCTCCCCCGGATCACGCCTTTCCCTCCCGTCTTCTTCCTCCCCCGCACTCGGAAACGAGATTAATCAGGCAGAGACTGTCACAGCCGAAAGGGAAAAGGGACTCTCCTCTCTCATCTGATAAAACGGGTTGGGGCCTTGTACTCCAACCAAACGATAGGACCGAGGGAAGGAAGTGAGAGCGCGAGGAGGTGTGCGAGTGGGGCACGCAGCCGTCTCCAAACGCAGAAACGAGGCGGAGTGAGGCGGCAGATGGGAAGGGAGGAGAGGCCCCATTAAAACTCCTTAGCAACCGCGATTACGAGTAGGCAATGAATCAACCCTTCGAATGGGGGGAGGGCTGGGCGTAGTCTACGTGCATGCGGGGGAAGTGCATCCAGTCGGGAGGACGGGGTTCGAATCCTACCCCCCCCCTCCCAACACACCCAGCTCCCGCAGAGGATCCCACCCCCCAGCGACTCTCTTCCATCGAGTTTCAATCCCACGACCGTGTAAATAAGCAAAAAAACCTCTCTCGACTTGATTCAGTGAGGGTGTCTGCTTAAGGGAGGACGGACTACAGGAAGACAACCCCGGCTGCCTCTCTTGCATTGTGCGCGGGGAGGGAATCAGCGGGAAGAGTTCGAGAGGCGGTGGTGCGGGTAGGGGGACTGCATTAAGGAGGAGATGAGGCGGGAGAGTGAGGCGATGTGGGGGTGGGGGACAGGGGAGAGAGGAAACGGAAGTGGAGTGGGTTGGGGAAATAGGATGTGATTCCGAATGGAAAAGAAAAGGAGGCGGGATAAAGAAATTCTGCTAGGAAAACAAGCGTCGAGGGGGAAGTGGATTGGTGAAGGAGGGGAAAAATCCCTCTGAAGAAGGGGAAACTGTGCGGGAGATGTTTGTGCATCAACATCTACATACTACAAGGAGAACCGCTGTAAGAGTTTGTGGCAGAGGTGTAGGGAAAAGGAATGGGAAGTAGAAAAGGACGAAAAGTGAAATGTTTTGAGGGAGTGCCTTGGCCCTTGAGCATCTCGCTCTTTTTGCTGTATTCATCGATTTAAAGAAGAAATGTATCAATCTGTTCGACATAGTATCTCTCTTATTTTGTCACTTCTGTCATTTTCAGCGCGCAAGAGTTGGTGGATGAGCAGGTTTGGAAGAGAGACAGTGAGGAGGGGTATGGGTTGTATGGCGGGGGTGGGTAGGGGAGGAAAAGGAGGGGGAGGAGTGAGGGAGAGTCGGCAGTCGTCTTCATGGATGCGGTTCCCCGTTGGAACCGAAGAGATCATCATCACCGCCACTCCTACCTTCCCGCCTCCAGCACATTCCCTGCCACCCCCTCTTTGCCTACCTCGCTACACCTCCGAGCGCACTTCCCCTGATAAAGCGCAATCATTCAACTGTATGAGCACACTCCCTTGTTTTATTCCATGCCATTCCGCCACTCTCTCTTTCTCTCTCTCTCTCCCTCCACCTCCACCGAACATCCGCACTATACGTCCCTCGCAATCAAATACGCAGCAATCACTCCCGTGGAAGCCGCAGCCGCCCCTTAATACCATCTCTCCCTCCACTCTCCCCCCCCCCCCAAGGTCCGCATTTCGCAGACAAGGGAGTTCTACCCTTCTCACTCATTTCCCTTTGCTTCCCTCCTTCCCCTTCCTATCCACCAATCCTTCCCTCTCCACCTCCGCCACTTCATTATGATTTCTCATTATTCCACTGGCGTCCTTCCATTTCTCTCTCCGTTGTGTGTTTGAGTCCTGCCTCCCCTCCCCACTTTACAATTCCCGCTGACGAACTTTCCATTCTGTTTTCCCATATTCTTTCGTTTCTTATCCGCTTAGCTGATCTTGGGCTGAAGGCGAGCGACGCGACGAATAATAAGTTTTTGTTTCTGGGACTCGGGCCCGAGACTGACGTCCGTAGTGTTCGCGGAATATGTGTACGTGCGACCACGGTTGTACGGGTGTAAGTGTTGAGAACTACTGCTAAAACGAGTTCTTATAAATGAACCGATCTATTAAAATAAAATGCTATTAATTTATGATCCAATGCCTATATACAACAAAACAATTAATAAGGGGAACCTTTTGTTTCAATTCAACTAAGGACAAAAATCAGTATGCACAACAATAATCATTCTCGACCTCGTTAAATATTTTGACAACACCTATTGTTTAAAGTCAGTGGGTATTCCCCATTCACATAAAAGTAAATTTCAAAGTAGGTACACTTAAAGGAATCCCAGAAACACTTTAAATACATAAAATATTTTTAGCAACAACGACTTCGAGGGCATTCTTGACCATGTGATTTTACGAGGGATAAAATTCATGCATGATAACTGATAGCCTAAATACATTAAACTTTTAAAAAATGTAACTGCTAGGAAAAATGAAAAAACTGAGTGTAAAATAAAATTTAAATAAATCATATTCAAGGTCAATCATAGAATATGTTTAATTGAAAATAGCAACGTTTTCAAGGTTGAGCATCGCTATTCAATTATTTTAATGACTCAATCCATTTTCCCATTGCCGGACTTGGCAGACAACATGTCAAGGATTTATTTACAGAAATTCAATGCGCTACAAAAATATGCCTTAGATATCTAAGAAAAGAGAAAGCCACTAAGTAAAACTCTGAGCTGCGAGCAACGCTTTCCACTCCATCAGCTACGAAATAAAAATATCTCCATAAAATCATAATGAAAATGGCTTTAACCCTTATATCCGTTTGCACCATGTCGGAGATCTGATATTCTCTCTCTTCCGCCTCCGTCCTTCTTACACATCCACTCTCCTCCGTCAAGGTTGCTCGCATGCACCGAGCTCGTAACAAACCGTCGTCCTCCTCCCTCCTCAATAGACCTCCCTTCCTCATAATCCCCCTCAATCATTCATACTTCACTCACCTTTATCTACAAAGTCTGTCAAACAACTCGAATGGACTCAAAATTCTCATTTCCATTTTACATGAGCGCTCTCCCCTGTTTCAGCACAGGAATATTTACGGGAACCCGATCTACTTTCCCAGAATTCCTTCCACCGAGGGAGAAAATCCCTAACACTTAAACCACTTTCCCCCTTTGGATAAGGAGGAGGTATATAAGTCACATTTCCCAACCTCACTCCCTCCCCTCACTCTCTTTCTCCTTGTCCTTCGTACTTACATCAAAAGATCACTTCCACACTCCCTTGTTGTCTTCCTTCCACAGTCTTTCACCCTTTCCTCTCCCTGGATACCGAGAAAAAAATTTCCCCCTATACCATACGAAATACTTCCTCTGTCCCTTCCTTCGGCATACGCCTCAGCTCATCTACCATTGCGGGGGCTTCACCAACTGACTTCTCTTTCCTTCTACGCCACCTCCCCCCCGTAACCAGTCGTCTCTCCCCACACCCTTGCAAAACCCTTCCCTTTTTCCCCTCAAAAGATGGCCCTTTTCGTCTCCCTTCACCCTCTCTCACCCCCCCGTGACTCATCATCATCATTTCCCCTTCCATTTTCTCCAACTTCTCCCATTTTACGCTACGACAATTTCCGCCAGGGCCACTCCCCGAGTACTTCGCCAAAAGGACTCACCACCACCATACCCTACACTGCCCCGGCGGTAATATCTCCCCCCCTCCCCCCCACATCCCAGGCCGCGCTCCCCCCTTCACCAAATCCCCTCGCGAAATCCACCCGCCAACCGAATTCAGTCCCCAACCCCACCCCTCTTCCCCCCGCGGGTTCCTGGTTCCCTCAAAATCCTCACTCCCACCCTCCCGAAGCTTCATCCCCTCCTCCCTCCCTCCACGGCAATACATCCACAGCCACTCGCTACTCCTGCCAATCCCCACCGCTACCGAACCATCCAATCCCCGTCAGATCTTTTTTGAAGCTACCCTGACACGTTCTTGATAAAATATTCAACTTCCTTCACTTTTAACCCTCTCATCCTCTACAGCCGATGCGACTTTGGATATAAAACCTTACATCCCCTCCTGGTCCATTTTACCGATGCGCTGCTACCTTCTTCCCCCATCCGAAAGACGGGGGAGGGAATAACTGCCGCAACTTCCTTTTAACCGTTCCGTCGATTTTAATCTATCTCCTATTACTCAAAGTTTGCTCCGAATCCGGGTCCTTCAGCAACACCGTCTATTCTGTCCGTCCTCTGGGGGCTCCTTCCTTCGCTCGCCCCCCCCCCCCCTCCGATGCTCCTTTTAAGGTATAATGCCTTCGGTGGTCAATCAAACGTCAAACTGAGCAAACCTTCTCAGTGATAGTTGAAGGGTGAATGCGAACGGGCGTTAAGAATAAACTGCATGAAAATGGCAGGCATTCTTTCATTATTTAACGAGGTAACGCAAGCACTCTTTCGCTCCGTGCATCGAATATCAAATTACCGAGCCGGGGTCAGCGTGCTCCGAAATATTCTTTGCCCAAGTGCGGCTTAGACTGAGTAGCAGCAGTTGTGATATTTATGGAAATTGAATTATGTGCCAAGCTCATCGGCGGAGAGAGTTATACACAGTTACAGACGGAATTAAACACGCAAAGCGTCGCTCATAACATGCGTTCTCAGAAAAGGATCCATCGAGCTAGCAATAGTATTTTTGTTTAACGTTCCTCCACGGCTAAGGTCATTTCGCACTTACTGTCTGGCACGTGCAGACAGGGGTAACAGCACTCGGACGAATCGGAGGATTCCGTCGAGCTACTGATGGTATTTTGTTAAATATCCAGGCAGCATTTCCGAGACAAAAATACATCACCATCGACAGTCATCAATCCGAAAACTGTTTCACGGCAGCTCTCTCAACCCACCTATAGTCTAACCTCTTTATTCCTTTTCAAGTATTAATTTTAACATATCTAATAATTTTTCCAAATGCCAAGATAAGCGAAAAATCATTCCCAAATAGAATCGTCATATAACTTCATTCAGTAGAAATGACAGCATAAGTTATCGTGGGATGAAAATGCCCAATACCAAGGATTAAATAGACTTTAACCAATAATAAGTTTATTTTTATTTAGCTCTCCAAAAACGTTGGCTCCATAATTTCTACCCCACTAATCCTTCTAATGTCAGAGGAAATTTGAGAAACTTATACGACGACAGTTCACCATGTGGATTGACTTTGACTGCTTACGTTCAAATAAGCTAGTGAAAGAAACTAGGTATATCGACCAAATTCTCGTTGAAGTAACATCCTTCGACGAACATGGATTCCTACGAAGTAAATTACTAATGATGAATATAAAGTAACATAAGTTTACCAGGTTAAAATGTGTAAAACAATGGCAACCAAAAAAGAGAGGGCAAAATTTCCCATAAGATTCCTAATCACTTTCTCACTAGTACTTCACGCACTAAATTATTACAAAGTAAATAATTAAAAAGTTAATAAAACTGTTGAGGTAATTTAACAAATATTTCCAGCAGGAATAATTTCCGTGATTTCAAAAGAAGTATAAAACGTGCAAAGCTGATCGACGTAACCTGTGCTCAACTCAACAGTGAATTAATAATAACACGCGCACCTTCCCTTAGCATGAAGGGCAGAAGTTGTGGATGACTCGACGGATGCGTGGATACGGACACCACACCTACGAGGGAGAGGGACGCGCGATTAATCTTGAAACACGTGCAGTCCAACGTTGACGGAAGCACAAAAAGGGAGGACGTAATAGCTCTTGGCAACCATGATGAGACAGACACAGAGACGGACATATCGTGATGTGATATAAGTGCAGGTATGTCAAATTCTACATTTAGAGGGAGGCATATCATGTCCTGTATGGCATTTATACGCATGAAGTGCCTTGTCACGGCATCGACCTTTCATTTCACGACTGAATATAAACCGAGAACTTAATTACAAAAACACACACACACATGCAGGCACGCCACTATACACGCTAAAATAGTCGAATCTACAAAAGGACGATATAGTCGAGCAGTAAGTTACTCGAGTCAATTAGAGGAACCGTGAAACAGTCATTACATAACGAGTTAAGAGTAACATAAAAGAGGAAACGCAGTCGATAATCACGTCATCTCGGTTGCCGAAATTCAATCAAAAACAAGGATACACCAGGTGGAATTCAATTATCACCAGAATAGCAGCCACCAGAGAACCACTAACACCAGCTGCCAGAAATGATGAGGATACATGACCACCCCCAAACTATAGCGAATCCAGTCGTTTACAACAATTCCTACACAGCGTGACATCTTTCTCAAAAGAGGTGCGAGGAAACTGTGAATTGAATGAAAATAAAAGAGCATTCTAAGTGAAAACCTTCGCGTTTTAAAAAGGCAACACACATGACGGGCATTCCATCCTCTGACGGCAACCGTCAATACTCCCTTGCTAAAGGGATGAGGAATATTGAGTTAAGCAGCCGTAGCAGTGTCCACTCGTAAGTGCCCATAACAGAGTCCGAGCGCTCACACAAATAGAAGTCATTTCGAAATAGCGAGAATGAACAAGAAATTCCCAATGGCGCCAGGTTCCCAGTTGCCTGTATTTCTGAATAAATAAATAAAAAGTTTAAGACATGTAAGTCTTGTCGCGTTTAGGCAGACATGGTGATATATAGCAATATGAAATGCAAATAAATCAAATACGAACATTAGACTACTCACAATTCGTACATCGCTCTATTAGAAAAGCTCTAAACTGTCATAAGATATTTTTATTACAAAATCTCTTCCAGTAAGACTGACACATACCAGCAGACGCTTCCTTTACATCCCAGTTCAACATAACTACATCCTAGGCAAATCATAGCTCGAAATAGACCCCCATATTTTAATTCTACAATCTTAACTGCAATGTGCAACAGAAGCACATACCCATGACAACCCTTCATTAATTAAATTTACATGCAGAAAAGGCCCATATTGTGGTGAAATCACCGGCGCGCAAAAAATAATCTGCTATCAAAGACTGTGACAGAAGTTTAATCGCTAAACACCAACACCGAGTTCCGCGTCTAATATTAAGGCAACAAAGGAGCTAGTTCGCGACACGGATCACAGTAAACATTAAGTTTCCACCACGTGTGAATAAATTACAGCACCAATTTTAATTTTTTGTGTTTTATGGTCAAAGTCCCTTTATATGATGAACGCAATGAGAATATTTGATCGTGGCATGCATGGATAATCACACATTCAATCCTACATGGAACATTCGAGGGCCGGGGGTCATTTTTGAGGGGGGTTATGGGAGAAGAGGGGGGAGAGGGCACTGCGGAACACAGAGGATGGGATAGGAGCGACGCAGTACGTGGTCTCCCGTTTCTCTTCCCCACTCCCAACAACATTCCCACTACTCCTTCCTCCCTAACCCATCCTTACCCACCCCACAAAGCCGCCCAGTTTCCACCTTCTCACCCACCACCATCACCTCTCTTTCCACCCCACGCCCCCGGCTCCATGCCTCCCGGTTATCCTTCCCAGTTAAATTCCCTCGGGTGCCACCACACACTCTACCTACCCCCACCCCGTGCTTTGTCCACCTACGCACCCCTCCACCCCCTTTCCCTTTCATCCCTCGAAACACACACAAATACACATGTACGCACACTCCCCCTAACCATCCCTCTCTCCCGTCCGACACAATTGATAATGCGATCACGAGACAACACCTCTTCGCAGGTTGAACGCTCCCTGCCGGACGAAACAAAGGGAGCGAAAGGGCCGGCCTGGTGGGGCGGGGGTGAGAGAGGACTTACGACAGGTACACACATGCATCGAGGGAGAGACAAGTTGATATGCAGGGAGGGACGGATGAAGATAAATGTACAGGTTGAACTAAACACGACAGAACGAGGTGCGGGTAGAACACGTGAGGTTGGGGTTAGGGAAAGCGTCAATTTGCGGGCGAAAATTAATACAATGTGTCGACAATTTTTTCAGGTGCGCGCGATTGGGAAGTAGGGGAAAGGAAACGGAAGGAGGAGAGAGAAGCGGAAGAGAGGGACAGGCCCTCTCTATAGGAGCAGAAGAACGGAAGAATCGGACTGACACCGGAGTGAATGGCAAGCAGCTACTAGCAAACATTCCAACAACTGCCACTCCGCTCGTTATGCCATATGGCAGGTCCCGCTTCGGGGAGGTGGTAAATAAAAACGGCCGACACGTGTGACTCATAACATGATGATACACGAGAGGAGCGATGGGAAAAGAAGAGAGTCGAGCGGGAGGAGTTGTGCCGTCTTGTGGTTCCATAGGAAAAACACGTCCCGTTCCAACGCTTGAACTCTCACTCATGAGTCGCCACTCATTACACCCAGAGAAAAAAGACTGAGGAAATTACTCGGCTAGGGGTATAAAAAACACGAATGACTTTTAGATTCTTTAAGGACAATATAGACACGGCATCCTGAAGATACAGAATAAGTGAGAAGATTGGAGGACTAAAAACACGACCCAATCACAACAATGCGAAACCATTGCTCCTCTATCATATTCAGGAATGTACGGAATCATATACTGCTGATACGTTTCCGCGCTTTTAAAACCATCACAGAGGGTGGGTCATTCGAATTCATACCCTAGGACACATGGGCACTTTACCACTATGCTCCGTTTAACCGTATGATTTCTACAAAACCCTCAAAATTACCGTATATTGGCAGGCTACGTTGTACACAGATGGAAAAAATAAAGAGATCGACGAAGGTTGAAAGTAGTACATATCAACACAACTGTTCTCCAGTTGAAATGAAATGATTCAAACAATTTACACGTATTTATCTTTCAACTTCCCCAGCATTGGCTATTCCTACCCCTCTATTCTATAATTGACATGAAAAGATTCAATCCACGAATGCATGGCTATCGCTCATCTCCGCCCGTAGATGTGTTAAACCCGAGCCCGAGTTTCAACCTGACATTCTGTCATTTTCACGGTAGCAACATGCTGTGCACAGAATCGATTTGCGTGCGCGGCTGAAAAATCAGCGACGCCGCCCATCAACGTGAAGCATTCACTCTACTGGCGTTTAATTTAAATTTGAATGAAAGAAAAAAAGACAATGGAGGAAAATATATGTTGCCCCCTCGACGATTGAGAGGTAGGGGTAATAAAGTATATAAAAGGCACGCCCGAGAACGAACTGATTCTTGAGCGAACCAATCTTCTCCTTCGCCTCCCAGGCCATAAAAAGCCAAGAAAGAGGGAATAAGAGTGGAATACAATTTTTTCCCCTTCCCATCCCTTTCCCCATTCTTTTATGACCCCGTCCTTCCGCTCTCACCTTCTGCGAGGGCCTCCTCCTCGACCTCCGGCTCTTCCTCTCCGAGGAGGTCATTACGAACAGCCTCCTGCCGTGTAGCGGGTGGTATCCGTCCCCTAACAACACCTCCTCCTCGTAACAACTGTTTTTGTTGTTGTTTATCACGTTCGTGTCGATGGCGTAGTAGCCGCGGCTTCGACCACTCCGTCGAACGCACTCTTCTTCCTCGAGGGCCGCCAGGGCCCTCCGCCGCGGCAGCAGCACCTTGGCGTCCAGAGGTGGCGGGGGCTGAACGGCCCTCGGGGCCCTCGGCGGCATCCCGAGCGTGTGAATGGGCAGTGGTGGCAGGGGCGGCAGGGGAAGTGTAAAGTCCTCCACGGTGATGTCCTCGTCCACCGCCTCCGCCGTCCTTTCGTCGTCGCCTTCCTCCTCGTCGTCATCCGTGTCCCTGTCGCACACTTCGTCATCGTCGTCCTCGCCACCCTCATCGTCACCATCTTCCTCTTCCTGCTGCTTGCCCGTCGATGGGGGCTCGCTGAGGAGGAGCACCTCGTTCTTCTGGGTCTTGGCCTCCTTCTTGGCGGGCAACCACCCGACTGCCGACCCCTGCGAGGCCGTCGGCGCTCCTACGGCAGACCTCCTGGACGCTCCGCCTCCACCACCGCCTCCGAGGCCTCCCGGAGTTCTGTGGGACGCCATTCGTGTCGTCGGGAGGGTTCGTCGGCTTCCTCGGTCATTCCACGGGCAAAGAGGGCATGACCACCCACAACTACGCAATCCCTCCCTTCTCTCCCTGCCTGCGGTCGACGCGCGGGCTTAGGAAGAGGGACGGGAAGCGAGAACAAGAGGGGTGTTTTCCAGAGAGTGGGGGAGTAGGAGAAGAATAGGCAAAAGGAGCCCTACTTCCCCGTCCGAAATACGACAATGGCAACACCAAACGGACCTATCTATCGATCCACTCAAACTCACTATGCTCTCTCCCCCTTCTTTCAACGGCTCACATCACTTCGGAGATCAACTACGAAGGAAACACGAAGCGTAAATCCACTTCCAAAATCGCTTGCCGCCTCCTCTCCTGCAACTCTTCCGACTCGCCAACTTGAGATGGGTTCTGCCTACTTGCCAACAAAGGATATTGACGAAATCACTGAGTAAATCCCCTGGGTTTCACGTTTTGTATAGGTGGTACGACAAAATCCCTCACGGCGTGGTCGCTCCAGAGGAGAGCCTTGCGTTCTTCTGGACGGCGTGTCAAGTCGGTTGACGAAGAAAACTGTCACGTCTTCCGCCAACGCTTGAAATCACATTCATCGAATGCACGGCATCGAAGGCAACGTTCCTGAATACAAGACACCGCTGTCTGCCCCGTAGGGCTTAGGCAGCAGCGGTGAAGGCAACCAGAGGTGCCCCCGCGTTGGCGGCTTCTGCCCGATGGGTGGAGAAAAAGCCGGCCTGTGAGGCCGCTTAGAGCGTTAGCAATCGACTGAATCGAGGGAGGAGAGCGCGAAGGCCGGTCGGAGGGGATGGGAAAAGAGGGGAGGGCAAGGGAGGGGCGGTTAGAGGGGGAGGGAGAGAGCACGACATTAACGCTGCGCCACGGCCGCCGCCTGAATCACGACGGTTACGATGGGGGATGGGTGGGTGGGGGGTGTGAAGTGGATGGGCCCAGAGAGGACCCAGGGGACGAGGGGAGGGAAGGGTTGGTAGTATTGGGGATGAAGGGGTGGAGGTAAACATAGAGGGGGGAAGAGAGTGAATCGACAGAGAAGTAATAGTCGCTGGAGTGGCTAAAGGCACAAATGCCCCTAGCCTGTTCCTAGCCGTGAAGGTGGGAGAGGTTCCTGAATTTAAGGGCGCGTTCAAAAGTCGAGAGACGAACAAAACAACGGCAAACCTTTTCAACCCTCCCGAAAACATCACCGAGAAATATGTATGCCCAGGATTCTAGACGCAAGAAAAAAGAGAACTACCACGCAGAAATGTTCCACTCTCTAAGAAAACGCTTAGAAAATAGTGCATAATCAAACATAAAACTATCTGCAGGAAGAAAAGAATTAGTTTAAAAAGAATAATTGTCACATAATTGAAACCCACCGCGGATATCTCCACACTCATTTAAATTCTTACACAGAATTTCTCCGAGAAAATTATGGAAGATCATTTTCTAACTCCACATAGCCTCAACTCTTTTGGACGTGGTCCATCGTTGGCCCTCATTATGCATCAATTTTACCATAAAAATACAAAGAGATTATCGAGTTTCACAACTTTAGACTAACATACACATTTTTTTACATATCCAAGGGTATACTTTTAAATAGTAACCACGCTACTTATATGTATCACACAATTGATGTCCTTTAATTCAGTAATACACTCTAAAACCAAATTCCAACAGGAATAATAAAAAATACACCACACGAACGTATCAACACATGATACGATGTCACGAGGCAAATGCCACAAATACTGAAAATTCCGAGACAATGTGTAGTACATTCTAAATATAAAAATATAAGATAAATGGCCAAAAATACCAAGCGGGCGTTACGTAATAAGTTATGAGAAAATTAGCCGCAGGGAACATTCACTTACTCAACGAAAGAGGGTCCGCATACTTACACCGAATTGTCACATGTTTAAATTCATTTGGCCTAATTCTAGCAATTATCCATGAATAGCATCATTAGGTAGTAAAACATTTCCAGAACAGACTTTATCCATGAGTGAGACTGGAGTAATCATTATCAAAAATGGAACAAGAGATTGGAAAATGAAAATTCAAAATGAATTATGGACATCAAATATATACCTACACATAACATTTCGCAGAAAAAAGCAACTCCATTTCACAAAACTCTACTAA
The DNA here is from genome assembly GCA_963573305.1 of Pyrrhosoma nymphula. NCBI lineage: Eukaryota > Metazoa > Arthropoda > Insecta > Odonata > Coenagrionidae > Pyrrhosoma > Pyrrhosoma nymphula. Next base: position 143,996,441 of record OY754327.1, on the reverse strand, counting down.
TATGATAAATGATAACAAACTTTTCCAGGCAATCACTTTTATACGCTAAATGATATCCAGCAATTAAATCGTCACCACCTTACAACGCGAAGAAATCAGCAATTATAATACTAGAAGCTTCTTCGTGCAGTAAATAGTAAATACGTACGTTTTCAGGACCAATTTCAAATCAAAATTCAACATTCGACTCTTCGAAAATCGTCTCATTGGGGTCTGGATGAACGTTATGCAACCACCAGAGTTGTGTGTCAACAAAGGTAGGCTCGTTCCGCAAGTTCACCTGTACGCTATTACATATGTCTAGAGATGGATATCACGCACGGCGAACCGTTAACTTCCTCCTGCCCATTCGACGTTCATATTCACCACTTGCCGTTCGAAGAACATTCTAGGTTCAAATTAACAATCACTACTGGCGTTTCATTTACAACAATATGCCTTTAAAGCATAATAAACAAAAACTCAGTGCCACAATATCAAGTTTTCTACTAATTCTGAAAAATACTAAGTAATATTGATCTAGTCAGGTAAAGCATTTATATATCTTTCGGGTACATTTTCAGGAAAAGATCTATGAAACTATTTTGAAATGAGCGTGAGCAGAGTTTGGAAACGGAAATTCCACTGTTTTGAAAGATCTCCATCACCATAATCACTCTACAGGCATCGCAGATTTAATGATAACAGTAACGAATCACAGAAAGAGAATTTCACTCCACGTCATGGTCACGAATCAAGAAAATCGGCAGGAATTAGAAAATTCATTTAGCCTTAAAAGATGAGGATTGAGAGATAATTATGTGAACACATGCTATAACGGGACGGGAGAAATTGAAACCACAGTAAATAAAATAATAAAACTACCTAAAAATTTCACTCGACGGTCTCCCCAGCGGCTCAGACACACGAGTGACCTAAACTTAAAACCTCCCTGACCTAGGCAACCCTGCCCGCGTGTCTTCTACAAGTTCTCGAGAGCGCAGTACTAAATGAAAATGGGAGAAAAAAACGGAGGGAGGATGGGGGAGACATGCAAACGGTGAACGACCCTACATCACATCCTTTCGAGAAGATGGCATTAAGCGGCTTGCCTTCTTCCCACCACTTGAGAAGGGAGTCGGCCGGAAGATGGGAGGGCGGCGGGTGGGGGGGAAGGGGTGAGTGAGTGAGAGGGAGAAGGCGAGAGGAGAGCGCAAGTTATGAACCGAAGGAGATAGGAAAGTAGCAGTGGAGAGGGGGTGAGGGATGGGGAAGTATGGGGAAGAGAGTGGGGCGAGCATGGAAGAGGACTCTGGGATGGCAGGGAAACTGAGGAGCTGACGGGTTTACGGTGCCATCACGTTTCATTACAGGGGTCTCTCTATCTCTCTCTTATATAGTAAGGTAGGGGAGGAAATAACGTAAGAGGGGAGCATGGGGCGCGGAGAGATCTTGTTGAAGGCGTCATTTTCGCAACCATCAGAATTAATCCCATGAAACTAAAGTATTAAAGTCGCGGTGTAAAAAAATTGGGGAGCGGGGGAGGGGATGGGAGTTTGAAGCGCCCGGGAAGGAGCAGCAGTAGGAGGAGCAGCAGTAGGAGGAGCGGGAGGGGTTGCGAGGATTAGCGAGCACTCGCGGTAATTGGTCATAACAAGACGCCCTTAAAGGTGAGTAAATGAATCACGAGGTCCCTTTTGGCGAATTTGGCGAGATAACGCAACTACTTACGACGATTCCGCACACCGGGAGAACCCGTCCGAGCAAATACTCCAAATAAACCCCCCCCCCCCCCTTACGCTCTTATTTAATTTGGGATTTAAAAAGATATAAAATCAACTAATTAAATTAAGAATTTTTATTAGAATGCCTTTTAACGAGTCAGCGGCATTAAAAGTGTTTATGGGGATTATTAAAAATATATGTATAAACTTTTTTTTAAGGACACAGGTGATTAATTCGTGCCTTCCTTCTCCTAGTCTGATCAACTACCAATGCAAAGCCGCTATGGGGTTTTAGGGTCGGGGATTCCATGGGGTGACTTACTTGAAGAATGTCTTCCTGTCCCACTCCCACGTAAGCATTTGCATGAACCATCCTCACGAAGTAACGCGGTACGAGGCACATATCATCATTTGAGCGTCGTCCCACCATTGATTTACGATCGGGTCCCGAAACACAAACTTCAAGTTATGACTACCTTTCTTCACCCCCATCATTAATAATCCAGAGGTTTACGGAAGCATTTATTGAAAAATGCAGAGTCAGAATGGGAAATTAATCCAATAAATAGTATACCCAAAGACTTCCTGCAAAGACTATGTAAAACTTTTTAACACATCTTAGGATTTAAAATCACCCGATCCTTTACAAGCAAGAAAAATCCTCAAGCACACCAAAACTGTACACAATTATTCGTTTCGCATATAATAATGCGTAATAATTGTCATTCCTGCCTTTAGAGGTCATCTAACTCTTACCATTACTGCCAATTCAAATAAATGTCCACTCCGCATTAATATTTCAAAATACACAATTTATTTTCACTATAGTAATGGCTCTTTATTATTCCATAAGTTAAGAGCCAATGCTAATGAATAGATGTAAATTGAAGGAAGTACGCCCAAATTCCATCACAGCAAGAGAAAATAGAATTTCGTGGCACGGACAGCAAATTACACCTCGCACCGCGAACTTCATTCAATAAACAACATTGCATCACAGCAAAACAATCGAGACACTTCCTCCGCATCACCGTTCTTGACACTTTTCGAGATCGCAACTTGATGAGGCATTCGAAAAAACGTATTTGCATTCTAAATTGATTGTCCAAGGTAAAGTCAAATACTCGAATTGCATATTCAAGCGCGAGGTACGACGTACGGAAAGAACGTCATGCGCATAGTAAGAAATGCATCAAGGTCTTAAGGTCTTGCATTTTTTCAAAGGCATGACAAATTGAAACGATTCAAGAGCAGGTAGAGGAACAATAATAGTAATAGTCGGATAAAGTCATGCCAGGTGATAAATCAAAAACTACCACATTTCCTTCACCCTAAAAGAATGAATGCTTGACTTCACATTAACATCGGTGCATCATATCCCACAGTCACTAACGACCATAAGAGTCGAAGATATTTGTCTGAAATACTTTCTCACGATCTGGATATCCAAACACGACATACACATTAGAAAACAGTACAACTGACTTTATGATTGAGAGGTGACGTAAAATATTATAAAGTCACCCAATTTTGACAATTTATCGATGATGACAGGGGTCATAGTTAACACTACGGATAAAATATTGAGCAAATTATTTTGCTAAAAAATCTAAACATGCATAAGCAACATCGTGATACAAAATTTCGGCTCGAATAAATTTCCATGATATGCTCAGGCTAATGTAAAGAATAATTTTACATGTTTTCACAACACAATACATTTGAATAGAAAATATCCTTAAGGCATTTACCCAGTGCATCCGATAGGGCTACATCGAGAGAAATAGCACCTACGTAATAGTCTCTGCTTGCTGCACACCTACTTAGTAAATAATGACTCAAAAACATGAATCCACATGGCTCTACGTGCAATCTTCTCTCGGGGTAGGATGATGGTAAGAAAGCCAAGGCAAGCGTTGAGCTAAAAGGTAGATTGTAATCATTAACAAGCAGATGATAGAGCAATGAAGTATGGCATTGGAATGTGCCCAAAATAGAAACATGCAACAAGAGAACTGAAGCATGTACACATTTAATATGAACATATACATTTTCGAAGCGCATTTATACAACCACTGCAACTAATATCGTAATACGTAAAGAAGGTGGCCAATTGGGTAGGGCTTTCAGTCACGGGCGGGAGGTCGGGCTCAGATTAACATGCAGGAGAAGCCTTTTTGCGCACGTCCACTTAAATTCTACCACTGAGATTTTCTGTTGATCACATCTTCTCGGGTAACAACAGGAGACACAAGGAAGGAACTGGCTACTCTACCATTAGGCGAGAACCACAAAATTGCGCTTCCTGATGAGCTCTATTTCCACCAATTAAACCGTAATAAATAATAAAAGCGTAAAGGACAGAAAATATAACACAGAAGTATCAAGAATGTTCATGAAGCCGGTAATGTACTGGGGCAATGCAAGCTATCAAGGTATACTCTCATAACGAAATGAAGGAGCTCCACGAAAGTGATTTCGACTGCGGACCTTCAATCGAACCAATCTGCGGACTGCTAATTGTTGATGATGAAACAGCAATAAAGCGATGAGAGACCTACACTTTAGAACGAAAAGTCCATTTGGCACTAACTAACAACGCATAAATTGCACATCCCCCGCATGATTCTGAGGCAACGAAGATAATTACCCATTCCACATTACCAGAAGCAATTTTATTTCCATTGCAAAGCGCTCTGAAGTTCAGAGGTTCATTTTTTTTATGGAATGCTACTAAACGAGGCAGAACACACAAATTTGAAAGGAGACAAACCGCGGCGAGTCATTCTTCATGATTGGAAACGGGAGAGGAGGGGGTGGACGGGAAGGGATTTTGGTAATCATTCGGTTATTACGCGGATCAATGGCTATGAAAGATTCCCTTGGGTGGAGAGAGCGGAAGGATTACGTTTCGCGCATATAAAGAGGAGAGGATTCGAGCTAAAAGTAATCCACACGGCCATATCTGGGTTCCCTCCCACAACCGCCCCCTCGATTCATTCCCAGTCCGTTTCAACCTTTAGCCTTGGCAACCAATGGGTTAATTGCGGGAGGGCTTAAGCTCCAAGCCGGAGATGAATAACTCTCACTCACAGCGAAAAAGGGACTCACTCTTTAAGTAAGCCGACTGAATGGCCATTCATTCAGTTTTTACACAAGGAACGACCTTATACTGCACAGATCATCGCGATGTATAATGCTCACGAAGACCGCTGTCTCGTTCATTTCTGCAACGAGTCGTTTTATGCGTAGAAATTGATGCTTATCACATTCGGAATAGAAACAATGGTTCCCTTGCATATTTATTTACACTTTTAATTGTTTCCCGCACTATAGGAATTAGACAGGAAAAATTTACATCCAGTGAGAAAAGATGTTCAATATAAATAATTTAGGAAATTAAAATTTTGAACCAAGGTAAATAAAAAAAACATGAAACTAACAATTGCCACATGGTATGACAAAAACTGGAACGCAACATTTTCTGAAATTTCCCCTACATTCCGACTGTTATTTTCCTAATTTTCTCGAAAAAGTCATAACTTTTTAAATGCGATGATAATTATCTTTTTTTCTATGCATCATCAAAGAATTTTCCACCAATCGAAGTCGATATCAGTTTTTAACTAGCCACATCCATTCAATAATGAATGTGTTATAGAGCTAAATGGTTACGATCACTCCAGTGCCCTAACACAGCCAACCAAAGACGGTTCACTTATTGCCACGTACTTCTTTTACTCTAGGTGAGCCTTAAGAAGCTTTCTTAAGAATACCCTCGGTTTGAAACCTCCAAAGCATTCTGGGTTCTCAGCTAGAATGTTCCCATTAGATGTCATACAAAGCCAGTCATTGATTTGATAGCTGTATACTTGAAGACAGTTGTCTTCAAATTTCGGATCACTGAACATATACGGGTGTTTAAATATTTTTTGGAACTCGTCCCCGTAAAAAATTAAATATTCAAGAAAATTTACGGTAAATATGAAGGAATATTTTCATTTCAAAATTTTTGTAAAACGTATAAAGGCTGACAAACACAAAGTACTATAAACAATTCATGGAACCCTTGGGACGGTTGCGTGGAGTCCCAGGGTTAAGTGGAACACAAGTTAGACTTTCTGGAAGTCCTTATATAAGAAGAACTTTGCCATATAACAATGGAGTTCAAAACCATTACAACTTACATTAGGTTTCAGGCTTCTGCAGCTACAAAGCTTCCACCGAAAATGTATTTTTACAATAACATAATGTTCCACCACCAAGCCAACTCTCCGCCAGTTTTGATATTCTCCGACGATTAAAGAAATAACAACAAGGTCGCCGTCATAAAGACAGGACGCCATAACACACCGCACGGCCAAATATAATGGCGTGATTCTCTTTATTTCCAACGTCGATGCGAGAGTGAATGTATGCGGGCATGAAGCTTTAATTAAGCGGCTTCGGGTCACAATCCGCTATTTCACTATTATGAGAACAATAAAAATTCTAAAAAAATGAAGATGGAACCGAGAGGGCGATGGGAAGGGGATTGGAAAAATTTAAACACGCCTCTGCAGGACGCGGTCCCCTTACTGCGACCGCTGAGAAGCCAACCATTTCCCGACCCAAACCCCAACACACAGCTCTCTACTACTCTTCTTCCTCCTCCAAAAGTTATTCTCCTCCCCCAAAAGCCTTTAATAACGCCATCAGGCCCAAACACCACTGATTCAAACCCCTCGATAATGGTTTTGCCTCGAAAATGAATCCTCGCCATATTAAAAAGAGGGAAAAAAGAAAAGGAGAGACTTAAAACAAGTCGCAACCATGGGGGAGCAACTAAAAGCTCAACACTCAACACGGGTCTTCTCTTTCGTCTTCCCCCTCCCCCCCCCCCTCCCACTCAAAAGCCTTCTTCCCTTCCTCCACCACCGACTGACTTCTCTCACCCGCTTTTCCCACCGCTCGCTCCCACTCCTCACGTTCCATCCATCGTGAAATACTTTACACATAAGCCTCCCAGCCCATTTCCACGATCCATATGGACGCGTTACAGTTTCGTCACCAATGGCGAATTTTTTCACCCTTTCTCAACCAGTTCTTTGCCCACCTTCGTATTCGCTCTCACAGCTTCTTTCCCTCTCTCTTCATCTCCATTCTTTTCACTCGCCTCTTTGTTCTGCCACTTCCACATCCTTTCCCGTCCAAAATCTTTTCATTCCCTTCCTTCCCCTCACACCAACCGTTCTCTTCCTCCTCCGTCTCTTTCATTCTCTCTCCGCTTTCCACGCTGGCCTTTCTCGCTCGCCCGACGCCTCTCTCTTTCATTCCCCCAGAAAAAAACCACAGCAATTCGCGACTTTATAAGAGAGAAAAAGAGAGGAAAAAACGAAAAAGGGAGAGAATGAGAAAGGGGAAGGGGAGGGGTGGGGGTAGACCAGCCTTGATGGAATGCCTCAAAAATAATATTCAAACCCCTGCGAGGGCAGAGAAGAGGTCCCTCCGTATAATGCGATTACATTTTAATTAAACTATAAAACCCCATGTCGTCGTCGGAGGGCGCCTGAGGGGTGTGGGGTGGTGAGGCAGGCGACACCCTCTCTCGGCACCCACACTCACCCTCCCCACCCACCCCCGGTTGCTGAGGTTAGCGAGGAAACGCCCCTAGCCGCCCCATATCCACCCCCTAGTCCTCCACACCTCCCACCCCCCATGCGACCCACCCCCATACTCTACTACCCCTGGTTCTCTCCGACCCCCCAGCGCCAGCTCCCCTCCCCCCAGGGACCACCCCTTACACACCCAACCCGAAACCTACCCCATAAAATCCTCTCCGACTCATACTCCCTGCCCACCCACCCCCGTCTCCGCCCTACTCCACCAACCCTAGCACATGCGAGGGGACCATCTTCTGCCTCTCCTACCGCGCCTCGAATCCGCTCCCAGAGACCGCCGAAATAAACCTCTTCACCGGACACATCCTCGACGACCCTCATCTCCCCCGCTTGCGCCCCACCAATTCGGCCAGTGTCGCAACCAACACCCCCCCCCCCCCTTAGCACTCACTTTCCGCTTTTCTTCCTTCATTTGCGACCAAAATTGAACCCTTTAAAAACCTACCCCCACACGCGCGGGTTATCACTCCACCCCTGTGTCTCCACTGAAGTTTTGCAACTCCGCTCCCTCGGCTGGCTGCAATACAACCTACATTCTCAGTTCCCGACTCTCTGAATCCTCTATGCAAATCCTCCCCCGACTGCACGGAAATGCGAAGCCAGGCTGGGAACGCGCCTGCTTAGCAACCCAAACGTCGCGGGATTGATGTAACTTAACTTAAGGCTGTATCACACGATACTTGATCTGGCACAAGTTCGAAGATGCTCGCTAATATGAAAGCTGGTTCAGTTTCGTCCGATACTGAACCAGCATTCTGGCTGCCTAACAAGCATGATGGATATTAGACTCGCTGATTTACTCGATTTCATAAGTGCTGCGGTACAAATTTGCCACTCGCTCGCGGTAGGATCCAAAACGGTAGATCAATCACGTTGCTTTTTAGGCTTTGTGCGATCTTCACTTTTTGAAATCAGTATCTCCTCAACCTCCTTACGGGTACTAGTTATTCTCTGGCCGTGAAATCAACAGTAGGTGAAAATGTCCCGACAATTGCTGCCATAAATTGCCTTACTTAAAATAATTATAGCAGATATGCGTTAAGATATAAATGAAAATACCTCTTCCTCTCAGCACAAGTTCAATCATTGCGTGAAACCATACGGGACGGATCCAATTATACTCGATTCCATACTAACTACGAAGTACCGGCTAGCATACTAGGTATTGTGCTGGATTTGGTACCGTGTGATGCGAGCTTGAGTTGTTGTTATGCAGTTGGACCACCCAAAGTCTTATACCATCATGGACAAGCGTAAGTACGAGTCACGGTCGTGAACGCAGAGGGGACCACCTTTAGCCGCCAACCCTCTGCACTTCATCTCCACCTGCTTACCCTTCATCCACCCCACTAATCATCACCCATTCCTCCCCCACATCAGTACCCCCCACACTCTCATTCCCCTCTTTCCTTCCACTCATTCCCACCTCCTCTCCTTTCATTCCTTCACCTCTCTCCTCCACGACATACAGCTCCATAATCGCACAAAAAATTCTCCCGCCCGTCCCATCCTCCCCACAGCAAGAGAGAGAGAGAGACCTTGACATGCTGCTTATTCGGAGAACGACCGATAAATAAGGCTATTTTTGCCATTGAGGATACGTGGATTGGATGGTGGACTCTTCGGTGAGTGGAGGAAAGATGGAGAGAAACCTCGTGCCAGCATTTGCCTATCCTGAACGATTAATGCCAAAGGGTCCACATTTCTGAGTCCCGTCCCACCGACGGAGAACTTCTCTGGAATCGCTCCATACGAAGGAAGAGATCGGCATTCTGATAAAAAAATCTCCACGGCCGGTATTAGAACCAAGACCCTCAAGAAGGAAAGCCAGGCAACACACCAACCAGATCCCCGAAACAAGAACGTGAAGGGGTGAAAGAAAAAAACAGAACACCTCTCTTCTCCCAAACAAACCCACTCTCACTCTCGGCGGAACGTGAAGGTCGGGGCGGGCGGCTTCGGAGCGGCACGGGGGAGGGATCGCAGAGGAAAGACAGGGGGCGGGAGGAGGGAGGGCAGGGGGATAGGGGGCCGGAGAGGAGGCTGGCAAGGAGGGAAGGAGGACTGCGAGAGAATAGGCAGGGAGGCGGAGGAGGCCGTGTCGGGCCGGTTGCAGCTGGCGCGGGGCTGAGGCGGCGGTGGCGGGGAGGATGTGAGGGGCGGGGGGATACTGAGGGGGAGGGGGGAGAGAGGCTGCCCAGGCACGGGGGGAGGGGTGGCAGGGAGCGAGAGGGGAGTGAGAGGAATCGATACCTCAGCACGGGCCGGGTGAGCAGCTCTCTTTCGCCAACCCACTCTTCCCTCCCTTCTCTTCTCCCTTCCTCTGCACATCCTCTCTCCCTCTTCCTCCATCGCAGTTCCACCTAATCCCTCCATCCCACACACTTTCACTACTTTCTCCAGCCCTCTTTCTCATAAACCTCCCTTCCTTCCACAGCATAAACACAGAATCCCACGAGCTTCCAGTCCCCACGCCAGGGTGAATTGAGTTGATGTGGTGGATAGAATAATTACTCCCCAAAACGAAAGACCGGGTTCAAATCCCGGCAGTGTCGGCGTTTTCTCTATGGAATCCAACTAGGGAACTGTGTGGACAGCACTTCAAAGACAATTCTCAGTCTATCGGATGGGACGTTAAACTGTGCATTCCCAGGCGCTTTTCGTAACTACATAGTGGAATAGTGCCGGCGCCGGGTTTCTCTCTACCCTTTCTCCATTACCCGAATTATCCTTTTCTGAACAACCTGACTGACATTTATCCTAAATGTCGAAAATGACATCAGTTGTCGGTCATCCTCATCAGTCAACAATTCGAAGATTGGTTTGCTGCAGATCTCTATTCCACACTCCTTTCTATCATCTAACCGCTCATTCCTAACTAACTCTTCACTTGAACATCCTTCATAATTTGCCGAATATTTTCCACCCTTAGGCTATTACGGTAATTCTTCACATAGGTTGTATCAACCAATATAGTTTTCACGAGGTTGCAATATCGCAGAATGTGTACAAATAGTTTTCCTCTTTTACTTTGCAGACATTTTAGTGAACATCTTTTCCCGCAAGCTCTTCCGTAAGAATACTTCGTTTGCGATTCTTTCCGCCCACTTGATACTTAAGCTGTCGGTCGCTTTACTAAATATCTAACCAGCCGACCCCAAGAAAATAATCTTTTCCTTCCTTTTACCCTCAGACTCTCGAAAACCGCCTTCCTTTCCTCCTCCAGTTCCCGCTTCTTCATCAGCCTCCACCCTTTCGCTCCACATTCCACGCCTAACCTCCCGCCACCCACTAAAAGCCTCCAGAACCCAACGCACGCCACCACCTCATACTCAACCTCATGAGTCCACAAGTCGACACGTGCCCACGGGCGCAGGGATTCACGGGTTCAGGACAACCACGGAGTGGCTCTAGGAGGAACGCCTCCGGCTTTGGGTGTGCGCGTCAGTGTGTGTGGTTGGGTGCACTGGGTGCACTCGATCAGCAGTAGTAGATTTAGTAATTAGAGTGAGTCGACGGTTCAGGTAATCGTGCACCACGCAATGCCAAGTCACGTAAAAAGACTAATTTATCGTACAAATATTTTGAATGATATAATAAAATACACTATGGAATATTATAATTACTATGAATTTTTCTACAGGTCTTTTGCCATCAGAAACATTATTACTTCTTTTAATGATATCAATAACAAATGGAAGCATCTGCGCTTCGTCGCCATCGATATCTTTCATCCTTGGAACGGCACGGTATTCGATGAATTCCATCAGGAGATATCGCACGCTTGTGCATGGTTGTATTATGTCTCGTTGACGTCAACTGTTAGATGGCGCACGCCAACTAACTAGCAGTCTGATTTTATTTAAAAATGAGAACTTTCAGTTAACAGTAGTGTTAAAGCTACGCCGCACGCGTTTGGGTCAGTTATAATTCTGAGTAAAGTTTAAACTAGATAATATAAAACCGTGTCGTGTAGGTGTGTCCGTCGTGTCGTATAGGTGTATCCGTCGAACCCAAAACACACCTAAGAGGAATCTTATTGTCAGTAAACAGGTAGGAGTACTCCAAGGAGGCGCGTTGGAGGGAGGATGAACGAGGAAGAGAGAGGCAAATCTCTTCCAAGAGGACGAAGGACCAAGCTTCTCTTCACTATTCAACACTTCCTCTCTTCCCTCTCCACGCAACGGATTTCGCAACCGACTCACGTCCGCTAAAGACTTCCGACAAGAATGATTTCATCCCTGCGAGGATCCTAAGGAAAGGGCACTTTGCGTATCAATAAAATATTTACATCCGCCCAATAACTCACACAATGCATACTAAACCACCGCGTAACAATACGTTTTATACCGCAGTAAAACTAGTTCCAAGAGAGTTTTCACACGCGTGGCAACTTTTACTTCCGCTATGATTTATGCGAAACGTGGACGGAGTAACGATGCCATTCATGGAGTCTGCTTTACAGTTCAGACAGTTCCAGAGGAAATGCATCGTACCTACAATTATAACAACCCTTGGTATTAGAAATACTATCGCAACGGCATGAATGCGAGAAAATCAATTTTATAAAAAAAGAAGCAGGATAAAACACCAATACTGAACAAATTATTAGATAACGAATATAATCAAGTAAATACCAACAAAATTAATTCATTCCTCGGCAGTAGATAAATGTACTGTGTAATACTAGCGAATTATTTTCCCTAAGGCATCAGCTAAAAGGTACTTAATATTTCATCACATTAGCCACTGAAACTAGCACAATTCAAATGATCTATAATCATGAGGTAACCCAAGTACTAATAAATAACGTAGGGTAGAAAAGTCCAGCCACATATTTTCCCATGGAAAGGCATAAATTTGACTATGCCTTTATGACGATTAAAAAAGTTTTTCATTAAATTGAATAATGAAACGCAAAGAATGGCCCTAAGATTTGCATACGCTAAAATTGAGATACGCTACCCCGGCACACCGTAATTTCATCATTAAAAACCACTGATCAACATACTCAGGAAAAATGACGACCGATTAACGAATGACCATTAGAATAACACACAAAAATGATGGATTTTCAGCATTGATCATTCGCAGAACTCTCTGATTTCATTCGCGTAACGTAGCACCATCACTAAAATTATACTCCGGTAAATATGACTGAGTTCCCATTAAAGATTATCTATATTTCTGTTGTATTAATGAATCTAGTTCTCAACATTTCGTTAGATATTATTTATTATTATTTATATTGCGTTAAACTCTAATGGGGTGTAGCGGGGTAGGAGGGACGAAACGGGAAGCAAAATGCTAGTAGCCGATAACGTACGAAATAAATGCGTGAACTTCCACGAATAATAAAAGCTGTGATTTAATATTCCATCAGAGAGCAAGGAAAATTACACACTCCAGCCACGCCGAAAAACTATACGCCGAAAACATACGTATGCACATACCTTAACTGTGTCTGAATAAGCAACGATTCCTTTTTTTTCCCGCGCGTTCAGATTCAATCGCTCGATATGAAATCTCTCCCCCTTCACCGCTGAACGCATGGGGACATCAAAATAAAGAGTATCCGAAATAAATTTATGGAATATCTTTCGAGGGAGATCTGACTGGGGGCAAGAGGTTAAGGCCATCGTGCGACGGGGGAAGAACAAAGGGGCTGCCGGCGCGGTCGGCACGGGGAAAAGGAGATGGATCGAGGGGAGGGAAGAAAAGAGTTTGTATGGGGAGGAAGGTTTGGTGGGGGGGGAGTACAGAGATGGGAGAGGTTGATGAGCGAGGAATGGGGGACAGGGTAGGGGGAGGGGGGAAGAAGACGCCAGAGATAGGCGAGCGGGGGATGCAGGGCGGAGGACAAGGAAACGGGAAGGGGGAGGATGCACGACATCTGTCCTGGACCGACAAAAGAGCCCGGCACGGCTTATTTTTTTGCCCCCCTCTCCCTCTTTCCACGCCCCTTCCCATCGTTGCAACTGCCACGAGAAAACTAGAGAGCCGACAAATACAAAAAATGAAAGGATTCCTTCTGGAGCCAAGGTAAATAAGAGCAAAGTGGGAGGAGAAGTGAGATTAATTTGTGGCGTTTCGAGGGAATATTGGCGCGTTCTCCTTAAGACTTCCACCACCCCCTCTCACTTGCTAGCAAGCGACTTTAACTAGCGGGATTCCTTGGAGAAATATTTGTACGGAGAAGCACCGTCTATAACGAGCCCAGGTATTCCCTCACCTTAAGTTAACATGGTGGAAAAGCTTTAAGTGAAAGAGAGGGTCTTTCACTTCTTAAAGAGTTGTTACTTCGCAATGGAGTGGCCAGCTCAGTGAGAGTAGCAGCGTCGATGAGATTTTCACGCGGAAGCGACTTAACCACGCAATGATTCGCAAGAAAGAAGTCCTCTTCAGTGATCAATTCTGTGATTTATTTGGTGCTTCACTGAGAATGACCAGTGGGAATGATTGGGCGCATGACCGAGATATATACTTCTAAATTTACTAACATTTTAACCACAGAGGTGGTAGCCATATCCAATTTACATGCGTAATGAAGGTAAAATCTACCCACAAGATCTTGAACCAGAAAAATGGGACGTCATCGGGTGGATTAATTCCATGAAAACTGAATTTTATTTTTGGAAGTTTATTCACGACAGACATACATTTTGATACTTCCAACAGCTTCATTTATAAAGAAAATTTCGCATTTAAAAAATCCATTACCAGTCGGATCCTTTCATTTGGTCTAAGAAAGACGTATCGGATAATCTCTTGTATTGATTAACTACATTTTCGAGCGAAAAAGGAGGAGTCATTACTAGGATCAAATTTAGGCGCAATAAGAAATATGGCCCATCACTTCACTCGCTGCACGCTAGAGCAGTACTAGATAAGAATATTCATCTTAGACCGTATCAAACCTTAAGTCGCACTAATGCTGTACGAAATATGGGCTTTTACATATCATAATACCGCTGAAAATTTCTAGACTACCTTTTTTAAACTTTCTGTCCTGTGCAAGGAAAATAACAATGAAGAATATCTTCAAAGTTCAAATGAACGCAAAACGCCATGTCAACCACGTGACTTTTGTCTAGGTTTCGCCCATTCAACGCATAAAAAAAACCAAGATGCCAGACCTGCGCTTATGCATTGTTCCCGACATGATATATGTGAGGATAGGGGGAACTTTCAAGCGCAAGATTAGCGTATTCATCTTTGCAGCTGGGTCATTTATATTAAGTAGGTTATTTGAAGGGATTGTAACAGTATCTACCGTTAAACGGAACATTTCGTGACGAGAAGGCTGGAGGTACAGAGACCCGAGCGGCTAATTTCAGCCCACGAGACATTAAAAGCACACTTCTTATACATATAATTCTTTAGGTTAAATTACGGTAGCCCAAGACGAGGACTGAGCACAGTTTACTAAAGGTTAGAATGTGGCAGGGATAAGAGAAAACAGATTTGCCGCATCATCTTCAAAAGACAGAAGACTTATTCAATAGCAATTAACGTTTCCTCGAGGTATGAGCTGATTTGCTGCGTTAAGGAGGCACTGCATTGCGCGAAAAAATCGAGTTTTAAGTAATACTGTAACAGATTTAAGTTACACCGTAATCGAATATATTCAAGTAGTTCCTAAGTACTTTTGTGAGCGTCAAGTAAAGCGCTATTTCAAGGACAGTCATCTAAAGATTACGCACAAGTTGGATGGTGCCATAAAAAGGAAGTAAAAAACCCAAACATAAATTAAGTAAATACCAAATGAAAATTTCAAGATATCCGTCTAGATATCAATTAAAATGGGTTCACCTAATTTAGTTTCAATAGAACTCGAGATTTATCAATAATTAAGAATGCAATTTACTCCAGGGACTTAAAGCCAACTCGGAATCAATTTGATCATAAAGAAATCGCATTACAACTCGTTAGGGAGAAAAAATTCACACCTCGAAAATTTCAAGCCGGCAAATGCGTTTCCTATGTCTTACCATTCTAGACTTGCTTTCATTTTTGGTGAAATTTCGAAATCAAGAAGGTTTTTACTTATCTTTATCCGTTTCCAAGACATGCACAGCTAAGAGGCCTATTAGCCGAGGCAACCAGACACGCCACCGGACGTTCCACCGGTGGAACTTGTCAGTCGTGGGGCATAGAATCAAAAAAGTCCTATTATCCGTGGCAACCAGACGCGCCACCGAAACCAGTCGACTGAGCCCCGCAACCGCGCCTTCCACTTTGGGTTGCTCAGCAAGGTTCCGGGGCATTGGAGTATATGTAGCCTATTAGCCGAGGCGACCAGACGCGCCACCGGTGACTGAATATTGCATGCGCGCGCCTCATACTGCCCTGACCACGACGCTCCAGGCTCAGTTCTCTCAGACACAATCTCAGTTCACAGTCCAAACTAGTGGTGAGTTGTTCGCTCTTGTGAATTTAATTTCTGTGTGTTAATATGTTTTCGCCGGGGGCGGTGGTGAATGAAGATGGTGATCGCAATTTGCAAGAAGGTGTCGCTTGTCCAAGTGACGTAACGCAAAGAAAGGAAAACTTACTAAAGAACAGTAATAAAGGGCAACCGAGTAAACCTAGATATTTATCGAAAGAATTATCAAAATTGATAGACAACACCATTTTAACTACTGCTGTGTACTGGGTAATTTTTGAACCGATACTGGTGGCGCCACCGGTTACCTGGGTGGAGTAAACCCGAGCAACCAGACACTCCACCGGTGGAACGTCCGGTGGAGTGTCCAGGTTGCCTCGGCTAATAGAGGCCTTAAAATCTCTAATGGAGGAATGAGCAAAAACAAATGCAACAGCCCACATACATGAAAAGAGGAAATAATTTAATCAGGAAGAATGAAAATTTTGTAAAATAGCAGGACATGCGACACAGAGGAGGATTTGATACAGCCAACATGTCACTCTTGATAGTCGGATATAATATACGTTTGAGAAAGTAAGGGTGGATTATATAATTTTTAGGGAGTGTGGTACTAAATCAGGAAAGCTATGGACATTAATATTGTGTAAATAGACTTAATTTTCTCAAGGAATAATAGCCAATGGTAGGCGCATGATTAATACGTCAGATGATTTCTGTGGAATGAGCATTAATGTCCATCCGATTTCGATTAGTCTACTTTTCGCTTCAATATCGATAATGCATTGTTCCAAGTTTGTTAAGTCTAATATATTAATAAGATGTAAAAGAAAATGACAAATGTCAGGTATCTATTACTATGATCATAGCTCAAATCAATAAAAACTTGCAATGAAAAAGAATTGGTAATACGCGTCAGGGCAACTTATCTTCAAATCAAGATAAATGATAAAGACATTTTAAAGATTGATAACTTAACACTCCCAAACGTAAGAACATACTCATAAACGTAGATTAATGTATTTTGAGTTCCCCAAAAAATAGTTAAAAGTTGCATATCCAATAAATATTGCACCATTAGCCCATGTAGTAAAGCCGACATGTAAGGGGGGGGGGGAGTGTTTTAGGGAAGGAAATACGGACGGTGCTGGGGAAGACTACGTGCAATCGGTCGATAAGTTGGTCTAAAGTCCCTAACAATTCCAGGTCATGTCTGGACTAAGCTGGGGGAGGTCGCAACCCTACTTTGGAATGTAAGCAAGCAATTCTCAAGAGAGAAGAAAGGAGAGACGAGGTGGAGCTCGTCAATCAACTCCTTTTCAAAACAAAATCAAACCACGCTATGACCTCGATGCTTTGAAATATCACCGCGTATAGAATCTCCTTACCCTATGGGGAATACCAACCGATATCCACTAGGCATAGATCTTGCTTTTATTCTCAAAAAAATTAAGGAAGCAATCGGAAGCATCGACGTTTTTTTACCGGAAGAAGAACAGCAGACATTTTTTCATCAGGGATGATAGTTCTAGAGAGATATCTGTAAGCATCTAAGGGGCAGTAGTTCCCCCGCGATTAACAATTGCTCTTTTTTCGCGTTCATCTGCGGCCCAACACTAATTTCTTGTTAAGGAATACATTGTACGGATGAATTGTTAAAAATACTTGATACTTTGCAAACCGTAAGGGCAGGTTAATATTTAGGCGTATTCGTATCGGCCGAAAATACAAGGGTTCTAATCCAAGTAAGGCCTACAGAGACCTGGTTTGTCGAATTTTCAAGCGGTGCCTTTTCCTAGGTACCAAGGCACAGGTAGAAACCCCGTTTTGTGTACGGAAAAAATCTGGTTCACCTCCTATACATACATACATTTATCAGTTATGTCGCTTTATAAGACTGCGACGCGCCTATACCCAATACGAGAGACAAAATTATTCAATATCTTTCACCAGGTATTGTCAAAATTCACCTGTGGACCTTTACTCTCACATTCATTTAAAAAAATCATAATAAATAAATGGAATGCTAAGTTAGAATTGGAATAGAATGTGGAATATGCTCGACTGGTACATTTCAAGAGTGCTTGTAAACTGTTTAATCATCTATGAGCTTAATTGTGATTTGTTTCAGACATGCGTTAGGGTAGAACAGAGCGATGATGTAATTGGTTTCTAGAGACATAAAAAACTCACTTGGCGCAACTTCGCCTTCTGCCATCTAGACCAGGTATTGGGGGAAGCAAATGATAGTATAAGTCGAATAAACGGATTACTGATACTCCGGAGCAAATGCAAAAGATTGATCAGGTTCATGGACGCGTCATATGAATTTGTGAATTTTGAAATTCTGTGCATTTTGAGATGTGTTCCACAGTAAAGTAAGGTCCCAACATTCATCTTTTACTAGCAAAAAACTCTAATTTTTCAGTTTCCAGAAAACGCCTTCGAAATTACACTAGTTTATTAAACTAGCTAATTAAACATAGTTTAAAATATTCTAATATACATTGAAATTATATCCATTTTACTCATGATGTTATTTTTTAACTCTTAAGTTATCCAAAATGATAATTTTAATGAAAATAGCTGAACTCTAAAAGCATATTGACTGCAACGACTTACTCCTGAAAACATTCAAGCCATAACTCAGTAAAAAGAATAAGTAAATGGTACTGTAGTCATGGCTTAACCGTCTTCTACCAGCATATGTCCTGTCTGCATTTCATATGACATAAAGCAATATCTTTTTATTGATAATGTAATTTCCAAACAACAATCCAGCTGCATGAAGACAAAAAACAAACTGAAAAGCATACTGCTTTCCAAATATTTACTTTCCTAACATTTATGCGTTAAAAATTCTTCCAATATCGTTCATCAAATATCACCAAAAAAATCATTGAACCACAAGTAGTCTGTACGATACTACCCCTATCTTAAGTAGGCTTAATGTCCTAGTATTCGGTTATTCTATCTTCAGGTTCAGGTTATTCTATCACCCCAAACAAATTGTAGTGCAACAAGAAGAGCTCCATCTCTCACATACATTCAAAAATTCATTAACAGATACAATACGAACCAACCAATAAATTAGTCGAAATGCCAATTAATCTCTCGTTGACTAACTCGCAAGATGAAGAAAGCATTGCATGCCACTCCGGGGACGAACTGTAGCTCGGCATTCGGGTAATTACGAAAATAGCGGATTCCATATTCGAAGTCAAGTCAATCATCGGAGAAATCGAACACCATAACGACTACGATAGCGTAATCAGTGGATCGGGTAATTCCACCCGAAGACCGCAGGTGCCAATAGCAAGTGCCACCAAGTGAACACGTAAGGTTTTATCCTCTTTTTTCCACGCGAAATAGCGCTGCAGGTCAATCACATGAGCACTGCATTTCTTACGGGTAATTGAGTGACTCAAGTAAATGAAAAGAATGAATACCCGCAAACCAACTTTCAAAATCAATAGACAATAAGAATTTTCAATCGCAGGACAATATTTACCACAATAAATATAGGTAATGGAACTTTATTTTTCATTGGTAACTGAATAACGAAGAAAAAAAATTCAAGCCTGTTAACTAATTTAAAAAAATCAAAATATGATCGCACACAAAACTTTCTTTTTGACAACGAAAATTTATCAGAAAACAAACACTGAGCACATTTTCATAACGATTGGGTGGTATTTCACATTATAACCTTCAACCGAATGAAAAACTGAGTCGTCCACTCTACCACAGCCATTTCTTGGCCATGGTGCTTGAACTGAATTCATCTACTAAAATGATGCCGAGAAAAAAAGAACTGACAGCGAGTCAAAAAAGAACTATGTAGTACTAGGCAGCGAATTGCGCAGCGGGGCAAACGTCGACCACGTTCAACCCCACCCATTCCCAAAACGCCACAATGCGAAAGAACCACGCTGCCTTATCAAAGCGGCATCGGAAAATAAATATCACCCGGAACTTCTTTCCTCCCACAACAAACTGTCAAGGCATGATTTATGCACTTTGACTCGAAAGCGTGCGTGTGTGTGTGTATCCGTGTGAGCTCTGCACTTTTTTTAAAAGCACAACCTCGGCTATCATTCATTCATTTATTTATTCTGCGGGGGCACTCCATACGACGACGAACTCCATTCCTAGGAATTCTGTTGCCGCGCAGGCAAGGTCGAAAAAAGGACGTGATTCGCGTAAGACTACTGTCAATCTTTTTTGCCATTCGCATAATTATTTATTCTACCGTGGGGCGCGTCATTCGACAGCGAATCCCGTTCTGCGGACCTCCGTCGGGGCGGGGGAGGGCCGGTTAAAAAATAAAGGATTCGCGGAAGACTACTGTCAATCTTTTTCACTCCTCAGACTCTCTCCACTGCGGGAGATATCCAACGACGTTAACACGGACCCGGGCCGATCCCCCGCGCGAGTTACGTCAAATATACGAACAGCTCGACACTCTCCGGGAAGCGCCCGTGGTCGGCGGATTTTCAGCGAAGAATGTAGGCCGAAGTTTCAGCCTCCACCAATTACGGAAAGGGAGAAAGAATTGTGGCGGATAAGGGGGAGAGCGAGCTAATGGGACGGACAGCATATGCTTTCTAAATGACACGTGTGGACTATTTAGGTCTTCTCGGCCAAAAAAAAGTACCACCCGCTGCGAAAGGGGCCCGCTTCCTCCCAAAAGCTTTCTTCCGAACGCTGAATCATTAATCGGATATCAGCCTGAGTGGTCCCGCGAAATAATTGACAGGTTTTAAATATTGAGCATTTTAATCTAAAAATCGATGTTACATTCATCTCAGGTTTTCGAAATGCTTCAGAGGCCACACGTGATTATTCAAAAGGGACAAATACTCCTTGCCTATGACAGGAAAGTAAAAAAAAATCCTTTCCCATTTTACCCCCATCATACATTAGGCAGAACATACAATCTTTGACTGTGATTGAGCCGCTTCCGCACAATGATAAAGGAAAAAATTACAATGCAAGCAAGAACAGCAGAATCACTATTCTTACTAACTAGATACTGCGGAGAGAATAAAACAAATTGAGGTTAATAGCGAAAATTCTTTTCTGCCGATTCAATCGTGAAATAGCTACAATATACATGTAAACAGAAGACAACCTAAAAAATCAAAGAAAAGAAGAAAATACCACGAAATCCCATGACAAGAACACCATTTTTGTGTAAACCCCCCCAGAAATTTCCTGAGGCGGCTTTAAAGTTCAACTTACAAATTAACCTAGGCTATCGATAGTTCCTCCTTTGTATCCTGTTCAAGTCAAATGATTTTTTCATGGTGAATTTAAACACTTCGATACCCTTGATATGAATCCGACAATGAAACTGATGGGCCACGATATCCCCTATTTAGTCCCATAAATCCTAAAGGGTAAAAACAAAGAGGAAAAGAAACGGACGTTTTTGACGGAAAATCAGAGACAACTCGCGGGACATTTTATTCGAACGTCATGCTTCCGCAACACGGTCGACCGGCGAGCAGGACCAGAAACTAATGGAGTGAACACGGGTCGCCGCAGCCGAGAGTGACACAACGGGGCCAGCGCCAAAACCGCCGTCTGCGTCACGAGTCGAGACTAGCGACGGAGAGCGCTCGACGACAGCCGAGCGACGAGGAACGAGAGCAACGGCGACAGAGGATACGGACGGCGACTGTCGGATGGGTGGGGGAGAGAGCCGGGGGAAAAGTCACGAGAGGTAGGTCGAAAAAGAAAAAAAATGCAAACAACTACAGGAAAAGGCAAAGAAAGAGCGGCTGAGAGAGTACGTTCGCATATGTGTATGTGCGAGAGTATACATATACTTATAAAAGAGGATTGGAGGACGAGTCAGCGAACGCCACCGGGGATGCGGTCGCAGAAACACAACAACGGCGAGATGCGCAGGGTCTGGAATGAAAGCCGACTCTCCTCGGCGGTGACGCTATCGGGGAGGCGGGGGAGGCGGAGGTTTCGGCGGAAGAAAGGAAGGGTAGGGAACGGGGAACCCCGGCGACAACGGCGGCGGCCCATGGGCATCGTATGGGGGGGGGGGATAAAAATGGAGATGCACCCGACACACGAGAAGGAACCGGAGAGTAGGAAGCGTTTGTCACCTCTCGGGGCATAAAACAAGCCCTTTGATCCAGTCCTTATCGGCGAGCAACCAGAGAATGAGAGAAAGGGGAGGTGGGGAGCGGGACACATCATGAGGGAGAAGATTCCATGACAGGCCGACCAGGAGGCGAGAGTCGGAGAATGCACTTCCTGGATGACGTACACGGGGGAAATTAGAAACGTATCCGAGCTGTGGGGAATGTGAGGAGCGGAATAAAAATAAATCTGTAACTTTTGCAAAAAAAAACAGCGAATTTGTTGTAATAGGATTCCAGAGAGTCCCAAGAAAGTTTATGTGAGTCAATACAGATGAAATGAATGAATTACTTTTTCTGGGTCAGCTCTCACCGTTTAAGTGAGGGCTTTTTAATTTAAGGGTTTAATTTTGAGCACTTATATTTCATTTTCCCCATGGAACATGGTTAAATATGACTGTTTCTTCACCCTACTGCCCACACAAAACTACATGCCATAAATAATTGAATATAAAATTTAAACAATATTGGTTTGCTATGTATCTAATTTAGACCAATTAATGGCTGAGGAGAAAAAAATAATAAATGGAAGTTATTTCAACAGCGAACAAAAATAATATTTCCACCAAACCAAAACCACTTCGATGTGAAAATTTAATATTACACTCACTTCATGTACCTATGTGCAATTTACATGTGCCTTCATATAGCGGAATAAAACGAAAACTAAGAGTATATCGGAAACCGATTACCATTCATACATGCGCCTTCATTTAGCGGAAAAAAACTAAAACTAAGAGTATATCGGAAACCGATACCCATTCATTAGCTGAATACAGGATTTAATGACGAACTGCGGCTCCGAGAAAAATCTGGAAATTAGTATAAATCAGACTGCTCCTTTTCACGGAGATGCGATAATTTCTCGCAATTTTTGGCGAGAAGAGTTAATTGATTTTCCAGGAAGGAGGAGGTATTTTCCAGGCAGGACCTTCAGTAATAATATCACCGATTTTCGCCCAAAGCATCGTCCACCACGAAGGCAAAAGCGTCGGGCGGAAGGGGAGATGAAGAGAAGTAAATAAAGAGGATAGGGAACGGGTCAAGTAGAATATATATTAGACTCGCGTGAAGGAAGATGAGAAGAGACAGGAAAGGATTAGGAACGAGACGAGGACGCAATTTTGAGATCCGTGATATAGAAGACGTAAGAGAGAGAGAGAGAGAGAGAAGAGAGGGAGAGGATACGATGGTAAGTTTCCAAGGGAGGAGCGTTCGGGACATTAATAAGTAATTTTCTTCGATAAACGCCACTGAGAGAGAGAGAGAGCGTGCATGAGAGATATGGCAACGAGGTGCGAGATGAAGACGAAGAAGTGCGAAGGACGATGGAAACTAATTCGAATGGGACGTTTTTATTCCCTAGTCGGAAGAGACGAGAGAGTGAGTGTGAGAGCTATAGAGAGAAGGGGAGACGCAAAGGGAAGAAAAAAAACAAGTCAGAAAAGGAGACGACGAAGAGTGAAAGAGTGAGTGAGCTCTTATTAAGTTTTATAGCAATAATAAACATTTTTCCCAACCCCCGACCGCGACTCTTCTTCCGCTTCCTCTCGTCGGGCCCAGAGGGGGAGCAGGAGGAGAGCGCTTTGCACTGGCGGCAGCGGAACATTTAAGCGAGAGAAGTGAAGAAGTGGAGGACTTCTGTTCAAACCAAGCGAGCGAGTTGAGAGCGTTAGGGGAGTTAGCAAGAGTGGGGGGGGGAGGTGGAAGTAGGAGGAGAGACTAAACGGGTGCAGGAGGGTAGGGAGGGAGGCTTCTCCAAATTAAAGAGTTTGAGATCATGGGAGAAATAGGGAGGCGGTGGCAGGAGGACGGTAAAAGGGTTGGGGGAGAGTAAGTTGGTCCGGGGGGAGGGGGAGGCGCGAAGACAGGCGTTTTGGAATGGAGCACCGGTTGGAGATTACTGCAGAGAGGGCTAGGGCGGTGAGTAGTGGAAAAGGAAAGATGTGCGTGCATAAGGAGGGTAAGGGGTTAGAGGGAGAGAGATAGGGGGAGGAGCGGGGGTGAAGGGGGAGGAAATAAGGAGATAAGAAAGCGGCGATGGACGAATGCTTTCTTTCCTTCACACTCCCACCCTCCAGCACCACCACCCGCGTTGAAGTCGGCGTGGCAGGAAAAAAGAGACCCAAAAGTGGAGGGAACTGCGGCATTGGGTGAGAGCGGGGGGATGCTCCTCGTGAGTACGGCGGTGGGGGAGGCGAGGGCGTAGACGCAGGGTGGGAAAGAGAGAAAAAAAAAGTTTTCTCTTTACACCAACTTCTCTCCCCCCCTCTCCTCCTCCCCCGGTTACGGCGTCCTCTTTTCCCCGCCGTGAAAGTTGCACGGGGGATAAAAAGGGGTGATAACGACGAAGGGGGAGAGGTGGGCGCCTTTAAAATTTTCAGGGAAATCCCTGGCAACGACGCCCCTCAATCTGACGAAACAAAAGGCAGGGGAGAATGTAAACAACAAATACTGATAAAATTTTTAAGATTCCTTGCGGCGGGCAAATATTTAAAAGGGAAGGAGCTTGCGGTGGAAGAAGATCCAAAACAGTGCCTTGAGAGAAATTTAGCAGCTCGAAAAGTCGATGGGGAAAATTTAAATGCATGTTCTAAACAGAGCTGCCGGAGGTAAACTCGCGAACAAAAGGAGAGAATCCGGGCAATCATAAAGAACCACCGCTTTAAAAGAGGTGAGTTTACGGTATCTGGCTAAATCGGCAAAATAAGAGGCAGAAAACACCCTCAATAAATCCTCTTCTTGCGGAAAAAAGGCCAACAGGAGCATTAAACATAAGCAAATAAAAGGTACATAATCTATTCTATGACTTAAGTTTATGCACAGTATATACGCTACAAAGGCCCAGTATTGGTGAATACCGCGGAAAAGAGCACCAGTGGAGCCACTTAAGAGGTAGATAATTCGGATCATAAAGATTATGCGATTCCATATATGAAGAAAAATAACTTCATCTACAAATAACATATTTTGGAGCGTAGTGTGTGCTTCTAACGCAATAGTGAATCTTGGGTAAAAAAATTACAAAGACGTTCAGACATAGCGTTGTAAACATAACGATTTCCGAATTTAATATTCCTAAAAAAATTGAGGAATAAATGAAAAGTTTTTCCGGTTTTTTTTCGCTATGCGGTAGCCCATTATTATTTACATACGATATCTTTATTTTTACGATGAAACTCCATTTACCATTTAAAACGACTATGCATAGATATTAACTGTGACAAACTGCAGCCGTAGAAAATGGGTGATTTGAATTTAAAAAATCGCAACAACAAAGGTAGCAGAATTTTCGTATACTTTTATAATTTAGGATGATATATTCGATCAAGATTATCGTCAGTTTCGCAGCCGAGAAAATATAGATGACGTAAGAAGTAACATGTTCAGTCACTCAGCGAGGAACTACGCGCCAAAGGGAAGAGTTATCTTGACATAATGTACATAAGTACGAAGAGAGCCTTAATCACCAAGCAATCTGCTTAGAGACAGTCAGCACCTAGAACCGATATTTGCGTTTGCCTCCTCATGAGAGACCCCGACGCGACGCCTCACGCTCCCGTGGATGGGTCCAATTCCGACTTGATAGGGCGGCCGGCCATTAATACAATCTATGATGTCGGGGGCGACACTGGGCGCTGGAGGCTAAATGGCATATTCCCGCCGAAGGCCGAATCGAAGCAGGGGGTTGGGTCAAGGGAGGGGGGGGGTGACAAAGGAAGTCGGAAACGGAAATAAATGAGCCCTCTCGAGGAACGAGTCCTTCCTTCTCCTTCCCTCCGCCGTCAACACACCGCAATACTCCTCCCAACTTTCCCCCCCCACCCCCCAACATGCCCTCTTTCTTCCGCGTCCTCTTCCGCGGCGTTGTCGTCCGCGT
Source organism: Pyrrhosoma nymphula (assembly GCA_963573305.1). Classification (NCBI taxonomy): domain Eukaryota; kingdom Metazoa; phylum Arthropoda; class Insecta; order Odonata; family Coenagrionidae; genus Pyrrhosoma; species Pyrrhosoma nymphula. Next base: position 143,970,651 of record OY754327.1, on the reverse strand, counting down.
GGTGGTCCGTTGGCCTCACTCGCAATGACGGCAGCTCGTTGCATCGATCCCAAGCAGCGGCGCCTCTCGTGAGCGGTTGGGGGGAGGATATGAGGGCGGGGGGCGGGAGGGGGAGGGTAGAAGCCGTAATAATGCCACCGACCCAAGGAGCGGGGTGATACATACAGGGCGAAGGACGGGGGGAGGGGACAGCGAGAGAGCGGAAGGACGAAAAAGGAGGCACGAGGTGAAAAAGTGGCAGAGTAAGGGCAGTGCGAAAGTTTCTACGGGAAAGAATAGGGGGATATATAGTTAATTGCAATTTTAAAATATAAAAACCTTGTAAAACTGAACATATTTGTCTGTGAAATTTTACTAGTTTTTTCTTCTTTGACAAAGATGATATTTCACGAAGATACCCCGATTCTATCAATTTCATCATTACCATTATTTTACGAGGCAAGGTTGAAAAACTCACTGTCAAACTCATAGAGTCAAAAGCTCTTTCCTCCCTCATACCATTCACGACCGCAACAAGAGCGTAATGAGAAACAAAATCTACAAAACACGCCTCACTAATCACCGCTTTCGTCCCTAATTCCTCTTTCTTATGCTCTGCTTTTTCATAGCTAGTGAACTAACCTAAACCTTTGTCTCGAGGTAGAATAATAAGTTAACAAAAATTTACGCGCGTCAAAACATGAGGCCAATGCTAGTTCCTAATATTAATGTTTCTTTAAGTGAATTATTCAATATTGAGTTAAGTTTTGTCACTTATTATATAAAAATTATTTAGGGATAGCAGAATTAAACATAAACCTACGAAGAGGACACAAAAAACCAATTATACATACGTCAAACGCACTTTGTCGGTAGCAGAAGATAAACGAGAACAAATGGTTATTTGCATGTTTCTATTTAAATTTAACAAATATTTTTTCTTTAATAGTTTACAAAAGAAATAATAAAGTGCAGTAGTAAATAGGCGGAAAGAAATATTCACAATCCGGACAGGCAAAAATCGACAATAGTTAAGATGCATGCCATTCACGAGTGTACATAAAGAAGGGAGGAGGCGTAATCAAATAACAGGGCACATACACACTCGAGGATTTAATCAAATTCGCTAGGCTCATTCCATTTCGCAGAGACGGGTGGAAAATAAATATTTAAAGGCGAAGATAACGCCGTGGGAAGTGAGCGGAACAACATAACGGACACGATCACCGATGGAGCGATCCTCTTTCTCTCGTGGCACTACCAGCCAGCGCCAAGAACTCCACGAAAGGATAGCGCGAGAACCCACCGGAGAAAGCGTAATCCTACCCTTTAAATGAATTTAAAAATTGAATTCCCCGGATAGTCACAACTGAGTGCACGCTCGCTCGGGAAATTATTTCTTCCATGAATGCCCAGAACAGGGAACTGAGATAAAGAGCTGCTTCTCGTTCCTTATACCTGACCATGACGCTGGAAAATAAAACCATGCTGAAACAGAAATACGAAAACACGAGAAGTATTCTTGAATAATTAAATGCCAGACGGTAATAGGGGCACTGAACGTTGATCCACGAACATCACTGCCAGATATTCCGCAAAAATTCGTTTGCAACACATTTCCATTGTATCTGAAGTTCCCTAGACGAGGGTCGAAAAAGTAACAACGCTATTACGGATCTAATGGGATAACATTATGCACTGCAACAAAGGAATCGACTCTTTAAAAAAGTAAGAGGAATATCTCACAGTTTTGTGCAAAAAATAACATGATGTCGTAGATTAACGCAGATACTGAGAATTGAATTTAGCTAAGTGCACGACAACCTGATGTTAAGTACGGTAACTCGTGGAGATTGAATTAAATAATCGATGATTACGTAGAAAAACCCAGATCGACGGAGAAGATGCGCACGGTAAAGGAAGGATGTGGATAAAGGTATTTGGTGTGGATTAATGGGTAACAGCATCAAGGAGTTAGAATGGGATGCGTAGAAGTGGGGCGAGGTTCAGGAGGAGAGAAGTGGGGGGAGGGAGGGAGAGAGAGGTTGGATTAAGAAAGCCTCTTTGGCAAAAACGGAGAAGCGCGCAAGAAGTGTATAAGAGTCGGACGCAAGAAGCATAGGAGGGAAGAAGCTTGAGCGAAGTTTAGGAGATAGTAAGTGAGAGGGCGAGCGAGAGGAGAGGGCGGGAAGAAGGTTCATTCGATTGGGATGGGAATTAATTACCGGGGTGGAAAAGGATTGCGGGCTGGGATAGGACTTTGATGGCAAGGGCGAGAGAGGCACAGAATGAGCTTAGGACGAGGAGAGGGGAGAGGCGAAAGGGAGAAGGGCCGTAGAGGAGACGGGAGGGAGGCCGGAGAAGTGAGAGACTGGCGAGGAAAATTAGGAGAGAGAGTGAGGGGGTAGGAGAGAGGGTTGGACTGGCGAGAATGGAATGAGGGTGGCGAAGCGTGGAGGAAAAGGAAAGGACTTGGGGAGGCGAGGGAGGAGAAAGGGAGGAGAGAAATAAAAGACACCGGACGATGAAAGGGTATAGGTACATAGTTCGTACAGTTGGGTGTGGGGAGGGAACGGGAAGCCGATAGGGCAATAAAAGCAAGAGAGAGAGATGAGAAGAGGAGAGATGGTATAGATGAGATGAAAAGGAGAGGAATGAATTGGAGGCGAATGAGCGGAAAGAGAGGGGAAGGAATGGAGCCGGAAGACCGAATTGTTGCAAACAAAAGGTACAGAGGAAGAAATGAAAGAAAATGGCAGGAAGGAAAAAGAGATTATAGAAAATAGCGGGCGACAGGAAATTAGGGAACGGGGGTAATGGGGAAAAGAAAGGGTGGCACGGCGGAGGGTGTGGGAATGATAAAAGGAAGGCGACGCGGTGTGTCCCAGAAAAAGTATTGAACGTGTGAGTGCGAGGGGGTTGCGGGGAGAGAGACCCAAGCGGGTTGGGGGGGACGAGGAGTGACAAATGGAAGTATCATTTCGGGGAAGGCGGTGGCTGGCAGGGGGGTCGGGGGAGAGAGGGGACGAAGTTAACGCTCAGAGCGGCATCTTTAACACTTAATCACGGCTAAGACTTTTAAGGTGAGGACGACGGCTGGCTGGCTAAGAGTATAAGAGAGATAGAGGAGAGAAGAGAGAGGAGTGTATGCTAGGGATGGCGCATATCTCTTGCACAAGCGAGTAAGCATGCGAAAGGGGTTGGGAATGAAGAGGGAAGGAAGGGAGGTAGGGAAAGGGCGAAGGGGAGACGCGTGGTGAATGAGGTACGGTCATATGAGAAGAGACGAAGCAGAGCAGATGAGCGAGAAGATGAAAGGAGGGGGAGGAGTTGGGAGGGACGAGTTGGAGGGGGCAGGAGAAGAAGTGAAAGGAGAAGTGGGGAGCAGGAGATGAGAAGAGATAGGCTGCAGGGAAGCATGGACGTGGCGAGGACGTGGAGTCAGCACAAGTGAAGAGGAAGCGGTGGAAATGGAAACGGAGGGACCAACGGCAGGCATCCTGTCCCCTCCGTGCGCGAGAGGGCGCCGGAACAATGCATGCTAAAGAGAAGCGGTCATTTTGGGGGAGAAGCGCGCAAACGGGAGTGAGGGATTGCGACCTAAGGAAGCCCCGTGGAACTGCACTTGTATCGCAACGAGGCGAAGCACGAATACTGCGCGCTCCTCCTCGTGATTACTAAACCTCGGAATAAAAGCGAAAAAATCATCACAAATCTACTCTTTACATTTCAAGTAAAGCAATACGTGAAATAAGTCACTAACTAATCAACGTTTTTTCCATACTCGAAATCGCTGTGAGCTTTTCCAAAAACCTAATTTTGTTTTTGCGTGTGACTGAATTCGGGATCATAGTCCGGAGATATCCATGAGATATATTTGATGGCTTACTGAGATTCCAAACTCATCCTTAAATGTATTTTTGAATGTACTTAGATGATTAGTTTATTATTTTGACGCACCGTAGAAACCAATCACAAATGCGTGGAATAATAAAAAGCACGGTAATTTCAAAATATGTTTAGCTTAAGTTTCTTTCGTATCATATTTTTTGCATTAGACTATTACAAAACGGAGAATAGAAAAAGGATATCCGTTAAATTTCTCATATTCCCAAATTTCTTCTGACGAAGTTTAAAGCATTTAAAAATTTCCTCATGAAAATGTTATCACCTAAAAAATCTTTCTAATGTTGCCTACTATTTAAAAAAAACTACTACGTGTTTATGAATTTACACATGCCTGATAAAATTTCAATGGCGTCCACTAGCATTTAATCTATACATTAATAACATTGATGTAGAATGCAAATAAAAAGGAAGCGTTTCTAGGAAAAGACAAGCTAGCATCAACGATATCTATTTCCGGCAGAGTCATTTAACTATGCAAAGAACGCTGTAAGACAAAGTGAGATGAAGTTCCACAAAACGAATTATGTAGGTACTTCATAAAATAATGGACAAAATTAAAGGAAAAAACGAAGATAACCGAGGTGAGTTAAGATACATGCAACGAACAAAAAGATGCGTTCCATCATGACTTGAGTTTCGACGCACAATAGCATGTTTAGGTCTTTGTGATGGATAAGGTAGGTCGTAGCTCAAGTAATGAAAAAAACGCACGCGGAAATATAGAGAGATCTGGTTAACCATTAATTGCTAACAGGAGTAGCAAAAAAATCTAACAACTCTACATACAAGATTAAAAATTACTGGCCTATAACACATTTTAAAAGACGTCATAGAACCACCACGCAAGAAATTCCAATACTCTCTTGCACGTCGACCCCACACATTGAAATCGACCGACACTCCCAACGATGAAATAATGATTAATCAGGCACACTCGGCAATTAGTAATATGAAAATTTGTTTAAATAATCAATAAATCACAAATGTAGAATTTTTTATAAGTAGCTGTAACGACTGGCAGTGCTAATTAAGCTAAATTTCTGGACTCTCACGGTGCCTAATGAATAATTTAAACAGAAAAACGAATTTTAATTTTTCCATCACTCTGGATGTAAATTTATAATTCGGGTGCAAATTTTCCCTCCCCTAGTCTCCCTCTCAATACGCTTGGAAAATGAATATTAGGGGAAAGTTCGAATCAAAATTATGGAGAGTAGGCATTTAACCAGGTAAGTAAATTCATGACGAACTTAGTAATCGACAGTAACTTAGCAAACACGGTAATCGACAACTTCCATCAGGTCCAGCCTGACACTAATGTTTTATCAGCTAAGAAAACTTCAGTTTTTTCCGTACCTTTTCCATGAGCCACCGTCAATTAAAAATAAAATGCCAGAAAGTATTTAGGCTTTTGATTAAAAGACAGACGATATGATATTGCTAAGTATATAATCCCAAATAATTTCCAAATGCAGTCACGCCAACCGGGACTGCCTTTTCAAAGGGCATATTATCCATGATATTTGAAAATAAAATCACAATCTTCCTAGAGAGAAACATTAATTGCAATTCGACAGACTTAATTACTGTCCAAAGATGACAAAACTAGTCTTAAATGCGACAATTTAAAATGATCAAAGTATTTTCAAAAGGATTTCACGACATATTTTTCTTATTTGATAATGATATAAAACGCAGTGAAACCGTTCAACTACCATAATGCCACGTGTCTATGCCCGACCTAATGGACCTTACTTCGCACTATAACTTTATAGATGACTCAACATACCCGCGGAAAAAAATTATGACCCCCAGATTTCAATAACATATTCAACACTTGGCTCTTTTTATGACGAAGGAATAACCAAAATAAGGCTCAATTTACACCAATAAAGGATTGTTCATTAAATACTTAAATTCTTTAGCACTGCCAAAGACTATCGAAAAATCATTCGAGGGTTCATGTCTTGAAAGTACGCCAGGTTTATTTAAGTATCGGGGATATTAGGATGAACACTATATTAATTCTAGACACGAGTCAATATTTCAATTATGGTGTAAGAGATTATATGAACTAATTAATTGCTGATCACAATACAGTTCATTTATTACATTAATGAGTTTAAATAAGGCATACATAGTAAGTCCTGAAAGTCCCATTACCCCATGATAATTCAAAAAGCGGAATTTCATGGTGCTACAGGTTCAATGAAAATATAATGCAATAGAGTAGGAATTCATTAATCAACTATTTTATAACCAATGCATATGTTATTGTGTTTCAATTCGAGGTGATGACAGAAAAGTGTTTTATCCTATAATAAATATACCTCTAGGAGAAATTGGGAACTAGTTTCGTAATGCCCTCTCTCTATAAATGAAATTAGTTTCTTTTTCAGAGGAGTGTTTCCACAAAACGCCGCGTATTTCCAACTACAGGACTTAATGTTATACATGACGAGGGCCTACGGACAAAATATTGAACGAGGTATCGAGGAATCCGAATTCTTAAACAAAGTCACTGACTACGAAAGTTGGCACTTATACCCCAGAGTACACTAGGAAAGCGAACCATGTCCGCACGTTTCCCGAGAAAGGGATCACCATCAGTCTCGACACTCCCTTATCCTCTTTAACTCACCGAATCAATACAAAGAATGATTTCAAGGCATCTCTCGAGAGAAGCGGTATACAACAGCCCAGACAATATTTAAAAAAATACAATGAGGAGATAGATATGAGTTTATGGTTTCACAGACGCTAATCCAAGGGTAACCTATTCAGTATCAATAAAAAAATCTAGAGGAGATTCGCCGAATACTAAGTTCTTTCAAAGATATTTCGCTCAAAGAAAGAATGAAAAAATAAACCGAAACATTTAAATCAATTCATCAACAGGAAAAAATCATTTACATGATGTCTTGCCAGCCTGAAAAGTTGAACGAATGAGAGAAATGTATATGAATGAGATACATTAAATGAAATATACTAAAAAGTGACATCAAATGCTAGTGGCTAAAAGCTTTGGTGATTGAAGGATGAGGTTGGGTAATCACAAACAACGATGACCCAACGCTAATATAAGAAAATCCATTTTGTATGAATGATTGCAGTGGCTTCAAGGCTTACCCAACGTAGAATTTTTAGTTTGAAATTACAGCATTGGGCACAGTTTCCAGTTTCCTGATAAATGACATCTATGAAGAAATTTAGGGAATTAACGCACTGATTCAGGCTCAATGAATGACTTTACGGATCATAAAGTAATACAAGGGATAAGAAATTTCGAATTCCGACAAATAATCGCATCAATATCATAGGAAAATATGTTTAATTCTGATAGTTGGAATAAAGTGGAGTATCATAAATAAATAACAATCAGTATTAGTCAAATCCATAATTATTATAGAAAACAAAGTGGCAGATATCCACACAATTCTACAAGAGTGTGGAAATTGACTACCGCGTTTAATCTAACAATTTTGGATATTAAATATTTCCACCAATTTGCGTAAAACTATCTCCTACGAAAGTATTAGTAAAAGTAGTATTGGAAATAAGTTTCACAACTGCTATGGCCACTAGCAATGCCGGATAAAAGCTCCAAACAAATTTTTAATTTTAGCAACAGACGTAGATGAAACACACATGCCGGCTAAAAATTAAAAATAACAAGACCATGGGCGATTTTGTATTTCAGTTCTTGTTGAGGAGAACTTAAGGGTATGCCCGTTGACTTAATGAGTAAAAGTCAGCATTAATTACTCAAAAATATACACAGTCTTATGGAAGTGCATGAAATTAGTCGCGTTTGTTTATGCGATGAGCGGATAAGTGAAAAGCACCGCGTTGAAAGATTAAAAACTTTTCCAGCTATTTAAGTATTTTATGACCATACATACTCTTTAAATCACATAGAATGTTGGTGGTAAGCAAAGAGTCATTTCCATTTTTCTGGGAAATCCTTCATAAAGACAGGAAGTACTTAAAATTAAACAGGGAGACTGTGGGTACATTATTAATCAAGCCACATTCCCAACAACGTAAGAGTAAGAAATAAAATTGTTAAAAGAATCATTTTTCTCACATGCTCCTTCTATAAATTATGTAAGTTATTTCTCGAACGGTCTACTGCACTTACATTTAGTCCAAATCAAGAAACATGCACTACTTAAACGACCGTGAGAAAATTGAAATTATTAGGACAAGTACATTTGAGAGAAGCTACACTTTTTTTCACTCTTTTATTTCGCCGAAGAAAAAGAAAGCGTCAGAATGCGAGGAGTATAGAACAATCAGTTTAATTTCGCACGCGGGAAAAGTTTTGCTTAGAATACTAAATAGACAGTTGGAGAGCAGAGCAAACTACTATTTAGACGATGACCAATTTGGGTTCAGGAAGGGAAGGGCAACTAGAGACGCGATTGCGATAATGAGGACTTATAGATAGAAACATAGAGTATAATCAGGATGTTTTCGCTTGCTTTGTGGATTTCGAAAAGGCGTTTGATAAGGTAAACTGGGAGAAACTAATGCAGATACTTGGGAAAAATAGGAATAGATTGGCGTGATAGGAGACTCATCCGAAACTTATATATGGGGCAGAGGGCTCAGGTGAGGGTAGCTGAGGGTGAATCAGGGTGGGCAGTTTTAGGTCGTGGGGTGCGGCAAGGGTGCCCGTTGTCACCTTTGCTTTTTAACATCTATGCTAAGAAATGGTAAGAGAGGCATGGGAGGAGCTAGATGTGGGAATGAAAGTAGGAGGCCAGTGGATAAAGTCGGTAAGATTCGCGGACGACCAGGCGTTGGTCAGTCGGTCATCGAAAGGATTGCAAACTTTAGTAGATGCATTGGAAAAGCAGTGCAAGAAATACAGGATGAAGATGAATAATAAGAAAACGAAAGTTATGAGATTCTCTAGGGCAAACAAAGCGAGGCTGGTGATAAGATTAGGAAGTCACAAACTTGAGCAAGTCGAACAATTTAATTACTTGGGTAGTACGCTAGAAGAAACAGGACATAGTAGAAAAGACATTAGGAGGAGAATAGCGCTAGCGAAGGAAGCGTTCAATAAAGACGAAAATAGGCTGAAGGCTTTCGAGATGTTGGTGTGGAGGTGGATGGAGAAGGTGCGTTGGACGGAAAGGAAGACAAATGAGTAAGTGCTTGACATGGTGGGCGAGAAGAGGAAACTTATGGATGAGATTAAGGGAAGGCAGGGTAGGTGGCTGGAAGCGGTAATGAGGGGCGATGGTTTGCTGAAGGCCGTGATAGAGGGAAGGATGTTGGGTAAGCGGGGAAGGGGAAGAAAGAGATTAGGTTTTATGGACGGGATGAAGAAAGGTAGGCCTTATGCTGAGTTGAAGAAAGAAATACTAGAAGAATATAGGGCACGGCACGTGTAAGAGTCCGTTGGATATTCTCTGACTTTTATCATAACCTACCTCTGACCGGTAGATTACTATAATGAATGAATGAATTTCGCCGTACAGTTGATGAAAACTACCTGCATTAAATCCACAAGTAGGGTGAGACCACACAACTAACTCGTATCCACAAACTAGCCAAATTCAGTCAGAACTACTCTTTTTCTCCAGCCTTGGACACTGAGAATATTGAAACGGGGATGGATACGAATACGGAATTTCTACTGAACACCAAACATCCACCACAGCCCACATCTCATGCGTAGGTACACGTGTGTACACTTTCGGGAGCTAATTTACATTCGGGGATGTACATTGGCAACTTCATCCTCCACCGAAACCCACTCATCGAATCCCGTCGCATTCCCTGAACTCCCCCGTGCATCAACCCACGAGCCGTAAATAAAGTCGGGGAATTATTGTTTGTTTTAAAGAGGGCAGTAAAAAATAAATAAAAACACAGGAGAGCGTCGCTGTGAATCCCGAAATTCAATTTTAGAGCCAACTATAAACAACTCTCCGCGCGGATTTTATTCCCTCCCCCAACACCGTGGACTGACATGACAGGTTATCTACCACCGCCGCACTAACGCTCCGCGCACACCGGCGAACAGCCGCGCCCCCAACAGTCGCAACGTAAAAGTTTCCGCCATTATTCTTTAAAAGTTTTACCAAGAACACTAAAAGCGCACATAAATTACGTAAATTTAAGGAAAATAAATATTTTATAAAACAAAATAGTATAGACTAAAATTCAATAGTTAAATTCCATGAGGTTCTACAACAGCTTAAATTCGGAGGTTTTTCGAGAAATGCCATTCATGGAATTTGCTCAAATTAAAGCCGTTGATAACTGTTAGTGAGTAGGAACTATGGGGAATGCCCATGAGAAGTTTCACCTGACGGACTGAAAAAGTATTTTTTGTAAATTTTACTATATTTGTTTTTTGAATTTGAGCCCCACTCTACGACTCCGAGCCGGCTTCAACGTGGGGAGGAGACCACGAGGGTGGCGGGCGGGTATGCGTAAAGAATTTTCACACAATTGCTGAACTAAAATCGAGAACGGTCGATTGAAAACAGCGTGAAGAACAAACGATCAGAAAATCACTTCACTTTCGAAAATTGATTGAAACCTATTTATTATTTTTGTTATCTACAAAATCTAGCCATTGTTCTGTCTAGAAACTCCATTATCATTAGGATACATACTTTTTATGGTGAATAGCAAACAGTTAATCTACCATTTTCTTTCGGTAACAAATCAGCATCTACCTACATAATGAAAATTTACACGGGAAACGAATCTCGATTAGAGCCCATACTGTCTTCTACATGTGAAACTCCCTAAAGAAGAGTGGAACGAAGAGAGAGCGGGGACGGAGATAAGAAGTTTCCACCGGGAAATGAAGCCATGTCAGCCTCGAAAAAAATCCATATCTCGCGTTAATTAGTCACCCACGTCACTCCAAAATGTTCCCGACGAAGGATTCCTCCTGCTCGGCTGATTTACGCGAGATAAACGCACGACGTGCCTCACACTTGACAGATGAGGCAACAAGGGGGAAAGAGGGAGAATGCAAAAATTTCGATTGAGCAAACGAGCAAAAAAAAACTTAGTGGAGCGAGACGGGTGCCGATCGGAGACCGTACATCACGAAAACAAAAGAAGAGAAACACGCGCGTTGCCAAGAGTAGAGGGACGGACGGGAAGTAAGTTTCAATAACAATGGCACAACACTTATCAATCGCCCACAATTCGTAAAGGGAATGAGGTGGGGAGAGGCGGAGTGGGAGGCTGATGGGCCGGGTGAAGCGAATTGTGGGAAGAGGTAGGTTGGTTATTAGGGGGGGGGGGGGGCGGGGCGACCGACAACTGTCTTTCGCGCCATTAAGGATAGGTGGGTAGGCTGAGTAAGAGGAGGCTTGATTTGGGGAGAGGAGGAATGGTGGAGAGATACCCGTAGTCGGCACAAGCCTAAACTTAATGAACGATGCCAAGAACACCGCAATTATATGTTCGGTTTACGATCCGATGGATCGAGTAACAAACTTTTAAGTGCTCTCTAAATAGCAAATAAATAGGCATCGAAATTCCACAGAAAATAAATCTCCGCAGCTTCTTGGATTCGAACTCGTAAACTCGGGATGGGAAGCCATTACCAAAACCAACACACCAACCCGATATCCCTGTGAGAAAATATATAAGAGGGAGAGGAAGGGAAAGGATAGGAGGTCTAGGAGGGGAAGATATTCCTCAGCCTCCGCGCCAATGTGACCCAAGACTGACAATGCTCTCGTGGGAGTTCATACGACTCTTCCCGCAGAGAGTTCGGAAGAGCTGTTGTTGTTGCTGTTCCCCCAACAAGGGATTGCTCGTGGGAGAACAACAACTCGCACCCCTCCCTCCCGACACCTCTCCGCATCCACCAACACATCTCTCACCCCTCCTTCCCTCCCCGTCCTCGCACGTTCGAGGCAATAAAAAAGTGCCCCAGATAAGGAGCAAGAGCCCTTACTACTACTTCCCTCAAAAGTTTCCCACGAGAAAGGGAGGACGGACGCAGGGGGAAGAAAGAAAGGAAAGAACGGAGAGGAAGATGGTAGTAGTAGAGAGAGAAGAAACTTGGTGAGGAATGAGTGGGGGGAGGAGAAACGGGGAAGGCGGAAGGAGGCGGCGTAGGAGGAACGAATGGATGGTGGAAAACTCTCGCCTATAAATATAAATAATGATTCAGGTCGTCTGGGGTCTCGGGGGGTGGAAAGCAATCTCTCAGAGCGCTTTTCTCGACAGACAATATGCGACCTCCTCGCCCGCGAACGCCTTACCCGAGCCGTCCAACCTTCTCGCACCCCATACACACCCACCCATGTCCCACCAGCGAACCCATATCCTTACACCCTCTCACCTGAGAGGGGAGGGAAGAATTATTCCTCCACTCAAAAACCTTATGCAAAGCCTTAGTAAACAATCACATTCTTCACGGAGGGACCGAGAGGAGTAAGGTGGGGGAAGAGAAAGAGATCGAGAAGGGAGAAGGTCCATGGGTAAGGGGGATTTCTTTTCTTTTTTAAAAGTATGTCCCCGGGTGGAACTCCCGGAAACGTCGTATGCTTCGGCGAGTGTTGTTCCACTGGGGCACGGCAGATAACAATAGGTTCTTCACGACGCCTAATTTAAAATCGACAAAATTAGATTCAAAAGGCTTTGTAAAGTTAGGAAGATAAAGAGGTGGAACCTTGAAGCATTAAAAGGGTTGAAAAAAGGGAATACCAAGAGCTGGTAGAAAAGAACATAGGTGAAGCAAAGCGGATAGGAGCAATAGAGAGAAGATGGTAGATCATAAAAACAAGCATCGTAGGAGCGGCAGAGAAAACAATAGGATCGGTGGAAAAGAAGAGGGTTAAGAAGCAGTGGGTTACGGAATAAATCATTAAGAAAATGGAGGAGGGAAGGATTTGAAAAAACGTCAACACCAACGTAGGCAAGAGGATGTACAAGGAATTTAATAAGAAACTTCGGCGAGTGACCAATCGCGCAAAAGAAAATTGGTGGAAGGGACAATGCGAGGAAATGGAAAAGCTGCAGGAGGAGGGGGAAGTGGGCGCTTTGTACGCCTAGGTGAAAATGTTATCGGGGGGTAAGAGAGAACCAACGATACCAAAGGTTAAGGACAAAACAGGGAGTGTATTAATCGAACAGGAAGATATCCAGGAAAGGTGGAGAGAATACGTAGAGGAGCTATATGACAGCGAGAATAGACCCTTGAGCCTAGGTCTAGAGGATGAAGGAACAATAGTTAATGATAACATAGGTCCAGAGTTACTTGACATCCAAATAGAGGGGACATTAAGGGAGATGAAGGGTGGAAAAGCCGTGGGAACCGATAACCTACCTTCGGAGTTACTGAAGAATCTAGGTAGTAAGGGGAGAGAATTTGTTTTTCGAACTTATTCGCAGGATCTACGAGGAAGTATAGAACAATTCGCAGGATCTGCGAGGAGTATAGAACAATCAGTTTAATTTCGCACGCGGGAAAAGTTTTGCTTAGAATACTAAATAGACGGTTGGAGAGCAGAGCAAACTACTATTTAGGCGATGGCCAATTTGGGTTCAGGAAGGAAAGGGCAACTAGAGACGCGATTGCGATATTGAGGACTTATAGATAGAAACATAGAGTATAATCAGGATGTCTTCGCATGCTTTGTGGACTTCGAACAGGCGTTTGATAAGGTAAACTGGGAGAAACTAATGCAGATACTGGGGGAAATAGTAATAGATTGGCGTGATAGGAGACTCATCCGAAACATATATGGAGCAGAGGGCTTAGGTGAGGGTAGCTGAGGGTGAATCAGGGTGGGCAGTTATAGGTCGCGGGGTGTGGCAAGGGTGCCCGTTGTCGCCTTTGCTTTTTAACATCTATGCTAAGAAATGGTAAGAGAGGCATGGGATCAGCTAGATGTGGGAATGAAAGTAGGAGGCCAGCGGATAAAGTCGGTAAGATTCTCGGACGACCAGGCGTTGGTCAGTCGGTCATCGAAAGGATTGCAAACTTTAGTAGATGCATTGGAAAAACAGTGCGAGAAATACGGGATGAAAATCAATCATAAGAAAACAAAAGTAATGAGATTCTCTGGGGCAAACAAAGCGAGGCTGGTCATAAGAGTAGAAAGTCACAAACTTGAGCATGTAGAACAATTTAACTACTTAGGTAGTACGCTAGAAGAAACAGGACATAGTAGAAAAGACATTAGGAGGAGAATAGCGCTAGCGAAGGAAGCGTTGAGTAATAGAAGGGAGCTGATGACGGGAACTTTGAGTAAGGATGTAAAAAAAGAGGCTAGTGAAGAGCTTGATATGGAGTGTGGCGTTGTATTGAGCAGAAACGTGGACCATGAGAAAGGAAGACGAAAATAGTCTGAAGGCTTTCGAGATGTGGGCAAGGAGGAGGATGGAGAAGGTGCGTTGGACGGAAAGGATGACAAATGATGAAGTGCTTGACACGTTGGGCGAGGAGAGGAAACTTATAGATGAGATTAGGGGTAGGCAGGGTAGGTGGCTGGAAGCGGTAATGAGGGGCGATGGTTTGCTGAAGGCCGTGATAGAGGGAAGGATATTTGGCAAGCGGGGAAGGGGAAGAAATAGAATACGTTTTATGGACGGCATGAAGAAAGTTAGGACATATGCTGAGATGAAGAAAGAAATACAAAAGGTAGATAGGGCACGGAAAATCTAAGAGTCTGTTGGATATTCCCTGTCTTTCATCATAACCTACCTATAACCGGTAGATTACTCTAATGAATGAATGAATATTTTTGTGACGCGACAGAAAATATGCGCGAGGCTTCGTTTGTAAAAGGAAAGAAAAGTGGGCATCAAAAATGTGCACTGCGTTTCCAGGACATTAGCGTACGTTCAAGAAATGAAATTAAGAAGCCCTTACAAATATTGTTCGAATTCTGAAATAAATGAAATTGAAACCTTTGCGTTCCAAGTACAGGCACTTAACTTCTTGTCAGGCAATACGCCATTCCTACAAAAGTCAAGTGCCGACGTTTACGAATGAGGTTATTAATTTATGAGGAGCAATAATATGTCTTTTTCCTTATTGGCAAACACCTATGCCAAAGAAAAATACACATGATAACCAGAACCAAAATACCCATGAGAGTTACCTAAATTCAGGATTACCAAGGATGCGTAAAATACTTCATGCTCTGCGTAATTATTAAAGTTGAAGGATTTTTGGCTTCATATTCGATATTTTTACGCAACTTACCACTTGAAAAACATAATCCAGTTTGACTCGATTCCCACATTGCAACTTTGAAATCCCCTTATGTCATGTTGGGTAGTGCTTATTCATTATCATTTACATGTAAATCCAAACCACAGTGTTCTAAAAAGATACAGGGATTCATCATTTCGATATTTGACCTAAAAATGCCAACTGACGTCCCATAGGACGGTGGCAGCTCGAATCATACGCTTTACTTACTAATCGATTCTAAGGAGAAGAAATTTAAATGTTGAGCGTTTCCTACGCAACCAAAATGATATTTCACGAGGATGCTGTTAATTATGAAAAAGTTATGAAAATATCAGCTGATTGAACAGAGCCTACCATCAATTTTCACTACTATCATTGAAACGTCAGTAAAAGGAGCCAGAGGATTCCAAATTAAATTATGCAAATTTATTCGACCGTTAAAAAAAGTGACCTGAGTCCCGAGTAAATCGAGTAACATCACAAATTATTTTAAGGAGGTATATTTTAGCGATTACTTTCATTAAATGATGAATATTACCAAGTAATGATTAAATCTTCCAAATATGACTAAGTATATGAAGAATAAAACATATAAGGAGGGATTTTCTCGACAATACCACACGATTTCTGAACATAAGCACCTGCAATAATGCATTGGATTGCTCAAATATAAATATATTTACAACCTTTAAAAATTTAAAAATATATCTTCAAGTTTAACATTACTCGCGTTTCTCACGATTTTTATCGATTTTTGTTCAGCTTTACTTCCTCAAGTAAATAAGAATTATCACAGAACTCTTGACTTCGGTCTTCAGCAATATTTCCCACCAGTTAATATTAACTCACTATCAATGGCGAAGTCTGAGATTTGAAATTGTTGAAATAAAGCACATTGCTTTAAAACTATAACTTCGATTACCCAAACATGATAACTAGGATTCTATCAAAAGACTTAAGTCTACCTATAACATTGCTGACTTTTACCCGTTGATTCTTTTGTTAATATATGCATATTGAAAACGTAGAAGAGAAAATATTGAACGAGAAATGGTTAGAAAATATAATTAGAATCAATAATGATGAGAATGAGAGTGAAAGTATAAAGATTCATTGGCCCAAATTTGGACAAAGCAAAAACGACTTAAAAGAAATCACGAGCGGCAGTGAAGTAATTAATAACATCCAAACTCAAAATTGAATGTTAAATTCGCCGCTCTAGAAAGAAAGCATAATGACTGGCACGAGTCTCAGGAAAATTATCGCCGCGGTAAAGTCACACGGAAAGAAGAACGGAAAAAAGTCTCTGCCAGACCATGTCGAGAAATAAATTTCTACCCTGAGACATCTCAAGAGACGCAGAAATTATACCCTTTCTTTTCCCAGCGCGCTTATAGCTACTCACAAGGAACTCGTACCAATTTTGAACGGGAATCTCACGCACTTTCTCGAAGAAAAATGAAAACAAAATCACGAGAAAGTTTTGCGATGACTCACTGAAAGACTCAACTTTATATACAAATTTTATCAAGGAAAGTAAAGAGTGAAAAAAACATAGCTTTCAACTAGTGGTTCTAGGGAAAACTATAAAACACATCCATTTTCAATTATCTCTACACTAACCGTCAATTCTCGAGAAACTTAGATAAGAAAGAGTCATTCAGATAGCATATTCTCCGTTTTATGAACTCCGACAGAAACAACCAGCTTATAAGTCAGTTTTTAGCTAATGAGCACTTCCTCAGGGCTCAAGGATGGTTGTGGATGAATAGGTAACTTGCAAAGTAGGTAAAATTCACTCGGATAAGAGAGTAATTAAAGAACATAAACGGTGCTACTGCACGATCAGTAATTTGATAAGGTTACTGAAAAATTCAGCAAAATCACTGGCATGAAGATAACGTGACTTGGCGACCAGCTACCGCCGAACAAAAGGTTGACCATCACGCGAATGAGGCAGCAGCGATGTACAAGGCGGTGATCGTTGCGCAATAGCACTACAGTCATGAAATGATTTCGACGTAAACAGTGATTCTTAAAGTTAGACCAGAGAAAGACACAGCGCGTTACTTAGGGAAGTAGCATCTTTCCTTATTTTCACGAAGCAGACATAATTCTTTTGATGACATTTGAGAAATAATTATAGTCCCCCATTCCGATTTCCGTTAACATATCAATCCAAATATTGCGTCAGTCAATTGCGCTGCTTAATGATTAAGTTTTACCATTGGGAACTTAAGGCCAACCAGAATAAGTAGCTCACTTTTTCACCCGAAATAAAGAAGGATGGACCTGGGTATCTCCTGGTTAAGTTAACTCAACCATTCAGTCGTAGTATACTTGAAGTGACTAGTCGCATCGATAATTAACGGAAATACGAGGGGGCATTCGATTTTCGATAGGGCCCGTTTCGAAAGCCCGTTTTACACGGGGCACATAATTACACAACCTGATGTACACACGTACGAACGTGCATTTCAAATTGCATTGTTTAAAGCCTTGAATTGCAAGAACGCATGCGCGAATGCATGAACGCGAGATGGTAAAATAGCCCCTGCTCTAATAGAAAATTATTGCACGTCCGATTGAGAAAAACATGCAGTTTGAAGTTGTGCAATTTCGTGCCCCGTGTAAAACGGCCTTAAGAACGAAGAGCTACGAAAATGCAGTGAACGAAAATTTCCTCACGTCGAGTTAGAAAAAATAAACCAAAGTAGTAAAGAAGTAAAGAAAAAGAGAACAAGTAATTCCTGGCAGGCCATTATATATTCACTCTAGTTGAACTGAAAAATTAAAACGCAGTATAGGCAAAAATTAAAGCAAAGCGTCCTAGTAACAGGCCAATTTGGAGGATAAAAATATCTAAGAAGCAATTTGACCTACAAAAAGCTTAGAAATACCTACTAATACACAGAAAACCATAGTAATTCTGTGCGCAAGAGGTCTATAGGTAAATCTGAAGTCAATTCTAGCAGGAAATATTGGACAATAAGGAGAATTGTGGAATCTAGTTCTAAGCTATAAAAATAAAAGAGAGGCATAGTCTAAATGAAAAGGACTCTCTATCACAAGAAAAATCTACTTGCCATTGATAGGCTAACCCAGGAGTTAAGGTAAGTACATCGTCTAATCAAACATTTCAAGCCATTTAACAAAGGTTGTCATAAATGGAGATTAATAGCGGTAACAATAGAAGATTGGAAGCAAGGGAAAGGTGGATTTCCTGAGGAATGATGAATAAATAGCCACGAGGCAAGATGGAAAAGTTCAGAATATAGAGAAGAAAGAAAGAAAAATATATAAAATGCTTTGTTGAAAATGAGAGGATGTTAAAAGACATTCCGAACGACATAATATTATCCGGAAGACGTTGTAATATGAAAAGGCGGACAGGAGGATCTATAAGAAAGGCCAAGATGGGATGACACAAGAGAAGTTACGCATTAATAGAGAGGTTAATGGAAAAGGGTATCGGGAAGTAAACAATAAATCTTCGGAGAGAAAACTAGAGCAGATGAGCCTCCAATGTGCCCCCATAGCGAAGAATTACCCGATTGATTCCCTTGGTGCATTAAGTAGTAGATTGACCGCAGTATTCCATAAGATAAGAGACAAATCTATATTTAGTACACAGCGGAAGACGCTAATCACACGAGTAATGGGCTCCATTATTTCGTCGAGACAAACTTTCTCCAATGTCTTTTAATATCCGCTTCCCTTCAATCATATAAACTCTTTATGTGTCAAAACTCTTCGAGATTACGGCACTCATGGAAAATGGCAACGGGTACACTGACCCCGAGATCGCATGCCATTACGTGCAAACCAGCCTCCAGGGTCATTTCCCTCTCCCACATTTCTTATTCCTCAGGTAATAAAACGTCAAACGTTCTTCGACCCAATTGCACTTCATTAAAAATATGAACACATATAAAACAGCCAACTCGCTTCTACCTTTAAATATATTAAAAAATAGAAACATCTTCATCGATAAAACTGCTAAGCCAAGCCGAATGGCAGTAATGATTTCCGCCGCCGCTGACATCGACTCTGAATTTAAAGCACGAATAAGTAAGATGTAATAGGAGGAGGTGAGGACACACCTTCATCACCAAAAATTCAGTCAAAAGTCGTTAAGACATTCAATTAAAAGACACAAATCATTCTACAGGTGATTGATTATTGAGGATTCGAAATCAATCACAAAATATAGGCCTTCATCAACACACCTCATTTTAATTATCTGTTGACATGTATTAGCACGCACAAAGAAGCCGTTGATCAGACTCGTAAGCCTCCATTTTTCGTCGCAGCGTCATGAAAAAGCATCCACGCACTCTCTTGGCGATGGCATGGCAACAGAGAGAAATATGGGAAAAGAATGCACCTCCCTACACTGCCACGTCACGATCCCCTCGTAAGCGGTCGCAAAGTGAGACCTGAAAGACAAACCAAAACAAAAGCAAAAATGGTGATCCCACTCTCACCAGGAGGTCACGTAGCTAGAAATCTCTCGGGCTCACCCGACCCCTCAAAAGAGTGCCAGGCCCTCAATCTTTCCCTCGTTCGCGAACCACCCCTTTGCCCACCTCCCCACCCTGCCAACCTCCTCCCCCCATGGGACTACACTTCAGCTCATTAAGGGATCCCGCTCGCAGAAACTCATTTTTCCCGTGGACCCCGGACCCTCTCCTCATTAAGGCCACCTTAACTCTTGCCGAGGAGCAGTCCTCCTGCCCCCTCAGCTCCACCCCTACCCTCCTGCTCCTTCTTCTCATACCCCAGACGCAAGATATCAAGCCACCTCCTCCCCTACCTCGATTTCACTCTGCTACTTATTACAGTCGTTTCACTTCGCTTCTCCGCAGGCCCTCTCTCCCCAATCATTCTTCCACCCTTAACACGTGACCCCTAAAATCCTTGCCCAATTGCCCCCCCCCCCCCTCCCCTGCGACCGAATCCCCCAGCCCCCACCTACATACATACACCTCGCTGCCAACTCCTGTTTCATCCTCACACTACTCGCACCGCTCGTAGCAGCGAGCGTTCCCCCGCCGACGGCCCCGTTGCCACGGACGAAAGATATCGGGACGGGTGTGTCGCATTTCGATTTGTGCTTAACCCGTTTCGCACACATTCCGGAGCAAATGTAGACTCGGCATCCGAACTCCTCTGCCTGGGGTATCGAAAGTCCTTCACGGGCGCCCATTTTCTGATACGAGTTTACTCGCATAATTTCAATTCTCACATTGCCTTGAAGACTCACCCTTTTTCATTCCAGCTTCCGTCTCACGTAAGCAGGCCTCCATTTTATCTTCCTTCATTTCCCCAATCAGTTTTACAGTACACTCTTCAGTTCTTCCAATAACAACCTTACTTCCGACATCACTTCCCCCACTCAACCATTACCCCTCACCGTCCTTGCGTTACCATAACCTTAAGATTCTTGCCCTTGCCCAGCTACCCGCCTGCCAGCAACTGCTGAAGATCTTTCATGAATAGGGGTACACCAAGCATCGAAATGAAACGACATTTCGTGGAAGTTGATTTCCTAACTACTATTTCCTTATTACATCTACCTTCCTCAACTCCAACATGTAAAATTACAACGTTGATACGGGTGGTACCACGGACAGAATCCTTGCGAAAATTAACGCGCACGTTCAACAGAGCATGCTCCCGGTTATTTTAATTTCATTTATCCATCACAGCAATCAATAAGGAAAAGGTCAAAACACAGTGCCCTCCCGCATCAAATGAAAGTTGCAACTCGCTACTTTCAAATCATGTTACGTACAGAGCCCACATTTTGATATTATTAGACGTAAGTGAATTTTGATCACGCCGGGCGAATGGTATTATTCATGAGTCATAACAGACTCCCACAAAGAAGGGCATTAATGACGCATAATCAAATCATGAGCGACTCCGCAATTTTCACTATTGGTTGCATGAAAACCATCAATGAACCGAAGGCTTCGGCACATTGTGGACCAAAGTCCGAGGTATTACAGCAAGCACTTCAAATGCAAATTTTAATATATTGTCATTGTCAGAAGTTATTGAGAAAAACAGTAAAATTAAGAAAACAATGAAAATCCATATCAGAGAAACATGCTTATACCGCTGGACTAAAACAAGGTCCAAATAATTAGGCATTGAAGAAAAATGTGCTACAATAATAAAAAATGCTCACAAAAAAATTAGGTCCGTCAAAAGGGGGATATTGTAAATTCAAAAATAATTTCCACCTCATAAACATACAATGAGGGGACGGCAACGTGGTTTAATTAATTTACACCCCAGCAATGATGTACGAGTTAAATTAATGAAATACCAAAGGAAAACTTATTTTTTTTCCATCACAACACTTCCTGAATTCAGCGGATGTGAATAGATGACACAAAGTGTTTTTATTGGGTCGAGGAGCAGGAAAAAAATTTCCCTTTTAATAAAAGCGGAGCTGGGTCTGGGAATGGAAAACAACAAGGCCAAACAACTCGAGCTAGTTTCAACGCAAATGAACTCGAACGCAGCATATGAATTTCAATTCTCATACTTTTTTGGCGGACTGCCTCGCTTCCCTTGAGGGAGGAGAAAAAGAAACACGATGGTGGGAGGAGAAGGGCGTGAGAGGGAAAGAAAACGTGCCGTCCGATTTTTTCCATTTTAAAGAGCGCAAGCGGGTCTGAGTAAAAAAAGGTTTATTTTTTTCCTAACACAACCTTCGCATGATTCTCTTATTCCCTCTTAACCAAATGCTACTACGCTTCGTTCCCTTAGACCCTTACCTCCATTCTCTCCACTCCGATACCCTCATCCCCCGTTAGAAACAACCGCCGCACCACCAAACCTCCCACGGATCAAAAAATGAGACGAGTGACAGCGCGGGAGATAGAATTTAGAGATGAACAAAAGTAGACGAAGTGAATTGCTGTGGCGGGAGGAGATGGAACGATGGAACCGAGTATTAACACTCAAAATTATAGCTCGATTAAGGAATTATGCGGTGTAGGAAAGTGATAACATAACAAGGAGTAAAAATACAAAATATTAAATCTAAGAATGTGAGAACCAGTAAAATGCTTAGTGATCACTCCAAACTCAAACCTTTCCGAAGGGGTGCAGAAGGCGGGCAGAGGAATATGCGGCTGTCTTAACAAAAGGATTTTATTCCTAACACAACGTTTGCATTATTGCCTTCAACTGCTCTCAACCAAATTCTGCGGAATGAAGTATCAACGCTAAAAATTACGCTAAAAACACAGAGTAAAAAAATAAGAAAGAATTATACTTGAGAATGCCAGAGCCAGTAAAGTGCTCATGAGTCGCTCTAACCTCAAATCTCTCCCGAGGGGGCACACATTAGAGGAATATTTGGATATCTAAACAAAAGGGTTTTATTCCCACCACAACCTTCGATTTATTCCCTTGTACAGCTCTTAGTAAAATTCTAAGTTCGGTTCCCTTAGACCCTTGCCTCCCACACAACTATCCCCATTCCTCCGCCCCAGTTTCAAATCACCCAACCCCACGAGCAACTCTCCACCACTTAAAAAAGAAGAAGAGAAAAAAATGCGAGTAAAACAAAAAATACCTCCATCCTCCTTTTTTTTATTTAAGCCTCACCCTTGGCTTCTTTCGCGCTCATTTCCTCCGACCTGCCATTCCTCCCGCAAAAATCCTCCCCTCGGCTCCTTTCTCCGTCCTCCTTTCGCATAACTCCGGAGAGGTGAGCTAGCTATGGCGGAGGGGAGTGGGATGGGGCGAGTCGGAGAGGTGGGAGGAGACCCAGGAGGACAGTATGAGGAAGAATCCCACGACCCCCACCTTCACAGCCTCCACTTAACACCAGCTCCGTCCATTCCATACTTCACTCTTCTCTCCTACCACGCTCATCCTCTCATCACACCACCACCTACTCTCCCCCCCTTACGGCACCCCCGGATACCAAAACCCCCAAACCTCCTTCATTCCCCCCTCCCCCCCCAACTAGGGCACCCTGATTCCCTTCCCCCCATTCCGTCCACTCATCTCCACTTCTTATTTCCTCCATCCCCACTCCCGCGCCTTATCATCTCTACCTCCTTCCCTACTCCTGCCCGTGGACCCAATCCCCTCCACACCCCAATCCACTACCTCTCCTTACCCACCCTCTTTATCTCTTTTTACGTCCTTTCATTTCCCCTATTCCTCCTCATCCTCCTGCCACGCTTCCCACAGTATTCATCCTCTCCATTTCCCGAGAGAGGGGGGATCATCTACTATTATATGCCCTCTACTCATCTCGTTATCTATCCGCCAGCCACCTGCTCTCACTCCCCCTCTCCCCCCCCTCTCTCCGTTCGCCGTATGCACACACGCAGCGAATGCGGTCGACGACTCAAAATAAAACGGGGCAAGGTTTGGCGCGCCCTTTCCTTCATTGGAGGCCCACCGAGGATCGCTAAAAATATTTTGTGCTCCCAAACGTTAATTCTACGAGAGTGTAACTACATAATTTATAGCATGTCCTCTGATATGGTGTGGAGATGAGCGGTGTGACAATAAGGTACTAGAACAAACACCGAATTGCCAAAGAGGGCAGTCAGATTCACCATTGATATCACATTTGAATGGATATAAAAATGAGACCACATTAAATTGCTTCAAATCCATTATTTCACCAGTCTCATCAATCTTACGAAGCGCGTTAACGTATCCCTCGAAACTAATCTTAATATAAGAGCTAAAACTAAACCGCCCACTATAATTTCAAACTCAGTCATTCCTTCAAAGACAACATAAAATTATACAGGCAAAGAAAATAGTGAAACAATCTGAGGTAAAACTTCTTAGTGACTCCGAGACGGACTATTCCCAAACTATACGCTTCTGAAATACAAAATTTAACTTCTACCTTCTCAGTGAATTCATCTTACAACGTTGAATCTAGAAAAGTTAAATTATTGTACCAAAGGAGAGGAAGCCCTTACTCCATTTACCTCCGGGCAACATCACTCATGTAATGAGACCGACCATTCGGCTTCAATCGAACGAGGGCCCACTGTATCGGACGCAACGACCCGCCATTATTTTGCAGAAATCTTTTGCCCATGCGACCTCAGCCATCTTACTCCTTATCTAGGTACTTCAGGTGTTTCATTTCTTCCCCTACACTTTCTCTCACCTTCCTTACGCCCCACTCACCCCCAATTCTCTCCCGTAGGCCCCCCGCTTCCCCCACATCCCTCCCCAATCCTGCTCCCCAACACCATTTCGACCCATCTCCTTTTTCAACTACCTACCACACCCCTTTTTTTCCTCCTACACCACCCGCACTGCCACCCGGGTGGAGGGACGGAGGAACTTCCCCAGCGACCAACGCACCCTCGTGGACCCCTCCTCTCCCGGCATCTTTCACTTCTCTCTCTCTCTGCTTGCGCCCTTCTCATCTTTCTCCCGCGCCCTATTCCACCCACCAACACCATACCTCGGGGACTTCGACCGGGGAAAAGCAGGGGAAGGCGCCGCCAACCTGCTCTTCCGCTCCGCGACGCTCTCGCGAAATTTGGTTTTCCATCCTTGTCGGGAGGGATCCACAACGTCAAACCGGGGGGTGGGGGGGGGGTGATGGAGAAAACTGGGAGGAGGAACCATGGGATTTCCCCTCCCCCACCATACACCACCGCAACCCTCCCGCTACAGCCACCGCACTTTCCCTTTCCCTACCGACTCCTTATGCAGGAGAAAAAATACGAAAATATTAAGTCGCGAGGGCAACTCCTTCTTACTCCTTCCCCCTTCTCTTCTCTCGTACCCTCGCCCTACTCTCTTTCCTCCCTCCCTCTCTCCCGACCCAGAATGAAGGAAAGTAATTTTGAAGTTTGAGGGCGCGGGGATTTGAAAAACTTAAATGAAAACGCCGAGGCAACCAGAAGTTAACAGCGGCCGACGATTTGGTCTTTCTCTCCTCCTCCCTCTCTCCCGGGCGAGGTGTTACGCGCGCCACGCGCACTCCTCACGCACATGGATGCTTTTTCGCAATTTGGAGCGGACGGGGATCCCCCCCTTAAATTTTAAATGTATTAATTCACCGTGTCGTTTCACGACGTAGGTTATGAATTTTAAATTGGGTGGTGCTCTAAAAATGTGTGGTTGAATTATAATAAGAGGATTTTTATGAAAAGTCAATGTCACCCGAGGAAAAAAATAGTATTTCTGGTGGAACTGATTGCTCGTAAAATAATTGATGGCACTGTCACAGACACCAACCAAATCAACTTCGCTCTTCGCATCAATGCGCATAGAAAAAACGGGTAAAAGGACCATATATCATCCACCCTAATGGGCAAGTTCTTCAAGTTCAATCGTTAAAAATACTGCACGCAAAATACACTTGTAACCACTAAACCAGAGGTTTGCTTGGCGCGGTAGCCAAGTTGGAGGCGCCCCCGGTCTGGCTGCCTTAAGGTCGCAGTTTCTAATCCCACCAGGGATATGGATAATGAAAGAAAGTAATTTTCCAAAGATAAATGTTTAATGCGACCGGTTTTGATGTGTTACATCACTGTCAAGCCCTTCACTTGACCATACTTGTAGGGCTTGATCCTTGACTTGTAGGGCAAGATAAGATTTGACAAGGTTTGACGATGATGTAAAAAATAAAAACAGTTTGCATTAAACATTTATCGGTGGTAAATTGCAAAGAGTTCTTCTTTTGTTAAGTACAATTTCGACCACATCTGTCCATAGACAATATTATCAATTAGGGTATAGAGGTTGAGAATGACTTAGCAAAAATACTTGGACTAGATACTGTGATATAACCTTAGCAGTTGGATCACCTAAAACATAGGTCGTCCACAATAACTATCAGTACTAAAACTATGCATTGCCGAAAGAAAAATGTGCACGTCTTATACGAAATTTGTTTCAGACTTCCGGACTTATTGAGTGACAAGTGTCAATGTTCCAAACCCAGTCCACTTCAGGTACTTCAAAGTAATCCTGCGGCACTTAACAGCCATTTTCAAGAATTCAGAGACATTCTCTGTGACCTTTAATGCTTCGCGAGGCCCAGGGACGTTCATCGATTTTAACCCGCAAACTCAGCCATTTTGGAAAGAAATTTACTTTATCTATCTATACTGGTATCAAAATCGTGACTTTAAGCCTCAATGCGATATCGAGTAAATCTCATAGTTATTAACCGAAATCTAACTGACCTCTTTAATTGAAAGCTAATAAAACTACAGTTCAACAAATATTTTCTCCTTCAAATAAAGGTCTGACTTCTTATGTAAAATAGATTTAGCATAAATGATTCTATAAAATTATGAATGGAAAAAGCGAATGTAATTCTGTATTTAAATTAGGCCAGGCATGGCCACAATGTTCAAGGAAGATTAATTATCATCTAATGTATTCAACTCGTAAGCTGGTTTAATACTGGAGTACAGGGCTCACCGACGCCATACTAACAAAGAGTCCGACAAGGCGTATTATCTCGCCCTCCGGATGGCGGGTAAGCTCCTTTCACTATGCTGACTACAGTTTCCCGAACACCTTCGGTGCAAAGCAAATCATACAGCCGAGGCTTAGGCGAATATGTATAGAGGAGAACACCGTCCACTGAACATCCGCATCTGAACCTAGGACCACCATTCACAAGCTCAGTTTAAATCGAATAGCCTATCAGGCCTAATAACATTAATTTCAACAAACAACTTCGACGCTTGGTTACCACAATTAGCAGAAAGGTAAAACTTAATGGAACTATAAAAATTACAAAAATGATTAAACCTACAAGTAGTTCGAAAGGTTGATAAATTTAACTCTAATGTAAAACCGATATGGAAAATCTGATAGCCAAAATATTACAGGTAACAAGAGAACAGTTGATTGTAGACAATGCTCATCATGCTATTTATATTTTCAAGCTAGATTTATACAGTTTTACTCAAGTACATGCTATCTACTACTTTTTTACACGGATGATTCTTTTCCAGTAAAATGCTAATAAGCAACTTAGAAACTCTTTATTTGTTAATAGATTTTTTAAATAGACCCAATAAATGTATGAGTAAGCTAATTGAGATATTGAATTAATTTATTGACCCATAACATTATTATTACCTAACTGATTAATTGATTAAGGAAAAAATTAGATTCAATTCACGAAGATCCCCGTACCCGTCGGCCATTGACGTGATTGGTACAGAATAGGCATTGGATCGTGTCACATGATACTTTGGCATCACGATTTGTATGACATGGGCATAATAATAAACTTCATAGTGGCCAGTGCTATTTATCAAGAGAGAAGACAGAAAACAGAGGTTGTTTTTGTCGCTTATGGGTGGATAGAATGATCAGGATATTATTTCAACAGGAATAGAGAAAGGGTGTAGAGCATCGGCGTGAGCCTGCTCTTAACGAACGGCGCCCAGGGGCACAAAGTTTGACGAGCTATCCAACGAACGAATTAATACACTTCGAGCACCCACAACACGGTACCCTATCCGGAATCGGAATTGCACTTGGAAAATCTCCACAACCGCCGGGACTCAAACTCGGGGCCTCGTGATGAGAATCCAACTCTCTAGTAACTCAAATACTCTACACTTCACCGACCTGATAAAATTCGTGCCGGTGGATGTTCGAAAATGAAAAGGAGCAGAGAGTAGTCATCAGCAATATATACATCGGTACGGAACTTACCCTTCCTCCTATAGCCTCCAACTCAAAAAGCACCACTTCAGTCATATTTCATTCTCAGCTGAAAATGACCCTCGAACGATTCGAGGTAACATGCAACAGCATCGAAATTTCGCGGAGAGAACAAGCAGAGCTCGAGAAATTTCATCTAAGGATAAAAAACAGGCTGACAGCGCAGTAGCAACTCAGGAGGGGGCGAATTTGCGGATAACGCCAATTAGTTTCCGGGTAACCAAGAAAAAATTAGGAAAAGTTCAAGAAATATTTTGAATAGCCCCTTCAGATAGTTGTGTATGAGAGAATTAGTAACACGAATTTTTAGTTAGGTAGACTCAGTTGTTGGAATCGTTAGGTGAATGATATGATTATTATGGTTATAATGGATATTACGTGGCTGAAATATCACCGCTAGGAAGGGACAACTTTTTATCATTTGTTTTGTAACAAACGGATTTATAATGATAGTAGCAAATAATGTCAGAGAAGGGAGAGCTTATTAATGAAACTTAGTTGCACCTTTCCCCAAGGAAAGATATCCACATTCTACAAAAGTAGGCACTCTCAAGCGGCTTCCAAGCACGTATCAGAAACTAACGAAAAATAGAAAATTTATGATGACTACAGGACGCTCAAAACATTGCAAATCGTCAACATGCAACAAGTAGGTTGCTGAGCAAAGAAGAAGATGGAATTAGGACGGTATGCTTCCCGGGACCTCCCTTCCTCTAAAGCCGAAAGGTTCCTTCATAAGGTCAGTCCGAAAGGTGAAACATTCGTCAAGAATGAGAGCGAGGTGGCCTTGATAATCGCCTCTTCCTGTACTAAATCATAATGTCACCTCAACCATCAAGGAAAGTGACGTTAAACTCCTGGGTGCAGAACAAAATAAAAAGGGGCAGAAAATGGCCTTGGTTAACGGGGACGGTAAGAGAATGAATGGTCACTTAAGATCTTGGATACTACGAAGGGAGGACCTTGAATAACGGCTAACGTTGGATAATTGACCGCCTTAAACGTCTATAAAATGAGAATGAAGCGGAGAAAATTAAACTAGTGATGCGTAAACACAAACAATGACTTTTTGGCTGAGTTCACTTGAGGACACATAGGGTATGATCGACCTTGAGCTGTTACATCTGTAGTGGATTAAAACGAAAGGATAAAACAACGTGCGAAGCATCGTCCGAAGGTTTTCGAAGTTAAAGCTTTTGACGATTAGAGCTCATGTCACTATGGTAGCTTCCCACAGTAATATCCTTGAAGCTACCTAAAGCTCATATGCTTCAATTCATGTTTTGTGTATTCTCTATCAGTAAATGATCAATAAATATATCTACCTTAAATCAAACCAAATCGAAAGTTACAATACGTACCGAAGCAATAAACTATTTCATAACATATAACGGTCAGTGAAATTAAGAGCCACAAGTAATTAGAGGTTACGGTTGCCAGATAAATCTGATTTAGGCAGTGAACAAGTTTCTTGCGGTGTTTTAATATATTTACGTTCAACAAAGTTAGTTGACGCAGGGTGCGGCGATCTATTTAAAGTCACGGCGGGCAAAGGCATCAATTAGAAAATTCAATTTCGTAGGGACTACATTAAATACGTTTTTCCATATAATTATTCGAAAATTCCCACTGGTTAACAAGTTTTGCATTCTTGACAATGATACGGTGCAACGAAATAATACGAGATACATTAACAAACCAGTGAAAATTTCTGAATAATTGATTTTAATGCATTATTTCAACCTCCAGCCTGAATATACTAATACGTTCTCACCAATTCGGAATATCAACTATTCGCAAGGTACAATAAGTAGTTTGTTTAACTACTAGAGAACAGCCATTTATATTCCAAGACTCCGAATCGTAATGCTCCAATATTTGTACAACTAGCATCAAAAGGTAATGAATGACCACTTCAGGAAGCCCGGACACTTTGTAGGAAGATCCTACATTCACAAGACGTATACAAAATACTAAAGCGCTCTGATTTCTGCCTCTAGAAAGATAAAAATTCGATAATAGGCAAAACTTCGGGGCACTGTGATCACCCTCTCAACGGCATTATAAACACCAAAAATACTTCACAATGGTCACGACCATCTTCTGAGCAGGTATGAATGCCAGAGAAATCCACCGAAAGGCTTAAAAAATTATGGCGCGACTCCAAAATACACTCAGCTGCTAATACCATGTGCCCTGCGGATGATTACGTAAAAATAGGGAAATGAGGACGAGGAATCAAAAATAATCACAAAATAAAGCGTTCTAATCTCCCAAGCCAAAAAAATTATGATTCATTCATTCCTTCATTTTTTTATAAGTTCCAAGTCATTTTTCCATTTCTGCCGATCCTATATCAAATACTTATACTTAATATACACATTTCTATTAACACGGAGGATGGAGTTAATATATTTTCTACTTAAGCTCTCCATTTTTTCACGCATAGAGATCCAGTTCTCCATGTAACTGATGATGGTGCGTACACCTTACCCTGAGCTATGACAACAACAAAGGGTGCGCCCAGGGCTTAAACAAACACTATAAAACCCTCAGTATGGAGTGGAATGCCGCAGGGGAAAAAACTCGAACATCCTTGTATCAGGCGAACGTCACCGGGACTGCGGGAACATTTTCCTCGATATTCAATTACCTCCCAACGACAAAGATCGCTCCACGTACCGAGTAGAATGCTGATACACGTATTCCCTCGTGAAAGGACGGGCACTCGCCCCCGGAGTCACTGCAAGACCTACGCCGGCGACCGCAAGGCATGTCTGGAAATATGCACGGCCGCCAACCATGGGACAACAAAGGCCGGTGATTGGAGAGGGAGAGAGACGGGGTGGGGGGTGGGAAGGGTTTTACGTAATGGTAGTGACGACGGTTTATTCGGGCACTCGAAGGGGTAAGTTTGAAGGGAACGCAAATTGCGAGGGCAGGTCAAACGTGGGCCCAGGTCTCGGAGGGATTATACAAGAAGAGCGGGTTTTGTGGGAGGACGAGGAAGGGGGCAGGAGGACGCAGGAGATAAAGAGGTCGAGGAGAGAGGGATCAGAAGATTGGTAGGAAATAAGGTAAAAAAGAAACATTTGCCTATATATCCGCATGAGCACGAAGCCGTATTGAGGACGCTAAAAAACTGCGACCTTCGGAGTGGCATTGAGAGGAAAAGGGAACATGGTGATGCATTTAGTAGCTAGAGCAAAAATACCTGTTTCGTACGCTGAGGCCTGCATCCGAAAAAAATAAATCGGTTCTCAAACGTTTTTGAAAGAAGTACGATTAGCGAATTCACAAACAAAATATTACGTTAGTTAGATTTTCGTATAACTCTCCCCTTTCAGGTGGCAACGTCTTTTCACCAGATAGCAACCCTTGGAGATTGAGTTTCCCGTAGATGCGATCCAAGTTTCGCTTCTGACGGGGGCTCCTGAAAATCTGATTTGCGAGAATCATCACATATGAGAGCGAAAGAGTCATATAAAATTCCCCGTCACTAAAAAGTAAACCAGTTAAAATACTGACGACATTTATAAATCCGACACAACCTCTCCACCCAGAATCTATTTCAACAACTAGATACAAAACTAACAAGGTTATCAAACATAGGAATATCTTACTTCACCTAGCGACTATTTCAACGGCCGACTCCACTCCACAAATAACATATT
The DNA here is from genome assembly GCA_963573305.1 of Pyrrhosoma nymphula. NCBI lineage: Eukaryota > Metazoa > Arthropoda > Insecta > Odonata > Coenagrionidae > Pyrrhosoma > Pyrrhosoma nymphula. Next base: position 143,939,181 of record OY754327.1, on the reverse strand, counting down.
TAATTCTGGAGAGTAAGGTAACACATTTCCCACTCATGTATCATAATATCAATTCATGAATATTGCAACAAGGCTTTCATGTTAACGAATACGAAATACCCAAGGGAAAAAGAGAGAGAGATGGGAAGAGAAAAAGCGAGAAAGAGCAAAAGAGAGAGTAAATAAAAACACACGGGCCTTAGGAAATAACACCCGAGAATTTCAAAGTGAGACGAGGAGGGGGGGGTGAAGAGGGAGAGAGAGAGAGAGAGAGAAGACCGGAGATTATAGAGAGAGAGAGAGAGGGAGGACGATGACGACGAAAATTTGCGAGGCGAGAACGAAATTTCGAGACTCAAACCAGGGCAGTAAATAAAGAACGAGAGATGAGCTGGGACGGGAGTTGGTTCTGCGAGGGGATGTGTGGGCGGTCGTGTTGGTGGGGTTGGGAGGGGGGAAGTTTGGGTTTGAGGGGATGAAAGAAGAGCGAAGGAATTGGAGAAATAAAGCACAAACACATTAAAACGAAAGAGGAGGACACAAGTAGGGAAGGTCGAGGCAGGCAAAGAGAAGACGAGAGAGATAAAGAAGGAGAGTAGGAATGTACAGAGAGGGATGGTGGGAGGGAGAGAGGGTAAACACCGGCTGATGGGGAATTATTAGATGTCCTGTGGGAGTGAAGAGGAGTGTGGGAGAGTAAGAGAGAGTGGGCGGGGTGGGAGGCACGGGAGGATGAAGAGAGGGAGGGAGAAGGCAGCGAGAGAGATAGAGCGAAGAGGGTGGGGAGTTGGGGAGGAGGGCTGGGGAGGCACCAACGAGGTTGGGTGGGGGAGTGGGGGGGGGGAGCGGTGGTCGATAATGCGAAGACAGGGACGCGCACGCCAGAACTAAACAGAGAGAGAATTAAAGAGGGAGAGAATAAATGGGAACATACGGCACGATAGCACAGAAGTGCCATCATCATCGGTATTCTATCTGATGCACGATATGTCAACGGACCGTGCTGCCCATAATTTCCACGACCATGACGTATCACCTACAATGTTTCATTCCTTAAACTATTTTTACAATGTTGAATCCCTTTTGAATTTTTCGCATCTTTTGCTTACCTTCATCTCGTCTGAAACTCCTTTTCTCCTCCTCCCTCTACCACGTATTCATAGCATTCTCTCCTCTATCACTCTCTTCAAAATAACGCCACCTCTCACGAAAGTATCAGTCAGAGTAAGCATAGAGAAAAATATTTGAGGAGTCAAAATGTTTGAGTAGTTACACGCCGAAAATAGAGGCATTTACATCCTAGGGTAATCGTCGTGGTGCCGTGAGGATAGTTCTAAACTCCAGTAAGCAGATAATAAACGAATGTTTACGAAAAAATCGGCGCTTTTTATGCAAAGTTGTAGGCTGATATAACTTTATAGCCATTTTGAGATGATCATTTTTCGCAAAAAAATGCTTTTCTTCCGTACGTCAAGAGCGGCAAGCGACTTGCCGAAACTTTGAAAAGTTTAACGGTTTTAAAAATGTACTTGCAGAGCCATTTACCCCTGCAATTTAAGTCAAAAGTTGCTTGTTGGAAGTAACTTACACAGTAAACATGTCAGTGTAAACCCACCTTACAGCAGAGGAGAGATTATGGGGACATGGGGACGGAATAGAGAAAGATGACTTGAAAACAGAACGAACGCTTACAACGCATTTTTTGCAGAACAGAGAAAAATTAAAATGAATCCAAAACCAAACTTCCAGTAACTTCGCAGCAATTGCCTAATGTCCCCCACAAGGAGCTAACAGCAAGTTTGTAGACTAGCTACAACTAACGAATCAAAACAAAGGCGGTCAAGTGGTCAATGTTGCAAGTTGGCAGAAGAGTACTTCACAACAAGGATAAAAAAGAACGGAAGAATTTTTTAAAAGGAATTAGTCACACATGTTCTTTCTCTTATCACTTAAAAGCAAATAATAATCTAAAGAGGTAAATTTGTTGCATGCGAGAAAAGGCATACGAGTACTAGGGATGACATTTAGTTAAAGAGCGCAAAACATACGCGCTAAGAATACATGTAAAAGTAACGTTTATTTGTCTAAAACACAAAAAAAAACATTTTTCCCAGAAAAATATAATTTCACAGGAGGAAAATGTTTTAATATTGCTCATTACATAAAATAATGATGAAGGAGAAAGGAGACGGGCGGGGAGGAAGTAAGAGGAGGAAAGTGGTGAGTGTGTATTTTTTCCCACGGAAAGGAATGCAGGACGGAGTGGGAGAGAACATGAACTCATGCAAATTGATAAGAGGGGGGTAAGGCGGGAAGCGGGAGGGAGGAGGGGAGGAGGGAAGGAGACGGAAGCAGCCGAAGACGAGAGCTTCCTCGAACCGTGAAAAGATGACAAAATGCTTTATTTCCCTCCAAAAAACTCTTTCCCCGTGCCAACCGCGAGCGATGCGACGGAGCGATCAATGGGGAGGAAGTTGGATGGGGGGAGGGACGGGTGGGAATCTCATTCCGAAGGAATTTAAAAAAAGAGCGAAGGGCGACAGAGAGAGGGAGAGAGCGAAGTATGGAAGGGAAACAAGCCAATCTACCATATTTATCACCCGGAGGAATTGCATTTCAAAACGCTAACGCTGAGGGTGTATAAAGGTCATTTGTCGCACGAAACATTTTCTCAATTGAAGTATTTGATTTACTCGGAAAATAGCTTTCTATTTCAAATCAAGAAGATTTCAAGAATTAGAAAAAAATTGGAGCATATCAGATATGAAACTTATACTTATATTTAAGCGGGTGGTGAAGGTGAAGGTGAAGAAAAATTTTCCTACACAAGAATGGACTTAGTCCCCACACCCTAGCGCCAAATTAAAAACCCAAGTTGAGTTATTGATACTAAAATCCAGCACTGACGGATTTGCATGCCCTTTTCCTTGCAGAGAATGTCAACAAATCTTAGAGTGAAGAACCTATTAATCCATATAAAAATAAAACATTTTCATCGGCCTTTCCTTCAACCATTCCTATACTAAGAAATAAGAATTTCTAAGCATGGCATTATTATAAGTTGTTTATTAACAACTTCCAAAATACGGTATTCCAACACTGTATGCGGTAAATATAGAAAAGGTATTACCTCAAATACTAATTATAACATGCGAAATGTAAGTATTTATTTTCCAACCGAATTCTGACAAATACAGACACAATTAATTGGTTCATGCGATTGATTAATGATGGAGGATGAATAAGCAATTCGATGTAATATAATTGCACTACAGAGGAAAGGTAGAGGAATGATCTAAAAAAGAAAGACATACCTATATCGAGGAGAACGAAGGCAAGAACAGAGAAATGGTGATTTTGTTTCACGAAGAAGACAAGGACTAGCCGGGAAAAAATAACACACTGAAAAAACGATCCTAGGAACAACCCCATCACACGTGTCTTTGACTCTCTTCTAAAGACTGCGCGCTCAAATATTCTAGCACGACAAAAACAAGGCAAGAAACTAAGAGGATGAGATAAAAGCAAGACCGATTGAAGCTGCGACTGAGCGAGTAAGAAAATAATTATCTGGCTGAAATTGACGCTCTCGAAGGACGAACAGACGCCGTGTGAGACTCCGTACGGCGGAAATAGAACGCGGGGAGCCGAAAGCAAAATATAAACAAAAGGAAACGCATGAGAACTAGAAAGGGTGTGAGAAAGAGAGAGAGAGAGAAAGGAAGGATGAGAGGAAGCCATTGGAAGAGAAGCAGAAAGGAAGGGTGAGGAGCAGAGTGGGTGGGATTAGGCGCGTGGGGAGAAAGGAGATGGATAAGGATTTAAATAGGAGTAGGGTAAGCGAGGCGGCAGGGATCAAGGGAGTGCTTGGCAAGAGGGGGTTGGAGGCGTTACAGGGAGAGAGCTGATGGGAGGAAAAGTGGTGATGAGGCAAAGGGGAGTACTGGGCAGGGCTCAGACAGGGGCATCACGAGGGGGACATATAAGCGAGGGATTGCGGGAGGGAAAAATGCTCAGGGAAACAAGACCCTTTACTTTAGCCACCCCTAGCCGCTGCCCTAACAATTGCCATACTAGCCGGGGAATGGCTACAATGTTCCGGATTAGGATGGACGGGAAAAGTTGGTAACACCTGGAGTTGTTACATAAGGAGAAAATGCGATTTCACTTATCGCCTACAAGTAGAGCAATGACTTATATGGCAGTAAGAGTCTAATTATATTCAAGGGGCAACGACGGCTGACGGCATACCTCACCGTTAACACGGAAAAATCCACATAATGGTTACGCGACTACTACGACGGAGACAGGATACAAGCTCGGGACCATCGCAACGAATATTTACATTCGCCGGTGCAGTTATTTTTCATACTACTGGAAACGTAATAATATCCCCGGATACTTCACGCAACGGTTTTTGTTTAGTAACCAAATTTCTGCGTAAAAGCTTTCTCTCAAGGCTGCGATTATCGACTTTCTACGAGCGGGTGTGAGAAAGGAAATAATTTGAAAAGGTAGAAAACTGAGTTGGGCTAAACATTTCGGAAATGTTATTCAGACTTTTGTATTCTTCTTAATAAACACAAAGTCATTCGTAAAAATATATCAATGCGTACAGGCTAAGTTTAGACATAAAACATTGGTACAAATCACCAGCGCATTTTTTGTTGAGGGGGGGGGGGATAATTCCAAAATATTCATTTGTAGCTTCCACCCTACAGAGAGAGCATTAAATTTACACGGATACATTTCACAGCTGATCAACTTAGTTAAATCATCTCACTCTCCACCAACGAGATCTCTTCACAAATGCATTTGCTGAATTATTCACAGTATTAATTGCACGTGCATTAACAAACCGAGCAACTGATTCGTACGCGATAAAAAAGTAAAACTTTCCATGAATATTAAACGAAAAATGTAATTAAACACTAAATAGCACCAAATTTTCATTCGTTTGGATCAAAGCACATCTAAATGAGTGTCCAGCAATCCACATGCCAGTGCAATGGTTATAGGTACCTACTAATGGAGAGGGTTGATACTTGAAAAAATGCTAAATGACACTGGTTTTGGAGTAGAAAAAATTAAGGTGTAATTAAAACGCAAAGAAGAAATACAATATTCCATCAACCTCATAATAAACTATCTACAGCTGAATTAAATTCCGACAGAAATCATAACAGGAGTAATTGTCCAGAATATTAAAATCGATTTTCTACGTGCCCTTAATAATATATACTCCGGATTGCTTCCAAAGTGTCAGCCTCGAAAAATAATATTTAATGAAATTATCAACGAGCTAAATCCGTCAAATTTCGAGAAAACAGATAGCATTAATCAATGCTAAGTAACGGTAATAGCAATTACCATTAATAACGCCAAAACTTGAATAGGTTTACAGCACGCATGTGCTGATTGTAACACATTTGCCATTAGAATATGAAACGCATACATACTTTATGATTTGACACCCAATTAAGAAATAAATATGAGTCTTAACTACGTCTTAACACTTATTTTTCGCAACCACTAAATTTTCTCAAAAAAGAATAAATTAAATTATACGTATTTAGTGAGACTGATTTTAGAAATTTCAATTATGCAGTATAAGAGGTAGGATATAGTAATAGGAAAATCTCCAATGAGCGGTGGCACTTATAATTAGACACTTAGTCATTAAACATACAGATCAGTTTCAGAGCGGGTAATCGAATATACGATTACACGGGGAGGATTATCCAATACAACAAGGAAAAAAATCCCGAAGAGCAGAGCCGATATTTTCATAATCCAGCTCGGAATATTCACAAAAAATGTCCATGAAATTTCTCCTTCACAGCTTCAATTCCAACGGACATTCGGCGATAGGATCATGATAAGTAATAATTTCATGTAGACAGGTACTAGACCCTTGCCAATTTTCTATGCTGATTTCCCGTATAGAGGGCTATTAGAGGCTAGGGAGCGCAATGCGGGTGTATTAACTTGGTCGAACTGCCGCTAGGGGGTTGCGGCTGCAGCAACGAAAGCACCCGGCGTCAAGGCGACGTCAAGTGTGAACGCCATCCCGAGGAACGGCCAAACTGAGAAGTTTCTGGAGACGCGAATGTTTCACCGGGAACAACAAATCGTCGTCAGAGGATCGCGCTCTTAAGAGAAAAATTACACAATCAGATGAATGTTCATTCTCTACGGCAAAAACCCTTTGCACGACAGTTTATTTTCATATCATACTTCACTATTTTTGTTAATACATTATTATAATAAGCTAGGATAATTCCCTAAACGAATAAATTGAACGAAGTCATTGCCACCTCCGCCACAACCATCGAAATTCGAGAAATGTAAAACTTCACCGAGACATACTTTTTCTGCTTCGAAAATTAGTTAATAGTTAAGCAACGCATTCCATTGCATGCTCATTTCTAAACGCTAACACCTAATCACAAAGAGTGAAAATTATATATTAATGATGTAATTTCTCATCACTCCGTTCGCTTATGCATTGTTTATTTATTTGTAGCAGCAAGCACGAAGAATCTCCGGCCATGACCATGTGCAGTCCCATTCTGAAGCGTGGAGCTGAAAATCCTTGGCAAAAAAACATCCTCCGGAAGTCATTCAAAAATAGTGGCTATGCATGCACCATGCGCTAAAGTTTGGGGAGGGGTTTGGAGAGGGGGAGGGGGCCGAAACGGCGCATGACTATGAGGGGCCGACCAATCACCTTTCTCGGCACCGGCTACGCCTCCGCACGGCCATTCTTCCTCCTCGTGGCGGTGCTGCGCGCACCCCTCGCACGCGAGCGAGAGGCAGTCGGCTATGCGGGAGCGGCAGTGACGTCAGAGGTGCGGGAGAGAGAGTGGGGAGAAAGATGGCCACGCTGCGCAATTCCCACGCTATCGATCGCGAGGGCGCTAGAGTGTTGTGTGCTCGGGGAGGGGGGAGGTGCTAAGGGGAGTAGGGTTGAAAAATGGAGGGGAGAATTGACTACCCCGCGTACCCCGAAACTCCTTTTCCCTTATATATATACGCACACAACACGGACGCCACCTCACGCTGTGCGTAAGGGGGTGGTGGACGTTGGGAGGGTGAGATTTGGAGTGGCGAAGGGGGATTGGAGAGGGTGGGGAGAGGGGTGGGATTTGCGTGGGTGGCGAGAGAAAGAGAGAGAGAGACGAAAGGAATGGGAAACATCCCCGTAGCGAACTTTTTAGCGGATAAATCCGTCAGGTGCAGGCACAAAAGCCTGTACCCATTTCTTCGCCACTCCACACCCATCCCCTCCCTTTCCCCGGTGGGTTATTTAGAACGGCGATCGACAACACGGGTAGGTGAGATATTGTAAGATAAAATTATAATTATCCACCTCGGTGGCGGCGGGGTAACGTCCCCGCTAGCTAATCCTTGAGGTCGTGGGTTCGAGTGCCACCAGGGTGGTTTTACACTACCAAGGACAAAGGTGTAGTGAATTGTCGTAAGAATTGTAATTTACGATCAGGATTTATGTTCGTAAGTGGGTTGTACATGTGAACATAGAATAAATAATACAACAATTTGGGGAATGGAGGAAGGGTGGATAGGAACCGATAATAACCGGATAGTAACCGGCGCCTACATGAGTCCACAATTTTAAATCCCATAGAAAGAACCGAGTACTAAACTTGAGCTATCTACCTGATCTCCATATAGGGATCGGGATTTCCAAGGAAAATATACGCTACAATCGCGATTCTAGCCAGGAACCTTGGGATGGGAAGCCAGTACTGTATCAACCACAACAACCCGATGCTACAATAATAGGGACATACACGTAATTTTAGCAACAACTTGAGTATAATTACAACTCCAGCCACCATGCCAACCCGATCTCCTTCCTCTCTTTCCTACTTCAACTTCCCTCCCCCCCCCCCCCGCCAATCGCCTCGACCATCCCTCACTCTCTTCCCTTAACCCCGAGGTTACCCCTGATCAACTTTTCGCGAAACCTGCCATTTTGACGATTGGTAAAGGAAGGGGAACACAGGGAGAGTAGGGGGTGAAGGTCAAGGTGAACGCCACCGCTCGCTCTAGCGATGGAGGAAGCGTTGTGTAGCTACCCCCCTCCGATTCCCTCTCTACGACTATGATGCCCATTGATTTTCCACTCGTGCGACCACGGCCACGGACAATCTTGATTTTACACAGATATTCGAACACAAATCGAAATGAAACGTGGAGTCGTTGGATGGTGGTGGTGGGGGACATGGGGTTCACAGCAAGCACGCGATGTGCTCTTCTTTTCTTTTTAACGACCGTCCAAATGGCAGGCAGCGCCAGGGAATCTGATACCTACTCACGCCGCGAGTTAAAGCGCATCGAATTCGACGCGGAGAATGGGGCACGAAACACGCATCACCATCCAAATATCTACTCAATTTCCCACCACAACATTAGCGAAGCCAAGTGATGCACGAAGGATCATGGGGGAAAAAACGGTTCGCATGCGAACCCAACGGACGTCACATACAAATACTTTTTCGATTAGCCAAGCGCTCATAGCATCCCAAAACGTAAATATTGATGGGGAAGCGAGGAGAGACGGATGAGCCATGTAAACTGGTTGTAAATATGGAAAGCCTTTTACGAGCACAAATACCATCGCTTTAATACTTAAACGGTTCGCCGGATTCCTTTCGGAGAGAGATCGAAATATTAAAGAGCACTCACCGAATTAGATGCGGAAGACCTCGGCAGTCGAGAGTTCACATCTGGTGGAACAAATGGGCCAGACTCCGTCCAAGGTTCCTGTCCTCCGCCCCCGGCTCTCCAAGACCTGAAAACAAGGGCACGTGAAATTTCCAGGAGATCAATTGGGGACAGCGTAATGCTTAGCAGCGTAATGCTTAATGAATCATTAGCAGAACAAAGAAATCATGATTTTCCACCAGAACTAGCAAATCGTCGATCTTGGTTTTGAGCCTGGTAAAAAATTAAAGCAAATACAGATGTGTATTCGGTGCGCGGACCTGGTATGTTGAATTCGAAGTATCAGTCCTTAACGGCGTCACCACTATTACATGTAGTCACATTGTCTATGCAAACATGTAGATACTATTATGAAGCGAGTATCAAACTGGTGGCAGTGCTCTCATGACGATGCGTGTTCTTAAATTTTAGACATAACACAGCGGAAGAGCATTCAAGCAGTTAGAGAGCCAATGGTGCAATTACCCGAGGAAAATTTTTAAGAAAAACCATTAAGGAATGTGGCGTAACTTCGTGAAATTGACGTATTTTCATCTCGAATGAAATCACTGACGTTGAAGATGATGCCAGGTGTCGAAACCATGGTCAGCTGTCGATAAATGTAGTGTGAAAACCCCCCCGGGGGGAATACTACACCCAAGTTTTAAAAAAATATTAAAACATGAATACCTCTGAAAAGGCATAGAGTATACGTACGTTACCCACTTTGTTGGAGACATATTTTGCCTTGCCTTTCAGCTGGTGGGGAGAAAATCCACCGACTTCCATGGAATAAAATTTTTCTATAGTTTATACTTTCTTGGTCCTCTTGGAACATGCAAAATTACTTCTTAAATTTGTAAAAACAAATTTCCTTTTTTAAAGCATTTATCCTAAATGAGAACATGATTAACCAGTAGATATCGCCTGAAAACACCCTTAGGGACATATGGAAGTAACGTACATTCACTAAAACAATTTTTGCCATATGTTAATTAAAAAAAGGGATTGACATGCAATAAAAAAATAGTTAATTGAAAATTTTACATAACTAATAAAATTATTACTAGAGGAAGAACCAAACGACGCTTCTGCCTTGAGATCAACACGGAAAGACGCACCGTCAAATGCACAAAAGCGATTAAATATTTATTAATAAGACACGTTTTTTAATCAAAGATAAGGAAAATACGTACGAATTTCTGGACAGGTACTGGTGATTGATACGAGTGAAAGTGATTAAACTAAAAATACTACATTAAAACCATCTACAGACTATTTGACGGGTAAGTTAGTTAATAGTATACAAAGTAGGGCAAATCGCTTCACGTTTCATCAATATTTTAGCATTAGACTCAAGCAATGGGTGGAGCATTTTGCATGTTGTCTACGATAGCGCATTACTCCATTAAAATTTCACATAATTTACAAATATTATTTGAAACGTAATTTCACTCGAGATTTTCTTTGGTTATCATCATTCAACAATTGAAATTAGGAAAACTAAGATATTAGAGGAAAATGCGCATAAATCGTCAACATAATTTGGGAGCTAATGAGAAATAAACATTTTATGATTAAAAACATGCAACCATTAGGAAATATTAAGATAATTACTATTTTATTCTTAAATTTTAATCGAGAGAATGTATAAAATGTAAAATTGAATCTCGACAAATGTTTTTTCCTAGGAAACATTCGGCCTGCTCTTTAACATTACTATGAGTGCCAATTTGTTAACAACGTATGTTCATATTTTTCATTTATTTAGCACTAAAAATTTCAAACGTATTTAAATACACGTACTGACAATAATTTCCAATTTTCTAAATGCACTCAATGGAAGTTTAAATGTCTTCATCCATTTTCATCTCGACCTGTTTATTATGAATAATTTCCAGTAGAGAACACAAAAAGGAAGAAAACTGAAGATAAACACAATCTTTAAGGCGAGGAATCGAATTACTTTGAATGAACCTATTTGCTATCGATAAATTTCATCATCCATCAGCCTAACAATACTGAGCCTATGGTAAATTTTTGCATGATATAAAGGCATTGGTGCACTGCTAATCGGACAGTTTCAAATTAAACATTAGTCCCTATTTTCAGGAATTCCAGGATATTTATTTTAAGATATACCAAGTAGGCGGATGACTATAAGGCTTGATTCAGGCGTGATTTACAATATGCAAAATTAAAAAACCGAGTAAATTACTTCCAATCTTGTATAAGAAACAACGTCGAAGCGCTTTCGAAAAATATACAAAAAAGAAGAGTTAAATACACAGAAATTTTTACGAAACCTATTATATCACCAATGTACTACAAGGAATTTAAGCACAGAGGTAAAACAAGGAAAAAAATTCCGACCTTTAAATACAAATAGCAAATAAACATCAGTATCCACGCTCCGTTCACACCGTGGGGGAGTTCTTCAATACTGGCGGGATTCACATAAATGCAGACCGCTTCACCACCTAGCGGAGAGAAATGGAACTCCGTCGACTCAGGAGGGGTACTGGTAGAGAGCCCAATGAGAATCCGACGCTCGGAGGGTGGGCGATTTGTAAGCACATGATGGCAATCCTTAGTTTACATTCTTAATTTTAACGGGATATTGTCATCGTACGCTGTTTATTGAGTACATTTTAACTTCATATTTCAAATCATTCCTATTACGTTACATGACCGTGGCACACAATTTAAATAGGCACCAAGAGGCGACTGACAGCAACATTATTTATAACATACACTGGACCATCTTTAGCTGATTTTCAAATAAAAGAATGTTCCTAAACATTGATAAAATAATTATTCATTCATATAAAAGTCAATACTTGTAAATCACAAATTTAAACAAATTAAACAGAATCAATCATTTGAAATTCTTCCTGAAATATTGAGGGACTAATGTTGCGATACATGGCACAACAGTATGATTCTACCAAACGTTTTCTTCAAAATTCGTATGCGATACTTAGAACATAAATATTTGACGCCCTTTAGGGTTCCAGGATTTTCCGTGGACAGAATTGTCCTTCGGAACGCGACAAAGATAGCGACAAAGGTCAAGGTCTTGTGAGAGTAACGACACGGCTATCAAAGAAGGAAATTTTATGACTCTCACACGCCTCTGCAGGGGTTCAGGGGATTGGAATGATAAAGTATTCTAAATACAGATTGAATCGAGAAAAACAGTCATAAACTTAAGGTAGGCTTAATACATGGGATTTTATTTGAATAATCTCGAACATATTAGCCATCAACACAGCGAATTATTATCAAAAGTGGAAAGCATTTGTAATTCAATATGAATTGCCTGCGAGAATATACTAGCTCAAAAAATGTACAGAACTGGGAATCAAGCTTAAGAATTTTGAAAAATGAAGAGCCAAGATGAGAGACGACATTCAGAGTTCCAGTTTTTCGATTCTACCACATGCCTACTTTATTCTCTATCAATTGATAAAACAAAAATCACTTGGTTCTCCCAAAGTTATTTACTGAAGTACGACCCGGGTTACGTTGCATCGCAACATAATCAATTCAGCAATGAAATCCAGGTGTTAAGTAAATAAACACCTATTGAAAAGCATGCTGATTAAATTTTATCATCACGAAGTTTTTCCACAAAGTTACGCCATTTATTACTATCTATTTCCTAGGCTTCTTGTTGGAATTCTACGAATAATTATACCCACTACTTACATTTATTGAACATAAAGAATTGCACAGAAGCGAGGAAATAAATTCTTCATCATCCATGCATGGGTCATCAAGGGAAATATGAGGAAACTCATAAAAAAAATCAGTAACGCCGAGGAATGTCGCGGTGGCTTGGTTACAGGCTTTCGTGGGAACGGCAGGGCTGCAGTTTGACGACAATGGGGGAGGGTAGGGCTCCAGGTGAACGGAATACACGACGGTTGAGCAACGAATTGACCGTGAATGAGGCGGGATTGCCGAAGAATGTCGACTCCTCTTTTTGCGACTTGATCTGCTTCATGGCGCCACGGCTCAGACGACGCAAGGAAGCTACCATAAAAAAAGATCGTGCAGACTTGGGAGGCTGAGAAGATAGTGTGAGGTGTAGAGAAGAAGCATAAAGTCTGCTGGAATCACTCCGTGATCGCCGTGTATATTATTTTTCCACCCTCACACATGCGGAAATATGAAGAGTAGACTGCAAAGACGGTACTTCGATTCGGGAGGAGTGGAGGATCGGCAAGGGCGGGGGAAGTGAGGGGAAGGGGGAGGGAGAGGGAGTTTGGCAGTGGTGCCCTCTGATACGCTGCGAAAAATATTGAATTCTCGTGAGGAGGAGAGCGAGGAAAAAGTGAACTGGTGGGTGAGGTATCTTAATCCCGTGAGTCGCACAGGCCACTGCGCACCCACGGCCCCGCTGAGTTGGGGATTACTTCTTCATGCGCCGGAAAACGCTTCAATTGAAGCATGGTACTCATGAATTGAAGCTCCACGACAACGCAAGTTTTGAGGCCGGGAACCAGTGCACCGCACACTAGCTCACACACCGACTCGTTTTCAATCGTACTCCCTTCCCTCTTCCTATTCTGCTATATCACATCGGGCAACAATGGAGGAAATCAAGCCAGAAAGACAAAAATAAATATCCAATCGTGAACATTCAATATAACGCTTTCGAAATGTGATACTGCATGCGATGTAAACTGTTATTCATATGAACTAAATCACGTTTGCGCGAAACTTCCACAGAGGAATTTTCAAGTTCACTTGCGGGTGACGCCGTCAAAGTTAATACCGTGGCTGTCCTCGGTAACTTCGAAATAAATCACGTTTAGTCTGTATCGGCTCTACATTAACCTCTGTATTTATCCGTAAGATTTGGTGCTTTACCGGCGAATTAACTTCTCCGACGTCGTCTCAACTGCCCAGTATATGAAACCCGAGACGGACAGCATGAAACCTTTAACCCGGCGAGAAACCAGAGAAGAATTTACGATTGTATATATAAAAGTTTACAAAATCCATATTCTAAGCTTTATATATATTCCAAACGATTATACGAGCTTGATTGACTATATTGACAAAATCGAACGGCAAAGTAATCACGAGACTGATAACGTATGAACAGGAGATAAAGTCAATTGCCTGCCTTTAGTGATATATAACTCTGTCATTCGTGGCCACTTAAGATATTTCCCGTAGTAAGGTAATTTCATTCACATGCCCCTTCCCTAAAACTTGAACTCAGCCGCCATTAGCTTTCCCTGAATATGGAAGTAACCAAATGTTCAAACCTTAAAAAATCCTAGTAAAATTGAAATATTTTCTATCGTTATTCAAAGACATATCGTACGGTAAACTTCGCAGCACTTGGAAATGGAAAATGTTCATCCTGAAGCCCGTTTCACACCACTCAATTTTACTTGAACAAGAAACGTTGAACATGAAGTATTGAATGTCAAACCGCGTCAAAGATGATTCAAGACAGCAGTTCAAGAATGCTTGATCAATAATAATTGAAAGGGCTTTCACACGACCAAAGACTTCAAATACGAGTTTGAAGCGTTTGAGCAAGGCAGAAACGAAATAGCAACGTAATGCGACTTTTCCCAAATTTTCTGTCGTGTGTGGTCAAACATTTCTTTATTGTGTAATATAGATTTTTTTAAACCATTTTAATGCTTCAGGATAGGTTTAGCAGGGGCTGTTTTAGGCGTTGATATTCAACTTCAAAGACAAATAAATCGTCGTAGGGTGAGGACGAGAAAGTGGATTCGCAGGAGGCAAAATGAATGATTGATGAGATTGCTGCACAACGAGGTAAGGATGGAAGGCCCGGAATATTTTAAAAACTACCTAAAAATGAGCGAAACAAATTTAATTGAGTCATTACATCCGAGTATCTCAAAAAAGGTAGTGTGTTGGCACTGCATATCAGCCAAGCACAAACTCGCAGTGACGCTGAGATTTTTGGCGACCGGCGAATCCTTTACGAGCCTTCAATACACAATCAGTATTGATCGCAACACCATTTCTTTGCTCGTTCCTGAAGTGTACACAGCAATTTATGAAGCCCTTAAGGACGAATTCTTGACGGTGAATAAATGACTGTCTACCTTTAATATATATATACTAATCTAACTTATGCTGCCATTTGATATTTTTATCTTAAAAAATCTTTAGCATGTACATGCATACGAATAATACTTGTTCTTGACTGGGTAGATGTAACTCCACGATAAAATTTAATAGATGTAAAAAATTAATTTTCGAGCTGATACTCATAGCATCATTTTTTAAGGCTTTGGTCGATTTCAGCATAAATTTCTGTAAAATATGAAAGGCAAGTATGCTGTATAGATGCATAAAATGGAAAACGAAGGACCTGGAATTATCATACGCCTATAGTCGCCGAGATGGTTTGCCGACAAAAAAATGTCCGAAACTAGAGATCAAAATTTTTTTGTAGTTTTATTCACCAACTAGTGAAATTATTTTATATCCTGAGTTAAAGAAATAATGATGAACTTAAAAAAAATTCTAATAAAAATTTCCGTCACCGAGATTCGAACAGGAGATCTCATCGTTACCAAGCGAAGACGATACCCACTGGACTACGCTGAGATACGCAGATTCCGGAGAACAAATATGATCTATTCCGTACATGGCCTTTAGCAGGCTTTCGTGCTTAATCGACGCCTTGTTTTTTGTTACAAAATATTATCTACATTCCTTCTGAGGATCTTATTTGTACACAAACACGATTATTATTTAAAGATATCCAGTCAAATCTCATATGTTGCGACCAAACTAGTACAGAATTCGTAAATTATCATAAATTCTTCGACGGTGTCCCCTTCTCGCCTGGAAATTCTGTGAGCGAAATTTGTCCATTAAGTTCTTATTGTGCCAACAGTTGACGTTTCCTAAATATTAAACACAATATCTATTATTAATAAAAATGAAGAGATCATTGTTGTACGCCCAAATACTCGAATGAAAGTTCTTTCAAAATACGAGGAGAGAATTTGTCCTTGTTTTCCTTCCGTCACTAGAAATATTGTACCTTCAATGGAGACCATCATATACCTCGTATAGCTTACATACATCTTTCATAATTTAAAGCACAGTGGCACTTGCATGTTAAAAGGCGTATATGTTACATTGAACAATGATTTTATTATAACATGATAGCATAATATACGAGGTGCTTCCGCATGAAACTTTCTCCATGTCGGCCATCTTACGCCCAGTGGTCTGAAATGCAACCCCATTGGTGGATACGCTTCAAGACCATTCAAGATTCAAGAGTTTTTAGAACCGTTCAAGACGAGAGGAATTTGATGGCGACGAAGCCTTTCAAGAGCTTTCAAGAAAACATGTCCGCTGTCATGACGTCATTTCCATTCGAGAAACCTTGATCAATGATTCTTGAATGGAATTTGACGCAGAATTTGATCGTGTGAAACGGGCTTGACTCAGCACTATAACAGAGCCTCCTTATATTCCACAGAAGCATAAAAATAAAAATATTTTTATTTACTGTTGAGACATTTACACATGTAAAATAGTCATAACTTTCCTGCTTTATAAAAAAATGTAAAATAGTCATATTTTTCCTACTAAATAAAACATTCTCTAAAGAAACGTTATTGTGACGGTCACTTTTAACCAAAATGGAAATTAATGAACCAAAGCATTATAAAATGCCGTTTAGACATCATACAGAGGATTTTCCACAGCAGGTACTTATTCGAGTCAAATTATTGATTAAATAAAAGAAATTTGATTAAAATTGGAGCTATGCATTTTCAACACAAAACGTGACAACATTTATTCTAAATGAAATTTCTACTTGACGAAATATTTCTCATTTCCTAATGCACTTCGACTTATCTAAGTTTACCGTATTTATAATCATGAAATAATCCCCTTCTGTTTTCAAGAAAAGAGGTCGTCTACTTTTATGTTAGTTAGCAAGTTAGAACACCTTTCCTTGGACAGATCATCCCTTATTTTCCTCAAGCACATCAAGTGAAGGATAGGAGTGTAAGAACGATTCTATTCAAACACCACACAAACGGCGTAAACCATACAGAGCAGAACGAATCGTAAATAATAATAGTTTAAAGATTTCACTTGAGTAAGGCCTAATGATACATGACCACGGTATAACATATAGGTACATGGCTGAGACAATACCCCAAGGGAATCCTCAAAAGTTTTTAGCTCATAATTTAAAATGTGATTCCATAGAGTCTACCCCGAGAATACACGGCAGGTCAGAATAATTCCCGGAACGCCAGTCATATCCCTTTACTCACGGCCACACAATCCTTCTTCCCCTCCTTTCTTCCTCACCCTGCCCCTCAGCCCTGTCCGTCCAACCACCGCTTTTCCCAAACGTCCCGAAAGATGCCGACTCTTTCCATCCATTCCCACCGCCCGCTCCCCTCCCTCCCACAGCCTCTCGGCCCCTCACGTGTCACAATCGATATCAATCGTCGGGACGGACACTTCCGACTGATTCACGCGGAGTGAGAGAGGCAGCGCCATCAACGAGGGCTCGTGAGCGAGTAATGAGCGATGCGCCCCACGTAACATTCAATGGAAGATGACGCTCACTTCACGTGGGCCTCTCTCATAAACGGGCGACTCTCCATCGAAAGCACAAATTGTATCCGTATACCTGTATAAACCTACGAACTGATGGTAGGACGTAGAAGTGAAAAGATTTGGAAATGTTTGAAGGTCCGAGAGGGTTTTAGATGCTCCAACAGTTATAACTCACAATCCAGCCTAAAAACCTCAATCCTACAACAAACACAGCACCCGCGCCAGTGGCGGGATTCTAGCCTACTAATTTTGGATATCCACGTAACCGACCAGGCACAAGCAGCCGGCAGCATGGATATCTCATTTCTTGGAGAAATTAGGAACATCCAATAAGCTCTTAATTTCACCAGAAATTACAACCACAAACATTCTTGCCCTCGACAGTACAATAAACCACTACTTTTTACGGGCCAAAGCTGTACATACCTGACTAATCTTGCCGGCAATCAGTCATGGGTAATGAAATTAGTTAACAATACGGTAACAACACAGCTTCATTATGACTAAAGATTGCCGCCTCGCTACTCAGTCATGTAGGGACTTAAAGTAACGGTTTCTCAATTGATATTACAAAACATCACGCATAAATCATCATCATGTGTCTTTGTGTTTTATAGAGGTTGTCACCCCAAGGTGACTTTTGCTCATTTCTTTTTCTGAAGCATCTGCTTCGTGTCCAAATTTTTATCGTCGGTAAGTTATTTAAAAAATTCATTAAAATTAAAAATTATAATTTAAAAATTTAAATTTAAAACAATATCAGGAGTTTTATAGTGATTCCTGGTTACGTCTCCGTATAAAAGTAATTGTTTTAAAAGCGGATTGCCACTGCCATCTAGCTGTTCGTAATAATTTATTGCGAGAGCCTTTATCTTTTCCATAATTGGAGTAATACCTGTTATTTGGTACAATTTGTTGTTCCCCTCTCTTTTCCTGATCTTGAAGACTGATCTTATTATTCCTCTCACTTGAGTTTCCAATCTTTTTATTTGTGCTTTGTTTAGGATACCCGCCCAAGCAGGTGCCGTATATATAATTACAGGTTGAATTTAGTTCTGGTATAGTTGTTTTTTTAATGGTTGGGGGAGTTGCTTTCGACCTAGAATAGGGCTTAACTTGGCCCTCAAGCCCGAACTTTTACCTATCACCATGTCTAGGTGCCTACTCATGTTTACTTTCTTGTCTATTTTCACTCCAAGGTATTCAACCTCCTTGGCCCAATCTAATCCTTGCTGCCCAATTTTAATGGCGTTCACTGGTCTGACTTCTTTCCTAGACGGGCGAAAGACTATTGCTTTGATTTTGCTAATATTTATCTGGAGCCGCCAATTCATATACCATTTAACGACATCGTCAAAAGCTTTCTGGACGTACTCAGTGGCAAGGTCCACCCTTTTGCTGCGAGAAATAATTGCAGCGTCGTCAGCGTAAAGTGCCACTGATGTATGCCAGTCTTCTCTGTTAATCGGGAAGTCCGCCGTATAAATGTTGAAAAGTAGCGGCCCCAGAACTGATCCCTAAGGTACTCCTGCTTTGATTTTCTTTTTGTCAGTGGTATGGTTTTTCCATCTTACGCTAAAGGTTTTCCCACTCAGGTAAGATTGAGTCCATTCTCTAATCCAGAGGGGGAATTCCCATTCTTTCATCTTATAAAGCAGGCCCTCGTGCCACACTTTGTCAAAGGTCTTGGATATATCGATGAAAACTCCCACCGTGACCTCGCCTCTGTTAAACCCATTGGTTATCTCTCTTGTCCGACCGCTTTTCTCTTTGGGAGCTTTTTCATAATTTCCCTAAGTTCCCTCCTGCTAATTGTTGGGTGGTTCTCTTCGTACAATCCAAAACTATTCCCTTGGTGATCATAAATTATCTCGGGAGTGGTTAGGCTTTACGATGATGGGTTAAAGATTTTCTCTAAAACCGTGGCCATATACTCAGCTTTATCTTTTGGATCTATTATTTTTTCTTCTCCAGTATCAATTACTGGATCCGCTCTTGGTATTTGTCTTAAACTCCTTGCTACTTTCCACACGCCATCCCTGTTTTCTGCCAGGCTTCCCATTTTGTCATCCCAAGCTTTCCTTCTCAGGTTTTTGATCTCTTGTTTCGTTTTTTATTTAGATCCTTGAATTTCTTCTTTGTATATTGTGTGCCCATGGTAGTGTACTTCCTCCGCCAATAATTCCTCCTTTTTATTTTTTCATTTACTTCGGGAGTGAGTTTTAAGGACTCCTGTGGTCTCTTTTTTCTCTTGGGTACTGCCCCTTCCATGGCTTTGAGGATGGCATTACCTAAAGTCAATGCCATTCTGTCTATGTCAAGTTTAGATTTTGGACCAATAGGATCCAAGTTCTCTTCAATTATTTTTTCAAACTTCTCCAAATCGGCCAAGCCATAGCAGTACCTTTGTGTGGGAGCGAGCGCTGGTAAGGGCGGTGATACTATTGAAATTATAACCGGATAATGGTCACTTGTCAATTCGTTAAGCACGCGCGCCTTCATCGGTCTTCTTATTTTATGTGCAATAGCGAAATCTATAACACTCCTTACGAATGCTCTAGTTGGTTCAGTGGGAGTGTGATCACACATAAATAAATATCCTTGCTGTTTTCCAATTGTTTCAAAGCCTGGACGTAGATTATGTTTAATAGCGTCGCGTCAATGACTACAGATTAGAATAGATGCCTCACACCACGAGTAAAATTAAATATGATTAATTTTCACGACAAAAACTAAATCATGGGTCTAAAATGATGATAGTAAAAAAGAACAATCCGCTAAAGACAACATAACAACTGGATGTCGCTCGTACTCTAGCGAAACGTTTGAGGGGGAACCACATTGGACTAAGTATCCTACGCGGACGCAACCCGTTCGCCGAGTGAGAGTTGCTGCATACAATCTAGGGTGGCCAACAGTCGCGCAAGATATGGGTACAGCTCAGACGACGTCAGGCCACATGTTCCCAAATCTAGGAAGTATGCTCACATTTCTACTATTGGATTGGGCAATGAAGGGGGTGAATTGATATGGCTGCTTAAGTACTTGTTTCCCATTCCGATGGACCTGGGTTCGAATAACAGCGGAGCCGGAGATTTTTCAGGGAAACCCAGATCCCTACTTGGAAGCAATGTGTAGGTCCCTTTAATTATAGTTATCCGTCCGTCAGATTGGTAGGTTGTCACGTTTTAATGGTCTCCGACGTTTAAATAACAATAATTAATTTTTTAAAGGGAAAAATACTGAATAATGGCTACATTTTATGATTTTTGTGACTAACTACATATGCGTAAAACATGCAATATTTCCGGCAAGAGCTTTAAACGTTTCAAAATGGTAGGTAGTATTATCTATATAAAAGGTAAATAAAGTGACACCTGAGGCCTTCAAATAGTATTAAAAAAGTTCGATCAATGTAGAAATAATTTCAAAGATAGTCCAATAGTACAAATTATATACAACGAAAAAATGAAGACGTCCACATATTGAAATATAAAAGTCACTACTTTCCAAAGGAATGCAAGAAAATGTAGGCGATATGATCCGTTGATTTCCAATAAAAAGTGACAAAACATTTCTACCCCTATTCTCTAATTTCCAGATACAACCAATATTATTTTTTGGGTAAGTGGTGGTAGAAAAATAATAGGTTCGGTGAAAAATATAGATATAACTACAATGCGAAACTTTATTTCAAATAATCCAATTTTTCTAATTTTCAATACATTTTTTGGGTATTTTTACGGCGAAATTCTTCAGCCAAACGATATTACCTTTGAGGTTTTCATAATTCAATCAAAATATATAATTACAAAACGGAGAAATCCCTTACCCATTAAAGCCGTATTTGTATTATTTTGTGAGGGGATTGATTCATTCCTCGGAAATAAACATATTCATTAACTTTTCTTTTCTTTGGGCCTTTTCAAAGATTCTCGCATACATATACCAAAATATCAGATAACTTTACAAATACTTTCATTTATCTCGTTCATAAAACAAGTAAAACACCTTACTCCATGACGATAGACATTTTGTAAATGAAAGCAATTGTGGAGGACTAAGTAAACTATTTTGAAAATAAATGTTCTAATGAATGTCTATCTTATTTGTTTGGTTTTTTCCATAAGAACCTCAACTCAGCTTCATTAATTTAAAATGTTTTGCTGCATACAATAATTACCTCATAGCTCGAAGTTTTACTGTTAACCTTCCTTTACAGCTGCCTTTATAAATCTCCGACAATTAGTTCATTGATCCATTTTCCCCTAGAGTGTGTTTCTTTAATTTCCTCGCGATCACTAACAAACTGCGATCCCTCGCAAACTGTTGTACCTACAACCTTAGAAAAATTACCAAAATTATGAAACAATACAAGACCTCAAAATCATGCTGCAGTCTTATACATCAAAGAGTATTAAGAAACTTTGCCATATCAAAATATTAACCATGAGGTGTACGTTGTACATAAATAGCAAAAATTAAACAGTAAACTCACATAATTAATTATAACGGTTTCAGTAATATTATTTCGACATTTAACTACGAATTGTGCAGCCAAACAGGAAATATTAGAGACCAGGAAATACTTTACAGTAAGTAGTAAAATAATTAAATTACGCTTTACACAAAAATTCTAATATAAAATTCATGAAGCGACTTAGATCAATGAGGAAAAACACAATTTTCCAATTATGATAAGCATTACCAGAGACACTTCTGAAACCACAAGTAATCCATGAAGGATGTTACTCACTAGCAAAAGCGACAGAATAGCAGGTAAATCCTTCACAGGTCCCCACAATGGCGAAATCTTCTGGTATAGACTAAACAGTAACAAAATAAAAAGTCCCCATTCACTAAGATCAATTCTCAACGGAATTAGTTGAGGTCATTTAGATGTACTCCATATTAACATAAGATACCATTGCCATTGTTGCCACTCCTCTGACCTTACTCTTGATTTAATACTTAAATATCTCACCAACTGAACATTTTTCCTATAGTGTGAATCATTTGGTCACACGAGCACTATTCACCCACGGCTAATTACGCTGCTGCTGCTGCTCACATACCATCAAATTAATTTCCCCAGGCCACTTCAATCTTCACAAGTCTGCCATCTCACAACTATTTGAAATCTAAGACTTGGTATTTTCGCACACACAATGCTCATCATAAACCTTTCTTTCTAGCGACACGCACATTCAAAATGAACTACTACGTCAGATTTTTCCGCGACTATCTCTTACAGTACCCTTTAATAACCTCCCTTTCTTGCCGCATTCTCTTCAATTTTGGACTCCCGTCTCAGATATTTCTACAACCATTGCCACAACTTTATCGTGCTTTCCCCCAAAAAAAACCGCTGGGTTTCCCAATAACGCTCGGAACTATCTCGGCGCCGGAAAAATCTGCTATATTTTATTCAGCCGAAAAAAAACTCTCAGCCACTTAAGGAAGATAAAATAAGATTCAAATGAAAAGTGGTGGTTTATAAAGCAAATTTTGAACATTATTAGAGGATCAATATGAGAATCGACCTAGTTCTGAATAAAAAATAGCAGGCATAGCAATAAATACACATCAGAATACCAATACTGAAACGCTTTACCGCTGAGCACTGCAACCGTCTCTTCGTGAAATTTGAAATAGCATAGCGTCGTCGGATGTCATCATTCACTAGCGAATTCAGGTATTATTAAGCTCGTCCTTTTTGCGTCACAGTCGTCCGATTACTTCACAAAAAATGAATAATTACGCCTTGCGCACGAAGTATATTGTTCTTCTCCCCTAATTATAAAAACAATCACGTTTTCCACATCACTCCAAGAATGGGTAGCTGTCATTTATTTTTTTTCATTTCCCTTTCAGGGATTCTTCGTAGAGCTTCGGATTGCCTGCGAGAACAACTGTGCGACAATGAAGCTTGGGGGAGAGAGGGGGGGAGAGAGATATGGGGAGAGAGAGAGAGGGGGAATAAGAGAATACCGAGGCTGCCGCGAGCGAACTTAAATTACGCTCCGCTTCGCGTCACTCTCGCTCAGCATGATCCATCGATGGAGACACTTTTTGTAAAGCAGAGAATATCGTCAGTCATACGGCGACGTTTCCACTCGACATTTTACCTTTTTCAGCGACACAGAAATGAAACTCGCGTATTCAGGTTGCGTGTGTTATGTGATTCACGTACAATGGTTTCTTTCGCAGTATTTCTTGTTGACAGGCAACAAGGGTTTCACAAAGCCAAGGGAAATTGAGTAACAGTAACTCAGCAAAACAACTTATATAAAACGTCAATATAGAGCACTATTCAATAAAAATAAAAAAACCTGGGAATTTTTCGGATCAAGAGCATGGATGAAGTTATCCCAACAGTATCCTAAAAAAAGGAATCAGAACCAATTAAAATCTTGAAAATTCGCGAAATCAGCCATAATCACGGCTTTAGTAGAGAACCTCTGAAGTATCAGGAATGCAGTGGTGATTGAACATATGCACTTCTCATAAAAGTAAATTTCCTTTAAATAAAACCATAAACTAGACTGTAACTGCATTCAACTTTCAATATAAAACGGAGATTGATAGTCTACATGGAAACTTCCACCAAACAGAGAACGAGCTCGTATGATATTTTTTTAAATAAGGAAGCCCACTTATTCAATTGGTACCGAAAATTATAAAAACATTTTTCGCATAATTCCTCATAAAACGATTGCCTCGGTTTTATTGAAAAAATAAACTAAATGTTACTAACATTTCAGAAACATCTGTTTACGTTCAGGAAGAATAGGGTTGGAATTGACGCCCCACCAATTATGAGATTTGCATTAGAATGCAATGCAGAACAAATGGAAGCACCAAATAAATACTGCGGTGTATACCATGGATTTTGAGTAGACTTCAGTGTGGAGGAGAGGTCTGAGTTAATGAAAACATTTATGAAAAAGGGGCAGACAGAAGAGGAGAGTATCTTATAGCAAACCTGGTCTGGTCAAATAACAGCGAAGAGAGGAATCAAATACCTGGAATCGAAATGGGCTGCGGTATTCTGAGGGTGTGCCCGTCATCGCTCATTATTAATAAAGAGGTGAAGGAAATGGCAACAGAGATAAGGGTGAGGTTGAAGGGATTATAAAACAATACAAGGAGAGATTAGGCGAAGTCGGATGAGTCAATCGACGATAGGAATTCATAAGTAAACCGAGTTAGAGCAGATAATATGAAACACATCACGAGATTAGACGGGAAATATGGGATTAATGTATCATGGTAATAAAACTTACATGACAATTGTGGCACACATTTATATTTATGTACATTTATGTTTGTCATATTAGCCAGGGTGGCAGTAGATCTCTAAGATGTTTCATGGATAAAAACGAGATCAATGTGCGACAAGTCTCGACACTGGCTGCTGCTGTATAAAATTAACTTGAGAATAACTTGAGCATTACTAACAGTTTATCGCAAAGAATGTTTCACGACGTATTATGACTAAATGAAATAACACGTCGGATTTATGACCTGAAGGTAAAATGGTAAACTGTTCGCAATAAAAAGTAAAATCGTCCTAAATATTGTTGGCACGTTAGATGCGACACCGAGATCACGAGCCAAATATGGATTTTAGAATGCACCACTTATCACATCAAAATGCAAATGTACAGCATCAATTCCGAGGGAAAATATTTCTATCGAGCTACTATTACCAATATAGGGCAGTAATCACGACCCTTCAGGCAAAATATTGTACACCAATTCCTTTTCCACATGTTTAATTGAAATCGGGATACTTTGCATGGAGAGTTATGTTGATGCATGATTCATTTAAAAGGACAATATACTTTGGCAGAGATTTGAGAAGAATGGATATTCATGAAAATTTAAAATCCACGAAACTACAAGCCTTCTCACTCGCCTCTGAAACATAGGCTTGTACCCAGTTATTAATTTGCAGTAAATAAAGGCTGAAGGCTTGAGATTTAGCGTCTAGTTACTCAAATAAACATAATTTAAACGTTTCATACGTCATGAAACGTCAAACGTGTGAAATATTTCATACGCCATGAAGAAATAGCAGAACTTTTCCAAAATTGCACGCCCAAAAAACAGATGGCCAAGTTTCAACGAATCAGCGACAACAACAGACAGTAACGCTTTAACGTGTTTGCACACATAATTATCAACGAAACTTCTGGACTTGTACGCACTTGCAAAAAGCAAATGATTTTACAAAACATTTATGTGCTGGATTTAATAAAAGTAAAATCGGGATGGAAGAATTATTACAGTATTAGATACACGGTGACGAGGTTCCTAGAAAAAGAAGAAAGGCAGCACTTGGTCGAGATTTGGGAATAAAGTAAGTATTTAATGGTTGGTATATTCTATGCGCATATACCTTGAGTAGAAGTTTAATATTTTAAGTGACTTCTTATTAGAGCAGCCTATTTATGTTTTATGTTAACCGATAAGGGCTGAGCAATAGGCTACTGACTGCTGGCATCCAGATTGTTATTTTTACTGAATTTCGTTATCGTAAACTCCATTTATATAATATTCCACCGAAGAAAAGGAAAAAGTTAGGCAAAATGTCACATTTCCATAACTTCTCTATCCAATTACAAAGTAGAATGGCATTTGAGTTTTACTGATTTATTTCAAGCTTTCCAATGGCTCCAGGTTTTCCATATCATGAACATCATGCGACGACTTGGACTATTTTTTTTAAATTTTATGCATAATGTGATAATAAGTCGTTAGAGTTATATTTATAGTTTTATAGTTCCAGTGAGTAATAAGAACTATTAATAGACTCCACTATTCAATTTCAACCATAAAGAGGAGAATTTTTTAATAAATTAATATATATAATGCGCAAATTATATTACTACAAAAAAACAAAAAAGAACATAGATGGTACATACTACAATAAAAATTCGATGGATAACTAACCATTATTTTACGCAGAAAAATATTATACTAAGATTGCAACGAATTTACTGGGATTTACAAATATGTATATGTAACACACATTTTCTTAAGTTCTTTATTTTTTCAGCTATAATCATGGCACCGAACTTAAATATAAAAAGTTTTAGAATTTTCAATACGCACGTCATTCTTTCATTCAATCACTTACAATATGTATGCAATCATCATAATATACTACCCATTTTGCAGACCTAGGTCATTTTGCAGACCCATTTTGCAGACACTCAATGAAGATAAACAGGCTAAAGGATGATTGAATAAAAATGTGAGAAATGTTAATGTTGAACGGTTCCATAATTTGCACAATACTTGGCGGATATAGGTTAATTTACAACGTTAACTTGGTGGTTCCAGCACAGTGAACTTAATTAAATAATTAAAAACACAAACAAGCTATCAAAGAAACAATATCGTTTAAAACCCGTAAAGGTTAGTCCGAGATCATTGTGCGTAGGTAACATTTGGAGCGTGTGACTAAGGCCGTCTCATCTATAAATGAGAAGTCAGTAATAATTAGCAGAAGGTCTAGTACATGAGAAATGAAGACGAACCCCAGCTGAGTGACGTCAAACTTCGGCTGATGATGGCCCTCGGGGCAGAAGCGACGCCTGGCACTAAAGGCACGTGACCCACTTTCTAAATGGAACTGCGTGATAGACTCCGAGACCGAAAGGGAATAAACGACCTCGCGGCAATGTATAATCCACATCAATATATTGAACGCACTTTAGACACTAACTGCTAGAAGTCAAGGAAAGTGAATGATTAACCTCACCTAGAATTCAAGATTTTTTCCATCTTCCCAAGGATAAAATCTTTTTATTCTACCCCAAAAAAATAAATAAGGAATAACAACATTGAACTGATTCAGTTCAAAATACTAACAAATAGGCTAACAAATTGTAAGAGGGAAACACTAAAAATAAGAAGTCTTTAAATGCTAAGGAAAACTTCAAAATGCTGTCAAACAGCTAACGAAAGAGTACTAGAATATTTTCGAAGTTTCGAAAGATAAATTACTAATTAAATGAACGATCTTTTTGTGATTCGTAGTAGTAATGACTCAATAGTGACTTTTAACCCTCAAAATTGATCTAACAAAGACCTATCGCCTATTTTCCCTCCATACACCACAGTAAAATGTGGCGAAGAACCAGTGCCCCGAGAATTTATAAAATAATACTTTCAAACTAAAAACTTTGCTGTACGCAAATCGTAACAAAATACCCAAGGGTTTAAGCTTCCCCATGTGATGCTGTGCATGTGATGCTGATGATGTGCAAGAAAGCATCGATTTCCATGAGCATAGGAGTGGAATGAAATGCGGAGAAACAACATATATTTCATTACGCCGAATAGCTTCATTGAAACACGATCGCATGATCAGAATCTGCTCGGCAAATGAGGGAGAGAGAGGTTCATTCACGGAATGCCATTCACTCGATTATTGGATGCACTGTGCTCAACAATGCCCTCGGCGGACGTTTGGCACATGTTTGGGAAAATATATCTCGGAAAGCGGTGGGTTTCATGCATAGGCGGACGTCACGGGAAGAAATATTTCATCCACTTTACAGGGAAATCGGATGGCGAAGGGGACCAATAAATTCCAATTAGCAATTCCGACCGCATCGTTGAGGTGAAAAGGCATGACAAGAAACACGCACGGCTAAAGCAGACGAGACAATGAATACCGCTGGAATCCGAAAGCAAAGGGGCTTCCTAATCATTCATTAGCCAAAACTACCTGAAGGACAATTAGCTTTTGGGCATATACCACCAGGCGATCGCCTACTTGTAACGTTTTGTAATAAATTAAAATATGCAGTAAATAAATTAAATATGCACTGCAAAGGCATGACAGAAGTTATTTCAATCTTAAACAAGTACTTTTTCACAGACCGTATTTGGCGAAACATTCTCTCTTATCTCTCTTAGCAAGAAAATTAAGATTGAACACGACTTAGATACATTAAGAATAAAATTATAGTCTAAAGGGTAAAATAATTCGATAAACAAAAACGCGAGTGGGCTAGCGCAAAACATAGCAGTTAAAAAATGACTTTTTAAATTCCATAAAAGCAAATTTTTTTTTTCGGAAATAGACAACGAAAAAGGAACAAATGCGGTCCATCGCATGGGAAACGAAACAGTGAGTTTGCTCTGTAATTCTTACTACAAAGACGGGTTAATCAAATGCAATTTAATTCAAATAATCGTGCTCATCGTGAATCCGCCCGCTTATAGGATGAATACTTGATTATGTATATCCGTGATTTCCAGGGTCGGCAGCACTCGAAATGCCATTATAAAATTCTTGCGTCAAAAAAGTATACAAATTACAACGTCATTTTCATTCAGCGTTCTAGTTTGATTTGCCGATAAGGATAAGTTTACATACCACTAAAATGAGTCGATTGCCTGCCAAATAAGGTTAGTGAAACAACTGGTTGTCAAAGCGACTCCGTATGAATCGAACACCTGATATTTATAAAAAAAAAAAATTTTAAAGTCCAATTCTCATTTATTCCGGCATGGGCCAAAGAAAACTCCCTTAGTGAAAAAGTTTTAATCGTAAAAATGTATTCAAAAACTTTTTTTTTCAAATTATAAGACAATTAACTATTAATTAAAATATTCAACTGCTTTACAATTGTCTAATACCATCTATAATGTTGAAAACCAGTCATCTTAAGATTAGCGCTATTAGGAAGACTATAACAAAGAACTAGCTTACAGATAATAATTGTAATTATTGGAAACGACATTATTTTCGTTGGTGAAAGGCGGTGAATTACGAGCTAAGCGGAGGGAACAACTAAGCAAGATTTTCTTTTGCTTTTCTCCAGATATCTTTATGATTAGAATATTAAACTCCAGGCTCTTAATAACATCCTTATCCCCTAATTAGACTAAAAGCGAGGAACTAATTTAAAACTACTGCCAGTTAAGTTAGATCTTATCAGAAATGTTTTTCAAGGAATCAGGAAAGAAGGCAGGAAATGTCTGTCCAATACTGTAGGCAGAAACATTACTAAAAAGAGAATAATTGAACAACTGATGTCGGAAACTCCCTCAAAATTGGGACTGGATTAAGACTGTTGGAAAATAAACTAGCTAGGGGTAGTGCCTCTGCTTCGACCGGTCGAGGTACATACTTAAGATTTGATACGCGGTCTCTTAGTGCAGAGGGAATTGCTACAAAGCACTCAGCGCCTATATATGATCGTGTTTAACTCTTTGTGAAAATGCCCCTTACTCTTTGTCAATTTCAGTTCGTATAGTGGTGGGCTGTGGAGCAGCATATCTCATCCTGGGCTACGCGTATCCAAAAGGGGTGTGTGCTTGGTAGTTTAGAGATATACAAAAAATGTTAATTGTGGCGGAGGGATGGAAGACATCCACATATAACGCTGAAAAAAGCTGTTAGGGTTACAATAAAAGGAAATGGGCAGCCGAGAGATGCGCACGACAAAAATTATCGGGAAATGGTGCTGAGAAGGGACCCTTTTCCCCACCCTGCGTGAATGAATCGGGAATTTCAATTCCATCTCTAGAGCATCAACCTATTGAAGCATATACTGGCACCAGAGTTATCAACTGCGTCAGCTCAGGATGGTCGATATGATGTTAAATGATTAAGCTGTAAAACAGGTAAATACTTTTGGGGCAAACCCACGGCAGTGTGCAAACGAGGTTACTCAACCCAAACCAATTTTTGTTTCATATTGACTCCATCGACTAACTTATACGACTGTTTAACAGATTTCTAATAATCCCTCTGTATTCGAATAGGTGCAGGAGATGCCGTCAAATCTCTCCTTAAGAGTAGTATCAGCACCACATGGGATTTATCACAGTGCGGTACTGCTCGGCGCTGGGTCAGCCAAAGCGTGCGAATCAGGTCACTCCTCCGATGGTCTGATCACTTTACAAATGTGATATTTTGCCCATTCTATCCCAATAATAAGGTTGTTTTTGAGACCTCTTAAGAATACGTCATCATAAGCCTTTTTAAAGCCCTATAATTCACCCAAAAATATTTGCACCAAAGTTGTACATCACAAAAAGAGAGAAGCACGACAAAATACTGTACGAAAATACAAAAAAAAACAATAATTCCTCTAGCCTCTAAAAGTATTAGCCTCATATGCCGCTGTTACCCAAAAATTGTTAATGTTTGATACGACATTTTTTAATACGGAGCTGAATCGATTTTTAATGGATGTAAAACGTAAAGCCTTTTCCTATTTCACACAATAGATACCGAAGCTGACACTTCATTTTTTCACGAGATATATACGAATTTCCAAATACTATTTCGGTAGTTTTTTTCAGACTACACAGAGGTGCACAGTGATGTGCATCGAGCAGCGGACACGCTGTCAACGCTGGCTGCAACAATGAAATTATGAGACTACAGGAAATATATAAGGCATTACCTTCTTCGATGGAGACAGTTAGTTGTGAAGGTGGAAGAAACCACACAATAAACGTGCAGAGAGTATTGAACAAAGATGAACTTAAAATTAATAAAAATGCAATATTTTGAAAGAGTTAAATTTGTCTTAAATTAAACTTACAATCCGTTCTCAGATTTTTCTCTTTCAAAGCGTTTTATATAGTCACAAGATGTAACCTTCAGCTGGGGTATAATTACTGTGATGTAATATTTCAGCCCTATAAAATGCCTCAAATTCAGATTCAGGGAGGCGTTTTCCCTTTATCGTTTCATAATTTCCATTGTGAACATTCAAGTCGTACCATCTTTTACGCCTAAGTAATTACTCAATAGTAACAAATGAAGAGGATAGTAAATCTTTCGTGCCGTAAGGAACTGGTTCACAGACGATGATTAATGAGAAGCCATAATTATAGTTTTTGTTGATTAATGATGAAAATCAGAGTATGGCTATATTAAGGATATTTACAGCTAAGTCCTTAGGAAATAAAAGTTCATTACATGTTTTATGCAGTCAACGAACTTAGTATTTATTTACTGCAAGTACTCTTACTGCGCATTGGGTATCGGTAAAAAATTAATAAAGGAATATAGTACCTATAGTAATTCCAGCAAAGCGTTACTAAAATTATTACATGAATTTAAGGATATGTGGCATAAACTGAAGGCCTACTGACATTGACCTACTTAAGAGTTCAGCATTAACTATACGCAAGATTTTTTCGATGGAATTGCGACTAAACTAATGCCGGTGTTTCTTCTTCGAAGAACACGTGAGGCCTTGACTCCATTACCATTGAAAATGGTGCAATGAGCTTGCATGGGAAAAAATCTAAAAATGTTCAATTGAATAAAAAAAAGTTTTCTTTTTCAAATGAAATTAAATGTCAAAGGAAAAAAAAAATTTGCCCATTAATATTCCAGAAGCATTACACGGATTAGAACCTGAGACCTCTCCAGTAGCCCAGCTGTCGATTCACTGAGCTATCACGCAGGGGAAACATAACTAAACAAGCTAATAACGGGTGGCGTCCTAATATATCAACATTGACGCATAAAAACATACAAAATTAATATTCATCGGTACGGTTTAATGACGATTGGTTAGCATTAACCGTCAGATGATTTAGTATTTATGTGAACGTCATGATAACTAAGTACTCGGGTTTAGTAAAGTACCCCTTACTGTCAGTAAGTTGAAGTGAGGTTAGCGATGGGATAGCGAGCCAACATCCGCCACCAAACCAGGTTAATGTTAAAGCACATATTATAAAGCTGGGCTATAGTCTTGAAGAAAATAATTTTTTTTAATAGCACCAGACTACCCACACCTTATGATGCACTACTGAAAGGTTCACAGGTGAGAGGGTACATGGGGATGATTTGAGGCGAGGGGGACTCACCTTCGGGAGTTGGTGTGTCGCCTGAGGACCACGCCGGTTGCCGCCGGCGCTGGTTCCGCCGCCGAGGGCAAAATGTGCGGGGGAGCGGCGGGTGGCGAGGGGGTGGGCGTGGGCGGAGTCCACTCGACGCCGACCACGCCCCCGCGGTTATCGCAAGCAGCCTCCTCGACTGTGGTGGCCGCCGCCTCCTCCTCGCTCAGGCCCCCGGTGGATCCCAGCTCAAAGCCGGGGGCAAACCGCTCTGAAAAACACGGTGAAAAAAGAGAGGTTGAGTACAAGCACTGAAATCGATATGCTAAGCACACAATGCAAACATCATGACGTCGGCTTTTAAGGGAGCATTACGGGGGCTTTCAAAGGCTATAAAGCAGGCCAGAGATTGACCTAGCAGCTTTTTATTCACTCAGGTTGTCATAGGTCTCCAGGTGCTACGGCGGCCCTCATTATTTTGCAACATTTAAAAGCCAAGGATGAGAGACGGATTCATAAACAAGTCTATTTATAATGAGAAATAAAGACCAATGCTTAAATCGGAACTTTACGGTAAGTCAGAATGTAATTTCACAGCAGCATTCTACATAAGCAGAGACAGGAAAAAGTCATAAACGTCATAGTCATAGGTTTTTATCATGAAATAGCCGGTTTTTGCCAAAAAGTCATGAAATGCGACTATGCGGATTAAACGTCATAAATGGTAGTAATCACTTCAGGCTTAAGTATGTGGAACCTCTCCAGGTACATGTATCGAAGGGTCCAGTGAGGAAGAAAATTTTCTAACAGAAACGTAGGGAACAGAAAGAAAAGAGAGAAATGACATAGGGTAGTGAAAGGAATGAGCATTTTGTAAATGTAAGAAAGAAAGGCGTGGGGTACTTAGTTTTGGAGTAATGGAAGATTTAAAATGACGAAAATGGAGATATTTTCGAGACATTTTGACGCCATATTGCGATGTTTTTAGAAATGCCAGTAGAGGGATACGGACTAATTTCACATCTAATATATGGACATACCCTACTCCCCCAACAAGGTTGCGGGCGTATGGAGTGAAGCAGTGGTGCTAGGTGCGTTTCTGGGTGTTGAGGAAAACCAAAGTGCAGTTTTGAGAAAACGTGAAGACGGAAATTGACATTTTTCAGAGGGTGAAAAACGAGGAAAAGTGAGGAAATGGGCATAAGGAGGTTAATGGAAATGGCCATATATTAAAAATTTTTCTGAGTGGGTTGGTGATTGGAGGGTGGTGTAGTTGCAGATGTAGTGTGGTCAAAGTTGTAGCGTAAATTTTTAAAGAAAAAAATCCCACGAGTGGGTTGGTGATTGGAGGGTTGTTGTAGTTGTCGTGTGGTTAAAGTTGTAGCGTATTAAAAAAATCCCCCGAGTGGGTTAGTAATAGGAGGGGGTGTGGTTGTAGTGTGGTCAAAGTTGTAGAGTATTTGTTTTAAGAAAAAAATCCCTCGAATGAGTTTGTCATTCGAGGGGGGTGTGGTTGTAGTATGGTCAAAGTTGTAGCGTATTTTTTAGGGAAAAAATAAATCCCCCGAGTGGGTTGGTAATTTGAGGGTGGTGTAGTTGCAGTGTGGTGAAAGTTGTAGCATATTTTTTTAAAGAAAAAAATCCCCCGAGTGGGTTGGTGATTGGAGGAGGGGGGGTAGTTGTAGTGTGGTGAAATATGTAGCGTATTTTTTTAAAGAAAAAATCCCCCGAGTGGGTTGGTGATTGGAGAGGGGTGTAGTTGTAGTGTGGTGAAATTTGTACCGTATTTCTTTTAAAGAAAAAAACCACACGGGTGGTTTGGTGATTGGAGAGGGGTGTAGTTGTAGTGTGGTGGAAGTTGTAGCTTATTTTTTTAAGAAAAAAATCCCCCGAGTGGGTTGGTGAATCGAGGGGGGTGTGGTTGTAGTATGGTCAAAGTTGTAGCTGAAATGGTAGGGGAAGAGGTTGTGTAAAACGCGTCGTAAAGCGGGGATAGTTTAAGTTGAAGGTGGGAAAGGTCATGGGTGTTTTTTTAAGCGAAGAGGAGTAACTGCTAGAGGCCCTCTATTAGGTAATAGAGGGCTTCAAGTAATTGCTCTACCGCTCCGCCATCTCGGGGAAATAGGAGGAAAAGGTCAGATTTTCGAACATGGCGTTGAGAAAGAAATGCACTTCACAGGCAGGTTTAAGTGAATGGTATTGGAAATGAAAAGGGTTAATGAAGAAAATTAAAGGTTAGTATAAATGCACACATGTAGCATAGCAAAATATGTTAAGTAGGTGGTTGAAGGTGAGCGGAAAGCAGGTGAATTGGAGGAATTCGCAGACTGGACGCTTCGATACAAATATCCCTCTCCATATCATAAAATAAAAATTTCACTTTGCAATGGTTCACTAAATTGATTTATTTTTTTATGCGATATGGGTTTCATAACGTAGTGACATCTTCAGGTACATAGATCATTTTTACATCCGTATATATACAGAACTCCTGGTGCTTAGGGGTAAGAGGGGAAGCGAGGGGGGTACTTTCTTTTGAACCACTTACCCTATACCCTGAGGAAAAAACCGAATTAAAACGAGGTAAATCCAGTTACATTTGAACTCAGATCAACACGTAGGTACGAGTTGTCACCTCGTTTTACATCGTTTTTACTCTCAAGCCCCGCAAACACATACAACACGCATGACAAGCAGTCCCAGTGAAAAATCGAAATACCTAGTTTCAACTCGTTCGATGTGGAATTCGTTTCAAGTGGTTTTAACTTGTAGACGACGTAACTTGTCTAAACTCGGTTCACCTCGTTCGAGGTGGATCTCGCATCAACTGGTTTTACCTCGTATCCCACGCTTCTCGTTTTTACTTGATTCACCCCGTCCGCTATGGATCTCGTATCAATTGGTTTTACCTCGTATTCCATGCTTCTCGTTTTTACTTGATTCACCTCGTCCGATGTGGATCGCGTATGAACTTGGCTTTACCTAGTATCCCAAGCCTCTCGTATGAACTCTATTCACCTGGTCCGATGTGGATCTAGTATCAACTGGTTTTACCTCGTATCCCGCACTTCTCGTATAACTATACGGATCATAATATTGGTTTTAATTTTACAGTAAAATAAATGTCATACTTTTAGCTAAATCATCACGAAATTACCGAATTAAAAAAAATAGACGTCATGAAACAGGAAAATAAAAGTCATGAAAGTCATAGAATAAAGGTCATGAAATGGACCCATCTCTGTACATAAGATACCAAAAATCACTCTGTCAATATACCATAGTAAAGTCACATAATAATAATTTCTTTTAAGGTAGCAGCTTTCGCCAATTACCACCCCGCCACCACCGACTGCAATCGATTATACATCAAACAGAGATACTGCATGCAATGCAATTACATTAAATTGAGAAACTACACTATGGACATGGAACATTTCCTCTCGGATAAACTTGCTTGCTTTCACAAAAAAGTCAAACAGTTTTTTTGGGTTAGTTTAGTTACCTTTATCACAGTTTCAGCAAGAATCAATTTATTTCAGTCGGTAATTAAGGTAAAATCCCTTTCTAAATTTCCGGTAATTACGCTTGAAAAGGATGAGAAATACGAGTGAGTAAATTAATGGCGCCGCTGATACGTTGATTTCTAAGCAAATGAGAGCCCTCGAGACGTCATCCAGAACCGATTACAATTGTGTGTGGAATGGCGTTGGAAATGCTGGTAAGTTGACAAAAGTTTACAATTCACTGCTTTAAGTAATCCAGTTTTCCCTCTTCAGACCCAGAGGACGAATAGAAAAAACGGGCTACATTTTTTAGGCGTAAAGAGAACACATTCCTTTCACCAACTATCAGCATTAAACCCCACTACTGAATATTTGCTCCCTTTTTAAATACTACAACGTAATTCTGCGATCATTTCACTTTTTTTCGAATAATGTTGTAGCATTCAAAAGAAGATATATACAAATTTTATTTAATTGACTGATCAGAAAGATATCTCTAAATCCACAGGATCCAAAACTTCTCTGCCTTACATAGCTTGGGAGGTTTTCCAAATGTCATCCCGTGATGGCACATTCGCTGTCATCTTCAACTTTTGAGAATTGCACTGATTTAAAAGACATACCTCCCTACGCCTGCTTATAATATGGTTAGACGCCGGAAGCAGAAACGGACGTTCAGAACCAGAACTCCAAGAGGAGCAGGAACATCAAAAAGAAAACAAACCGAAAACGGACTGGGACAAGGAATGGGACTGGGAAGGAATTCCACAAGGTCAGGCTAAAAATAGGCTCACACAAGCGTCACTAGACCACGTACAATAGCTATTTTGCTTCCCGACTGCCGCACCACTGTAAAGCAGGGATAGATGCACCAGTGCACGTAACTTCAGTCCTTGACACCAGCGGTGAACAAAACGCCGCAATGCCACACTTCCTTCCCCTACTCCATTCCTCCTCAAGGAAGCGACCGCCACGATATAAAATCACTCATTTCGAGAGGAAATGAGAAAAAAAATACAAAAAGGGGAAAAAGAAATCCTCTTATCTCTCACGAGGCATACGACATTCTTCTTCACAGAAAATAAAGATTCTGAAACGCGTCGCACTTTCCACAACAGAATGTTAAGTGGATTGTTACACGTCATTTTTCACTCAATCACCCTGAAAGACAAGAACTTGATACGAAAGCGTACCTAAAGGAAAGCATACATGCCGACCATGGGGCCCAATCACTTCGCCCCTGGCAGCAGTAGGAGTAATGGGTCGATATCGGAAAAACTTAAAAAGCCATCTTTCACCTTGAAAGCAAAGTTTTTCTCCGTGGCCACGGAAACGGGATACTGTGACACAATACGTGGAGACAGGTTTCCACATAGCGTCTCCGCAAGTATTTCCTGTATACTTTTTCATTATCATTCTCCTAGAAGGCACGAATATCGAAGGAATGCGGAAGACGATGGTTTTTATGTAGGCACGCAGAGTTTAAAGGAGGTACCTTACCAAATAATATACATAATTATATATATATTTACCTCTCGCTGAAGAAGGTGGCGGCGATCCACCGAAAAATTTACAAAACCCGTGTGAGTGTCTTTTTATGTGTTTTTTCCTTTTAGTCGCCCTTGTGACGAAGTCGCCGACGATGACGGCCTGACCGTCGAAACGTCCGTAAATTATTTTGTGAGTGTCCTTTTAATTTCCGTGTGCCTGTGTTTTAAAACCATATTTATATTTGTGTTTTTAATCGCCGAGTGCGTTTTCTGAGGAGATACTATATATATATATATATATATATATAATCTTTGGAAGTTTTCGCCAATTGGCCACAAATATATAAATTCAAACTTACAGGAGGTAGGAGAAAGAGGAAAAGATAAAGAATTCGTTCTTACGGGAACGTTTCGAACCAGTTGGTCCTTCGTCAGCTCTAGAAGTAATATGTGTAACTTATATATATGTAACTCTATGTAACTTATATATATATATATATATATATATATATATATATATATATATATATATATATATATAAGTTACTGGGTGTAACTGGGAGCACACCTGACCGGCAATTGGGAGATCCGGGTTCGAATCCCGGCTAAGGTGAAATTTTTTCTGTCTGGATTTGACTCATTTTCATCTTCCCCACCAAACCCTGTGTTCGTCCTTTTATGTGTACCTATCCATTTCCATTTCCCTATGAATGTATGAATTTATATATATATATATATATATATATATATATATATAAGTTACATACTACTCAGCGCACACATAATGCAAACATTAAAACAACGGTTTATTATGCTGATAAGCATTCTCACTTCCCTCTCTGTTCCAATATTTTTCGCACACTTTGAGATTTATAATTTATGAACTCTTTATGCCATTCCTCTCCTAACCCTTCGCAAGGGCCTGTGCTACTTAAGCCATCCAACTGAAAAAGAAAATCAAAAAACTTCCACCACTTCGCCAGGAGGAAAGTCAAAGACATGGGGAGCCTGACGACCTGCCATCGGCATTCTCTCTTCAAATGTTATGATATTGTGGCGATGAGAAATGTGAATTTTCACAAAAAAGATCACCAAATAAACATACAAGGTTTTCATACTTTATTCAAAAAAATGAAAATGTTAATAATAAAATAATTTCAAGTCTCAGAACAACGCTTAGTCACATCGTGTAAGGGCCTCGCTTCTTTGATGTCCCTGCACACACGTAACTACGTAAAGCAGCAGTTAAAGCACAAAAAGCCAAACGTAATAATGTCGCAAAACATTCATAAACACAACTAGTCCAATCAATATGGATAAACCCTATGTTAATTTTACTCTAATTCTATAGTGGGTGAAATGTGCTCAGGGGTGTGGAGGTGGGCTTGAAACGACGCCCCCATGTGCGTTCGACTGGAGATTATGAGGGGTTGCTAAGTAGTGATTGTTTATAGGGCGCCGAAATGACATTTTTGTTATTATTTCAATAACTGATGAACTTACGAAAACATGTTTCATACAAAAGTTGTGGGTAATCAAATACCCTTTAATTTGAGTCGTCGTACGTCGAAATCGATGAATTAGTTCTTGCAAAAAAGCAAATAAACCGGTGAAAATGGGCGTTTTTTGTTAATTAAATATTTAGTGCAAAAATGAATTTGTCACCATTTTTATTGCTTTGAAGGAAAGCGCTTGTGATTATTAATACAACGATATTTTTTTAAAGGTGATTTTTGAATTGTTTGCTGAGATATGACCTATTGTTTCTCCGGAGACAGTGTTTTAAAGTTAACAATTGCTATCTTGTAGCGGAATTATTGAGTCAAACCCAACGTTATTCTACTCGCAAAGACGTATGTTACATGTAGTATTAAAACCAATTCGAAAAGTCATTAAAAAGTCATAGAAAGTAACCTTTTAAAAAGCATACTTTTTCAGACTAGAATTTTTTTATAAACAAATAGAGCTACGACGTCGGCTGTTGGTAACACCAGTTTCTAACTTAGATATTCAGTAAGCTGGTTTGATTGCGCAGATTCATGAAAAACATAAAGTCCTTACGACCAATAGGAGCCGAGATAGAATTTTGTTTTCTTTAAATCACAGAGGCTTTATTTATAATAGTTAAGAAACCATTTCAACGGCATTACACAAACAAAGGCTTATATTTGATTATTGCAATCACTTTTTTAAATAAAACTTATCTTTTATTATAAAATTGCGTGCAGAAAGTGGAGCGTATTCACGGCGGACACGGCAGCAAACAATGGGACGCGTGGAGGGGGTAGAGAGCGGCGGTGAATCTCGGAGCTGCCGCGCGCTTGAAAAACTGAATTTGAAACTTCAAACGGAGGAGCGTGTACGAATTCGCTCTATCTCCGCTATTTATGAAACAATCTCGACGTTAATTTTTTTTAATTAGGGGTATCTTGGAAAATAATTAACAACTACGCTATCAGCTAAAAGATATAATATGTAGATTCAATTGTTATTTTTCATTTTTATTATTATTGTGACTCACTGCACAGTTAGTTATTACTTACTAATAACTATTTAATTTAAGCTTATGTTTATTAAAATGGAAGAAACATATATTATGCAAATTCCTTCATTTCGTTAAAACAATTTATTTATGTCGACCCATGTACGAGATATAATTAGAGATTAAATTGTTGTTATTCATTTTTTTATTAATATTGTGACTCACTGCATAGTTACTGTTATTACTTACTAATAACTATTTAATGTAAGCTTATGCTTATTAAAATGGAAGAAACATATATTATACACATTCTTTCATTTCATTAAAACAATTTATTTATGTCGACATTTTTTTTATAAAATTGACATTTGTCGTTACTCTCCTCCAAGACATTTTCAGTAAATTCATCATTAATGTTTAGATTTTCCTCATATTGAACATGAGGTATTATTTAAGGACACTCACTATTGTCAATGAATATATTGTTTAAAATATCATTCTCATTACTCTCTTCGATCTCTTCATGTTCAATATAAGGAACATTTGTGCAGCTTTCGCCATTACAATTTAGACATAACCGAGTACATTTTAAGCCATGTTTACGACAGCCTCACAAGTTACCACACCCGGTATCACAGCGACATGAAATTTTTTCGGAAATATCACAGGGTATCTATCATTGGATCTTTTGAATAAACTGCTTCTAGGCCATATTGACCCATTTGCCATTTGAATTCCTGCTTCTCCATCAATGGTACTCTACAATTCGTCTCCGTCGGTGTTTGTTGGCATCTCCGCCAAATACTACATTTTTGCCTATCCTTTCTTTTTGCCCAAGATTCAGCAATTGCTTTCCCCCGCTTATTCTTCCTTCCAGCATTACGCGCGTACTTTCACGTGGTGGTGGCGCGTGACTAGCACCACTCGAGTTAGACTGAGGTGATATAGCTACAAAACTCGTAAAACTCAGCGCAAAACCAAATGTAGGGCATTTTCGGGGGGAACTCCCTCCCGGAAAGGGTTGACGGACTTCTTGCACTGGATAAAACACTGAGGCTGGAGAAGTGGGAGAACCCAACCCTTCCATTGTATCATTTCTTTTCGGAAACATCCATCAGAGAGGGTCAGCTTGTGCCTCAAAGGGCTTATTGCTACCGTTAAAACACCAAGGTGGGGGAAGTGAGTGAACTAACAACCCACCCCTTTCCATCAAGTTTCTTTTCTGGATGTTCCCAAACAGAGAGTCTCGAGAGTCAGCTGGGGCCTGAGAGTAAAGGACCCATCCTCTCTCTTGGGACCCAGCCTTTATTTCCGTTTGACAGCTCCTTGGAAGGAGACGGGTAAGGCAAGGGATAGCTATAGCAGATGGACAACTCTCATACGCGACTACAGCGCTGGGCTTAGCTCAAGAATCGGCGAGAACTTCGGGAATTGTAGATCCAATGTATTTCTTATGGGCGAAATGTATTTTGAGTTAATATCCTAAATAACACGGAGTTCCGCTGTTCTAATGCTATTAAATTACTCCTTTCCTTAATATGGATTGCGTAAAACGTTTTTCACAGAGTGTATGCCGCGTTTCCCCTTAAGATTTTGTTAAAAGAAAAAACAGAGTAAACGGTCGAGTGTTATATAAACACGATTTAGTCATATGGAAAATGTTCAGAATGAAATTTAAAATACGTTATGCAATTAAGAAATGAGTAGTAAATATTTAGCGCGGAAAGAAATTTCGATTATGCGCAAAATGTGGTTAAATAACATACTGTAAGTTAAAAATTATTTTTACAAAAAGGCATTTTTAAAAGGTTCATTGCGGCATAAATAAAAAAAAACATTGTTTCGGTTTTTTGGTACCAGTGCAATGACTCATTTATATATACTAATTTTCCTAAATTCCATTCAAGTATTCATAAAACTTACATCTCTGTAAGTGTTCAAAGTTAGTCCAAAAGTTCGATTATCGAGGCAATTCCCCCTTAAAACCACGACGGAATTCCGGGAACCATTTTAATTGGCTAAGGTATATATCCTCTCCGAGAACATGGCTTTATCTTTTTCAATTCAGCGCCCATGGTTAGCCTTTTAGTAAGCCCACCAGCATAACTTACAATTAGACACACAGCCGTCTTCAAGGAGGCGTTAAACTCCGACTGATTTTATCAGATCAATATCTTTATCGAAAATCGAAGACCAGTCCAACGCTCATTCTGTCTTTTCACCCTTTAATGGGGGAGAGTAGCGCTGTCAAAACCAGTGACCGCAACAAGTCGATATCCGATAATAGCCTTAATACGGACGTGACTCGCCTTAGAATCATTAACCACTATTTGTGCTCGATAAAACTTAACGTGCATTGCATACATAGACCAGAGAACAATGAAACACAGCAGTAATAGACACTTGCAGAGTAATTTTACTTTAGGCATTCCAACAATCACGACAAGGTCGAGAAAATGCTGCCGAATTGCCAAAAGTGAATAAATATAAAGTACAGTCACCACATAAAGTCTGGCAACATCAACAAAAGCGCCGAATAAACGAAACTACAATTTTGTGTGGCTCCACTGATTCAAAAGTGAGGGGTAGGGAGAAGAGATGGAGAGGAGGGGTGTGGGAGGGAGGTGAGAAAGTGGCCAGAGTAGTCGTGAATCGGAACCTCGTCTTGGGGGATACTGAATTTAGGGGATTAAGTTGCCGATGTCGTCAGAATTTATGCGGCGACTGTACATTAAAATAAAAAAAATGTAGGGTAGAAAAAATTAAAACAACAATTAACCTAACAGGGAGTCAGAAAGATACACAAAAATTACATAAGACATACATTAGCTTGGAGAACTAATGTCGATGCTATATTGGCATTTCACACAAAGTAAGGAGTTTTAATTTCTTTTTTCTTTCTGAAAGTCATGAAACCCCTCACGAAAATTAAGGGTAATGAGAATTTAAGCAAGATGGAAAATATTAGCAGTATTTAAGGAGACGATCTGTTCCTCTCAGTCCGAGGCTAGCGACGTATCAGAGCCGCACGTGTAAGCATCATTCGAAAATCAATATTGTAGGCCTGGACTAAATAAAGCAGATAGCAGGATGGTTTCCATAGAAACCTGATCTCGGTTCCTCCGCGGCCAGCCCCCCACTGGGGAAGTCGATGCGTTGCGATTATAATTCAATTACCAGGGATCTGATCAC
This sequence comes from Pyrrhosoma nymphula, assembly GCA_963573305.1. Lineage (NCBI taxonomy): Eukaryota > Metazoa > Arthropoda > Insecta > Odonata > Coenagrionidae > Pyrrhosoma > Pyrrhosoma nymphula. The sequence goes on along the minus strand of OY754327.1, from coordinate 143,896,366 downwards.
CCTAATACACCAAATCAGAAATCACCGAGTATATATAAAACACTTCAACTAAAGTCCAAGCAGGAACGTTAATCAGTGACTGAAGTTAAATCAATTTCTCACTGAAACGCAAGGAACATGGCGAGGGAATAGATTTATTTCTCATTAGATGGCGTGAAAATCAAGAAACAAAACATGGGCATGGCGGAACAATTTCACGTTAAGATATTACTTAAGATTAAGTTAATGAATGTCAACCTATCAAGGAGGGCAACTAAAAGCTATCCTTAAAAAAAATTACAGCCCATTCAATTATAATACTACGAAACGTCACGTTAAAACCACACTATATTTTTAAGTGAAGATTTTGTCACATCTGAAAAAAATGAATTCTAGTGCTGATACATTAGGCGTTTTGTGCGTATCTAACGGCTTTGGGCATCTAAGGAAGCACCTAACGAAAATATCAATAACATTAGTAATAAAATGTGTTGATTTCAAAATAATGAATAAACTATATATATAAAAGTGATGGGTTCGGCTTTAGCTATTTGAAAATTCATCTTGTATGATAATATACACAATGTTTTTGCAAGCAGTACCGAAAACATTTGTGAATGTTATAATGTATTTATTAATGTGTTTATACAATGTTTTAATTATCATCCAACAAATTAATACTTGAATTTCTCAATATATTACGTACATACCAGGGCTAACTGAGGAATTAGCTTCTTCATGGGTATCAATTAGGGTATATCATGCAGCCAAAATAGCACGATGAGTTCGTAAAATTCTCGCAACAAGAGTAAATTTTCTTTTATTCTAGAGTTCCCATTGAACAATGAGCGATCTGGTGCAAATTATTCTTGAACAGAAAACCTAATTGCAGTGTAATTTACAATAAATAAAGTAAATTGCGCAAAAGATAAAACAGGAGAGGGCAGACCCGTTGAAAAAAATGGAACTAGAGTTTTTGATATTCCCAGATGTGATTTTGATTTTATCCTGTAGAGGGTTCCAAGCACTCCCCACTTAACCGTGCAAGAGAGTTTTTATCTGAGCAAAGTCAGTCCAGTAAATGGTCTAGTGGCTGCAGCCATATTTAGATCGCCATTCAAACCCGACTCAGCAAAATCTTTCGTTATCCTATACTAGGCTAATGATAACTTGGGAGTTTATCAACAATCTTTGTTTCTGATATCAGAATCTATTTTCTTTATCCTAAATGGTTCAAAAGATCATATGTCAGTCGTCTCCGCCAATACATCTACAACTATCAACACCAATAATGCATTCATTATCTTTTAATTCCTCCAATGAGGTCAGCATAATGTAGACGTAACAAAAAGAAAACATATTCTGACACACTGTGAGAGTAAATTTCAAAAGTTAAGTATATGGTAAGCTTTTAGCTTGAGCCGACGAGCTATATGAATTTCCTCCATCGTAGAAAACTTTCATCACTACCGCAATTTGCCGATCATTGGGCGGCTTTTGAATAGAATTGAAATTCACTATCTCATACACATCCCTGAAACAATTTGAGGTAGTCACACAATCCAGCTAGCTTGGATGTAAAGTCTTCACTTCGTGGCCTGCAACGAATCACCGGCAATGATCCCCAGAAGCCTTCCGAAAGTCGAGATGATCGCGCCACAAAAACATATCCTTTCGCTCGAGTCAAATTGAGGGTGGAATAATTAAAATAATGATGCTCTTCTCTAAGGATGCCAGATGGTTGGAGGGTTGGGAAAATGGAGGAATCCAGGGAGGGGGAATGAGAGGAAGATTGAAGGAATGAGCGGGAGGAGTGGAGGATGAGGAGAATGGAATGGAATGCAAGGGTTCCCTTAATGAGGAAGCACGGTGAGCGGAAGGGATTGCGGAAATCGAGGGCGAGAGTGTGGCAAGGAGGGGAGAACAGCGTGCAATATGGAAGACGACGTATAAGGGATGGGGAGATAAGGAGATGCGAAACGAAGAGGAATTGGCGAGGAAGACGGCACACGGAATGGCTCCAGGACGGCGGGAGCTAACGACGGAGCTCGTAAGAAGAGGGATGCTGCTAGTGCAAGAAGGGACGAATCGGGTAGATGAGCTACGTGATAAAGTATGGAGTTATGGAACAAGAAATGAAATGCACTCTGTCTTCAGATATTCCAGACCGAACAATCCTCTATATTGGAATAATCTGTTTCGGGTTCAAAAAGGAGAATGTACGTTCAAGGAAAAAAATCTTTCCTCAATTATTTTACAGTGAAACATTTTACTCTTAAGATTATTGGTGATATGTAATGTAAGAGGCCGGTAAAATCCGCGACTTGCCACAATTTACATCTATTGCAATGCCTACAAACTAGACGGAAATTAAAGCACGAAGATGAAATATCTAATCATGATCCAGAAATAAAAATGAAGTAATAAAAACTTCACAAATTGTTAAATAGAAGTTACAACCGGTGATTCCAGTAACGGCATCATTAGATACAGTCATATTTAAAGGGTATGGTTACGGTACAAGCGACCGTTCCTGAAGGTACCGAAAAGGGTAAAACTGGCTGTACACCCAGTAAAGTGTTGTAAGGAGGTTTTACCTGTTATATTTACCTACTTCTAATATCATGAGGACATTCCATCGGCCAACAGAGAGGATGTGTTACGGTAGCAGGAATGAGAAACACATGAAGTAGAAATGTAGCATCAGGAAAATGAATCTATTCAATGCAGGGAAAAAAAGTTGGAGGAGGCGGCACAGGTAAAACAAGTGGAGACGTAAGAGATGGAGCAAAGCGCGAATGAATTGTTAAGAGGGGATACGGCATGGAAATGGTGCCATTGTAACCCTTGGAAGCCGGACTGTGTTGAGGATACATGCTACGAAAGAGGCTATGCATGACTACGGTGAACGATATAAGGGTCATTAAATGGGAGGTGAGAGAAAAGTAGACTATGGATAAGTGCAACTGTACTCCATGAGAGAAGGAACAACTGGGAGCATTGCAACAAGAAGGAAAGAGTACCGTGAAAAATGAAAAACGAAGGAAAAAAGCAAAGAGAGGTGGGAGACGGCCCCATGGAATAGTAAAAACGGACGTCGAGAGAGAGTGGTGGATGGGGGGGGGGGGAGAGGAAGATATGGAAGAAGAAGGAGCCTTCAATCTAGACCTTTATCCGATCGAAGGACGCTTATTATTTTTTTTCGGTGAAAAGTACGGAACGAAGCGGGAGCGGGGGCAGGGAGGTTGATAACCTGAGCTCTCTTCGGAATGAATGCGGGGGTAATTACGACGACAAGCAATTTCCCTCGAGCCATGTAAAGGGCATCCAAGAGCTGTTGAGCGGGATTATTACAGTTCCGAGAAACTACGACTACGACTCTAACTAACTGCAGGTCAATTTCTTGGGGTCACTTAAAGAAACACCAAATCCCACCGAGCTTAAGAAGCCGAAAGATATTTGTGTAACGAGAAAATGTAATATTATATTTATTTTACAGATGAAAACCAATATTATATTTATACGTACATGCCCCTTTAATGCATAGAACATACTTTGCGCACAAAATGGTCATTTTTCGAGGCAGCTTACATTTCATGATGACTTGTTATCATCCAGGATGATGTTAGATTGAAATATAGACATTAAAATAATGCCGACCCGGTTTTCCGAGCTTCCTTAGCTTTCTGAGCACATATGAGAACGGCCAGCACTAAAAGACATATTAAATATCGTTAAAAAAATCAGCCAGACCACCACTTTTCAATCGAAATGAGATGGTACGCTGGCGGCTACTGAGCCAACTGTACTATTTCTCCGAATGCAGAACATGCAACGAATAATACATCAAAATACCATCATAAAGTTATCCTAGAAAAATATAAAGATAAAAAAATGCTTTCTAAAATGGGAAAGAAAACTCTAGCGCGGGTAAGAAAAACATATTAGCCATTTTCGTGGACAACTACGACGGACGTGAGAAGAGAGAAAAGTCCGAATTACGAACGACCACACGACCTAAGCGCTAACTGCCGCCTCGAGGCGTCCTCCTCGGCCCATTCAGAAGGTAAGTTGAGAGTGATGGAGAGCCGAGAGAGCGAAACATAGCGGAGACGGCACGCGGAGGAGCGCACGGGATTCTCTCAAGGTGCAAGCGGACCTAAAAAATGCATGGAGGGGGTGGGGCGCGTGGGTGGGAGAAAGGGGAGTGGACGAGATGGCCCCTTAAGATTGCCTCGGAGGGAGGGCGGGCGAAAGTATGAACAAGAGAGGGAACCGAGCGGAGGAAGATGGAGGAGGAGAGAAGAAGAGGCGATAGGAGAGGAACCGAGGGTGGACGCGAAAGGGAGAAGACGCCCAGTGTGTAGCAGTGGCGCGATGGGGAGAGGACCTCGCTCGCCCTCTTCTATTCACCCTTCCTTCCCGGGGAGATCCGAACAATGAGAAAGGGGGCGAACGAGGTGGGATGAAGTGATGAGTATGGCAAGCACCTGCGCTCAAAAACCTCCGCGATGGGTGGCAGTTGTATTAGTTATTACTTGTTACTATTATTAGCCGGTGAGACGGCCGACGATTGAGGTAATGTTTACGCCATGAGCGACGGGTTTGTAGGGAAAATATTAGGATTACTTCGAGACTCGAGGAAGGGTGGAAGGAAATCTGAGGTAGGCGCCTTCTCTCATGCCCCTCTCACACTATTAGCTTTCTACGCTGGTAACTCATACGCTTTTAATGTGTAAACGTAGATTGGAGGTAGCCAGAGTCATTTTTTAACCACGATAGAGTTGCCATCGCTGGCGTTGGTGATGCGTAAGAACGAAAGTTAGAGAAAACAAAGGTAGAACGGAGAGAGCATTTTTCAAATGGAGACAGACATACAGCCATATGTACCTACTGACAATAAGTGGAGTAGATGATCGTTCAGCTGGATGCATACGCCATAGAGAGGCTATTCCGTTTTACAAATAATACAATGCTAAATACTAAAAATTAACATAATCCTGAGGTACAAGAAAAACAATCCTAATGATAATTACTATTTCTTTTCCAGTCACCGGAGGTAATCACCTTCTTTACGGCGCGGGGGTTGGGGGGGGATAAAATCTACATCTACATATTACCCCGCAAGCCGCCTCAATAGGCGTGTGGCGGGGGGTGTTAGGACACCAGCCGCTTAAAGATAAAAAGGAAACGCTCTAATGAAATTACGCCTAGCATTTATTGAAGTCCCTTATTGTTCGGGGGAAAAACGAATTCCCATACCTATCCGTTCGGCAAAATATCTCTCTTAATTTATCGTTTCTGTCGGACCTGGAAATATAGTGGGGTTCTAATATGATGTTCTCCGTGTCGCTCTGAAAGATATCTATTCTCAATTGTTCAAGCAATCTAAGCCTAGCGCGCAGCCTCCGAGTCTGTAGCGGTTCCCAGCCTAATTCGTTTAACATCTGTGTAACGCTGTCAGTACGCCCGTAGCTGTTTTTGACGAATCGCGCAGCTTTCCTTTGTATTTTATTAAGTTAAAATGAAAGCAATGTGGTGACTGCAGCGGAAGCTGCCATATTAACCATTATGCAGCATTAGTAGTGGTAACGAAGGAGTTTAACGTCCAATTCCAAGGACAAAACTGAACTTGAATTGCTCCCCATAAAGAACCCAAAAAGAGATCGAGAATCCAGTTCAAAAATCCCCACCACTGACGGGATTCAAACTCGATTTCACAGGATGGGAAGCCAGTAAGGTGCTCCAGTCACCACTTCAACCAGACCTCCGCCACCAGTGTGGGCTGGCATCGAAGGGACGTGTGTGCACTGGCGAAGCGACGGAAGCGCGTGATGGACATCTGAGAAGGGGGGGGGGAGGGCACGCTGAAATATTGCAGGCCCGAGGCGAGGGGAGAGAAAGAAAGAGAGATACGGCTGCGGACTGAAGATGTTGAGGAGGAAGGATTTCTCGCGTGTCCCACGTGGGCTGACACTTATCAAGATTCTTTTTTTTTGGGAAGGGAAAAGAAAGAAGAGAAGGATCTGCTCCTTGAGAGACATAATATTACGCGTAGTGCTCTCAGTGGTTTACACTCCGGAGGAGGTACGAGAAGGCATCGTGAGCGAGAGCAGAAGGGAGTTAAAACCCTCTTCTCCTCTGGAGGGTAGGGAAAAAAATGTGATGGAATGGATGTGGGCAGGACTGCAGGCCTGGAAAGGAAGAAGCAGGAGGGAGGGCCGAAGGAGTCGAAGAGGGCAAGTGTTTTCCGCCCCCGGGGGCATCTTGGGATATCTGCCGTATGGCTGGTGGCAAGGGGATGGAAAACTATGCCGGAGGAGGCAAAGGAGTGGGTGAAGTGGCCACCTCAACCAGGACTTCGTGGGGAGAAAAACTCTCGCGGAAGAAACTCTCGACGAGAATGCGAGAATTGTTAACCGCGTTTTAAATCCGCCGAGAGCGTCTCCATCTGAGCGTCGAGGTGAGCATCACGCGTAAGTTTGCAGAACCGGATAACTCGGAGAAAGCGCGACTGTACGTTAGCTTGCATTTAAAATCTACACGATTCACTCGTTCCCGGCCCGATCCGGGCAATCAATTTCGTTTGATGAACTTTTTTAAAAGATACAGCAAGAGATCTTGCAGCGGTACTTTATGAAGAGATGCTCACCGATTTGGACACGAATGCAGCCGATGTGATCGCATTACGATATATGTACATGGATTACGGTTTGTAAATCTCTATACAAACAAATGATAAAAAATTTCAATTGGCCATCCAATCTAATCTGCGTACTGATTATTTAAAAGAAACTACGGTATATCCTGCAGCTATAATTCATTTGATGTCACCCGCTGATGCTGAAAAATACAAGCCCGGGTAAATCAATGGATTCCGGTTCGTACCCGCTCAAGACTAAATTTCACCGAAAAATTCTCACATTTGTATCAAAACCCTAGACAGCACTCCGCAGATTTTAACACAATTCAAAACAATAACTGTGTGTTCCGGTTTTAATCTCGCTCAAGACGAGTATTTAAGATGTAAATTACCTGCCGATCAGCTCAGCATGATACCTATTAGAAAAAATGCGGGAAATGCTACAGCGGTAATTCATAGGGACTCACTAACCAATGTTCACGCAAAGGCACAAAACGCAATATCGATGGATTCCGATTCGAATGCCGTCCTAGACGAAATATATTTGCCATTACATTCTCGCAATTACGGCAATTGAAACTGAAGCAATCCCTTGCATTTAATAATGGCTCATTCCTTCGATCACGAATAGGATGACATCTACGTGGGATGAAAATATCAGGATGAGAGTAATCACACGCATTGTTGCCGGTTCCTTCAACGCCAAAAAAGAACATATCGCGGCGTCTTCCTGCGTCATGGACAGAACGGAAGCAGGGCGTGATGACACCACCTTGTCCGCGCATAACTAACTCTCTTTTTGATGGATCTGGCGGCGGAGGGTCATGAACTTCGGGATCCTTCAAGAGTTTCGCTCGCAAGACGCCGTCGGGGTTTACGACCGAATCAGGAAGACGATGTTCAAGCACCGCCGCGGATGTGAAATCCTGTCTGTCCTCTGCCCGAGAGAAACCCCGCAATTTAACCAGACGCAGACGAGGTGCCGCACTCTGAGGAGTGTGCAAAAATAAAGAGCACTCACACTGCACCATGCGACTCACACACACGCGCGCGTGCGCGCGTCCTTGCCGCTCCTCTCCTCACCCCTCACTCCCGGATCTCCTTCAGCGCGAGAGAGAAGAGCTTCCTGCTGCGTCTCGACATCCAGACGCCGCCGCCGTCGACCGCCACGATGACGGGGTGGGTGGCAGAGGAAGCAAGTGGGATAGGAATGGCGCAGGGGACCGCTCCCAAATGGGTGGCCGGGTTGGGCGAGAGATAGACGCGGTGCTGGAGGCGCGGGTGGAGCTAGTCTATTGAGGAGGAGGGGGAGGCGAAGGGAAGACGGACTCAAAAGCTCGTTTTTGAAGCCAGATATTCCATTCTGCAGATTTCCGGTGAACAATATACGGTGCCAATAATAAAATCAATATTTTTGCAGAGATTTGCATTTAAAAATATTATGGAGCCAATAATGGGCATTTGACGAATTGAACGCACAACTACAGACTATAAAGACTACCATTCGAGTCGTTAAAATGACGTAAATGCAGGCATTATTAAGGCACCAGCAATGAAGAGAGGAAGGAATAGGTATGAAAAAGGAACTTGGAGAGGGAAGGCTTGACGGATTTTAATTTCTCGCTCTGTACTCAGTAGAAGTACAAAAATTCTCAGTACCTCTCCGAGATAATCATGGCGATTTTTGGCAATCCTGTAAGGTAATTCTTGTGCCTTCTATCTCTACAGGATATACTTCAAATATTGTCACTTTCATCTGCTCTTCTGTAATGACGAGGGGGTAAAATAATTGCCTCCGGGTCAGCCAGAAATACGGTCGATATTTCAATATTTAAACGTGGATTTTTCCCTGTGACCTTTCGAGTAATCCTCGAATCTCCCAATAATCAAATACAACAGGCTCCGGACCCTGTCCTTCTCATAACAGTGTCACGCTTTCCACCACTTCATTCGCTCTGCTAGATCGTCCACCAATCAAATGCTTTAAGGTGATATCGGACCGTCGACTCTAATGGTTTATTTACACGAAGTAAGTTCCTTCGCGAGTAGATGTGAGAGCAAACGTGTAAACGAATGGAGGTTGCAAGAGCGAATGCTCAGAATGAAAAACAAATGAAATTCATAAAGAGACAAAGGGGAGGGATATTATTTTTTCCAAGAAGGGGCCAATTATAAAAGCAATTGTGGGGGAGAAGAAGGATTTTGGATGGGAAATAGGGTCATGAACGGATATGGGATCGATATAATACCACATCTTCTCTCCCCCCATCCCCTTTCGCCATTCGCCCGCCGAGTCGGAAAGGAACGGAAAAGGACCCTCCCACACCGCGGTCTGCTGATTTCAATTTGAATGTGGACACCAAACGCTTCCATCTTCCCTCCCCGCTCACCCACCAATATCTCTCCCAATACCTTTCGCCTCTCCTCGGGTATTAAGTGGACCCGAGCGACTGATTCCATTCTACCGCTTTAGAGTCACGACTATCTGGCCAGCGGGCGAAAACACAGCCATCCAGACGCCCACACTCTGCGCCCAGCGCCCGAAAATTGATCAGCAATTACTCTCGAGCCGAGGAGTTAATTTGCACCGCTTCCGTGGACTTGAGAGACGGAGATAAGGGACGAGAGAGGATCTTATAATGAACTTCCCGGAGGAGGAGAGATTCGGCGAACTGGGGGTCGAGTGGGAGCGAGGGAGATCATTTCCGAGGGCCACCATTCGCCCTTCCACAGATGGGCACTTCCCCCTTTTCCGTTCATAAAGACTGCGGGATTCCCAGATATTGATGGATGGCGCGAAGGCAGACTTAGGAGAACGCCATAGTTCGGGAGATAAATTCGAATATCAGACAAGAGATTCATCGCATTACGACATTTACCTATCACCAAGTTATCTTCTTAATGCGGGAGTAAATATCAGATGTCATCCGCCATGAAATAGTACGTAGAAGTCCGATATCAAAAACGCTTCGAATCTCAATCACAATAAGATATGAATTCGAAAAGGCACGAAATAGTTGTTCACCATATGGTAAGAAAGCATCCTGCGGTACGAAATGGCAGTCGGTCATAAAAAGTACGACACATCCTAAACTCTCATTTTTTGTTTCGGACCTTGCCTGCAGATTTTCAGATTATGGTAACCAAAGATATAATCCATTCAATACATCCAGCATCCACTATGGGGAGAGGGTATATGAACGAAAACTCCGATAGCATATAATCGAAGGCATCATCCAAAATTCATTGTATTTTCATATCCCAAAATATTCCCCGCAGCATTCCTGTGTGCCTCCCAGTATCTCATCAAAGAGCTAGGAATAGAAAATGCCTCCATCAGAAAAGATCATAATTCACCGAATGATATACGTGTACTAAAGTAGTGTCTTTCGCGCATCTAAAAAAGTAAGCAAGTTCCGGTCTTCGAATCACCTTTTTGAAATTTATGTACGCTATGAACTAAACGCGCTCGCCTTTATTTTATATTTCGAGCACGCTTATCTTTAAATAGCGTGAGAGCAAATAATCTATCCTCACATTTCCACCCATTTATACGAGAATAGGCGATGACGTAACCGGGAATGAGTGATGCCAGCATATCCTCTCTCCAAACAAGGGGATATCTCGAGGCACCACTGCAAAGGACGAAACAGTTAGCAGAGTTATATTCATTATGCGGGCGAGAGATATGGGGTCATATCATGAATAAAACGCCATTTCATGAGAGTTAATGTGGTTGGTAATTCATCCAGAAATGGTGTCATGAACAAAGTTTCCAAACGATGAAATTACTTAGAATACGAATGTAAGCTTAGCACAGAGCATTTGCAGGTGCATAAATATAAGACTTCACATCTACCAATAAAGATATATTCTGATATCCAGTAATCTCTTCCATATTATTACAAAGTTTTAGGGATATTTAATAGATGGCTACAATACATTATGGCAAGCATTAACACACGTTATTGGCTTCACACTACTTGTACATAAAGAGTTTGAGACACGAACTTATGATCAAGGATTAAATATTTAAATCCATGAATATTACTTGAGAAAACATGATCATCATTTGCGTTCTACCAAAATTGTTACATTATTAATTCTCACGTTTTCCCACTAATTTATATTTATTTTTCAAAAAATCCACAGAGATTGCTCTAACTAAACAATTATGGTCTGTTTTGCTAATCTATTCAAATAATAAAACTATGCAACTGTTGTTTTATCCTCAAAACCTATGCATATCATGAGGCTCATGTATAAACTGACGAGAAGTAGGATGACAGAAGGATCGATCTTAGTGAAATCCGCCCCAATAAAGACGATTTATCATTTCTGATATTTGTAAGTTCTTGAACAGTTCCTGCCTAGTTTCGCACCTTAAACTCTTTATTTCTCATTCCTTCCTCTTCTCATGCCGTCCAATATCTCAAATTCTTACCGACCTCTCCTTAGCCGAACATTTTATCCTCCCACCACCTACTTCGACAACCCGTTAACTCTCAACACGTCTTTCAAGCACTTATTCTGCCCATTATTCCATGGAATCTCTCACACCATCTTCCTTTCCTCCTCCACCATATTTAACACCTCCTCGCTCGTCTTCCTCTCCACCAAACTTACCGTCACCTTCCTTCTCCACACCCAAAAGTTAAAAGCCCCCCAATCTACGTTCATCCTCTTTCCTCATAGACCAATAAATGTACGGTAGGATTATCACTAAAAGGCCACATCCGCAACAAACTCAAGGACGAGATGCCCGAGGCAGAGACTAGGATTAAGGACAGAAGGAGATTTTTTTAAACCATCCTCACGTTATGCCCCACACAAACTTGGGCGAGCGCCAAAAGTCCTAGAGTACCTGCAGTGATGTTGCAGCGAAGGACAATCCGCGAGTGAGATAGAGGGAGAATCGCCGCCGCGTCAGTTTCCTAGCCGCGCTCCCGCGGAATCTCTCCGCTCGCCCGCGTGAAATTAAAAAGGTCCACGTTAAGATACAACACGTAGGAGACAACACCCCTCCAGCGGCGATGGCCGAGGGGAAAATGGGTTATGGGAGAAAGGGGTGGCACTCGCGGAGAGATAGTGAACATAGACGGGGAAACGTGAGCGGGTAGACTAACGACGCCTCAGCCCCGTCGACACTTGCACCGATCCCGCGGGTAACCTTGTTTCGCTGCACCTGCCCATAATAAGCATCCGCCCACTAGTGGTGTTGGGCGGCTTGAAAAACGATAGTTTATAGTTTTTTTTTAAATACATATTACGATAAATCAAATGCTTTCTGAAAAAGTTTCAAAAACGCTTTTCACATTCCGATAAAAATAATTATGGATTCATAACAAAAATTTCAGCGGCTTCGTTATTGCTACATGTCATCTACAATACACAAACTTCACATCTGTAGACCACCAAAACTTGTAATATTCAAACAAAGGAGTAGCAAAATAATAGGAAATTACATTATTTTAGAGCACATGGTATATGGTGTTAGTTCGCTGATGACAAATAATAATAAAAGTAATGGCATCATTCATGAGCGAAACTAGGCCTAAACAGTCCTTTCCTAACTCTTAACACGTTACGAAAATACGGCCCTCAATGGTGAAAAACCCACCTACGCGGGACCCATAACCCCAGGGATTTATCACTTCACCATTTAGGCTGACATATTGTTTACGGATAAAAAAGTAAAGGGCGACGAAATTATAGCCCATTTTTCCAGATATCACTATCTCTAGCCACTTAAAAGGAATTAATGATCTCAAAAGCCAAGTCGTTAGGTAAGTACTTCCCAAGGGAAAGGGCCGAATGCGATTTATTGAGTTGATTTTCATTTTAAACAGTTCACAACATATTTCCCAGGAAAAACAAGTGACTTAACTCGAATTTGTTAAAAAAAACGTTTATTCCGAAGAAATAAAATTTCATAAATAATAACGCTTATTCTTACCCAACCCTGTCTTCGTCACGAGGCAGTTTCACGGTAAAATACCGAGGGGTGGGGGTGGGACGTATTCAGAGAGGCCACCCTCCACCTAGCCACACATACTCCTCCCCCAACTTTCCAACCACCACCTCCCTCCCATTCCACCCTCCGCCTGGCCCCGTGGCCTCCGCCACCCACGGACCGTCCCTCGACCTATAAACGGCCACAGTGCCCGTCGAGAGTCGCCTGGTAAACACGAGACGATTGCATCGCATCGCGATCTGCAGCGGAGACCTTCAGCCCCGTGGAAGTTGTTTTTTCAGCAACCGTCTTCCACGCCCACGCCTTGCACTGTCCAAGCACCAAGGTCGAGCACCATGGTGAAGATCCATCGGCATAAAAATATGTTACCAATTGCCAAGTAATGGAAACTCAGTCGAGTTGCTCCACTTGGCGAGGGGAAAGGTCAAGGAAATTATTTGCCGTACGCCAGATGACGTTATCACGTTAGGAAGGAAAGGAGGCAAAAGAACTTAAATTTGGGCAAAGAGAAAAGGATATATTGAAATTTCTCACAGATTTCTGGAGAAAAGACGGTTCAGGATAATTTTCAACTAATCTAGTGTATATATAGTAAAAAGAAAAGCATTTATAGCATAAAAGGAGGCGGTTGCATTACTTTTCTCTGATATCACCATCTACTATTTTAAAGCGGTATTAGAACATGAGAAGAATAAAGAAACTCGGTATCGAAATAAACGTGATAATGAATGGAAAGATTAACATTGCATAGTAATAATATGAAATATATCATTAAGTTATTGAACAGATATTGTAATGACGCCAAAAATGCGAAAAAAGAGGCTCGCAAGGCAGCATGTAGATATACAGTTATACATAAAATTAAAAAAAACATAATGGGAAATGTTATAAACAATTATGGTCGTATGATACTTGAAACCAGCAAAGAACTTATACACATTTTCCTAACCCTCTGGTTCATCTACCACAGCCAGTGTAATTCAATATCACCAAGGTCATGGAGGCGGAAAACGAACAAGGTTAGAAGGGCAGAAAAGAATTATGAAGCCAAAAAAATGTAAGCCTTCTTCACAAGGAAGATCTTTGTGCATCAATAAAAGAAACTTCCAAGACACTCTACGACGAGTCAATAGAGGAATATTTATTGAGATACAAACAACCACTAGAAAGGTTTTACGCTGTTGTTATGGACAACAGGTCATCATAGGCTCTTGTACCATGTTTCATTTCATTCAAGGGATTCGGATTTCGATAACTTACCATTATGACACAGCTGTGCCCGTAAAACTTTCAAAATTGATTTTCGCATTTTCTTTTTAAGTATGGCATACTGCACTCATAGTCCACACATTTTGAATAAGGACAACAATTCCTGATGTACGTAGATAATACGAAATACTTAACGTTTGACGAAATACTTGACTTGACGAAAGTTTTGGCTTGCATTCACAGATTTGCGTATTAAAAGAAACGAATTTACGAGGACCTATAAATAAAATACTAAAAATGGACTCAAGAAGTCACAGCACGTTAAAAATTACGGAAACACAGGTACATGAACACAGTTACAGAATTATAAAACTGAAACCGCTGCAAGGACATGCTTAAAACAAAGCCTTCGACTTCTACGGAACAAGATATGAGGTGGGAATAAGAGTTGGCTAGACACGTCAGAAAAACTGAGTGACACTTCCAGCAAACTAAGGGAAGCGATCCCATGGGCGGGAGAGAATAGTTAATGATTGGAAAAGGGGGAACTTATTTGGTGTCGGACCAATCTTAAGTTACCTAATCCTGAAAATCAACATCATCGTAGGGCCTTCAAGCGGAGAATATGAAGTACAAAATTGTCGACCAACTGAAAAAATCTTGTAATATTATGATTAATTTGTTACGAATGTATAAATTTGCAAACTAAATTTTAATAACTACAAAAATATACTATGAAAAATTCAGTTAGTTTAAAAAAACTGCGAAAATTTACAGTGGTTCTATTCGATTGCCACGATTAGTTGAAATTTCCATCAAGTGATGGGTGATACAATGCGGGGTACACCGGGATTACGTGGGGCTATGCTTGTTCAACTGTTGGTCTTTGAGCTTTGCCCAGAATTGTCGTATCATTCTTTTCCTCTTGCTACTTGATACCTTTATTCAGAAGTATTTCCGAAATACCACGGACTAGAGCCTGTCTTATAAGCCTGTAATTCTAAGTCCTATTATATCCCTCTCAGTCTCTTTCAGCAACGTGGCACGTATTTCCTTATTGTGCTAGAAAGTAAACAGGTGGTTGGTAAGTCTGTCGACGGCCATTTTTGCCACATGACCGTAGAAAGCCATGGGACATTCTATTTTAATAAATGCCCACCCTAAAAATTACTTTCTCCATCTCCTGACTGAAAACGTTTTCCTTTCTACTACGATAGCATGGTATCTAAGACAAGTTAAAGCTTAGCAACTCTATCGAGAAATTAATCTGAGAGGCCGATCACGAACACTTCAAACAATATGATTTCTAAGCGGCTTCTCACACGGAATGACACTTGATGCTTAACACTCAACTGGGGAGTAATATGTGTACTCTACTCAAGAATGTTCCTGATAGCCCCTCTAATTAGTTGAAATCACAACTACTAAAGAGCACGCATGGTCCATATGGCGGTAAAGAATAAAAAGCAGAGCGTTTACAACGTTTATTTTTGGACGACACTATGAATATCAAATAATTACATTTCACTCTTAACATCAGGATTCTAGGGGAAGGAAATTTTTTTGCATTAACTCGATTCTTCTACCGCAACAGCTGTCGAACAACAACGTCAACGGCAGGCAGATAAGATAAATATACCTAGATAAAGTCAATACGGATATGAAAACAATTGAGTAAGATAAGACAGAGAAATAGATTTTGCTGACATCAGTAGGTAACAGCTACTATATAAGGCATACCGTGAGAGAGACGGGCAACAATATAGTCAGAGGGTCAAAAATAAATAGAGCGGTGACCAATGCAATTGTATCACAACGGCGAAGATGTCTTTTGATGACACTATTGATTGATAGGAATAATGAATTAATTTCATTACTACTCGTGCCGTGAGCAACTGCCATGGGCTCACAGATTAAACGCTAACTGAATAAATTTCGACAAATAACCGAGGTAAAGAATGAAAAACTAATAAAGCCCAAGAAATTACGAGAGCCAGCGAATGTAGAATTCCTAACAATTTTCCCGCGATCAAATAGTCATGAAAAAGGTAAACGGCGACCTCCATGAATACAACTGTTAACAAGTTATGCATATTCATGAATTGTGGAAACAAAAACACTGACCCTTCTCGCCATCAAATGTCCATATGAGATTCAGCAAGCGGATAACATACTTAAGAGATGCAATAAAATTGCATTCCGCACTTCCACCTGTTGACTTCCATCATCATCAAAAATGTTAAGTAAGAAACAGGATATTAAAACATGATTATTGATAGGTATCATCAACTGTAAAGCTTACACTACATTTTGAGGAGATATTTCAGTTTATAGAATTCAAATAAAGTCTTAAAAGTGTGCAATCAACTAAGCTAACTTAAAAAAATGCAATCAACTAAGTTAACGTTCAATAAAGTACCTGAAAAATTGTTTAAATATTAGGCTTTAAAAGGATAAAAGAATCTTTCAAATGACACGCACAAGAGAAATTTCTCCAAACAATCTGAACATTAGCAAATATTTCCATCGTTAACTAGCACTATTCAACAACGATAAGTGCTGGCCATCGACTACAGTGTACGGCACGAAATCGATAAACGGTGTATGCATGCCTACAAGTCAAACTATTAATTCCTCGCAACCGTGCTTAACGCCGTGATCTCTAAACTCAAAATCACCAAAAGAACCAATCTTGAAAGAAATAAAAGAAAAATAAAGTCTAAGCATCTACTGACGGTCTCCAATAGCTTATAAACCAAGCTCCTATCCCAAAATATCATGCTTTGGTTCATTCCAAGCTTACTCATGGTATTATTTGCTTGGGCGGTACTTTATTATTATTATTATTTTTAAGAGCGGTGTTAACTTTAAGTGGCTTTTTTCCGTCTCCTCTATTTATTTATTTCATTTCATCATTTTTTATCAAGCATATATTACGTTTCTAGGGGCACGTTAGTTCTAGGGTTGGGAGGGTCCGCCGAAGGGGCTGGTTACCCGAATATGAACACCTTAAAACATGCGCTAACATACGAGGGGGGACCCAAAAATAACGGGAATTGCGTCATAACATTTTTACTAATCAATATTTTTACACCAAATTTTGATCACCTTCACAGTAAACCCTATTGACTGTAACACATTTATCTAATCGTTTCTTCCATTGTTCAAAACAGTTTTCAAATTCGCTTATTGTAATGTTCTTTAGGCCTTACAGTGATTTTTGTTTCACCTCTTCTACAGTCCCTAAACGTTTTCCTTTCATGTCCCTTTTGAGTCTAGGAAATAAAAAGAAGTCGCAGGGGGCAAGGTCCGGTGAATAGGGGGGGTGAACAATTGGCGTCATGCCGTTTTTGGTCAAAAACAGCTTCACAGACAGCGCGGTGTGGGCAGGTGCGTTGTCGTGGTGGATTAAACAATCACCTGTGCGCCAAAGATCCGCCCTTTTCTTCGGGATGTTCTCCCTTAACCTCCTCAAAACTTCTAGGTAGAATTGCTGGTTGGCCGTCTGGCCCGGAGGAACAAATTCCGCGTGCACAACACCTCTGCAATCGAAGAAACAAATGAGCATTGTCTTGATGTTGCAACATTGTCGTCCGTTCTTGAAGTTGACGGGCACCCAGAACGAGGTTGGTCTTCAATCGACATCTCTCCATTCTTGAAACGCGAAAACCAGTCGTAGACACGTGTTTTACTTAGGGCACTATCCCCATAAGCTGTTTTAAGCATCACAAGAGTTTCTGCGGGAGTTTTCCCCAACAGAAAACAAAATTTCACAGCGGCGCGTTGCTCCCGACAATCAGCCATTCCACGTTTTCGCCACAACGGAAAAAGTTGGTTTACTGAAAAAAATCCCACAGACGAACGGATGCACTCAGAGCGACCAGGCTTCGCACACTGACTCAAGAAAAGTCATTGCTTAGAACCATTTACTGGAGAACCCGATACCTCACTCTGCCGCCCCCCCACCGCGCTATTCCCGTTACTTTTGGGTCGCCCCTCGTAGCAGAAAAAATAAAGGTTATAGCGTCAAAAGACTATTATACTCCCCATATCCATTATTTGCAAGTCTTGGAATTTTACCACACAATTAGACATTTGTATGTTTTTAAGGTTCTGAGTGTATTTTATGCCAGAAGTAAAATTATTCCAGTTTTCGAAGGCAAATATCAATATAACTTAAGAAATTGGATTGTACACTTCCCAAACCAAGAATAACATTGTTTAAAAGATCATTTCTACATATGGGGCCTAAAATATTCAATTTATTGCCTAAAATAATAAAAATATGCATGTGTGGTAAAAAAAATTGAAATTGGTCAAAGAATGGCTTTTGTTATATGAAAATATTGAATGTTTTTTTTCTGATTTTGTGTTCACAGAATTAAGAAGTGTATTATTTCACTGCAAACCTAATGTAAAGGGAACACGTAAAATATATTGATGGTGGCTCAATTCGAGTCATGACCTTGGAGCCCACCTAAAGCTTCCGTTGATACTGTCTTAATTATTTTGTATGTAATGTTCTACTGGTGGAAGTAAATAAATTATTAATCAATCAATCCATCAAAAGGAATGTTCAAGTATTCTTTCCACTGTAGTCACATCTTCCATCTCTAAGATTCTTGTGGATAATCCCCACATGTTCCATTTAAGGCCAATCTCAGAAGGAGAAATTTACCAAAGAAAAACTATTATTCAAGAAACTTACGAGACTCTTAAGTCCTGTTTGAAAGCCTAAGCAGTCGGATAGTAATCTCCAACAGGTTTAACAGGTCAGACCGAGCCCGAAAATAAACCGATGGATTGTACATCGGAAACGACTTCAACCAGCAGAAAGAGAAAATCCAACCCTCAGCAACCCCGACGGAACTGAAAATAGGGATGGAGGCTCCGAGGTAAATGAGACGCATGAAGAGTAACTGGGGAGTGGGTGTATGTTTTGGTGCTGGGGAGGTGCGTGGGGTATAGCGGGCGGGTGAGCGGAGCAGGTGTCCGGAGGGAACGCCAAGGTCCGGTTCGCTCCTCGGGGAGGCGTATGGAGGAAGAGGAGGGTTAGCAGACAGAGAGGAGTGAGAAGGAAGAGCGTCCGTGAAGGGTGGAGTGTCAACCAGCTGTCTCCCGGAGGGCCCGTTAAGAGCCAAGGGGTCACTGCGTAGCGAAGGAACCGGAATGAGAGTCATAGGGTGGGAGAACGTTGAAATGTTGCATGAAAGGTGAGACGGGGGAGGTAGAAAGGGAAAGGAACCTTACTAGTACGTGGATTGGGAGTGACGGAGAGGGAAACGTAGGAAAGGAAGCTAAGTAAAGATAGAGGAAAAACGCATCGCATAAAACGAAGAGGTAAAGTCAATTGTGGTTGGCAAATGATATGTGATAAGTGAATTGCCAGTGGTTGGCAAGTGATATGTGTCTGCGTGCCACAATTAACATAAAATTAAATTACAAACCGGGAGCGTACCAATCCTTAATGTCGATATTTCTGATGGATAAGAATGTATTAAGATTTCATTGAATATTATAATACAATGTACTGAAAATTACCTTTTTCAGCGTTAGTATCAATGGTAAACATATAGCTTTGATAACAATGATGAATATAATTTTGATTGAATAATTTAATAAGCAAATTATTTACTGTCAATATTAATTTCGTCAAGAAGATTAAATTAAGGAGAAATTATGAGAAACACATAATTTTTAAACGTCAAACGATTAGCCGAGCAGAGGCTCAATGAATATACTTCTTCCATATATGCGTATATCCTTCCGTATGACTGCGATTCATTTTTGTATTCATAA
The DNA here is from genome assembly GCA_963573305.1 of Pyrrhosoma nymphula. Taxonomy (NCBI): domain Eukaryota; kingdom Metazoa; phylum Arthropoda; class Insecta; order Odonata; family Coenagrionidae; genus Pyrrhosoma; species Pyrrhosoma nymphula. The sequence continues at coordinate 143,876,762 of OY754327.1, read as the reverse complement.
ATAATATTTAATACATATGAATGGCATGAAATATCGGAAAATTTGGCGTGCCACCAACAAACTTTTCGCAGGCCACCTGGTGGCACGTATGCCATAGGTAGCCGATCTTTGGTCAATACCATAGCCCTTAAATTAACACGTTCTCCATCAGGATTTCCAAACGAGTCAATAAAATATTTTCAAGGTAAAGTTTCAAATTTCACTTTTTTTCATCTGCAGAAAAAATAGAGATGCAAGATTTAACTAGCTAAGAGCATACAGTAAAGAGGAACTCTCTAGTGAAAACTCATCGCCACACTGTCATTTCTCCTTAGAACCTTTGATTTCTATCAATCGGCTTTCAAATCCAGATCATTCCAGCCTATATTTCCTCATTGAAAATAAATACAATTTTATAATTACATCAACATATTTTCTGAGTGTAAATGAAAAGAGTAATTTCGTTATTTCAGATAAATAAATTATAAGACGACCTGGGTTTCGACGTGGCACGTCGAAACCTAGGTCGGCTTGCAATAAATTTATGTGGGTTAACGAAGCTACTCTTTTCATTAAAAATGTTAAGCAAATCCCACAAAGTCACGCCTGAGACAACGGAGGATATTTTCTGATATTTCGACAAAGAGTTCTTAAAGCTATCGCTTCATGAATCTACTTGTCCACCAATTTTCCCACCGATTAAAATAATTTAGTACAGGTATGAATAATTAATCAACGTAACGAACTCATCCAATCCTATTTAATATGATATTTTTAAGCAGGAGAAATATTTTCCTTCATTATGAAATGCTACAACAGACCTCATCAGCGAAAGGAGGTGAGGGAATGTATGTATTCTAGACCGGGGAAGCTCATGTTTACTACAGCCACCTTAAATTAGATAGATCCTCATTACATATATCGTTTCCAGGCTTGCATAAGTCCTTAACCATTGACATAAACGCTGCGAATAAAATAACTCTTCAGATAGTTTCGGAATAGACTTAATGGAGAGACAAATATCCTCAGAAGTATAAGCCTATGCAGGTACTTTTTATTTGAAACTGCGGCTGATTTGAACTAGGAGAACTTTAAACTCAATAACCTGGTCTGAAGCAGTCTCAACACTCAAAAAGGATGGAAGCCTGAGGCTTTTACGCTCACGAATACTACAGATAAAATTACCACAACCTTTCACACTAATTGATAACTTACAGAGGTAGAGCACTATCAAAGGTTTGATCGATGGTCTGAAAGGCTGCAGGATTCATCAAGCCCGATAAAGCGTCAGAGCAGCACGTTTAGGACAAGGAAAAGTTAAGCACCCATTAGTGCCAGGCGAAAAACATAGAAGAACGCTAGAATACTAAAGCACTTAGTACGGGAGGTACTATCTGTAATACTGTTCTAGCCCCATGGAATATTGGGTCCGTCTCCCGCCCACACATTGAAAACAGGGACTCCTAACAAAGCCATTAGCTTGATTTGGCCGGAAGGCAGAAGCTTGAAGAAGGATGGAAGTGCTCGCAGAGCCGAGAGAAGACACGGCGGCGCAGCGGAAACGAGAGAGAGTGGAACGGCGAGAAATGAAGAAGACAGGCAGTGCGAGGAAGACGACGGAATGCGAGCGCCGCCGATGAGGGAGGGAGGGCGAGGCCGCTTGGAGAAAAAAAATCAAATTCGGCGGTTAGGGAAGTATTCGGAGTAAGTAAACGGGAGTGACGTACATACTCTATTCATGAGGAGGAGACGCACCCTGTGAGGGCGTGCGAGGAAAAAGGAACGGGATAAAGTGTAGTAGGAGTAGGACGTAGGTGAAAGGAAAGCAACGGGGAGGGAGGACGCTAAAATTATCTCCGAAAAATCGCCGCGGCACATGCGACGGTGGGGGGGGGGGGGGCGTAAGGAGGAGGTGCAGGGGAAGGGAAAGCACTCAGTGGAGAGGAGTTTGTTCACTAGGCCCGCTCCATTAAAAAAATTATGCCCTCGAAATAAAGAGCCTGGCCATTCTCGCATCTCGGAAATGGAGGGAAAACAGCTTCTTTGAATGGTGGGCCTAAATGCCACACTAATGTGCAAGTCTTGAGGTTTATTCCACCCCATTAGGCAAAATGTTGTTAAAAAGCTGTCACCGCGGTGACAAAAGTTTGCTCTAGACAATATCATGCAAATAGGATAAGGAGTTGTGTTTTATTTATTCCTCGATGCTTACGCTAAGTAAACTGTAAATAAACTCAGCCAAAAAATACAAAAGTTATGATAGCAATGATTTTCAATCATTCATACTAAATTACAAAAGGCAAACATATAGGTATTTATTTAGGATATAGTTTTCTCTACTTGAGAAGTATTTTAGAATAAGGATTTTTAAATGGGGAAAACCAAGATTCGCATAGTCCTTCGCCACCTCATAAAAGAGATTTACAACAGAAAAAAACATTACCGAGGTGAATGAGCAAGAGAATGAACGGATAAAAGATTCAATCACAATAACGAGTACGGAAAATTGTTAAAATGAACAGAAGATAAATTTATCTGCCAATTATTGGAAGCTAATGATTAAAGAGAATTCTTAGACATTAGAAACAACTTTAATATTTATCGTTTAGGAACTAGACACATCATGGGAACTAGACGCATCTTATTTCATATTAATAATTACATTAAGAATAATTGAAGTGATAAGAGAAGAAGAGAACAGTAGAGGAGGCTAAGAAAGAATTCAAAGAACCAAGCCACAAAGACGTCATCATAAGAACCGAATGAAAACTGGATAAGACAAAATACAGATTCAAAAATGGATAAACTAGGACTACGATAAGAGATAAAAACGAATGATTGAAAAAGGAGATGCGCCTTGACGTTCGACAACATATGCATTTCAACTTGAAATAAAACTTTTCTACCGTAATGCAGGTATACACATGACTTATATTTCCTGCAAAGCACACAGAACATTTTGCGACAGCAAAATCATACGGAAGTAGCACATTGCAAAGCTACATATATTGTGTGGAACTAAAATAAACATTTCCACATAATACAGTGAAATACCAAATCATATAGTTATATGCTTTCCTCTTATTTTCTCCATGTCTGAAAACAAAAAAAAACGATTGAGCGCCAAAACTTGCGAAAACGTGTATAAGACTGAGCTCTTCAACCCAAGGAAATAAAGGTTATAAAAAATTGCGTTCTCATTTTTTTATCCCTAATACAATCATGAATCACTCACACGCACCACTGAGAGCGCTCAGGCTTACGCTATTTCATATTCGAATAAAACGAGCGCTCTTGCGCATTATGAACCGCCAGGCTTAAATCTCCCCGGAATATTTCACCTTCTGTCTTGATATTCACTTTTCACTCCGTGAATTATACCCTAAGGGAAGGTAAATGCGGTAGCGTCGAAAAGAATTTAGTAATTTATGGCTCCCGTCAAAGTCAACCTGACACCACTCCCCCATATTTAAAAGTTCCCAAAAACTAAAAGGTTAAGGAAAGGCAAAAAAAAACCTTCGCAAGGTACAGTATTGCGTTAAAACATAACCGAAGAGGAGGTCGTGCGTCACTGCCGTCGTGAGCGAGGACCTAAAACGTCGAATGAGAAAATGAGGTGATAAACGAGAGACGCGAAGAAATACGAGTCGAGCGGCGGCTTATAAAGAAATGGAAAAGTGAGGTCAGACGGGGAAAAGGAGACGGAGGAAGAAATGAATACGCAAAAATTAGGAGACCCGGGGACGTGATTTCAAGGGCGGTGTGGCGTGCAGTGAATTAAAAATGCAAGGAGCGAAATTAAGTGGAAATTGGACGTGCCGGAGGAGAAATAGGGACTAAAGTGAGGGGAAAGGAATGGTTGAACGCCGTGTGCAAAATATAAGCTTTCATTAAATATTCCACCGGGAATATATTTTTTTCCAGCACCTTTATCATTTCTTTCAAGCGAGCTTTGATAACAAATAAACGAGTAAGACATTACTAAAAGAATCCCAAGGTATAATCAGTCTAAAATAATGCAAGCATGACTGGAGTAGAATCTAAAATCAGTAAAAATGAAGCAGAGAAATACATTATCAAAGGGTCGGCCAAGCGGGTGGCGTAATGGTCCCGCCGATATAGAGATAGCGGGGGAAAATTCCGCTGAGGCCACGGCTAGGCGTTGTTTACGGAAGGATGAAAATAAAGATTACGAAAGAAAATGAGACATGATGACAATCTCACCCTTTCAATTCCAAAAGTACTGAGGCAGTGAAAACCCATAACGTATCAATAAATTATGCCTAATAGGTGGTTTTGGTTGAGTCACCCGATGTTTTCTCTTGAGCTGTACCGGAGAAAAGAAATCGTAATAAGTCAGTGATTGGCTTTAAGCCAATAACATTCAGAAAAATTTACTGAATCAAATAATGCTGCATATCTGTAATTCAGTACACATAAATATTCAAAAATACTTAAAGAAAAACATGCAGGGTGAACTAAACATTAACCGAGTAGCTCAAACGGAAGAAAAACATGACTAACAAAACTAAGCCACTTAATATGATGAACATCATATTTAGACGAGTAAAAGATACAGCTTCATCGAAAACTGCTTGAAAGGAAATAACTTATAACAGCATTACCACGAAAAGAGTCAATTTTATTACTAGTGAATTATACCTTTACTTCTTCGCTTTAAACGGAACACTAAAAGCCAATCAGAGTGACTTACATTTGTGTAATAATTTAATAACACTAACCTAGCATGTGAAAAAAATTGCATTTGAATTTTTCAAGCGGAAATTGCTCTTAGAACGTAAGGTCCAATCTTTTAACTTGGAGTAAATCCCTAAAAGTTGATATATAAAAATGTTTACGACTTTGATACGCGTGGTTCAACTGGGCCATGAGATAAACTGACACGCTTCTTCTCGCACAGAAAATCTTTCCTAGATTCGTAAAATCATGCCGTCACAAGTGAAATGAAAGGAAGGAAAAATCCCCATATCAAGCAGCACATGTGCTTCCCAAAACAAACGTGACACAAAACAAACATTCTTTCTTAATTACACCGAGGCAAGTGGCGTAAACTCATGTCAAACAAAGGTAGATGTCAAGGCGAACATGAGACTCGTACACATTTTATTCCATGTGTCATCCAATCCAAACGGAATAAATCCACGCCGAGACAAACAACGACGGGAAAATATAGGTACAACTGTGCGAGACATGGTTTCCCAACCTACCCTCCGCAGTAGCCTTAAACGTTCCTAAAAGGAGTTAGCGACCTGCGCCAAAGCATCGAGGAAAAGAAATGATGTGAATGATTCTGATTGCCACTGACATTTGCTGACCTCAAGGTATGAATACCTGTCTACGGTATTTCGTCATTTTTGCTTAAAAATCTTTCATTCTATGTAATTCACCAATTAATTTTTTTTTCCAACTTTATCATTAGACGCAAGCTCAGTGAATTGTCTCAAATTTTATCTTTTGCGGTCCACAGATTAACTTCGAATGTGATTTTATTTCCAAATTATAAACAGAAAAGCTACTCAAATACAATTAATAAATAGAAAAAATAAGAAAACTAAATAAACAAATAAAGAAAATAAAAACATGACAAGAGAATTTGTACGGGCAATGGTTTCGTGGTTTCTGCATCCGGTCATCAAACACTCCACGAAGACAAATATTATAAAGGCTCATAATGCAACCTCGAAATTTATCAAATAGTCACATGACATGGGCAATAGCCCATTAATAATATCTAAGAATACAACGAATAGTAGGGGAAGACAAAAGTAATCAGTTTTTTGCATGCTAAGAAATCCTCAACCAACAAATTCATTGAGACTAAAACGTGATTCGAACACAGGCTTTCCAAATGCTGATAGGATGTAAATATTCACCAAAAAGCTATTTTCACATTTAAAAATTCACCAGCTTGCACCTTGCGGGAATGCATCTTGAGGTAATATTGGTAATTAGCGTAAATAGTTAACACTCGACTAGAAATGTATTCGTATCCCAGTCAAATAAAATGATTTTTTACGGTTTTCTTATCTTATTTCTCTCTACTTACAGGTTATATGGCAACACCAAGATGTATAACTGCGTAGTCTGCTTTTATTGCGGTAAAAAATCAAGAAGATTTTCTAAGAGCACTTATATAGTTTTAACCAAGAAATCAGAGAAGTTTAATGAAGGCAACAAGGACAAATGCCTCCTCAAATATAACAATCAAGAGCATGAGGAATGAACTGAAAACTCACGTCATCGCCCATGAGGTTCCTATACACAAAAATCAGAGAACCCATTTGGCAAAAGAAACGATCAAACTACGAATGATGAAAAGCTACAAAAAGGAGAACGACACGGCCCCACCCATAACATAGCAGCGGCACAACTCTGGGATCAAAAGATTTCCTCATAACGGTATACGAATGGAACTAAACGAATAGAGGACATAAAGACATGGCACGTCATAACATCGCGAGCTCACCTAAAGGCGAGACCAAGAAGAGGCAAAGGATAAATCTGAATATACATCGGATTCCGCCTTCAAGAGCTGACTTTACGCACAGAATACTTTCACGATGTAAAAACGCTAAAATAAAGCATCGCATTAGCTGACAAGGCACATTACTGGACGCTAAATCACAATGGAATCTTTCTCTTCTAAAGAACAAGTTCAAAGTCGATAGTTGCTAAAATTATTTTGCAATTTTCAAATTTCTGGCAATTCGGATAATGCTACATAAGCAAACATAATCACATTTTTTTTAACTCATAGATATCACAGAAAACTTTTCCAAAACATACTCTGACAATACCTCAAAGACTTCCTGATAATGGTTTCCCAATAATCAATACCTACTATATAAATTATCTGTACAGAGCATTTAAGTTTTATACCATAAAATTAAACAAATCACTCCATTATTCAAAGAACAGTCATAAAAAATCATAACATAAGTGAGAGACTAACTGATATAACCTGCAAACTTAAGCCAAATAATATTCTTTAAAACCCTCCCTTGAAACAGCTCCGCAAAGTGTCACCACGTTTTCCACAATCAACGTGTTTTCGGTGAAGGTAAGGTAAACTCTTTTTAAAAGAAAATTTGGCATTAGTTTTAGTACAGACAGATTTTGATGCATGTGACGGTCGTCGTTAAAAAAATTAATCAAATTCTCATTGGAGAAAAAGTAAGCATTAGTTGATTTCCACGGGATTTAAAGCCTTTGGTGGTCATAACTATTGAAAAATTAATTTTTTAATCAAATAAGTAGTAAACTTACAGCTACATGACGCTTTTATACAGTGGGTACACTTGTTTGCCAAGATATCGCATAGAAAGAATGTTAATAAAAGAAGACTACGGTTTAAGATGCCCCGGCAGCTAAGGCTATCCCGCAGCGTATAAACTTAGAAAAAACACGACGTCAGTGCCCAAGGCAAGCTTGGACCCCCATGACCTTTGGTTTGTAGCTTCGGCTAGCACGTTATCCACCTGGCTAGGGCTGCCGGCGTCTAGGATGAGGAAGGAAGGAGCAAAATTAAGAATGGAATGCTACCGTTCCCGACACCACCGTCGGTTGGGGAAGGCGAACACGTTTTCTCCCCAACACAAAAGCCTTTTTGGAATATCCGACGAGAACGACGGCGTGGCTGCCAGCCACCGCCCCTCTCTCGCTCGGGGGCGGCGAGGAGAGAGGCGTCGTGGGCGGGGGGGCGTGATCACGAGGCGGGAGAAGGCGCCGGCAGGCGGAGAGGCAGGGGAGCGAGAGAGCTAGAGAGTCGCCTCGCCGCCACCACACGATGTAGCCTCTCCTCGCGGCAGCGGGGCGGCCGGCGATCGACCGTCCCGGGCTCCCAGCGACGACGCCGGCGCGTCTCCGAGAGCGCGGGCGGGCGGGCTCTTCCCCGGTGCGGCGGTAGTGCCGCACCCCCGTCGCCATCCCCTATCGGAGCCACGACCCCTTCGCATCCACCGCGCGCCTCTTCCCCGCAAAACGTCAACATATGCGCCAAAAGGGAGTCGTCGACGGAAAGAGGTTGTGGCCACAAGGAATACAAATGCCATCCTCTCCCCTACGAAACGAAACAAAAGGGGGAAATTAATCGCGACAGCGAAACTCGAGACACAGGGTCGGGAAGACAGGAATGTAAACGTAAACAAAAGAGAACCAGGTAAAACACCCATTCCAAAGTCGACCAAATATTCGAATTATTCTGAGAGTAAGAGAAAGGGGTGATATTAAACAGGATGATTTAACAAAGGTCAATTAATTCAATCCATCCGGGGAAAAAACTCTTTCTGAAACCTCACCATTGGCATTATTTTCAAGCAATTGAAATCAGGGAAGAATATAGGTGTATGTAAAGCAACTTCATAAAAAAGGAATGCTGATATTGGTGAGAAAGGAAAAATGATCCCGATAAAGTGAGATGAAATTCATTTTCTAGAGAATGGGTTTCTTCTTTCTCGCTATTTATACTTGATCACGAGTCTAAAAAAATGATCCTAGCATGCAAACAAGAAGTATGCATATGCTACTTATGTAACAATAGTATTACGTTGACTCCATCCGAAAATATTATTCCACCCATTTACACTCAATAACTTTGATCTTAACACCTCCACAATATACATATACATAAAGTAGTCATTTTAAATAAGATCAATATTACAAGTAATAAACAGTATTTTATATGCATGTCGAACAACTTCCGTACCACTCACAATCATCAGATTCCTAAGAAAACGAGAGAACAGCTATAAACATTATTCGCTGCAAAACATGAGAGCAGAATGTAGCAAACCGTTTTCTCCTCAAAACAAAATAAGCGACGAAATGAAAAAAATTCAAACACATACAAAGTATAAAATGAGAGATTTTGAGTCTGTAACATACATACATCCAAGCTTTCTACCAGCTGATTAATAGGTTCTTGGACAGTCCCCATTCTGCATCCCAATTTCATAGACATTGTCTCGCTTTCCCTCCTAAGGATGTCCCGCCATTAGATCCCTCTTCAATTCTTCATATCTTCTACCTCCTTTTATTTCGTCCACAATTCTTATCCTCTTCCTTCCTCTTCCACGCTTCTCCAGTGTTCTCCCCTCAATCACTCTCTTCAACATGCCCTCTCCTCTCAAAACCTCCTCCATCCATCTCTTCTGCCTTGTCCGCACCTCCGTCACAAGCTTCCTCTCCTATCCAACCATATCCAATACCTCCTCGTTCGTCTTCCTTGCCACCCAGCTCACCTCCATCCTTCTCCAAACCTACATCTCAAACGCCTCAAGTCTACGCACATCCTCCCTTCGCAATGACCAAGTTTCCGACCCATACAGCGCCACGCCCCATATTAAAGTTTTCACCAGCCTTTTCTTTACGTCTCTTCTCAGACTCCCCCTCGTCAATTCCCTTCTCTTCTAAAACGCTTCTTTAGCGAGCGCAATTCTGCATCTGATGTCCTTACCACTAAAATACTCCTCCAAAATACTACCCAGATACGTACACTGCTCGACCTGCTCTCTCTTCTGCCCTCCCGCCCTTATATTCAGCCCCACCTTCTTACTTCTAGAAAATCTCATCACTTTCGTTTTCTTGTGGTTGATCTTCATTCCATACCTTTCGCACTGCACCTCTAACGCATTCACCATTGACTGTAACCACTTGGCAGACTGACTAACCAATGCTTGATCATCTGCAAATCTCACTTATTTTATCAGCTCCCCTCCTACCTTTATTCCTACCTCCTCCTCCCCCCCATACCTCCCTTACCACTTCTTATGAATATACGTTAAAAAGCAACGGCGATAGCGGGCACCCCTGCCGCACTCCCCGTCCTATCGTGACCCATCCCGATAATCCATCGGCTACCCTAACCTGCGCCGCCTGGTTCATATACAAATTCCGAATCAGACGCCTGTCCCTCCAATCGACCCCTAATTTCTTCAACACTCCCATTAATTTCGCCCAGTCCACTCGATCAAACGCCTTCTCGAAATCTAAGAAGCATGCAAAAACATCCTGCTCATACTCGAGGTTTCTTTCTACTAACGTCCTCATCACCACTATAGCGTCTCGCGTTCCCGTCCCTCTCCTAAACCCGAACTGGTCGTCACCCAGGTATTCATTTGCATTCTCTAGCTGTCCATAATTTCAAGGTTTTTGTTTTAATTGAGATAGTATTCCGTGGCCTTGCTCAATAGTGTTTTTTACGTGACACCATTACTTCAGAGACCGCCCCACGGAGTCAGACGCATTTTGCAGCCGCCTCACTGAGGCACAGAGGTTGCGCGGACTACCATTCGTCTGTCTCCTAACCTTCGGTCAATCTGGCATGGGTGACCCTACCAGGAGCATTGCTCCCGCTAGTTCAGCTTTAGGGGTCATCGGAGCACGCAAGCTTTTCCACCACGACAAGGTTGTATCAGAATGAAAATAAATATTACACTTTTTACTCAACTTAAGCGACAATATGACTAAAATTTATAAATATAAGGTACTAAATTAAAAAATTCAATCATTAACGCATCATCCATTTAAAATAAATTAATTTAATAAATTCAATGTATCAATAAGTTCTTCAATTAATTCGATAAAATTAAGTAAATGCATTATCTTTTAGAAACGCATTAAAGGTGTAATTACTAGCAATGAGGCCATAAAATAATTTCACTTTACCGAATAGGATTTTGATTTGAAAAAGTTATCGTGACCAAAAATGTAAGCTCATCAATGAAAAATGCATGGGGAGCAGAAAAAATTCAAAACAATCAACGGATAAATACGAGAATGTCTTGATTTCTCATTCATACGCTACTATAAAATTCGAATCCCATCTCCCAAAGAAATATTCATAAAAATATAACGAGAAGAAAGTTGACGATCAACTACGGGATTTTTCAAGAATAAAGTTATTTAAAATACATTTTCTTTGTAATTGGATTTTGACAAGTTACCGACAAACAGAACAACCCGGAAATAAATGGCTAGATAAAGGTGAAGATTTATAGAGAGGGAAAGTAATAAAACTACACGCACGACCTAAGCTAAATCGCTTTCAATATGACCATTTCTCCGGAGTCTTGCAAATCATCGATGAAACTTTTGCAAAAAAATCCTATATTCTCTTTTCCCAAGAATTTGCTATTCTCAGGAAATGGCCTTCTAACGGGAAGCAAGAAATCACCGAGAGCCATACTAAATTGCAGAGATAAATAACTCCTTACAGCCGGGGCTATTAGAAAATGCTCAATCGATTCCTTCCGCCAAAAGTAACGACGCAATTGAGGAGAACATAAAAACCGGAGAGACACGGAGGAAGATGGCGATGGGGAAGGGATCGGAAAGGGTCTTTTACAATGGAATGAATCATGACGGACGGCCGTGCTTACATAAATAAATACTCCTAAATCCCGGCTGACGGACGTGCAGTAGCGCAATTCCACCCATACGAAAGCGCAACCCTACGTCCCTTACTCAATACTAGCTATACATGCACGTAACTCATACGCTATTTAAGTCTTCAACGTGAACGCATGTCGGCGCAAGCGATGTTAAGTTATACCCGTATCCGCACCTTTCCTCATTAGCCATTAATATCAAAGGTTTTACTCCTTTAACGTGCAGCATTTATGATTCTCATTACCTCCCTTGGTCACATGAGCTCGAAAAAAAGTGATGACGTGACCATTATTAATAACGTGTATTTGGAAGGAAGAAAGTAACTTTTTTTCAATAGATAACCAAGGTTTAACCGAGAAGAGAAAGTTACCATGGTTGGCGCCAACCTGACGTTACTACCTCTTACTCTAGTACTGAGTGACAGCTAATTTAGCGAATGGGTTAGTGCTGCCGTCTATAATGCGTGTGAGCGGAAGTTAATTAAAATAAATGTTATTATAAATGTTTAAATATTTTATTTGCTCCCCACGTATATTCGTAAAGAATTTTTCTCGGGTGTTCCACAGAAAAATTTAATTTACCGGGGTAATTAACGCGGTGGAAAAATCGATTAGAATTCTTCATACTAAGTCGCATGTATTGGGGCGATTGGGTAGTCCCTTCTGCCATCTCACTCCTCGTTAATGAATTCATGGATAACAACAAACACTGTACATAAGGAATAAAAGCAACAAAAAGACGCAGAAAGCGTTATTTAAAAATTGAAAAAAAAATGTAAAAATCATTCCACGGAAGAGTAGAATGCTACATAAGAAGAATGTAGAAGAAGTAGAATTCCACGGAAGAGTAGAATGCAGGACGCTCATTTGGATGTATACCACAGTGAGGCCATTGAGTAATAAAAATAGTGAAATGCTAGATATTAAAAATTAACACAGTCCTTTAAGATTTCAACCATCTTCACTAGCCAAAGCTTTCTATCTTTTTTAAGAGCGCGAGTGGAGACCCGTGTGTACGACAGTAAGTTAAAGCCATCACGCTGACCATTATTCAACCCTATGAGAGAGAATGGGGCTTATTCCTTACATGTTCGAGAACTTCCCCATTCCACACAAAAACCTCCAATCAATACGCACGCACAGAAAGGCGCAATCCAAACCCTCTCGCCTTTTCCCACACCCCACGGCTTTCTTCGGAGTGAACAACTCCCAAATGGACATCTCGTATCCACGGCACAACTTCCCCTCTGGTGTTCCTCCAATCATCGGATCAACGCTCGACCTTTCGCCTTCAGAGAGGAGAAATAAAAACTCGAGAGAATACATCAGTCTCGAGTTTGCCGAAAAAGAACACTCCGGATGAACTCTCTTTCACCAATCCCACCCTGGCGGAGCGCCTCGATAGCCATGTTGAACAACGCCTTCACTAAATGGTCTCCCACGAATTAATCAGAAGCAGTGGTGGTTGGGGGATTCATGAACGGCTAGTCCCAATGGCATGACGTTCTCACAGGCGACTGCGTAAATTCCAATTGATAACTTGTGTGTGTTCAGATAAAGTTAAATTGGAGGCACAAATACGGAAGAAAAATAGAGTATAAAGCCAGTATAGCTTAATAATGAATATTAATGCGCAAAAAGAACTTAGGTGAATTTCTCAATTCGCACACATATTCAAGCTTGCAATATATTAGATGAATAAAATAAAAATGATTATTAAAGTTATAACAATTTCAAACTCCGTTCTTAATAAGTCATTGCGATTCCATTACTTGCGTTATTTTTTCAGTAATATCCATAACTTTAAGGAAAAAATGTGCTACATAGGAAAGTAAAATTGTCCCGCAAGCAAACATAGCCATTTAAAATAGACAAGATCCTATATTTTTCATTTCACTGATAATAACCACGCTTTATCAATTATGATGCTAAAATATGTATTCAAAGCAGTGAAGAATAATTTAAATAAGCTAAGAATTACTGAACATGAAAGAAAGAATTCAAGTTTGATTTTGCGGAAATAATTTACCATTGCATGGCAGTGGAGAACATGAAATCATTTGCCATTGTTTTCTCCCCTGCAGGAGGCAATAGCAAGCGTAACTGCATTCCCAAGCTACATTGGTTGACAATTGCAATTGATAGCCCATGAAAGTTCCTCGGCAGTTCTACCACCCTCAGCCGAGTAGATAAAGGCTAGGTAGAGCCACAAAAGACTCCGTTGCAGATGAGGATGCAGAAGCGGTTTCCACGGTTAGATGAGTAAGCGAGCAACTATAGGAAATGCTTGAGGTATAGGGTGGAGCCGTGAATTCACAGCAGCATCACATTCCGAGGGCCCATTATTTTTATCCTAGGCTTTCAGCATCCCCGCCCGCTTTTGCCGCATTCCCACTCAAAAGTTAACCCTCGCCAAATCCCGCTGTGCACTTACTAGGGAAGTGGGGGAAAGAAGGGAGCCACAAAAAGTGGCGAAGCTTCGCACTGTGGGCCCAATGCCACGGAAATGTATTCTCGAACGTTAGAATCGTTACGGTTGTCCTCGACATAAGTTAAGGATCGCCTTATCTTCTGCCTTTATTTAGCCATTAGAAAAATTTTAATTGAAGATACATTTTTTTCACTTTATATCATTACACGGTAGTATGGTTTGATAAATATTTAAAAAAGCAAAGAAATAGTCAAGCGGTTTTCTCCCCACAATAATATATATAAAACATATATTTAAAAGATTCAGATCAGATTTTATAGTTTATCTACACAAATTCACTACATTCCAATCCATAGCATATAGGAGTGTACTTTTCCACTTTCCTAACTGCTAACATAAGTTTGATAAAACCTTAATGCATAAAATCATTATTACTGCAATGACAACGAGCAACCATCATAGTTCCACACGACGGAAATTAATTGCTGCATTCAATTAAGGTGACTGGAACAAGAACGCTCAGTCAGTCTAGCGTTAATGGTGAGAATGCATTGGAGGGAAGACTCCTTTGATCTTAGTAAATATATAACGCGCTAGCTCCTCGCAACGTACTTTCACTTGGCAATGAACCAAAATAAAGCCTTGCCGGTGGGGTACAGTAAAATTTAAGTCCTGCAAAATAATGGTCTATCTAGGGGGGATAAAACAGGATATGATAGCAGAGCCCAGAGAATGCTACAGCTAAAACGAGTATTAAATATATCTCCGTTATCCTCAGTGGGAGGCTACACTAAAGTAACTATCACGACAAGTCCCGCAGTAGTTTGAATTATATAAAAAATTCTCCGTACACCGAATAAAAATCTCTGATAGACTACTTTACTAGATTTACTAGCATAAATCCGCTGACAATGAAAAAAGGTCTACGAGTCGAAGGTTCTCAACCACAAAAAGGCAAAAAGTTTCGCATGATTAACTTTTAATTCCATGAATATTATCATTAGGGAGATCTTGAAATATTTCCATCCAAGAAGGAGAAAAAGGAAACTTTCGGACAAAAAACTATCTCCGACACGCATACAAAAAATCCACCCGGAGAGCAACTCGCATAAATAAGATCAGACCCTTTAGGAGTCGTGCTGCGCAAAAAAAATAATAAAGAATGGGGAGCTGTGAAGTGTTCGATTTCCCGGAAAAGTCCGGATTAAATGAAAACACCCCGCTTATAGGAGCCAGGGCAAAAGTCTCAGGCGGGCAGCACCAAGAAGAGCGTAGGGGGGGGAAAATGACTCGTCATTACTAGTATTCCGCCCTGCGCCTCTCTCTCTCGGTCTCTCGCCACACACATACATCTCTATGTTTGTCTCTTTCTCTCCCCCTCGCAATGGGTAATCACGCGTAAACGGGATCAATCGACCGTGAGACGCTTAAAAAGGGAGAAACGGCAGGGAGAACTGCGGAAGAGGGGGAGGTGAGGGACGAAGTCGGGGAAGAAGGGAGACGACGTCGAACGTGTGGGTGTGGGAGAGAGGAGAGGAGGAAAGAGAAGGGTCACCTCACGTGACCGCTAGGAGGAGGGGAACGAGCGGAATAAAAGAAAATCGCCGGTAAGATAATAAGATACAGAGAGAGAGAGACCGCGAGAGTGAGCAGATGTACCACAAGGAAGTATGATCGGGTAATTATAGTATTTCGCTTTAAGACATTTTGCCGACCTCGGTGGCGAGAAGGTAACGTCTTTCACTGCTTATCCCGATGTCGTAGGATCAATTGCCGCCTAGATGGTTTTTTTCTCTACCTATGGCTAGAAAGAGAAATAAAATAAACTAAATCACTTCGTACTATCCAGTGTAAACTTTATTTCCCCTGTCACTGTACCTTAAGATGATTAATAAGCATCGAAACGCTTCTTAAAAAGCAGAGCACTTCGTACTTTCCACAGAAAACTTTTATTAAGTTTTCAGAGGAAAGTATGAAGTTCTCAGCTTTATTTCATTCATTGACATGTTTTTCCCCCACGTTTCGCCGAACACACTAGTACCAAGGGCTAGGGTCTTCTACTTTTTCCTTCTATTCAGAAGGAAGATTACTTGTTATTTCTTTGTCACTCTCCCTTTCATACTTGTTCGACGGTAAGGTTGTTGGTTGCTGAGTGAATTGGGTAGCTTTTAGCAATCATGTTACCGGTCCCTAGCCCGGATTAAAGATTAGGGTTCTGAGGTCAGGTTAGCCCCCTACCTCAGGTATAAACTATCACTCCTCACAGAACCGAAAATTTCCTTTGAAACAGAACGGACCGGACCTTAGGATGACGACGCATGGATTTTTTTGACAGAGTAAATTTTTATTTTCGTACACACCAAAGACGGCATGAAATTCGCCATGAAAAATCATTTGACTTGACCAGGATTCAAATCCGGATCTCCCAATTGCCGGTCAGGTGTGTTAGCCAATTACACCACCATGCCAATATCATTCAAGGGAAATTTCAGCGGGGGTTTATGCGAACCTACTCAGATGTACGTAACTGGGTGTATACCCTGATTGTATGCACTGAATAAGTTATTACTAAAAACATACAGCGTTAAATCGACATTATACTTCTCGCCAATGGCACAGGATTACACAGGAGAAGTATAGTAAATTGCATTTCACAAAAAGGATTTGGACAACATTTAAATTGATGTAAATATTGGATCGTTTATTTAAACCAAAATCAATGCATAGACATTTTCTTCTGGCGCAAGAGTAACTAAGAAACAACCCAGTGTCAAAATTAGACGGAATGTAAGTTGGTTAAGAGTCACTCGTCTTAAACCTCTCCTGAGGTGCACAGAAGAAGATGCGGACCACCCATGGAATAAAAACTTGCGTACAATGGACGAGTGGAGTGTAACTTGAATAGAATATGTTGTCTACATAAGTCCAGTCGCACTTAAAATATAGATATTGCATGTAAGTGGGATCAACGAAAGACCCACTTAGTCCAAAAGCCCACTGCCTCACCCCATAGTCGCGACTCGTGGCGTACAACGAAGAGGGTTAAAAAGCTGGTCGGATGATGGGAAGCGAGGGGGGTGCGTTGAAACAAGTATAACGAACGGCGCGGGGGAGTAGGGTTGAGGGGAACGGAACGAGAGGGAGCACGTGTCTCGGCTAAGGAAAAAGAATCGCGGGGGATGTCGCAAATAAAAAACACGGCTTGCTCATTCCCACCGCACACTCCATTCATCGTTCCGCGAGTGTCAAATCATCGCCGACGTTCCCGTGGCGCGTATTTTTCCCTCTCTTCCACCCGCAATAAAAACCTACCCCGCCCCCGCTTCATCAACCCCCGCGCCATTCCTCCCCGCGACACACACGGAGCAAGTCGACCGGCTGAGAAGAGCTGGGAGTGATGAAGAGACGAGGAATTAAAGAGAGGGAGGAGGAAGGAAGAAGCGTAGAGCGCAAACAAGTGAGGCTTCGTCGGGGCCGGGCCACTCCCCGAAACGAACGAACGAGAGAGGGGGGGGAGAAAGGGTTGGCGAGGAAAGAGGATCGGAGCTGGGGGGGAGAGGAGGAGGCGGAGATACTCGCCGGAGGACCAAAAAGGGGGAAGCAAGGAAGAGGGGAGAACGGAAAGATGAGAGAAGTCGGCCTCGTTAGCGAAGTTGGAAACGTGTTGGCCTGCCAACCCAGAGGTCGAGGGTTCGAATTCCGCCTCGAAGTTAGCTGTAGTCTCTATCGCAAGATTGAGATTGAAGGTTAAACGACGCGGTAGAACCCTGACAGTTGGAGAGCTTAAAAACCAAAATCAACAAATATCCAACATCATAATCATGTATCTACGAAGAGTTAATAGCGGTCCTCTATCCTACAGAATTCCATGGCAAATCCCCCACTCCCCCGTAGTTCTCATTAACCCACACGCTTAATGGTTTATCCAAGGTAATTGCCCCTTTGTATTACTCGTGGCATTTTCCCTGCAATGTACCACTCTATCATGTTTACAACACATTCGTTAGTTTTCTAAATGGGTCCAATCCACCTGTCTTCTTCCGCGATAATTTGCTAAATGAGGCATTTACCCCTTCAACTCCTTGATATACCTCCTCGTTTCTCACTCTGCCGATCGATTTGATCTTTAGCATCCTTCGCCAATAACAGGGTACGAAGTCATTATAATCTTTTCTAGTCTGCAATTCTGGATATCAACGCCTATTTTAAATAAATCCAATGCCCCCACCAGAGTTTTCACGTTGAAAATTTCAGATCACACGAGTTTCAGATCGATAGAGAGAATATTATTTTAGCCCCACATTACATCAGTAGATCAAATAAAACCGGGAAAATGGGAGAGGTACACAGTCGAACAAATTAGCACGAGAATTCTGTCTTCTCGCGAACCAGTCATGATCACGATAAAAGCAGAATGAGGAACTAAGCCTCCAAAACATACTTTATTCATAATTCCTACACTCCTTTTATGGGATATATGCCGTAACACCCCCTACCAAACGCGGCAGCGGATCGCACGTATCACGAAGAACAACATCAGCAATCATCAATCTGACGACTGGTTTGCTGCAGCTTTCCACTCCATTCTCTTTTCAGCTTAACGCTAAAGTTTTCCTTGAATCCACCATTTGGCATCCTTCATATTTTGCTTTATGAACTCCATCCTCAGTGATAGGACTGGTGGAGCAACAACATCACCAGCCACGTGGCCACTCGGATATTGAGAAACGTAAACAAACAGCAATATGCTTGTGCCAAAATAAACGAATATGGAACTCATTTCAACATTGAAATTGTGATACTCATATATTTAAGCTCATACGTAAAGTTGTGCACTTTTTTAGATTCCGTTGCCCTTTGATGCTATCACTAATATTTCATTCACTTAAACGTTTTTGTTGAGAGAATTGTTTCTCATCATATCGTAATATATGGAGCCAACGAGGAGTAATAGGTCGAATCATATTCGCTCCGCATTACTGTTCTCCTACCAATTCTCCTAAAACGTATATATATACATATATAAATATCCGAAATAAATATAAACACAAGAATTCGCGAGATGAAGGTACGTGCCAGGGCATTTGGAGCTAACCCCTTTAAAAATGCGCAACCCTTTTTCCCCTTCCACGCCCGAGCCACGCAACGTTTGGAGCATTCCCGCGGAAAACGCAATCCACACGACTTCCTCTTCTCCTCTCCCTCCCTGAGCTGCTATACACCCTCTCAACACTACCGACCTTTCCCTCTCTTTCGTCCTATCCCTATTCCTCGGCAACGGGGAGGACACGGGCGTCCTTCCGCGTCAACTTCACCCTTCTGCCTTTCTCTCTCCCTCCTTACCTCCCTCAACTCCCTCCATCAACCGTTGAATGCCCCCCACCCTTCCTCCCACACCATCACCGTCGCCAACTAACCGCTAAGAGCCAACGGATTCGGATGAATGGTAGGGCTCTCTCTCCAGTCCAGATCGATAAACGGCTGAAGCGATGGGATGCGAAGGAATTGAGTCGGGAGCGGCGCGCGTATATACACGTATGGGCATGATCGTACTCTCCTTTCACCCAGTCCACGAGGAGATACGACAAACCGGTAATTCCTCCGGACGAAGTGGGGCTCGAATACGTGACCTGATTGCTGATTCATGAAATCCATCCTCCCGAGTGGTCTCTTCGATTCATTTCCGTTGGAAATGGCGGGCGAAAGAACGGATTGGTGCGTGTATTTTTATGTGTCAAAAATCGCGTGCAGATAAACCGCGGACCCCGCCCCGCTTAAACAGCGCTCCCTCTTATGGGTTTATTCCACGAGATAAAAGTCAATAACGAATAATCCTACCAGCCGGAGTCCACTTCAAAATTCAATAAACGTCCCCGCAGGTAAATCTCCTTATTTTCACGAATAGGTATACTACGTGCGAGTTAATTAAGTCCCGCGAAATGGGCGGTGTTAAGAGAATAAGTGATTAAATTATCTCACCCTGAAAATTGGCTGAGGCTATTCTAAGGAAGTCCGTCCTCGCGCATTGCAAGAGGCTTAAAATGAGGATATATACCAAATATTATTTTCTTCGACGCTCCCTTTTTGAAATGAGGTTTCAACAAAAAACATACATTTTCACCATTTTGAGTGGAAAAAAAATCCGCAAGACGATCATTCGATTCAAACAAATTGCACTACTTGGATATGCTTACAAACGATACAACCATTTTACCTTCTTTGAAACTATAATGACACACAAATAGATAGAACTAACATTTTCAAATCCGTATTCCGGCAACTTTGCATATACGACACAAAGGGATAAATCGTTATTTTATAACTAAGATTGTTAACAACCATAACCTTCCGTTTTCAAATTCAAGATGGACTGAATTTCGCGGCACAAGAATGGAGTCACGCAACGGCGAAGGTCTCCCGTTTTTCACCAGCAGAACGTCAGAATTTTTTTATTACGCTCGAATATAATCTAAGAGACTCCCTGAATTTTTTCCGTTATAAAACGTGACCTCTTCGTCCCAGAAAAGCAAACAACCTGACCTTGGATGGAGCAAGAGGTTAATGAATAATTATCACACCACACCACAAAATTCTTTACGAACAACAAACTGCTACGGGCATCAGTATTCCCGGTCACGCTCGGAAAGCAAACAATTCCGACGTTTGTGGAGGTTACGCAGAGCGGTAGATGAAGGAAGGCTGAGGAGAAGGAGGAAAAGAGGATGGAGAAAGAGGGAGAAGAAAGAGATGAGAATAAAAAGAAGAGAAGACAAATGCCCCCCGTTGTGGTTGGAAGAGGAGACAGCGGCGGGCATCCTCAAGGAGTGCATGGGGGTTCGACCCATCCCAAAGAGAGACCCACCCATGCTCCATTTCCCACAAACCGCGCCATTTTTATTATTAACTCGCCCTAAACGAGCCTCATCCATACTCATGCTCGGCAAGAGAGTGGGAGAGAGAGAGAGAAAGATATCAGCCGTCAGACGCAGGCGCGAGCCTGGGCGAAGACTTTAGTGGAGAGGGTGATTGAAAACAATAAAATGAAAGCAGGGAGGGTCAGGGAGGGCTCCCCAGATAATTCCTCCCTATGAATATTAAATGCCACCCACTGCCGACCTCACCGACACTCCCTTTAAATGCGATGTCCCCTCTCGCCTTGCCTCGTTTCCTACAATCCCGACAACGATTGCGATGTCACGTCCTTTCGGTCGCCCCCGCTCTGACCGCCACTCGGGAGTCTCTCCACCTCCTACCGTACGTCCGAGTGTTAAAATAAATACGTTCCTTTTTTCTCTTCTCCCTCCTCCCAACCATTTACGTCCCCACCCTCGCTTCATTACCCAATGACTCAGAGACTAGAGAAGGGGACCGCCGATTTTGAAGCGGACGAAAGGGTGACATAAACCATCCGGGCGATGGACAGTTCTAAAGAGACCGACCTCACCCCCTGGTAGCTTTCGCTCAACCCACTTGCAGGCACTGAATCACGAGGATACATTGTGCCGAGGTACAACCCAAAGTTAAACATAAATATGGCCCGTAATCTCCAACTCAAGCTTTTTCCATCTAAACAATTAAAGACGATGGAGAGAATTAAGGTAGTTGATTGAATGCGTAATCTCTCCTATCCAATTACAAGATAAAATTAAAAATACTCAAATATGGTCGTCCATCGCGACTGCATTGATCAATCACTAATTGAACGTAAAATTTCCTTCAGTAAATAGAAGCGAACGAACCGAGGATAAGGAATGATGATGGCTCCGGGAAAAGAAGCAATTGGTCTCCATCATCACCAAAACTAGAGTAAAGTGATGCATTCGTATTGTTCTCTTAAGTGATGTAAATAAAAATTATAAACCAAAGCAAGTATTTCCTAAAAAGGAACCCCATTTTGGAAAATCGAGCATCACGTTTTGAATAATAAACATTATAAAATAATATATGAGTCAAATTAAACCAAGCACAGGTCAAAAATCAATTAAAGACAGCCGGATGAGTCTTATGGAAAATTCATTCGTCCCCTCGTAACATATCAAGACATAGAATCCTACTCAGAGCTTGGATAGTGTCCGTGACTTTATTCCTCGACAAATGGACATCTTACAAAGAGAAATGACGACGACCGACGCATAATTTTAAATCAGCACCACAACTAATCCTCCGACAAGCTCCTCACAGATTACTAAAATAAAAAATGTTACAAACCGTTCGATACCAGAAACTCCGGGCAGTTCACCCGGGCGGAGTTGTTTGGGAGAAAATCGAGAATGGAAAGGGAATGAACCGGTCATGATGAGGAGCGGGAGAGTGTAAGATGAAACGAGGGGATAACCGGGGAGACGGAAGGTGGGCATAAATATACATCTAGGGAGAACTGAGGAGGAGAAGGGAAGGGGGTTGAAATATGGTTTCGGATGGCGGGAGTTCCGGGGATGATGGAGAGGTTTCGACGGCGGCAGATGAGGCAGTCCCCCCTTGGTGCTTGGGGGATTCCTCCGGCCCGCTCGACCAAGACGGGAGATGAGATGAGGGTGGGAAGATTTTAAGCTTGGTTGGTTGGACCTAAAGGGAGAGACAGGGTGAGCAAGGGAGGAAGAGAAGAGGGAAGAAACGAGAGAGGGGTCTGAATGCTCACACTACTCGAGTGAGGGCTGAGGACGGACCCCAAGGCGAAGGGGAGAGACTTTGGCGAAGAATAATGCGGGAGGGGGGTAGTGGAGGGAAATAAAGAGAGCCCTCTCATACGGACAAGGAGACAAAAGAAAGAACACGAGAAAGACTCGGAGGAAAGAGGATGAGGGAGGGGGGAAAACGTTTTTGCTCCCAATTCAAAGAGGACAGAGGGAGAATGAAAGAGAGATTGGGGGAGGACGATGAAGAGGAAGCGAAATGAAGGAAAAATGGGAAAGAAAGGACACGAGAAAGAACCGGGGAAAATACGTTTTTGTTTGCATTTCAGAGAGGCAAGAGAGAGAGAGAAGGAAAGAAAGATCGTGGGAGGACGAGGAGGAAGGAAAATGAAGGAAAAATGAAAAAAAGTGCTTACAAGAAAAGGGCGGGGTGAAAAGCAAAAGCGAAAGACAGAGGAAAGAGAGCGTGGGTGGGAGAACGAAAGAAAGAGATGAGAGAACATAAAAGCAGCAAGGGACACGAAAGTGAAATCGCTCGAAAGGGTTGACGCATGAATGTGCGGATTGGGAGAGAACGAAAAGTCGACAGAAAAAAGGGAAATGGGACTGAGAAACGGAAGGTAAGTAGAATATGACTGCTCTGCTACAATTCTAAGGGATTAAAGGATAAGGAAAGTCAAAGAAGGGACATCATCTTGCCCGAGAACTCTTTCGAGGTCTCCTTGAGAGGTCCGTGTAAATAAAAATGCAAGAACGCAAAAAAGGTTAATATGTACCCTTCCATTACTCTTAATCCTACTAAGACATAATCTCCGCAAGGAAAAAACCTAGCTCTTTATTCTTCACAATTTTTCATCTGAAAGCTGTCATGCTTAGCGATTTTTTCATTTATAGGGACAAATACTGTGACTTTCAGCAAAATTCAAAGAAAAAGGGAGCATTAATTTCACCGTGGCGTACCGCAACGTGATAAAAAACGGCTTCATTTTTTAATTCTACATTTAAGGTACGTAAGGAAGCTCGTGCGGCTTGCACAAAACGAGCACACACAGCGTTATCAAAGCGCTGACTGGCATTAGGAGAAAGTTGAACCTATGATGGCCTGAGTTAACGTTCAACATCATTAAGAGGCCAAATACACACTAATAGTCCCATTCGAACATTCACTTGGACCAGAAATGAATAAAACCTCCTACGAGCGGATTCATATTCACATCTGTACATACGAAATAAGGGCCACATTGGAAGAACCTATCTCATCACGCAATTCCAAAGTGGATGCAAAAGTACAATATGACGTTTGCGCTATAATTGAAGACTGCCTCATTGTTTACCGCTCGCACGGATGAGCACTATTTACCCCATATTAACTTAGCAACACCATGACAAGCTAATGAAAACTACTGCATGACGATGGATGTAGGAAAGCATGCCTCTTTTGTTCACAGCTCAAACCGGAGAGCTATAAACACCACACAATTACTTAGCAACACGATGGCTATAGCAGTTACAAAGATTAAAACGATATCCATTGCTTTATATGTACAGGGTGAGGTTCAATTTGTCTCAGGTGACAGCAGTGACTCAGGAATAGAGACGTGGCAATCAAGCGAACACTTCCTCGTTTCCATTCCTGGCAACAGCGACACTAGCTTCGGCGTCATTCCGACCGCGCATAAATGCGGTTATCTGCGCGACTGCCATAGCAGGGAGGGAGAGCGGGGGGGGGGGGGGGGGGGGGCTTCGGATTCAATTAATGTCGCTCTCCAGAGAGGCTGTGGGTGCCCTTGGGGAGCCAATAGGGAAGTTAAAACCACAACCAACCGATTGAATAGGAAGGCCTATAGTGACTCTATCCGACGAGCATCCATACCGAGTTGTGATGGCAGCTCAATGAGTTGTCTAGCTTCTCTTTCCGAATGCGGTAAGTCGACAGCTTGAAGAAAAACACCACGCTTCAGAAAACAATGATAAGCCACGAATGCCACTCAAGACAAAAGATTTTTTTACGCTCTAAACAAAAACCCCGACGTCACATCCGACAAAAACTATTCCCTAGAAACAATAAAGCTTGTGCTCACTTCATCACGGGATTAGGAGCGATTGCTAGGGCACGGCAAGCCGGTGAAAAAATCATTATGTATGCACGTTCTAAAAAAGCGAAGCTTAGACCAGGACTCGACCGGTTACGGGCTTCAGGTGAGGAGTATGAGGTTTAAGCATCTCCCTGGAAATTTCTCTTTACAATCCCCAGGTTTCATACTAGGTACCGACTACAATTTTATTTCTTCGACAAAACCTTCACGCTTGTGTGCTTAGATAAAGTTGTAGAAGTTCTCTTTCCAGCAGAGATCTCTAATATTCATGTCATTCCCATGGATTTGATTGTTCGGTTCCAGTTAATACTAAAAATATTCAGCCATTTGGCCACAATACCATAATTCATTCATCATCATTGGTCGTTAAATCCTAAGAATGGTTTACTTCAGCACTCCTTCCCTATTTAACGCTAATTTCCATACTCCTTGGTAGTTCTTCTAACGTGCTTTCCTCTATACTTGGTCTATTTATTATTCGCTAGGCCTTTCTCTTGGGACTTTTCCCTCTATTTTTCCTTCAATTATATTCTTCACAAACCCATTATACCTCAGGATGTGCCCAATCCATCTGGTTAATTTTTTCAGTACAATATAATAATATATTACCAATATAACAATATTAATTATCAGTAACTAAAATATGTCGGGAGAGGCGCGAAACTGTATACAGCATTTGCTCTATCGCGTTAATAATCTTATTTAAGTGTGCCGAGTCGAAGGAGTATGCGAGTGGAAGCAGTATGCGAGTGGAAACCAAATAGCGATGCATATGAATATAAAGGCGCCCATAACCACTACGGTGGCCGCGAAAGCCTACCATCAACTCTGATACACCAAGGATATTAATCTTAACAAAAATTACAATTTACAGTTCAATTAAGGTTAGATGCCGCATAGTGGTCTCTAACCAAATAAAATTAAGCATAACAACAAATAAATTTTAACTTAATTCCTTCAAACATGATGTCAGCTCCATCTCCGGGAAAGACAAATGCAAATCCAATCCCTATCACTCTAAATAAACACTATTTTAAAATCCCATGTATGCAGATTCTAGAGTTAAACCTAAACCAGTTCGTGAAAATCATCTATTCATCAACATATTCTATAGTATAACTCTTGAATCTCTGTCCGTTTATGTAGTTGCTAAAGGCATATAAATACTAACGGTCCCTCTAACAATGGTAGCATATCTATAGAGTAGTGCATGATTGTGAGGCTACGTCTTGTGACAGGCATTATAGATGTATGCTAATGCATCATTAGTCGTAGATATACTAACTTTATGGTATAGTGTAATGAATGTTGGTGAGTACTCACCCCCTGCCACACACCCTTGAGGTGGCTTGCACGGTATAATGTAGGTGTAGATATGGCAAACAAAATAAAAAATAGACAGAGAATCCCATGCAATAGTCAGCACAAGTTGGCAATCGCATCAATGGATAACCGAAGCTAAATACTCCGAAAGAACCTCAGAGCAGAACCTCAGAACAGCAGTGCTTAATTATTCTAGCACACCATTTTTACTGCGGTTCGGAGGGGCATACAGCATATTTGGCGAAGATTCGGTAAAATAAATCTCATTCTTCCTTTACAAGATCTAGATACTGGTGTGCGATGTCAAACAGAAACGCTAGAGGAAAATTAAAACCAAGAGCTAAAACTGAAATGTCGAGCTTCAAAAACCCGAATATATGTCCCTGGATTTCGTGATTCGGGAATAGAGGCAAAGGTATTTGGTCTTTTTCTCTTTTCCTTCACTCTACTGCATCGATCGAGTCTTCGACTCACATCGATTGCAAAGTAAAATCACGTGGAAGGAGCGCGCATGGAGAGAAAGAGCGGAATTCACGAGACCTGCGGCGGAATGAGATAATAAATGTCGTGCGTGGCCAGACAGGCGGCAGAGCCGAGGGGGGGTGGGGTGCGGGTGGGGCGGGGTCCCCGATAACACGGCACTCGTGGAGCAGTCCCGTGATTGCGGAGCGGATGGGGAAAGGTTGGTGACCATAACAAACACTCGCGCATAGATATAAACAAAAAACAGGCGATGTGAGTTATCTTACAGGTCGATACTTCCATTGAGAAGTACAGACTGAAATCTAAGTGCTCAGCTATTCCACTGAACATTGTGGATGGTTCAGTGGGAATTCAAAGTACCTAATTCCGAGAAGTTCAAAAAACAAACGAAGATTGACAAGAATGAACGTTACTCTAATTTTACAAACCGTCCCAGAGCAACTTCTTACTCAATCATCGATAAAACAAGCACTTATTGTGAGTCGGTAATGACGAAAGAAATAAGGTGATAAGGCTTGAAACATGAAGGAAAAAATAAATCATATCAACTAAGCCAAACCAAAAATTCATCTACCAGTGGCATGCAATTGTGAGGGAGAAAAGACCCTCCAGCAGGAGCTATTTTTCAAAGCGTACATCCCTGATCCCATGTACTACGTTCCGTTTGACTCTCCCATAAACAGGATCCGTGCGATGTTTAAAACCATGCAATATGAGCTTATAGGAATTAGCAGCTTACCAGGAGATTTGAAGACTCCGAGGTAATTAACGGCGGAAGATTAAACGCTCCATCCTCGAGGCGAATAAGCTTAGGAGACTCCTTAATTAATGCGGTAAAAAATAAAACAGAGGCCCACAGCCACCTCGAGAGTCTCAGACTCTCAGACACACCCTTCACCACGCAGTCAAGTACAAGTCAACATCCGCGGTCGAGATGATGAGGCAACCAACCTCCACGCCCGTAGAAAACAGAACTCGTAGAAAACAGAACTGCACCACACAACAAGGAGCACACTATGAGAAGGCGGGTGGGGGGGGGTGGGAAGAGAGCAGGTCGGTGGCGCCTAGCGTACGCCCTTCCACTCCCTCCACTACGGTCACCTACTACTAACAACACATTCCCCAAATCGATCACGGGGCTCGCGCGCCCTGAGGCGGCGTTGGGCGCCAGGAGGTCCCGATCGCGAGAGGCCCCAGCATCGCGAACCACGGCACGCGACTGAGCAAGACGACCGACCGGCGTGTATCTCGCGGAGTAAAATCCCCAGAGGATGAGGGAGGGTTGGGGGGGGGAGAAGGAAAGGGGGCGTGGCGGTGCGGAGCTGGGCGGGCGGGAGAGGAGCCAGAGTCCGCCGGCAGAGGAGAGAGGAGTACGCCGGGACCCCGTGGAACGGAACGGGACACAGCACACCACACCACGCGGGCCGCCCTACACCGCCGCTGCGACTGGCGCGGAGGAGCGGCGGGGATGCGGGGGCAAGTGGCGAAGGGGTGGCCGGGAGGGGAAGGAAGGTTTGGTGGAGGGAGGAAGCTGTGTGGCAGAAACGGCAGACGGCGGGTAGACGGGGCAAAGGGGGAGGGTTCGGTGAGCTCAGTGTGTGGGCGATTGGGATGAGAAGAGATTGACGAATAAATGCTTCATTTTTTTATTTGATAAGTATATTATTTCTTACGAAAAAGTTTTTAGCCAAAATGATGACTTTCCACGATTTCTGCAGTGGACGTTTCTCCTGCACTATTCGAGTAGTCATCAATCCGAAGAATGGTTTGCTTCAGCTCTCCACTCAATTTTCTCACCAGAAAACTGCTTTATGCCTTCACAATTTTATATTTTCATATACTTCATAATTTGCCGGAGGTATCCCATCCTTGGTCTTCCTCGGTAATTATTGCCATTCATTTTTTTCATAAAATTATTGTCTTCAGAAATCTGTTTTGACATAGAATGAGCTCACAGCTGTAATTACACATCCATATGCCAAGTACTTCAAGTCTGTTTCGCATATTTTGCGCCTCAGCGCGCGAGGGAAGGCATTCGGACAGGAGCTGAAGGGACGGCAGAAGGGAAGAGGGCAGCCCGACCCCAGCCTGCACATAACGAATGAGTACAAGAGGACCTCAGTTTAAAGTACCATCCAACGGACGGACTACTCTAGAGTCTAGACCAAGTAGGAGTCGAATTGCCGATGCCCTCTATCCCTCTACCCGGGTTCAAATCCCTAACGCGATTTGAACCCGGGTCCCACCCGAGAAAAGCCAGCGCTACACTCAGACAAATAATCTTCAGGAGACTTTTTTACTCTGAAATTTTACTTATTTATTTCGAATACAACATTTTACTTAGCAACACAAAATCGTTTATTTCAAACAGTTTCGCTGGACGCATCTAGTGAATAGTTTTCAATGAGAACCAGCCAAGTCCACGCAACCCTCCTAAAGAGTAGCATTTTTACTCTGTCATTCAAGAGACGCCAGCCTAAAGCTGTGAGATTTTTCCATCATAAAAGGCATAAGTCAACTGAAAAGCAACAGAATGCCTTGCTTTGAATTCTTTGTCGTTTTCTTAGCATTTTCAGAAACGCTTTTTATGTATTTTGTCAGTAAAACATTTTTTCGTAGCATTCATTAAAAGAAAGTATACAACGTTTGTTTTTTTCAATTCCCCCACCAAAATGGAAGAGTCGATGAAGGGACAAAGAGCGATGATTGGCAGCTTGAAGAGACATGAGAGGGTGGAATGGAGGTGGGCTGTCTGGGCGATGGGTCAGCGGGAAAACCAAGGATATCTTGCCGAGCCAATGTTATGATGATGCAAGGAGCGTGGGGACACGTTATGGGGAAAGAGAGACGTGGATTACATATTCCTAAAGGGGCGAGGGGCCTGCGAAATGCCGAGAAGAGCAGGGAGCATGCGATGAAATTCTGGCACGAGGGAGTGGGTGTGTGGTGAGAACGAAGGGAAATGGGCGATTAAGAAGAGGGCACGCCCTCCCTCCCGCACGACCGAGTCCCCGCATTTTATTTTTATTCCCTTGCATGCATGCATCACGCGGACGCCGAAAGAGACGCTCTCGCTCCGCTTGGGGCGTGCGCGGGAAAAAAGAGCAAAAACAACTCCACCACCCCATCAGCAACTTAAAACTCAAGGGAGGGGCGTCATATTTAAAAATACAGACGCCACCATTATTGGGCCATGAAACAAAAAACCTAAAGGGAGATGATCTCATCTCACCGTTCTATCCCATGACAACTCCATGAAGTTTTAATCACGGACTGTCGCCTATAGAAAGTATGAGAGGTATTCAAAAGAGCCGTTCAATTAATGCAGCTACGAATTAAATCGGTTCGTCTACATATAAATGCCCTCCGGACAAATGGAAACATCAAAGGAATTTTTTCAAGCAAAAATCACCAGCCCAAAGCCGCAGCGTGAAACATATCTGCATACATACTTAATTCATGCATGAAAATATAACTCTCTTTCTCAGATTCTGACTTTTCAAGCTATAATATGCCACTCGCCAAATCAAAGTATCGACGATTTAATTCTGTCTCCCCTCCTCATGTTCCCATTACCTGATTGAACATTAGATCAAAATACAAAACCATTGTTTTCTAACAATTAATTCTCTTTATCACGGTCGTATTCCAAGCTTCACTCAGACTTGTGGACTTGAAGATCCGTGAGCTTGCCAATAAAGAGACGGTTTTTACGCCCAATCATCGCCACAATTATTTTTTGAAGGAATAGAGGCGCGACGAGTGAAGATTCATCTGTCAAACTTGGTGGACATTAATGTGTTATCAGCAGTATTGGTTTTATAGGTATTGAGATGAAAAAGAAATTGGCATTGAATAGACTGCAGATATTATTTTCACAAAAATTTACAGCAATTCATGCATTTAAAAGAACAGTATTTTGTTCGATAATTTTATCTTGAAATCTTAAATAGTTACTCGTGGTCCAAACGACTAATTTGAGAGCTGAAAACATATGTCAACAACTGTCAATGCTTTATCACCGTCCACAGAAATTATTACATAAGCATTCACTAACTCCTTCAATACAACCCTAACTACATCTATCATGCCCATAAATCAACGTCACGGATTAAATATTTCAAGGTGGATGTCCCACTGTCACATCTATTCTCAGATCCGTAAAGCTAACCGTGTACTAGAAGTGTCTGATGCAGGAGCAATTTGAAATACCTCAAATGGAAAATATCTTATCACTCTCCCGGATCGATACAAAACTCAATCAGACTCGGAATGTAAAAAGTTGGAACGGCATGGTATTTAAAAGCACCTAATTTTATCTTATGCACTTTTACGCTAAAACCCAAATACCGGAATATATACCTTCACAATGCTCTCGAGTTATGATATCCTAAGGCACGTCACGCATTAGAAAAAAACTTTCTAACTGTAGAGCTCAGAATCTTAGAGAATGTCTTTCTCTTGTATTTTCTTCTTTTCATTTAAAATTGCAATTAAAGAGCAATAGGGATGTAATTACACACTCGAAAATTTGGTCCAACAGAATAATTAAGAAAAATTACAGTTTCATAACTACCGTAGAGAATCTGCAACGTCTACAACCCAAAGAGGCACTTTGAAGGTTCATAAGTACAATGATTATAACCACAATTTTAAAAACAATCGGAAAATTAAAAAATGAGAACAGAAGAAAAAGCCGTGAATAAATTAACCGCAACGGAGGATGCAAACAAAAACGAAGGCATGACCATGCATGAAAAGATATCCAAATTACGCTTTAGTTATAAACATGAAATAGTACACAGATTAATCGCAGAAATATTAAAGATTATGGTCTTAAAAACTACAGAGATATAATTAATTTTGTCATAATTGTCTACGTGGAGAAAAATAATTCACATACATCGGAATATTAATAAGAGGGGATCACAAGAAAATAAATGTAATATCGCCGAATGGATCTCTTCTCCGGCTATACAGAATTAATATCTCAGCGCGAGAAGCCTTATCTACAACAAATGGAGCGGAAACTGAAAAAAGGTGAAAAGAACTCCCGGAGCAAAGAATGGGAGTCTTGAGGATAACAACTTGAAAGGATTCCAACGAATACATTTCCTCCAACCTATCTTACCATCCAGCCAGCGAAGGGGACGTGCATGGAAAACGCCGAGCTGTTAAGTGTGATAGCGGTAATGAGAGGGAGACCAGGGAACTTGCAAAGAGGGCGAGAGGCAGCTGCCGGAGAGAATGGATTTTCCCATCGCCAAAGCCATTTCTCGGGAAGACCCTAACGATTGTGCGGTAGGAATAGGATCACTGGGGCGGAGAGCGAGCCCCGCGAAGTTGGCCGGGAGGTGGCGGCCAGAGCACCAAGGCGAGAGGGAGAAGGGGTGAGACTTGGCGATTCGAATGGGAAGAGTGAGAAGAGGCGTACGTGAGGAATGGACCCCGGGGGAACTGAACACGAGAACTCGTACTGGAGTTGGGTAATGAGACAGGGCCATGGAGTCTATCCCTGGACAGGGCGCACAAATTGGTTACTGAGGCGGCAACGACGAACCGTGCTTCGCTCCGAGCAGAATCGAGGTTAATAACACTTCTCAAAAGGGAAAGCACATTTATTTCCTTCCATCGACACTTTTGACCCACCGAATTGCGGAAACGCCTCTTATTTACAGCGGAATGCCGCTGAAAAACATCACTTAGCTCCTACAAGCAAACGGTTACTTTGCTCCACAATGGAGGGTGCGAATGCGATACGAACAAATCTTCACCAATGAAAGTTGCTTAGAGCGTGTCAAATTAATATTCTATACATGGAAAAATAAATTAAAAGTTAAAAAATCCACAAGCATCTAAAATGGTCTGAATGATGTAATCTAAAACTCGGCCGAGGTGTATTATATATGCAATAGCATTACCCAAAGTCATGCGGTCAACGGCCAGTTGATAGTAAAGGAAACTTAGAGGTCCTTACACCATACATGTCAGGCAAAACTGATGTCTTGCATTATTTAATTCTTTGTTCATTCCTCCAGCAGATAGAAATCTTGTATTATTTAGCGCGTCACAGCTTTTAACGGCCATCTTTGGAGTGCCTCGCAGATATCATTACGTGCATGCGAATACTAACGAGAGTTTTGTCCTCATTATAGAGAAAACATGTCAAGGAATAGTGACAATACAGCGAGACTACGAAGTTGGTTTCTAAAAGCAACAGGAAATTCCAGGTCAGAATGAATACACAAGGAATTCCGCCCAAAAGAAATTCTAGGATGAGTCGGAGGAATATTTCCCTTACGGTTGACGTAAATAAAAAAGAAGTTGACTAAGTCAAAAAATAAATCAGCTAGGCAGACTAGTAACACTAAAGAGTAATCTTGACAGTATAATGTTACTCATTGCGGATTTGAAAGTCAAAACTGTCCAAAAACAAATCTATATTAAATAAATCCACACAGAGAGAAAAATTAGGCTTTGACATGTTTAAAGGGCACAGGTGTTTTTTATAATACTCATAAACATAAGAAAAATTGTGATAGAAATAAAAATTAAATATCAACTAATTAATTGGCCACATGCGCATAATGCATATTACACCCCCACACCAAAGATAATTCAGACAAGAATTACAGCTTTGCCATTGGATTTTGAAAATGAACCATTGCCTCACCATCGTCTACGGCACTTACATAACCCATTATTTACAATTACCCATGAAAACGTTATTTCACTTGTTCTCGAAAAATTATGTTTTATATTCATGTCAAAGCTAGATTATACTACTACTACTACCACATGAAATCAAAGTTTTAGTTATTTGCGCGTTAATTATTAAATAGCCCACTTTAAAAACTAAAAGTTTCAAATCTGCACAGCAACAAACCTAAAATAAAATGGGCATACACTAAGATCCATAAGCCCAATAAGTAAGTATTGATACCTCTGAGATTCGTCACTTAAAGTTTTACGATTATTAGAAAAAAGATTTTTAATATACGTAGGTACAATTGGTGTACTTTTCAAGATCTCTCTTTCAAGAAGCGGTACTGATCTAATACTGGACCAATTACTCAGCAGCTAAGATTTGAGTCCTATTTCTCTTTTACTACGACAATCATCAGTAAATCGTCCAGTGGCACAATGGCATTCAAATATTGCACACTCATTCACCGGACACTCTTCCTACTTGGATGCACAGTATGTCATTGAAAAATAGTCCCATTTCTAGAGAAGTTATAAAGCTATTTAATGAAGCAAATTAAAGATGTGTACACGTCAGCACATGCCCTTATTCCTTTCGCTGCGATAAATGTTGTAAATGGCAATATACTGAAAATATACAGTAGGTTTTAAATTGCTTGAAATAGTTGAACTATGGATCCCAATTCACCTAAATGAAATGGGAAAATGTTGAGAGCACATTGCACATAAAAAAATAAAATAGTACAATTTACTCTTAAATTTTTATTACGTTAATGTAGCCTTGTATTAAAAATGGGGAGTTCCCGTGAAATAAATAAATAAATAAGTAGTATGAAAAATGACTACACTCACAATTACCTCGACCATCGTAAAAAAATTAAGACAAAGCCCCTGAGGACATGTTTAACACATAAAGGCACCATTTAGTTTGCAAGACCGGCTCGGTTTTTTTTGAGTCTCCCAGCTCTCATCCAGGATGAATGATTGACATTTCCACGCTCAAGGCAATTTCCTAGTCGCTCAGTACCCCAACTCAAGGGTCGCCTCATTCTAATTTTAGAGAAGGGGGCCCTTTCCCCAATCCTGCGTCCTATGCGAGCACCTCCCTCAGTTGGCTCCCAGGGCATCAGCACAATCCAGTATTATGGTAATGCTGAAGTAGCTCATAGAAATGTTCCAGGGGTAATGATCCGTTATCACATTGTTTTCAATTAGGCAACGAAGATAGGATTATCAGAGGAAGGCGAACTAGCAAAAAAAAAGAGAAGCTTTTAATACAAGTTAGGAAGTACAATTAGACACTAGTTCTTTCAAGCAGAGAAGTATTTCCTACTATTAATTTCTTTCTTTGGGACATATAAGGGATTCTTTCACAACAGCGGGAGACAACAGCATTCATCATGACTCTTTTCGAGGAAGACTAAAAATAAGTTTGTTTCTAAATAGCGGCAACTGTAACTCTATTTTATTCACTTATAAACTTGCTAAAATCAAGAGACATGCACAGACAAACAAAAACAAAGTTATACAAAACACTAATCCGCACAGTGGCTACATATGGCACAGAAGCACTAACACTGACGCAGAGTTCAGAAAATATGCTAGATGTATTTGAAAGAAAGGTACTACGAAGAATATATGGTCCAGTGAAAGAGAATGGACACAGGAGGCGAAGATATAATAAAGAGCTGCATCAATTATTCGGTGAAGTAAGCATATCAAAATACATCAAAATAAAGAGACTACGATGGGGAATGTACAGAGAATGGACGAAAACAGGGCAGAGAAGAAAATATTCAGAGGGAAAAAAGAGATCCGTGGGGAAACCCAGGAAAAGATGGCCGGACAAGGTGGAAAGAGATGCAAAGGAAGTACTTGGAACCAAGAACTGGAAGATGAATGCCAAGAATTGGAAGGAATGGGGGCGAGCTCTGGAGGCAGCCAAGGCACGAATTGGGCTGTAGTGCCAAATATGGATGGTAACTCTGTTTTTAATGTTTTTAGGGACCACCGTTACATAGCATACTTATCAAAATTCTAATTCATAGAAGTATGTTAAATTTTAAGCACTTGTATCATCTCCAAAGAAGCCCCTCCATAGCAAAAATGCTTCTCCAGATACCCAATACAGAATGTATCAAAAAATCATTGTGAGACCATGAGTCTGTATTCATGGTCTCACGATGCATTTCACCTTCATTATTCTGTATGAGACTAATCCGACGTAAGCTTCCTTTAAGGCTAAGCTCCTTGATTCTAATAATTTCTCATCGCTTCATTCATACCTTTCTCTTAACAGCTTTAATACACAATTACTAACGTACTTCATAAAAGTCATTAAGTGAAATAGTTAAATAGTTAATTCATACATTTAGTTTCTCAAAATAGAATATTCTTTCTAATTGCCCAACAAATTAGAATATGATCACTCCAAGATACTAGCTTTTACTATCTTCATGTACATAGCCACACTGTCTTCTGCACCTGATCTATACTCTCTTGGAACATGCTCCTCATGCTATCAGGAGTCCCCAAACTACAACTATTTGACTCACTGATAAGTGAAGCATAGGTAAACAATCATTTTGACTGATACCAAATCATTGACTACACATCTACCAACCACATTATGCAGAAAATTTAGGCATTGTGTAGCTTTGACATATATCGATGATAAGGTCTATGCAATTCTACACCTCACATCCTAACTATTAAACCCATTCACCTCCAAACACTCCCTGGAAATGTGAACAGTTTCCATTGCTCAATTTTATGTCCTCCCAACTTCATACTCTGAGCCGCCTTCCTACCTCTGGAAAATTATGCTACCTTCACCTTTGAGTGATATATTTTCATTCCATTCTTTTAGCACTGTAACTCTAACTTACTTATCATCAAATGCAGTTCCCTGGCTGGCAAGCTACCTCCTGAATGCAAGGTCATCTGTAAATCTGACTTTATCAGCTCCCCTCCTACTTTAGTTCTGACCCGCATATCTTTCCTGTATCTCAAACTATTTCCTTTGAGTACACACTAAAAGGAGTCAATAGTGGATACTACTTGAAAACTGTTCTAATATATTTTTCTGGTAAGGTACTGGGGAAAAGGCTGTGATTTTTTTGTGATGGAAAAACTCTTCTGAAATTAATACTTTTCAATATCTATTTTATGAGATCATATTTTGATGTTATTTATCAGATTGGATGACCTTTATTATGCTTGATTTACCTTTTAGATGTTAAAATCACCAACTTTTTACCATTGATAATAACTAGCTGAAAGTTTTATTACAGTTTTAAAAGCTATTTGTCAACATTTTTTGGGGAACAGATACTGTCACATATCATGAAAGAAATTATGCACAGTAATAATAATGAGACATAAAGGACACTGGCACACCATGATGGAAAAATCAGTTCCTTCTAGATTATTGAAATTAGGCATTGCTCAGCTTTAATTTACGAAGTAATCATCCTATATGGCCTGATTGTTGTTGCCTCTGTCTGCAAGTGTCAGGTCATAAGTGTGAAATGACCTATGCCATTGTAGCATGCTATATTAACATAATATCACAACTATTGCAAATAAACTATGTCAGTTATTCTTTACATGTAAAGAAACAATTCATGGAATGTAAATTAAGGGTGCCAACACTTTTGGAATAAGGAATGACATTCACTTACATGGCAATGTATACATATACATATATACTGGTTTTGAACTTTACTTGAAAATTTACATCATCATGTCCATGGAGATAGACCAAAGTAGAATGAATGAATTTTCGAGTAAAAATAACAAGCTAAGAGGACTTGCTCATGCCAGTAGAGGTTTTCATCTTTTTAAATGTACATC
Source organism: Pyrrhosoma nymphula (assembly GCA_963573305.1). Taxonomy (NCBI): domain Eukaryota; kingdom Metazoa; phylum Arthropoda; class Insecta; order Odonata; family Coenagrionidae; genus Pyrrhosoma; species Pyrrhosoma nymphula. Next base: position 143,839,849 of record OY754327.1, on the reverse strand, counting down.
GCATGTGACTCATGGTACAGTGCATTTATTGTAACAGATGGATTCCCTAAGTAAATTTAAAATTTCAAACAGCATAATTCAATTCAACATTTATTAATTTAAATACTTTCAATAAGAAGTGAAAACTGAATGATGTTACGCATCCCTTGTCTTTCTTTTAATGACAATATCATCAAGGGTTTCCAGTAGAAACTGGCATGTTACATCAGATGTGAAATATAAAAGATTATGTTGCTTTGTAATGGAAAAAATCAGATTTTTTTAAAGAAAAGGAGTTAAGAGTAAAAATATGAATATTGTCCACCAGCAAAAGCTTTTATAAACACTGAAGGACAATGACAGATGAGGTGTTAGTGAGCCAATCTGCAATACCATTGTAATATAACTGAGTGCATAAGAGAATCAACGTGGGAAATATAAAATGAAGATGAATCATAAGGAAATACGTATTAAAATATTCCAAAATGAAGATGACATGAAGAAAAGAACTAATTCCAGTGAACTAATTCCAATATGATTATAAGAGGCAAGAGCAAAATTTGAGATGAAAGTGTTTTGTTGTATCAGGCAGAGGCTGTTGAAATCAGAAGGAGAAGTAACTGGACCAAGCAGGTAATAATGGACAATGAAACACTGAAGGTCATGATAGTGGGTGGGTTGGGCGAGTAGGGAAGCGCGAGAAAGAGCTAGGCTTTTGGAGAAGGTTTGGAGAGTTAGAAAGATTGCCTATCTTGAGAACGAAATTGAGAGATGAGTTGTCCAAGACTCAAGTAGAGTTTGTAAAACCAATTTTATCTCCAACTAAACCAGCATAATTGGGTAGGCCTAATGATTGTAATGATAGTTGGTGCGAAGGCTTCCCTGGTGTTTGAAGTTGAAGGCTGCATTCTTTCAGGTGTTTCACCACATCATTATTTATTAAGACAACAGTTTAGCCTGCATTCCAGCAGGCATCTTCATGTCAAAGTAATGATGCCGGTAATTGACGGACTTATATAGGCCCATTTCTAAATCCAGATTGGTGGCATCATTTTTTCAACTTGGCACCAATTTTCCCCCGCTGGTGGGAATTGTCCATGTTGACAATTTATGGGCGGAAAAGTCTCTTCCAAGGGCTATGGAGGTGATACCCGTCCTCCTGGTTGAAATTCTTTGGGTGGTTTCATATCTAGATAGCTTCCCGAATGATTCTCAGGAAGTATCAACATTTCCTGGCAATCGCCGTGGCATCCTCCACGTTGATGGTGTGTCCAGGCTCAGAAAAAGTATTGTCCATTTTTCATTGCCTTGCCATGTGAGGTGGAATTGCCTATTCTTCATCGCCCCTCCGTGTTCTTGTAGGCGGTATTTCACTGCTCTGTTCATTTGTCCGATGTATGCCATTCCACAGCTGCACTCAATCTTGTACACTCCTTCGTAGTCATGGAGTGGGATCCGGTCCTTGGATCTAGGTAGTATGTCACCCATCTTTTTCACACAGCTGAAGCGAGTGACCACGTCATATTTTCTCAACAGCCTGGCAATTTTGTCTGTGGTCCCTGCCACAAAGGGAATAATGGCATAGGCTGCAGGTTTGGGTTTCTCCATCGTCACAAGGGTGGTAATTCCTGGAGTTGCCTCTCTTTCTTCACGGTCCTTTTCAGGACTAAGTCCTTATGGTACCCATTCTTCCCTAGAGAAGTAACCAGGTGTTGTTTCTCCGAGGGGAGTAAGTCTTTGTCTGAAATGGAATATCCTCTGTGAACCAGGGTAGAGATAAGGGCTGCCTCCTGCATTGGTTGGTGATGCGATAATGCATTTAGGTAGTGATCAGTATGAGTCGCTTTCCTGGAGACTCCATGTCTGAGCTTGCCATCAGGGTTCTTCATCACCATGATGTCCAGATACGGAAGTTGGCAGTTCTTAGCTATTTCGATGATGAATTGGATTGACTAGTGTAGACTATTGAGATACTGAAGGAAGACTTCCTGGAAACCTGAACAACCTCCAATACTTCTTTTCCCATGGTTTGCAGCACTGGCAAAGAAAGTTCTGTGCCTTCTGGCAACAAGTACCCCATCGGAGAGAGTATTTATTCTCAGTAGCCAGTCTCACCCTAACAACCAAACGGTCAGCACTGCACCCTTGTAACCTGGACCAAATAATATTTGTTCAAGCTAATTATGATGCTTGTAATTCTCGGATTCTAAAATGAAAACCTATAACCTCAAGTTTACTTATTTCAAAACCAGAATCATTCTTTATGATTACTTATCAAGTTCTCAAACAATCCTACGTTTGACGAAAGTTATACATGTGTAAAGATAATACTTGGAGATAAAATATTTCCTCATAATACCGTGCCTAAATCTAGGCGTTGGTCGGACAAGTATACGATTTGTGTTCCACTATGGCAGGAAAGGATGGTGGTGACCAAAAAATTCTTCGAGAAAAGTATATGAGAGCGTTATACTTTCACTGAGCTAATCACAAACTGAACTTAGTTGTGAACGTCTTAAACGAAATAGCAGTGATACGAAATATGGTCTCCACAATAAAAGAAATAATAAGATTCTTCCAAGAATCAGCCCTTTGTCGAAAATGCATACTGAATACACCAATGCTCTTTGATACCCGTTGGTTTCAAAAATATTAAAGTATCACCACATTCAAGGAAAATTACGTGCAAATCGTTATGGCACTTGAAAAACTATCAACAGACTGCAACAATGCAACGAAAAAAGCTGCTTTTCAAATGCATTGCGCTGCTACAAAATCAGAATTCAATGCTAGTATTTGTCTCATAGGAAAATATTCGGTATTCCTGCAACCCGTGGTAAATGCTCTTCAGTAAAAAAGAATTGACTTCCTTCAATGTACAAATCACGGTAAAAAATCACAGATTTCATGAGAAAACACCGTGGAAATGCGGTTGTTGAAAGTGAAAGTGTTGCAGCAGAGGCTGAAACAATCGCCAAGCATCTTGGAACCGATTTCAATACGCCGCGAGTCATAAATCAGCAGAAACATCGCATGAATCCACCAGCACAGACTCTTGGCAAGTTTTGGAGAAGATCACTAATTATTCCGTACATAGAATCATTTATAATGTCTCTGGAACAGTGTTTCTTTGAGAACTTTCCTGCATTCTCATTGCTTACATTATAACCTTACAAAATGCTTGATATGACATTATCAGGACTTAAAAAAGGCCTACAACTTTTTGTATAAACTACAATTTGAATTATTTCCTCGGTGAAGCTGAACTTGGGCACAACAAATGGAAAAGAAAAAATGTGCCAAATGCCGAACTTAAGGAGATAGAATTAGCTGCACTTGTTAAAGAAACCCAATTGTTCTACCATTCCATAAAATGGGAGCAACTAACCTCACTTGCCAAGCCCTGCACAATGTGCACTACCGAAAGATCCTTCAGCACCTTACACAGGGTAATAATTGATTACGGTCAACAATGACAGAAAATCGGCTGGTCGGTCTTTGTATGATGCATGAGTATAAAAAGAGGGCTCTGGAAGCTAAAAATAAATTTGAGAAAGAAATTGTGTCAAGATTTAGCCTGAACTCTTGTAGTCTGGTGCTGAAATGAGATTTAGATAGGTTCAAATAGCATTGCTACTAATTACTTTTAGCGCTTTCAAATGTTCAAATAAAACTATTACAAAAAAAGTTATCTAATTTTGGCCCCCCCGGAGAAAATCCTGTTGGGGAGAACCCACTGTTGGGGATGGATACCATTTAAATGGAGCGCTATTTTAGAGTAGCAATAGTACAGTAAATTGATTGTGCCTGAAAACGCTGAGCACAGTACTGATCGTACAAACTCTCTTCTTGTTCCTTGTGCTGATCACTGAATAAACTGATAGAGAAGCCCCTTGATAATGGTGAGAATTGAAAAATAGAATCTCACATACGTTATAATCACGCCATAATGCAAGTCTTTTTGCCATTCTATCAATTGCCTCTTTCATTGAATTCTGTCTCTTCATAATGCCCTAATGCATGCATTAAGTTGTTATGAAGAAACAGAAATCCATCCGTGGAAAGTAGTAATAGATTATTTGGTCCATGCCAATTACGCCGAATATGCCACTGCTGCTGGGTGGGAAGAGGTCGGCCGCCACCACCAACGAAAATGTATTCGGTGCCCACGTCTAATTCCAAGCAAATTGAGGTTGTTTTGACCCAAAACATAAACAGTAAATCCTTGTTAGCACATACTTAGCGTGAATCTCATAACACAAGTCTAAATTTGGTACCAGCACAAATGTATGGAGTCACAGTAATACAGTAAAAACAAACACAGTAATAATCTTTCAGCATGAGTTTTGGTTTGCACGCGTTTTGAGCAATCTCCTCGGTACATACATTGTTTCACCAAGCTTGCTCAAAGTGTGTTATGCTTTGATCCATTCTTTCACATTCCAACCAGTTTACTCACTTGTTTTACTATTCCCTTTTACCTCACTGTGCTTATTGCTGCCCCACACCACTTTCTCCCACTGGGAGGATAATTCTTTCCACGAGGGGACACCCCACTCACGAGTGTATAGGACCCCGATGGGATGCACTCCGTATTTTATCTTTGGACTGTTCTTGGAAGAAATAACATGGTTGAAGGATAAAACATGGCATTCAGGATGAAGAAATGCGTTTGGAAGTGCATCACATTGATCATTTAGCAACTATTTTTGTGAGTGAGTGTGAGATAGAGAAAAGGTATCATCCTGTCATGGATAAAAATTTGTGGCCGAAAGCATGTGTTCATTCAGGTGTATCAGTTGCAATTTGAGCAGTAACCACAGAGAAGTTCAAATGTTTCAATCCTACAATGAGTAAACAAAAGCAAATGAGCATTAATCTCCAAACAAAGCTCCAAATATTTATTGGGGGAAGTGGATCACAGAGTTGGTACTAAAACTCAGATTGCTCATAATTTGGGATTCCAAAATATACATCATCAACAATAATACTACTGTATCCCGACAGAATAGACCAAGCAGCTGCATTAGCATGTGTTGGACACAAAGCAAAGCGTCTTCATGGAGTTCATAATAAAGACATTGAAGAGTTATTGGAGTGGTTTAATCAAATCCAATCAGCAGACATACCCTTAAGCAGGCCTGTAATTCAGCAAAAGGCAATTTCCATCACATTTAGTTCGGGAATCGAAGACTTGAGGTGCTCCACTGGGGCTCTGGTGATTTCAAAAACACTATGGAATCTCTTCCCAAGTGATTTGTGGGGAAGCAAATGAAGTAGGTGAAGTACATAAGTGCAAATGAATGGCTGGTCGGTTTTAAACATTTTTGGGAAAAGTACATCCCTAATGACATTTTCAACAAAGATGAAATAAGATCTGAGGCTTTCCTGGCATGAGATGTTGAGAAGCTCAATTCGGGCAGTCCACTGGGTGAGAGAATCCATTGGTACCAACGTTTTGATGGCTGAGTCATCCATCGTCTTCAAGGCTGAATGTCGTGGCTTCATCGGTTCCGGAATATATCCTGCCTCCTGACCCTTCGACATGACCTATATATTCCGAAACCGATGAAGCCACGACATTCAGCCCAGAAGACGATGGACGACTCGGCCATCAAAAAGTCGGCACCAATGGATTCTCTCACCCAGTGGACTGCCTGAATTGAGCTTCTCAAAATTGAAATATTTTCTTATAATCTCTTTCCAAATCGATCATTGAGAGTGAAGGGACAGACATACATCTGAGGAAGCCATAGCAAGCAGAGGTTAACTGCTCTGCTCACCTGCAATTTGGACAGCAGCATATGTGATTGGAAAATCCAAGAGCCCTCATAGTTTTAAGCACATCATTCCAAATTGCCCTGTCATTGCACCCACTGCAGAAAGGTGTGGATTGACAGCATTGCATTCCATGAGTGGCTTCTATAATTTAATCACTGTATGCTTGCACAGAATTGTCATGTGCTACTTATGGTGGACTACTGTGCTGCCCACAGCCTGGGCCAGCATTTGAGATGTCATAAGAGCCATTGGAGCGTTTGGGGAATCTGTTTCTGGGAAGCACATTAAAAATTGATATGAGAAGGCCTGGATTCACTCTGGTGCTCATTTTGCTGAGGGGGAAGGGATTCCCAGGGAAAAGGAGACCCCTGATGAGTGGAAGGTTTTTCAGAAACTAATGCAGACAGAGTTTTGGGTCGATATCAGTGTGCCATTTGAATGTTAATTTTTCATCATTAAAAGTTTTGATTTATTTTCCATGTAACTTTTGCAGGGTGGGCTAACTTATGAAACCTCTTTGGAGATAGACAATGACATCAGCATTTGTTCTTTGACTTGCAAAGAAGAAAACCAAATACAAAGTAAAGAATCTTCTTCAAATGAAGATGAGGAGGAATCGCTAAAGCCACCCACCTGTGCTGAAGTCCAGACCGCACTTAATGTGCTCAAGTGTTATACAGTCATATCAAATGTTTCTAATACATTTTGGACAATTGAGGGCATGTCACTTTTGAATGTATCGACAATCTATGCCCTGTACTTCAGAAAAAGAATATTTACCATTTTAAGGCTACTGACAAATAAAATTCCAGCTAAAATGTATAATTCCTGTTCACTGTATTTACATAAAATAATAAATATTGTCACTGAATTACAAATATGTATGCATTCTATTAGCAAAATATTTTTATCTTCTTAGAGTTTAAAACTGAATACATATAATAATAATAATTTTTCCTCAAGTTTGGCGCATAGCGAGCAGCCTCAGATACAACCATCACACACTACATAAAAGCATGCTGCTCACCACTAAGCAGCACGTGATCGACAGAGTACGCATGCTCACCACGGCCCGGAAAAAACTCCTCAAGAGGAGCAAGGCCGTGAGGGAGAACTCTACCTTTCTCATTCACCCGTTCCGTCTCTTTCGGCAACCTCCGCCTGTTGCTGAATCTCCGCCACCCGTCCAAGAGGTTGAACGTTTCTGGAAGGAAATCTATGAAACGTTGAAGCCATTCAACAGAGACACTCCAGCCCTAGGCCTCTTTAAAGAGTTCTGTGACTGCCACCTACAAGATTAGGATGGGCCTCTTTCAGTCACAGAACGCGACATGAAGATGTCCTTCCCTGACAAGAAGAACTTCTCGGCTCCAGGAATAGATCCCGTGAATAACTTCTGGTGGAAGAAATTTACTTCCACCCACCAACACCTCGCCAGAATCTTCACATCTTTTCTGATGGGTAGGGAACCAATTCCACCTTGGCTGACTGAGGGACGCACGGTTCTAATACCTAAGAAGGGAGACTTGTCCAATCCAAAGAACTACTGCCCTATAACCTGCCTCAACACCGTATAGAAGGCGTTCACCTCTATCTTGAGCGACCTTATCCTCCACCACGTCCAGCCTGTGTGGGAGGAGGTGTACGAGCAGAGGGGCTCAAAGCGGGGAATCACGGGATGCAAGGACAACCTGCTCATTGATAGGTGCATATGCCAGGATGCCATCTGGCATAAGAAAAACCTATCAATGGCCTGGGTGGACTACACGAAGGCTTTTGACACCACTTCGCATGAGCTTTTGATCGCCATGCTGAAGTTGATGAAAGTCCACCCAGAGGTAGTGTCCTGCACCCAACGCCTGTTACCACTCTGGAAAACGCGCTTTGTTCTGACTTCAGGCAAGCAGTCAGTTTCCACAGAGTTGGTAACATACCACCGTGGCGTTTTTCAAGGCGACAGCTTGAGCCCCTTACTGTCCTGTATTTCCCTCCTACCCCTGTCCCTTAGGCTGCGACGAGGTAGAGGATACATGTGCTGTGTTCCATGTGACAGGAAGCACAAGGTCACCCATTTGTTTTATATAAATGACCTGAAGCTTTATGCTTCTAATGCGAAAGACCTTCGCACTGCCCTGGACACCGTACTGGAATACAGTGAGGCTATAGGGATGGAGTTCGGATTGGACAAGTGTGCATCCATCCACTTGGCGAGAGGAAGATTTTCGGAGATCAAGGAAGACGTGCAACTTGTTAACGGGAGTGTCATTCGTCACCTCGATGACGATGACAGCTATGAATATCTCGGCGTCCCCCAGCGCCGAACACAGGAGGTTGCAACAGTGAAGGAAAGACTCACCGCCAAATACAGACAGACTCTCAGGAACATCTGGAGTTCTGAGCTGTCTGGCAAGAACAAGGTTCTTGCCATGAACATGTTCGCTGTTCCTACACTGCTGTATACCTTCGGATGCATGAAGTGGAACGTCAACGAGTTGCAGAACCTTGATAGGGGAACGAGGAAGATGATGACCATCTATAGAAGTCTTCATCCGAAATCTTCCGTCGCCAGATTGTATCTCCCTCACAATGTAGTTGGTCGAGGACTAATGGGTCTGGAGTGTCTCCACACCAGAGTTGTCCTGGGTACAGCTTGCCGAGTGTTGAAAATCAGGGACCCCCAACTCAATCTCGTGAGAGAGCACGAGAGTGCGGGAGCAGGGCCGTTTCTCTTCCAGGCGGCAAAGAGGGCAGCGGACGAAACCGGTCTCGACTTCGACCCGTCATCCAACGGAAGCGACAATGACACGACCATCTTGTCACTGAAGGCAGATCGAAATAAAAAAGCCGAGCAAAAGGCCTTGCTCAAGGTGCATACCGATTAGCCCATGCATGGAGGTTTCTATCGAAACATCGAAAAGCATGGGTTATCAAAGGAGCTGACGTTTGCCTTCCTACGCTCCGCAGGTCTGAAGCCCGAGACCGAAGGTTTTGTCCTCTCGTGCCAGGATGGTGTCATAAACACACTCGTGTACCGCCGCATTATATTCAAGGCGGAGGTTGCTGACACGAGATGTAAGGAGTGCCGAGCCCAGCCGGAGACTTTGAGTCACCTTCTCTCCGGCTGTAGTTATTACGCCAAGTCAGCATATTTAGCTCGGCACAACGCGGCCCTACGGGTGTTATACTTTCACCTTCGACACCATTATGGCATCGAAGAAACACCTGTGCTGCCCTATGCCCCTGGAGATATTGAGTCCGTCGTGGAGAACGATAAATGCACAATCTGGTAGAATTACTCCTTCTCCACTACCAGGCAGTTGGAGGCGACCAAGCCTGATATCGTTCTCCTCGACCACCTCACACGCTCCATGTTCCTGATCGAGTTTTCGGCTCCGGCTGAAACTAACATGTATGCGAAGGAGGTGGAAAAACGGATGAAATATCAAGACCTGCTTTTCGAACTTCGACAAATGTACCCCGGACACTCCATGAAACTAGTGGTCCTCATCATAGGTGTGCTCGGTGGAGTCAAGGGCTCGCTGCTGAATAACATCAAGTGCATTCCAGTCTGCGTGGCACAGGCAGAATCACTAGTTGCACGCATGCAGAAGGCTGTCATCCTGGGGTCACTCCGTCTACTGCGGACACATGACCCGACCACAGCATAGCCACTCATCCGATGGGCGTCGGATGTGGCTGCGATTACTGCACAACCCCTTTCGAGTCTCCAGCCATTATGACGACAATGAAACCTGATGCTTGCCGGGGACTCAGAGGGGCATGTTACAACTGTAACAAATATAAATAATTTTTTATTTGTTCTGTGAGATTTCTACAAATCATAGAACATGTCACACATAGATGTGAGTTCAAACAAATTTTATATGTGTTTCAAACTCGGTCAAGAAATAATACCTCTCCTTTATCAGAATTGTACATAATTCTTTCTTAAATTTTATTACATTATTAATTTTCTTTATTTTGCAAGGAAGATTATTGTAGACTGTTGAGAGCCTGTATGTGAGACTTTTCTTATGTTGAGCACTATTATTAGGAAATATATGCATATCATAATTTCTATATATAAAGAGTTGGTGTTGTATGTGTATGCATGGTCGTTACAAGATTCTGGAAATGAAATTCCCTGACCTTTTATTATTATTTTATTATTCCCTGACAAAAATTGTCATTTTCCCTGACATTTTTCTCAAGCGTTTCCTTGATGTTATGAGAGCATTGAAAATTTAAGTGCAAATTAAAGTTAAAAAAACACACCAATGTCACTTTTACTCATCAAAGTTAATCACAAGTTTATGAAACTAAGATAAAATCAAAGATGGAACATTGACTCTGGCAACAATGAATGAACGTATAGTTGGGGTGCTGGCCACTGACCAATTCATCGAAATTCGCACTTATCTAATTTTTCCCTGACAGCTAGACGATTTTCCCTGATTTCCCTGATGGGTTTCAAATTCCCTGACATTTCCCTGGCTTGTAACATCCCTGGTATCTTATAATAGACGTAAAAATAACACCAAACTTACTCATAATTTTTTTTCCGTGAAATTACTACAATAAATGTTTTTAAATGCAAACTCCTTGCCCAGTCCCTTGACATTTGTATTAACACCATTGGGAGTTTCTTAAATAATAACAATGCACATCTTATACCGTTAAAAACCGTGGTGGATGCCATAAGCATAAAAGATGAGATTGAGGATGAAGAACAGAAGAAGCTGCAGTTTTTTCAAGAAAAGATATCAATCAATGCTTGTATTTATCATGAGACTACATTTAATGCAGGTGTGGAACAGCAGTTTCACCAGGGAACAAAAAATTAACATTTACATGCTGCAAAACCAATGTGTATGTTCACCAAAATGCTAAGCACTTGATGCAAACACTGATTTAAAAAAAAATGTATCTAAGAACAAATAAAAATCATAAATTTTCAAGATTTTACTTTAGTCACCCATTGGCTTGACTCCCAATGATGATCTTCAATCATTTTTCATTACAATTGTTATTAAATTCACATTAGCTTATATTTCACCTCTTTATTTAAAAAAATGTACCCTTGAATACATGGAGAGGTATATTAGATACAGTTCACATGCCTAAGAAATCTCTTTTAACTATGAGTGTTTAGTTTGTAATACTTGCATTTAATAACAGTTTGAATTTATCAATGAGTTCCTCGACTTTTATTTTCTCAAATTTTCTGTGCCCATGAGTGATAATAGAATCAATGATTAAAATTCTACGTAAAACATTCACTGCTTGATTGAAAATACTTTTGAATAAAAAGATGTTATTACAGAGCCTCATCCATGACCTGGAAAAATTTGACATCCAGCTTCACTTAGGTCTAAACAATGCCTGATTAAAGATGCTCGACTAAATTTTTATGGACAAGGGACAATGGTAAGAAGTTTGGCAACGGCAAGGAGTCAAAGCTTAAGAAAAAACTATCCAAAGCATCACTTGTGCTCTCAAAGAAAAGCATAATATTTAAAGAGATATCAATTCCATCCTAGACGCATGGCTTTTGAACTGATGAGGTGTAGAACCTCCTTGGTTAGATTAGATTAGATTAGATTGCTTTAGCGGCAGGACCCCTATGGAGTCCTGGGGCACTTAGACCTAATGGTCCATTGTGCCATCCGCAAGATTGACATCACCCATAGAGTCCTATGGCCTTGCTAAAGGCCAGAATATCTCTGATGGGGATGTCCCTGATTTCCTTGGGGTCCATGTGTGCAGCCCCAAGGTGTCTCATGCGAGTCCTGGAAATTACAGGGCACTCACAGAGAATGTGAGATGTGGTTTCATCTTCTTCTTCGCACCATCGACAACTTGGTGAGTTAATCAGTCCCAGGAGGTTGAGGTGCCTATTGACACGATAGTGGCCTGTCAACAGTCCAACTATTGTTCTGAGTTGGCTTCTATCCACCTCCTTGGTTAGTAGATGACTTCCCTGTGAACCTCAATTTTAAGAATTTCATTGCTAGCATGAACTTCATGACTTTCATCACATTGAACAATAAGGGAGCTTCATTTGATTCAACTGTACATTTGGCAAAAGACTGATAGAAAATTCACTATAGTTAATTTGGTTGAATCTCCCTTGAATAATAAGGCAGATAAAGTGTATTTTTGAACATTGACAGGTAAAAAATTATTTTACAGCTTATCGAGAGAATTACAGGTTGCCCATGTCTCTGTAAATTCTGATTGAATTAGTGAACTGTAAAAATTATTAGCTATATAAACTGAGCATGCATCAGCCAATTTTCTAGTGATTTCATAATATGAGTCAGCCTAAATCGAAAACTTGCAAGAAGAGTATGAAAGGTATGAATCATGGATTCTTTTTCAACTTCCTGTAACTTGTTTTGAGAATATTTTTTCAAATCAATATTTTTTGCACTTGCAGTGAGTGAAACTTCCAGAGACATTAGGTTAACTACTGTAAACAGAACGAATGAATTCACTTTTTCTAAAACCAAGGTATTGATCACACTCTTTACTGAATATAACAAGCATCACTTGAACATATGTATTAGGTCTCATTACTTCTGATTTCTCCATCCACGATGTTTCACTATCAAGTATATTTGCCTACTATCATTCCTATTCTATTCAACCTCAAATTCTTAATACATAATTAAAAGTAAAATAAATAAAATATGTACATAAAATGAAATTATTGTATCCGCATTTTTAAAACAATTTTATCAGTAAATTAAATGCAACAAAAAAGGAAAAAATCAAATAAACCATCCACACAGTTCTGGGTCACATCTGATGGGCCCAGTGTTTCCAAAGGCCAAGTGTTGCCATTCATCTGCTGATTATGATAATCTCAGCCAAAAAATAGATCACTCACAGACATAGAGAAACCATATTTAAATAGAAAAAATAGCTTCAGAGGATCTCAAACATGCACTTCCAAATAAGTGACAATTTCAATTCTGCATCAAATGAACTATGTATGTATCTCCTCAATATTGCATTAAAGAAAAAAAACAAGGTCAATATGGGTGCATATGAGTACATATTTAGTTAGACCATGCTAAGTTTGTGAATATGTACACTTCCCATCAAAAGTCAATCAAATTATAGAAAAATTGAATAGAACATGATAGTGTAAAGTACTATGAGAGTATGCACTGCTGTGACCAGAGCCCACTACTTTTTGTATTCCCCATCCACCTTCTTATTTAACTCTCTTCCCCAAGCTGATGTTTTTACTTATTTTAAATTATCCTTTGTTGGACAAACACACACAACCATGCCCTGGATGGTAAAAATCTCACCCAGACCCTAGGGTTGGCAAACAAGGACTTCACCCTTCCGCCACTGAGGCCAGCATGCGGTGGCTAACGCAATCTCCAAAATCCAGTGCGTGTCCGTGAGTGAAAGGTGGCAGTGAGCTACCGCCAGTAAAACAGCACCTATCCACAGTCAAGTGACGAAACAGGATAACACTTGACTATGCTGCAAGAGGGAAGGAAGAGACCCCACCCCCCTGTGTTACCCCCACTGCCTAGCCAATCCAAAATTGCAAACCTGATTGGTCTGGAGCCTCACACCTCACGCCTCAATTTCCCACTGGGCCAATCCACTTATGACTACCATTATAAAAAAGCTGCCAAAGAGGATTGCTAAAAATGGCAAAGTAGAGGACAGATCAGACAGAGCACTTAATTGGCAAATGGGGTAAAGATGTGAGCACAAAGAAGAATGATGAATTACCCAGTGGAAAACATCATCCATAATACCAAACTCAGCAGATATGTTGTCACTGGACCGGAATCATCACAACATAGAAATCATGATATTCATTCTGCGTTCCCATCCAAGCAAGAAATAAAGATGACATGGGAAATGAGAGAGAGACTCAACATCAAGAGCGATTGGATCTCTTCTCCCTGCTTTCGACCTCCCATTCATCATTATCCTCAGTGGGCAAGTACTCTTATATCCTTGACTGTTGCAGGCTTCACTTCGTGGAAGTTAATAATATCAGTACCCATGATTAACACAGCTTAGTACTTTTCTACAATATTTTATTATTGCACGACACTTTTCGCCGCTTTACGGCATTAACAGGTCAGGTACACAATATATAATATACAGAAGTTTGTTATTGTTGTTGTAGTTATGGAGGAGGAGAGGGGAAAACAGATATTGGGGCAGGGTTGAGGAGAAAAAAATAAAAGACACGATGATTAAGGGCTGGTGAGGTGGGAAAGATATCCCTGCCCCAATATCTATTTCCCCCCCCCCCCTCCTCCTCTGTAACTACAACAACAATAACAAACTCAAATAACAAACTTCTGTATATTATACATTGTGTATCTGACCTGATTATGCCGTAAAGCAGGGAAAAGCGTCGTGCAATAATAAAATATTGTAGAAAAGTACTAAGCTGTGTTAATCATGAGTACTGATACTCTTATATCCCTCGTCTCAGCCTCCCCTAATTTAGTAAGACACCAGATGTTCTCTGATTACACCTGTGAAGTCTGTTGCAGGATGCCCCTGTCTCATCCTCATCAAAATCTATCAGTACCCCTGAACCAACCTCCTATTCTTGACTGTTCTTCTTAAAAAAAATTAACGCTCTTAAAAAAAATTAATGAGGACTGGAATAACTATTTGTCGTGGAATTTGGTAAACACACTAGAATTTGTAGAAGTAACACTAATTCAACTTTGTCATTAAATTTAATAATTCCATGCTCATTTACAGGGTCAACATTTCTTTGAGCAACACTTTTGATTTGAGGTGTGTTAATAATTTCATATGTATCTATGTTTATCTAATCTTTCATCATCTTCATCAAGGATATTTTTTTTAAGGATTTAACTTAATTGGTTATGCCAATGTGTGTCAGCAAAACAGCCTATGCATATTTGTTTCTCACTAAATGTCCTAAGCTGGGGGGTTATTTTGTAATCTCACTTAAGTGAGAATACGTCACAAAATGTGGAAAATTTCGTCATTTTTCATAGTTCAACTCCGCCACCCATCTTCGGCTCTCAAGAGGTGAACTGCCTGCCAATTAATTTGATTCATCAGCTCATTTGACTCTTCATCCATATCTTTTGGCTCTTCATCCGTTTCATTTGGGTCCGAATTTCATTAGTTCCATCTTACCTGTCGTAAGGAACATGAAATGGAGCCAAGATCAGACCTTGGCTGATCGTGAGCCGATCATTAAGAGAGTGAAACGGATCTCCCACCTTCCCACAAAGAGTCATTAAAAAGGTGAGAATACAAAATAACCCCCCCGGAAAGAGCATGAGTTACTGTATCATTTCTAAGTGGAAGACTGAAGGGAATATCTAGAATCCATCTTTTTCTACTTGTGTTTCACAAAAACCTCTGCTATTGCATTCATTCATAAACACATCGTTTGTTTACCATGAAAAAGTGAGGGTCCTCTTTAAAACTTAGTACCTTAGATTTTCCTAAAGAAAAACCTACACTCCTATGATTAAGTGGTCTATATAGGGCAATCATTATTTTGACCCCTTTCACTGGAGTTGAGGTGGCCCGCACAACTTCAGCCCCCCCCCCCTTCCCATGAGTGTGAATGGTGCATATATCTCTAGAGTGACAGAACTATCATTAACCTGGGCGGGAAGACACGGGGTTCTTACAGTACGTACATATGTATTTGAGAAGTTTGCACCAACACCAATGTTATTTAAACGTTCAAATAAACAACTAGCATCACAAGCTATAGTATCTCACATTCCTTTAGACATGCATAAGGTTTAAAGTAGTTCAAAATGAAATATTCAGGATTATGCTTTTGCATAAACAATCAATCTTGCAAGGAAGCGGGAATGGTATCAATATGCCTTTGATGTACAACATGAGAATATAATGAAAATGTAATTTGCAGCCATGGAAAAACTCAGATGAGAAATGTACTTGAACATCATCTTACATTGAGTGTCAAACACTACTCACACATTTTAATTGAGAATTATTAATAGTGTTCTCTTGATAAGGGTATGTTTTGGTGGATAGCTACTACTCTCTTTTTCCATCTTATGAAATATCCTTCCCCACACTATTTCTCTCATTAACTCAGCATACTTCTGACCTTCTTTCATTATATCCAACATGCTATCCCATCCTTCCCTCTTCGCTGATTTTCCAGTAGTTCACCTTCAGCAGAGGTCTCCAACATCCCCTCACTTCTATTAATTATTCCAAACACCTGCTCTGCTTCCTCCTATTCCCTTTAAGATACTTCCTTTCCTCCTCTACCATGCTTTTTCCTTCTTTTTCGTTTTCCTTTTCGCCCATCAAACTTTCTCCACCATCTTCTCAAAAGCCTCATCTCAAATGCTAATCAAATATTCTCATCTACACTCCTCACAGCCAATATTTCACTTCTGTGTAACACTACACTGCTTACTAAACTCTTCACAATACTTTCCAAATCTTTTCATAATCTCCCCTCCGAGTTCTTGTCAACAGCTATTGAGAATCTTTTTTCAATAATGTAACCCTCTCTCTAAAATCCTCAAAACTCAGCAGTTTTCCCTAAAATGCTACCCAACTAAATTTTCCTACCTGCCCTAATTTATGCCCTGCTACTTAAATATTTAGCTCAAAATTCTACTTCCCCAGAAATATCAAGAGCTTACATTTCATTTTGCAATACTTAATATAATATAATATAAAATATAACTTCACCCATGTGGCTGTTGATTTTTGAGGCATTATAAATACAAGCATCATCTTGAAATAGCTTCTGGTGTGGATTGGATGATTTAAAATGTAACTGTCATATATTTATAGAAATAGACTAAGTGAAATGAATTTTGAATATCTTTTTAATTCACGAAACATTATTTTCATTCCCTATTAAACATAAGATTAAAATGAAAAATACTATTAATAAAGTCTAAACAGCAAAATAATACGAAAAATTTAAACCTAAATCTAAATAAAAATATTATTTCCATTCAATAAACGTATTTCGTTTCAAAGAAATGTATTTTGTGTATTATGACTCGATTGGTTAATGTTTAGCTACATATCTTCAGCTAAATAAGGCCTGAAATATATATATTATTTGTAAACAACTTATGACTTAGCTTAATTCAACATCAATAAAATTTTAGAGTTCAACAGGAGGAAATTCTTTACCGTTATCGTTGAAGTCCAACAATCTCAGGAAAGCTGGAAGTGAGAGATGATGTTGTGCTGCGTTATAAGCTTGGTTTTGACTGGCTTGCTGGTATAAGCTGTGCCGCTGGTTGTTACGAAGCTGCAGGCGGTGATATTGATTCAATACTTGACGACGTCGAAATGCAGGTGTAGAAGTCTCATCATTGTTCTCTTTTATGACTTTAAGATTGCTGGATGGGGAGAAGCGCTCTATATCTGGAAAGAGCTCCGGAGAATCACGAGTTAACTCCCTCTGAAGC
Organism: Pyrrhosoma nymphula; assembly: GCA_963573305.1. Classification (NCBI taxonomy): domain Eukaryota; kingdom Metazoa; phylum Arthropoda; class Insecta; order Odonata; family Coenagrionidae; genus Pyrrhosoma; species Pyrrhosoma nymphula. Next base: position 143,822,627 of record OY754327.1, on the reverse strand, counting down.
TGACGAGTCTCGTACGTGAGGCTCCGCACTCGCTGCAAGAGGTCCTCATAGCTGGAGACCGGCAACGTCATCGCACCACCCCCCGTGCGAAAACTGTGAAATGAAAATTCTCTATTTATTCACAGAGTAAACTCAAATAAAAATTGTATAATCATCTATTCTATGCACAAATAACAGCTATGCAATAGGTTATTTTAAATCAGAAAGATGCAGTTAAGTTCCTTTGTATAAATTCAATTCAATAAATTCAATCCAAAAACATTTTATGTTAAAATTTACACACAATTAAATGCATATTTAAAATAATATGATAAATATATTTCAGTTACAAACAATCTATTCCGGCAACAAGTTACCTTTGAGGAGTCAATCAACATTCATTATGGGCAATACTTCAGAAGGGACTTATAAGTCTCAGTATCCCAATTAAAGATAAATACTACTTGCTGAAATGATAATTCCCCATACCACAAATATAAATATAAAACATCGGTGCACGCATTGCACATTAAACCTTCTGCTTTCCCATCACTATATTCATTTCATCTGAATAATCTTACTTTCTAGATGCTACAGTAATCTCACATTCAAGTTGTGTTCATTTGCCTCATTCACTCATCCTCTCTATAACTAAGACAAGGAATAATAGTGAGATAAAATGTACCACTTTAGTTTTTCTATTTTTCTCATACCAAAATTTCACCATCTATCTCATTAGGTTAATAAGTTAATGAATAAGTTGACACAATATTTGAGAGTGTGATAAAATAAAAAGCAGAGTTCTTGAGGGATTTAAGACAACTTTTATCACTGGAAAGAGATATTTTTCCACAATAAAGAAAATGTTCACAAAACATGACTGAGCAGAAACACTGGGATCATTACTCATCAAAGTTTGTGCTCAATAGTCAAGTTTAGAAGCAGAAGCTATGACACTGGTTAACAAAAATGAGTGATTGTTTTAGATGGTAGAAAAGGAAAATATTAAGCATGATGACTGGAACTGTACAGTATCATGAAGTCTAGAGGAAAAGAGTGAATCATGAGTAGAAAATCTACATATGTAATAATATAGATTTCACAATAGAGATCAAATCAACTGCAATAAGATGGCTAGCACAAGCAAGTAATACCGTCAAGATGAAAATCCAGCAAAGGAGACATTCCTCCATTAACCTGGTAGCAGGAGAAAACAGAAAGACCCAGATAGGACAGGTTGGTGGACATGGAGGAAGGCTCACGCAATTCAAGGCATAAAATTCCAGCAAATAAGGGGCATGCTTGTTCTGAAGTAAAATCTACATGTTATTTATGTATTCAGCTGGTAGACAAAAAAATAATTGTTTACTAAAACTATTTCCCCTCTTTAAAACTTATAACTAAGTACTACACCATTGAACAAAGTATTCCTCAGACAATTCCAGTCACTAATACACTACTACAGAAGCCGGATGAAGTAACTTGTACCACAATGATTGGCACACAATCTCTTTCAGTACTTCCAACAAATAAGTGATGTATAATAGCCTGACAAACAGAAATTTATAGATCACTTTGCTTTCTAGTCTTCAACAGATAAAGCAATAAAAATATAGCAAATAAGCTCATAATTGCACCTCTTTGCATTTAGAACCAAATTACACAGAAGTAGCAATTTTACTCAGATTAGGTCTATCACCACAAAACAAATAACGACATCAATACTAAAGGTGACAATACTGCGATAATGATGTCCAGATCATAGCAGTACCAAACACCCATGTAGAGGTGATAACTTCATCAGAATTATGAATAAACAAAATGACAGAATCAACACTGAATCAGAGGGCTTATAGGGCAAAAAGAAGTCTTCATTACAGCAAATCTAATTTCTGTTATGTTTTACAAATGCTAAAGAAAGCCAACACATGGAGCACACAAATATGATGATTTCAGAGTAAAATTTGTAATCATCCATCTAGGCTACTTCCCTAACTCAGATCCCCACATTCATTTTGTTTTGCGCTTAAGCCAGTTTAGATACTGAGGCATTATGTCCTATGATGAGATCTTGTCAGGTAACCCAGACTAGGTGAATGATTTTTTGAGTGTGTAATGATTACACACGCTATCCTGATTAGGCTGGGAGTGGATGAAAAAAATTGGTCCCCGCTTGTGTTGCCTATGGTACAGGGGTGTCCATGCCTAATATAAAAATGCACGGGGCATGGCCGCCTGTAAACATATTAAGATAATACTTTGTACTAGGCATTTCATAGTCAACTGGCATCAAATTAGGGGGTGGTATGAAAAATTTGAAGACTTCCAATTTTTTTTATCACCCTCATACTACACACCTGCATATCATTACAGATAGAACTGTTTGGAAGATTATGTCATTGATAAGATTGAAAAAAAACTTCAAAAGGTTTTACAATTGCAATAAATAATAGCATAATGGTTAAATTGAAGACTGAATTGAGGAAAGATCTAAATGAGTTACTTCAATTAAAGGATTATGTTCTGACAACTTAATTTTTTAAATATAAAGATCATGATCCCCTCTATTCCCAACAAACAAGTTTTATGATACTTGAAGAGACTCCATGCATCCTAAATTTGGAACAGAAAAGTCCACAAGAGGATGGAAAAGAGGATTGAAGAATTCCTGGATGAAGACCAAGTAAGTTTCAGGAAAAGTAGGGGAATGAGAGAAGCTTTAGCCCTGAGACTTATTTTATAGAGGAGGATTCAAAGAGATCAGCCCACATATTTTTGCTTCATTGACATATAGAAAGCGTTTCACAAAGTGAATAGGAGCAGGATATTGACTACACTGAAGAGCATATGAGTGTCATTCAATAGCAGAAAATCAGGATACAGGCTATGTGAAGAACAGCTGGCAGTGATTAAATGTGGTGGTAATGCAGGAGAAGCAGAAGTAAGGAGAGGCATATGACAAGGATGTGCAATTTCAGACATGATCTTCCATATTTTCATTAAAAAAGCAATAAAGGAACAATTAAAAAAGGAATATAGATGCAAGGAAAAAAATCAGCAAGTTACACTTTTCTGATGACATGAAAATTAGTCATGCGGGCTAAACGAAACAGTAGTAAACTGGATAGAGACTTTCTGAGTGATCGTAAGCAAAAAGTAGTTCTTGACGGAATTAGCTCTGATGTAGTTAAAGTGACATCAGGTGTCCCACAAGGAAGTGTAATATACATAAATGACCTATGCTCTCGAATTAGCAGTAAAAAACGTTTATTTGCTGATGACGCTGTCATCTATCGCAAAATTAGTGATCACTCTGACTTTGAAATTCTATCATCGGATTTAAACAACGTTCATGTGTGGAGCCAAGAGTGGGGACTCAAACTTAATCTGAGCAAATGCACGGCGGTACATTTCTTGCGGAGGTCGTCCAACTATCCCCATGTATATGCTGTGGATGGTATTAACATAAAGGCGACAGATGAAGAGAAGTATCTAGGAGTTACAATAACTTCGAACCTATCATGGGGAACACATATAAGAAATATTTGTGGCAGAGCTCTGAAGAAGCTAGGATTCGTCAAGCGTATTGTGGGAAGATTTTCGGATGAAAAAATAAAAGAGAGGTGCTATTTCACACTCGTCCGGCCACACCTTGAATATGCAGCGAGCATATGGGATCCGGTGCAGAAAGACTTAATCCGGGAACTTAATAAAATACAAAGGAAAGCTGCGCAATTCGTCAAAAACTGCTACGGGCGTACAGGCAGCGTTACACAGATGTTAAACGAATTAGGCTGGGAGCCGCTAGAGACTCGGAGGCTGCGCGCTAGGCTTAGATTGCTTAAGCAATTGGGAATAGATATCTTTAAGAGCGATACGGGGAACATCATATTAGAACCCCACTATATTTCCAGGTCCGACAGAAACGATAAATTAAGAGAGATATTTTGCCGAACGGATAGGTATGGGAATTCGTTTTTCCCCCGAACAATAAGGGACTTTAATAAATGCTAGGCATAATTTCATAAGAGCGTTTCCTTTTTATATGTAAACGGCTGGTGTCCTAACACCCCCCGCCACACGCCTATTGAGGTGGCTTGCGGGGTAGTATGTAGATGTAGATGAAAATTTTGGCAGAGAAGAAAGATCTAATTAGAATGCTGAACTCTATGGACTCTATTAGGAAATATGCCTTGAAGATAAAGGTGAAGAAAACCAAGACTATGGCTTGTGATAGAAAACAAGAGCAGAGAAACGACATCAAACTTGGTAAAGCAAAAACTTGCGCAAGTGGAAGAATTTTGCTATCTGGGAAGTAGGATCACTATCAATAGAAGAATCAAGAAAGATACTGCGAGCATGATAGCCCAAGCAAAGAAGGAATTCTACCAGAAGAGGAGTCCGTTAATAGCTAGTAACACAAGTTTGGAAGTAAGGACAGACTTGAAAAAAACACATATTTGGAGCATGCTCTTATATGGCAGCCAAACATAGAAAATAACAGCTGCAGAGCAAAAGGGACTTAAAGCCATGGACATGTGATATTATCTAAGAATATAGAAGATCAAATGGATGGAAAGAATCATCAACAAAGAGGTCATATGAACAGATGGAGACAGGTGTAACAAAAACACGGAGAAGAAGAGACAAACATATTGGGCACATGTTATGACACAGTAGCGTACTGAAAACAATAATGGAAGGAGAAATGAATTAGAAGAATTGCAGAGGAAAATCAAAAATGGAATACATCAGGCAAATTACGAAGGATGTCAAAATGCAGTATAATTTAGGATGAAGCAGTTGGCAGGTAAGAGAAGATTTGCAGCAAACCAATCTTAGGATTGATGACTGAAGCTGATGATGAATATGAAGATAATAGGTTAATTGTTTTCTCTTTCATTTTGATTTCAAAAGATGACACAGCCCATATGTTAGAATCTTAAATTACACAAGTCTATAAAACCACAAAACCATACACGTATTTATATGAGGTTAATACTTAAACATGTACAGTATTCATCTCCACCTGGACATAACAATGCTAAGTGGAATACCATGAGTGAATATGCACATTTTTATCCATACTAAATAATAAACTTCGTATTTTTTCCACATAATTTATCAATGGTACAATGCATTTTGCTGATCTACAGCAAATTGTTTGTTTTGTTTATTGACTATTGTTTGTTGTCGTAGTTACGGGATTGGTTTGCGTGAGGGAGGAGGCGGTTATACCGTGACTTGGAAGTGTGGGTGCAGACAGGTGACTTGAATGGTTGATTTTTCTTATGGTTAGTTTCTCGGAAAGGAGTGGGGAGGATTGCAGGAACAATTGTTCATTACAAAGGGTCTGCCAAGTACCTTCTTACTTCGATTTGCTCAAGAGCATCCAGTTTTAATCCCTTGGAGAGAATGAGTAAAATTAGGAACAAAATCGCTTTTGTGGTTGCATTCCAGGAGGTGCTTAGCAAAGAGGGAGCTGAAATCCTTATTGTTGTGACACCTAACATGTTCCTTGGAGCGGATCAAGAAGTCTCCACCTGTCTGACCAACATATGAAGTGTTACAACGATTGCAATTAAGTTTATAAATGCCAGACTTGAGAAGTCTTTCTTGCTGGACTTTACCATAAACTAGTAGCTTGGAAAGGGTTAATGGTGGGTAAAAGGCTGCTTTAAGTGAGGTAGGCAGGCGATTGGAAATTTTATATGAGATATCACCCAGGAATGGGAGAGATCACCACTTGAAGTCTTTTTGTTCTGGAGGCTGAGCGGAGAAAATCCTTTTTATGGCTATTGTATTCTGTTTTTTTCGTAGTATTCTGTGTACTACATTGGGGTTGTACCCATTGCTCGTGGCTATGTTAATTATTGTCATAAGTTCCATATTGACATTTTTGAGGGAAAGGCGAATGTGCAGGAGGTGGTGGATCATCGAGTGAAGGGCAGCATGTTTGTGAGAAAAATGGTGAATGGAATCATTAGGAATTATGTGGTCTGTATAAGTGGATTTTCTGTAAAAGGAGAACTCATGTCTATTTTCTGTGATGGTAATTGTCAAATCAAGGAAGTTGATTGTGCCGTTGACGTTTTCTTCCATGGAGAAGGAAATGTTAGGATGAAGTGCGTTGAGGTAATTGAGGAAGGAGTCTAGCTGGTGGTTGGTCCCTGTCCACAGGCAGAGATTATCAGCAACGTACCGAAACCAATAATCCACATTTTCACATGTTGATTGTCAGAACTGAAAATTTTTTCTTCTCATGAATTAAGGAAGAGTTCGGCTAGAATGGGGGGAAGTAGAGAACCCATAGCTAGACTGTCTATTTGACTTTAGAAATGGTGGTTGAAACTAAAATAGTTTTGGGCAATGGTGGAGTCACTGAGTAAATCTTGAGCTTTAAGTAAGGATTCTGATCTGGGCACAAAAGTGAATAAGTTATTAATATCAAATGAAACTAATATAAGCCACGGTATAACAACCTCCTCCCACACTCAAACCAACCCCGTAATTATGACAACAAACAATGGTCAATAAACAAAACAAACGGAATTTGTACCTAATGATGACGTAGGTCAGCGTAATGCATTGTAGCATTAATAAATTCTGTGGAAAAAATACAAAGTTCATTATTTAGTCTCTCTCTCGGTCACAATCCTAGGATTGGTTTGCTGCAATCCTCCATTTTTTCCGGTCCTGAGCCAGCTTCTTCAGCTCTGTATAAGAATGACAACCTAGCTCCTTCATGATCTGCTCCACATAGGACAGCCTAGGCACCTTCCTCTGCAGTTTTTTCCCTCAACTGAGCCCTCCAACATGTTCTTTACAAAGCATTTTTGCCTCAAAATATGCCCGATAAGAGTTGCTTTCCGTTTCTTTATCATGTGGAGCAGGCATTTTTTCTCTCCCACTCTCTGTAGCACCTCTTCATTTTTTACTCGGTCCACCTAGGGTATTTTTAACATCCTGCAGTAGCACCATAATTCAAACGCTTATACTCTTCTCTTCTCATCTACCCCAAGTGTCCAGGTCTCACTTCCATAAAACATAATGCTCCATACAAAGGTCTTCACTAGTTGTTTTCTTAATTCTATATTGATGCTACCAGAGGAGAGGAGTTTGGATTTCTTGTAAAAGGCTACCTCAGCCTGATTGATTCGGCTCTTTAGGTCTTTTTGGCTGCAGCCATTGATGTTATTTTACTTCCCAGGTACTGAAACTCTTCCACACTGTCTAGTGACTGACCTCCAAGGGTTAGGTCAACTCTTTTGCTGTCTTTACCACTATCACTTACTCTTGTTTAATTTTAGATTATATTGTTTGCCTATTACTGACTCCATCACCTCTAGAGTTTCAAGTAGCTTTTCCTCATTATCCACGAGAATTGCAATGTCATCTGCAAACCTTATCATATCTAACTTTTCTCCATGCACCTTAACTTCTTCTCTATAGCTCAGCTTTTCCCATACCTCGCCTATTCCACGCTGTATGTAGCCGTTAAAGAGAATGGGTGAAAGGGAGCACCCTTGCTGCACACCTTGCCTGATTTTTGCCTCTTGCTGGTGGTCTCTGAATCTTATCACAGCTTTTTCTCTCCTATACAAGCTCCAAATTACTCTCCTGTCTCAAAATTTTATTTCTGCTTCCTTCAGAACCTGGAAGAGTTGTTTCCACTGGATTTTGTCAAAAGCCTTTTCAAGGTCTATGAAAGCGATAAATGTGTCTTTCACTTTTCGTATACGTTTTTCGAGAACTTATTTACCATGGATACTAAATACCTCCACAAAATAAAACCTGATACCATGGAGAGTATGCATATTTTTCTCAGCGATTATAAATAACTTACATACTCGTTACATTTTGGCAATATATCTTTCAAATAACATGGTAGAATATGGCTCTTGACCATGGATAGAGCCCTTATTGAAAACCTGAGGACAATAATTTTCCTAATACCAACAGTTTAACTAAAAATGACTGGCAAGTATGTAATGATCCGGAAATGGAAGAATTCCATTTCCCAAAATATGCATAAATGTGTTGTTGTGTGACGTCTCAGAATAGCCAGCTATGTCAAACTATACCTCGGAATCTGTACCTTTAACTTTCGAGAACGGCTAACCTTCCTCTTCTTCTTCCCCTCCCACCCTTGCCATTTGGTTGAAAACATCCTAGTTTCACCATTCCTATATAATGGCACCGTGGAGACGCTATGGAGAGTACACTCGACACTCATCAGGCAGGCAGTCAGACAGTGATTCTGGCTATTGGTTACTCTGCAACCATTCACTGATGGTACAGTCACAATGTAGCCGTCAGTAGGAGTCGAAGCGCGGCCCGTATGGCCCGTACTGTCAAAGCGCCTCTCTATCCATCCGTGCCATCACCAGCAGCTCCTCTCCTTCCTGAGACATTGGTAATATGTTAACGTTGGGCTACTCTAGACGCACATATTCATTACTTGATATTTGTTCCGTAAATTGATTATTTTGTGCTTTTAAATAAAATTAACTTAGAGTAAAAGACTTTAAATATTTGTGTGTGATTATTCGTCTCCCGACACCAAGGGCAAGAACCCACTTCAAATCTTATGCTCTCGGGTTCCCCACCACGCGGTTGGGGTCCCGGACATAACAATGGTGGCAGCGGTGGGATTTGTTTAATGCCATAACCCCCACTTGTGGGAGGTATTGGCAATTACATCCCAAAAGACTGTGGGAATACTGCCTAGGTAGTGTAAGGCTCATTTCTGATCACCTTACTTGCGTCGGAACGATAATCACACATGACTTTCCTTTTATGTGCGTTTCTAGATTTCATTCTTAGTATATTAACGCGGAATAATTTAAATTGTCAGAAAAACTCTATTGATTTGTCGCGAAACACTTTCTCGGGAAGTGGAGCTTGGTTATTTACGGTGGATGCGAGTGCCGATTGCTCGCTAAAATATTTTCGCGAGTAACTGTGAAGTCCAGGAGAGCTGAAACCAAAATAGCTGTAATAACAACGCGGTATTTTGGAGGAAACACATTTTCGGACGGACAACGGCTGCTGACCAATGCCATCAGTGCCGGAGGCATTGCCGAGACGACGACGACGTGTCGCAGAGAGACTTTCACTTTGCCTGAGCAGTGGATTCACGTAATGGAGCATTGTGAGCAGTTAGCGGAAGGAAGAATGAAGATCATCAACAACAACAGAGGACATTGGTGATTATGAGACTGAATCAGAACGTTGAACAGTAGAATCAAAGATATGATTACTATACCTTTTTGGGAAATTTTCTTGGCCGGTTATTAGATATTTAGTTTTCACTTGCCCCCGGAGGAGTATGAGATTCCTCACCAAACTGAGCCTTTTTTTCTCTGAACCCCGTAAGAGATAACCAGACTCGTGTAACGAGCGAAATATAGGTAGATGTTGCTCTAATAATCGTTTCCAATAAATGTTATATTCCGGATTGAGCAAATTGAAACAAAGGTTTGCAATTGGGATGGTCTAAGGAAGCCGTCGCTTTGTTTGCAACATTGAGGGACTTCTTAAGTAATGGACTGGTATTTCAGTACCCTGATTTCAATGAACCTTTTCTACAGATGCATCATGAGAAGTTTTGGGAGCAGTATTGGCTCAAAAGGATGCCACATGCGAATAAGTAGTCACTTGCGCCAGCCGGCAATTAAACAAGGCGGGGTGAAACTACAGCACCACGTAAGGGAATGCCTCTTGCTAGTGTTCAGAATAAAGTATTTCGATGCTCACTTAACGGTAGGGCCTTAATGTGATTGCGGATCATTGGCACTTAAAATTGTTATTTTGAAGGACCGATCTTCACGCTTGATGCGCTGGTCTCATCCATTGAGCGAGTACGATTTTTTGGACCCACACATGCCCAGAAAAACACTAGAATGCAGATGCACTGTCTCATAACCCGTTGGTAGTCATTAAGCCTCAGTTTGAATTTCTGGGGAATGAACCATTGATATGGGACAAGCAGGAAAATGATCCCTGGTAGAACAAACGTTATAGAGAGAATAAGAGAGAGGGGATTAGTTAATTTTTATGTTGAATAAGAGGGAAACTGATAAATAAAATGAACAAAGGGACAGGAACAAGTGATAGTTCCCAAGAGTATGATGGATTTTTTTCCATGATTATCTATGGGATGGTTATACCGGTGTAAAACGTACAATGGGCTAAGTTTTACAGTAAAAAGGGAGAATAAAGGGTAATTGAAGCCATAAGTCTGATGAGAGTATATACTATGGCAGACAAAAGTTGCAAGTAGAAAATGGTTACATAAATACGGATAGACTGGTTGATTTTAGTTAATATTCCTTATTATGAGATTACGTAACATAGGTAAAACGCCGGCTAGGGAAAAATGAGATATTTAGTAACACATATCCTTGATTCTTTTATTCAGTGTCAATTATCATGAATAGTGCAAAAGAGTGACCTTCTTTGAAAAGTATCACAAACAGTAATTGGTGATGTGTTTTGTGAGAAGTGACAAAGTGTGTACATACTGCCCTCATCTTATTCCCCCCTCCAAATTCCTCAAGAAAACAGTGAACTTATATTCGCTACGGCGACGAATAGTCACTTCGGATCTGTGGGAATAAACAACGGACTTAAAAACAGTACCGAAGGTATCAAGGGAGCATGTGAACTAGCAGAGATATTTTAAATATGAATGTATATATGTAGTTCTGCATCTACAAGGACTTTATATTTTTGTCATTGGCAAATATTTTTTCAATTTTATGCAAGCAATCTGTGCATTCATTCTTACTTTGATATTCAATATTGCAACGCAATAACAGCTACTAAATTTATATGATTAACAGTGAAGTATTCAATAAGAAAATTTATTTAAATTATGAATTGTTATTGATCACAGGTTTTTTTTTAAATTGATTTGCTTTGTTTAGTATAAATGTGATCAATCTCGTGAGAGACCGATCAATTTTAAGAAAGAAGGGAGTAATGTAATGATCCGGAAATGGAAGAATTCCATTTCCCAAAATATGCATAAATGTGTTGTTGTGTGACGTCTCAGAATAGCCAGCTATGTCAAACTATACCTCGGAATCTGTACCTTTCACTTTCGAGAACGGCTAACCTTCCTCTTCTTCTTCCCCTTCCACCCTTGCCATTTGGTTGAAAACATCCTAGTTTCACCATTCCTATATAATGGCACCGTGGAGACACTATGGAGAGTACACTCGACACTCGTCAGGCAGGCAGTCAGACAGTGATTCTGGCTATTGGTTACTCTGCAACCATTCACTGATGGTACAGTCACAATGTAGCCGTCAGTAGGAGTCGAAGCGCAGCCCGTATGGCCCGTGCTGCCGAAGCACCTCGCTATCCATCCGTGCCATCACCAGTAGCTCTTCTCCTTCCCGAGACATTGGTAATATGTTAACGTTGGGCTACTCTAGACGCACAAATTCATTACTTGATATTTGTTCCTTAAATTGATTATTTTGTGCTTTTAAATAAAATAAACTTAGAGTAAAAGACTTTTAATATTTGTGTGTGATTTGTCACTGTCACATTTTCCTTAATATGTAGTATGATTGATTGTTTGTTGGGGGGGCCTTCGATAGGAGCCCCGACACTTAGACCTTTCTTGGTCCATTGTGCCAACCTCATGCCTGTCTGCCACTTGCAGACAGGGGACAAGAGCACCATGGAAGAGGTATGGAGGAGAGGCCTCCACCCTCCCCAGTACAGGTATAGAGGGTGTCCTCCCTATAACCTTCCCGGTCTGGATATATCTCCCTCCGGCCTCCCGGTGGTCTGGGGGGAGTATCGCCTCTACATCCAAGCCTGGTCGAGGTATGGAGGAGGGTCGCGCATCCAACCCCTGTCCGGGCCCAACGTTGCTTAACTTCAGTGTTCTGACAGGAACCAGTGTTTCAACGTGGCTAGGCCCTTGCCCTTCCTAAATAGTATAATACATTGCCTAATCATTGGTGTGAATGTGTGGAGCCAAGAGTGGGGACTCGAACTTAATCTGAGCAAATGTGCGGCGGTACATTTCTTGCGGAGGTCGTCCAACTATCCCCGTGTATATGCTGTGGATGGCGTTAAGATAGAGGCGACAGATGAAGTTAAGTATCTGGGAGTTACGATAACCTCAAACCTATCGTGGGGAACACATATAAGAAATATTTGTGGCAGAGCTCTGAAGAAGCTAGGATTCGTCAAGCGTATTGTGGGAAGATTCTCAGATGAAAAAGTAAAAGAGAGGTGCTATTTCGCACTCGTCCGGCCACACCTTGAATATGCAGCAAGCATATGGGATCCAGTGCAGAAAGAATTAATTCGGGAACTTAATAAAATACAAAGGAAAGCTGCGCGATTCGTCAAAAACTGTTACGGGCGTACAGACAGCGTTACGCAGATGTTAAACGAATTAGGCTGGGAGCCGCTAGAGACTCGGAGGCTGCGCGCTAGGCTTAGATTACTTGAGCAATTGAGAAAAGATATCTTTCAGAGCAACACGGAGAACATCATATTAGAACCCCACTATATTTCCAGGTCCGACAGAAACGATAAATTAAGAGAGATATTTTGCCGAACGGATAGGTATGGGAATTCGTTTTTCCCCCGAACAATAAGGGACTTTAATAAATGCAAGGCGTAATTTCATAGAGCGTTTCCTTTTTATATGTAAACGGCTGGTGTCCTAACACCCCCCGCCACACGCCTATTGAGGCGGCTTGCGGGGTAGTATGTAGATGTAGATGAATCATTCAATAACTGCCCGATCACTCCCTATTCACTCATAAGTCTACAATTCATCTCCAATAACACTGTCATTAGCATTTTCCAAATAAACAGATGCTTCAACTGCAAACACCTGAACCATTCATGTCCTGGCATGCAAAAAAAACCTGAACAGTATCAGGCAAATTTCACCTAGGGTTACTTTCCTCATTCAGTTGACTGACTGTAACACATCTCCCTGAGCACATACGAAATAGACCAAAACCTTTAACCCTCACATTTATTCTTTTAACCCTTCCCTTTATAGAGAAAAAGCACCCATAACAATCGTTCTAATTTTTTAGTTCGTTCTGGCTATTTCAGACATATAAAAGATTTGATATGATGGTCTAAACAAATGTAAAATCTTTTCTAAAGCCAACATCTCAAGGTCAAAAGTTTTGACAATAAGTTAACCAAACAAGTTTAAGAACTATGTGACAGGCAGATTTGAAGAAAAGGAAATTGGATCAATATTCCTTCAAAAATTTTGAGCAAACAAAATTTTAACACACTTAACAGAGACGCTTCTAATGTTTTTGACCGAAGAACAAATCATGGTTAACAAAATATCACAATGGCACTCTCCACTCTCACTTTTTAGAATTGAGGTTATGGAATGGCCTGAGCAGATATTTTGGTTTATAACATTAAAATCTAAAAGATTATCCTAAAAATTAGGATAGCTAAAGGGTGGAGTGAAGCAGAGTTAATTGCAGCTGTGTACCAACACAAGAATTTACACGACATCCCAGAAATATCATAAGCCATGCCTTAATGTGCTGCTACATTAAAATGTTGGGCAAAGTTCAAATGGTGAGCAATTTAGCTTGAGGGATTGTAGCATGAACAATAATTTGGCCAAGCATGGTGGTATGAGATTCTATTAGGAAAGTTGAAGCACCTCATTTCATCCTTTTTCTTATCCATGTGTATTTTTTCAAAACTTCAACCAGGGAAATTTGGTCATCTACTTGATCGGTAAAGATAGTTTTACCTGGTCAGTGTTTTATCAATTTGATCCAATGTATATGCTTGAAGTTTGATAACCCTCACATTAACAAGATAATTCAAATTTCAAGGATAGATTGTAGCAAATTCTACCACAGCTAATTATTTCTGCAAATATCATAAAAAAGTGTTCCAAGTGTTGTATGAGGTCAAAATATTTGACAGTCACTATTTTGATGAAATAAATTTGAGCAAAATGTTGGCCATGAAATATCAGCTCAACACTCATTCCCATGACATAACAAGACAGATGTACTCTCCAAAAAGAGCAGAATACATTCAGAGAAAATTGCACCCAGAATACAGAAGAAAAATATAGAGTATGCATCCAGGTAGGTTCTCCAAGAGACAAATGGTGAGAGAGCATGGAAATGAAAATTTAATGATATGTAATATCTTATTAGACAAATTTTGAGGATACCGGGACTAACCATGGTATTACCTTAACGGAGTCACCCGCAAGTGCACACAAGTGTGGAATTCCACAGAGGAAAAATCATTAGCCTTGACCGGGACTTGAACCCGCACCCCTGGATATCATACCAAGTGCTTTAGCCAGTTAAGGAACCTTCTCCCCTGTGGATTTTTTTAGGGCTTTCATGTATCAAGTTATACAGGACTGCCAGATATATTATGGCACCGAAGTAGTCCAAAGAATAGACCTAGTGCCACCGTCCACAAGGTTAAAGCCAAACATAGAGCACAGTGAGGACTTCACTCTATTGACAATTTTGAAGATACCAGGAGTAGCCACAGTTTAGTAGCCAACCTTTATAGCCAACCAAGCCAACCGTAGTAGCCAACCAAGCCAACCGTAAGCTGCTAATTTTCTTCCACATATCAAGTGTATATGGACTTGTAAGTGTGCACATCATATCTGGAATGAGGCCTCACGCCGGCTGTGCATGTGAACGGTGCCAATGATATAAAAAATCCCCCGTGGTTGTCATTGAAACTTGAACAAAATTCACAATAAAACCTAAAGACTGCATATAGCACAACTGCATAGCCATTCAGTATAATTGTCTCTTGAACAAATTTCGACTAAATCACACATAGGAAAACACTAGTTTATAATTAATTTTCCCCTCCGTAATACATTTTATCTATGAAGGCCTAAATTATCTCTACTGATCTAAAAAACCATGCCAACTATTTTAGGAGCACAAGAAGTATAGTATATTTAAATTGGTGAAAATCACATGTGGCAATGTTCTAATCAATGTTAAGAGTAGAGTAAAGTGGAAAATTAAGGGTCACAAATACAAATAATTTTTCTTGACTGAATATGAATAAATAAAACAAAATAAAATGCCACAGCTTACTTTTTCCTAAGTTTTCTTTAGTATGCATAAAATATAAACTTCTGTTATACACCACAAGGGTTCTCATAGAAAATTCGTCAAGACTTTACCATCATATTTCACCACAAAAAAGGAAGAATCTTAGTGGACCATAATAACATGGGGGCTCTCTGATTTCAAACTTTATTTACATAAACTTATTATCATTTTGCGCAAAAATGTACCTAGTGGTAATTCCAATCCAAGATCTATTGAGGGTCAACGAATAATTCAAGAAAGAGGGTCAGTGGGTGGATGGGACTTATATGTCCTGAGTTTCTCTCCCATAAATATACTTAATTTTCCATCTACTGGTTTGGCCTAGACTTTCTTTCCTCTGGCAGAAAAAACTGCACACCAAGGCAAGGGAAAATATAGTGTATGGAGTCTGGGTGGACACTAAAGGAAGGAAATAGACTCAAAGCTACAGAAATGCTATAATTTTAATGAAATTTTACCGGCACATTCCTAACATATTTTAAAAGAATAAGAACATCTAATGCATTTTATATAAGCCATTCCCAGAAAGGTTTTCTGTTAAAACTTCACGCCAAACGACAGAGCACTAAACAGTAACGACACCGAAATAGGATTTTCGGTCAAGACCTTGAAATTTAGCGAAAATATAGGAAAAACGAGCGATATAAAAGAAAAAAACGGTAAAAACTAAAGTAACGACACAGATAATATACAAGACCTATTGAAGTAGGTATAACTCCAACTCGATGAAAAGATTGAAAGAGGTGTTAAGACACCGGCTTACGTGAACATAATCTGGGCTTGTGTACACTGAGTGACCTTAATCTCTATCAGAAGGATGACGAGTGAATAGGGTGGCGGAGAGGGGAAGGTAGGGAAGTAGGCAAAGAAGGGAGATGGATGTCGGGGAAAGGTTTACAAAGGGTACACGGCTGGCGCGACGAAGTACTGGCGCCGGGATGATGGACAGGAGAAACAAGAGAGGAAATAAAATCGGATAGCATGTCGCCTTGACGCCCTTATTTTATCCCGTATGGGCATTGTTAGGTCGGCGGTCAAGCTCAACGGAGTCATTACAGTTTGTGCTCACGAACCGGAATAATAGCTCCATCCGTGAAGAGCCAGATGGAAAAATGCCTCCACGCCGACTTCAACCTTTAGAGAATGAACTTGGGTTTATGGCCACGCGTTAGATCGCCAACCTATGCTTCGAAATTTTCGTCCGAGATTTCCCAAGATATTCATTAAGTCACATTTCATGATTAAAAGGGAAAAAATACGTCATACATTCATATGATTCTGTGCATCCATAACAGGTAGGTAATATTAGAAATGCAATACCTCTCTGGGCTTAGTTCAAAACAATGTCTCCCATTTCTATCCTTAAGAAATTGACGAAAAAGAAAGACACCCATTTCCCACGTCGTGAGATTTTACGAGTAGTTGCGATGCCTTGCATCTTACACAAAAATCATGTACCTAAACCATTGAAACTAATTACAAAATAAATCCCATTAATTGCAAGAAGAAAACAGCCATCCCATTCCTCATCGATATGGAAACATTTCAACGTATCAGCCTCAAGATCATATCAGTTAAACTTCAAAGCTTTTAAGACCTCAAACGCCGTTCTCGACTAGCGCCCGTAGAGTGAATTTGAACTAATACGAACAACTACAAAAACTACTCGTGAATCTCAATTAAAAATTTATATTTTAACCAATTCACCCAATATTGCGAGCATTAACTAGAGGACCTTTCCGAAGAACAAATTCAAACATACCAACGAAGAACAAATTCAACATAGCCTTAAATGATATTCCTAAGTGATGTAAAATATTTTTCAAATGCATGAGCACACCCTACGGCTCAGTGCCAAAATACAGTGCTTGAGCACGCGATACATCAGCATGTTTGAAAAAAAAAACGAGGCGAACAAGGCAAATATTCAGAGTCCGCGGCGGTGTTTCCTCTCGCGTCACTCATTATGCCGTGAAAGGGACGCTAAGAAGGGTCTCGTGTGTGCTAAGAGAGGCAGGAAAATAAGCGTAAACAAAGAACGCCCATCATATTGGCAAACACGCTTGACGACGTCCGCGATGACTCGTGCAGTGCACTGCCTTGAAAAGGGGGAGGGAGCGGGTGTAAGTCTGACGTGGGGGAGAGAAGGTGGGCGGTGCTGGAAAAAAGGTGGGTAATTGCAGAAGGGCTAGGGGAAAGGAGAGGCGAGGGTCGGCCTCGGCTGCTTCACGCCCCGCTACGAAGCCCCGATCGGCCAGGCGGCCGCTGCGAGCAATCGACGATTGCATCACATATTTATTTCATGCGTTACGTGCGAGTGGCCAAGAGCCCCGAGGCGAAGCCGGAGTAGGGCGTTAAGAGTGCTCGTGTTCCACATCTACGCACTCCCTGCGAGCCACCACTAGGGTGAGTGGCAGAGAGTGTAAGGATGCTAGCTGTAAAAAGGAAGGGTATTGGGAAAAGGAAATGGGGAGAGAACGAGGACACATGAGATGCGCTTTTAGTTGGATTAGTGTCTCTATTTGCTCTTCTTGTAGTCGCGAATGGCGCGCAGGAAGGAAGAACCCTTAAACCCATCTGTTTTTCAGTGAATATCTCGTATTTCGCCACTTATTTCCGCCCAACACAAGAAGATATAGGAAAAATAATATCCCTACAGTCGAAAAAAACTCGCGGGATAAAACTACTTGTAGTACCCATGCCTAACGTGTTGACTTTCAAGTCTCTAATGGTTCCCTACCCGGTCCTTCTTATAGTTTTTTTCACACTTTCTGTTAGTCCTGGGTAGATTCTAACAAAACCTGAAGCTTTGCTTGTGTTTTTACAAAGCTTCAGGAAGTAAATCTTTCTCCCTCCAGGGTTCCAAATGCTGGCGGCGCACTCGAGATGTGGCCTAACGAGAGTGTTGCTCGAGTACAGAGTGCTGCGGGTGTGAGAGGAAAGGCGAGAGGGGGAGCAGAGAAACGACAAAGCAGAAGTAGACGGAAACTTGAACGCAAAGGGTGGTTCGACAGAGCGACGAGAGGCAAAGGAAGCTGTGGGGACGGGGGAGGGAGGATAGAGTTGGGAAGTTGTTGCGGGGGTTTCGTGAGAAAGACAGGCGTACGGGGGGAGTAAAGGGAGGGAGCAGCCCTTCTCGAGAGATCCAGAAGGGGGAAAGAAAAGGCCGGCGCACATGCGCGCGGAGGTGCAAGGGAGACGGCAACAACAACCCCGAGAGAGTGAGATAAGAAACACGGCATCCCGTCTCGGCTGGCACCGTGGTGCATGATGCGAGGAGGCGGAAGGAACGAGAGGCGACGGGCGCATATGCGAAGGAGGTGGGCGAACGAGAACCCCTCCCTCAGAGGTCGCGAGAAAACGAGAGCAATGAACGAGGGGGGACCAAAAGAAGGAAAAATGATCGAATGGGTGGCCACGTTGCTCTCTCGCAAAACTCACGCTCCCGCAGCACAAACTCACCGGGATAGTTTTGAATGAAAATGCTCACAAGGAAAGAGAGAGAGGGAGAAGAGGGGAAAGGACACGGCAGCGTTGCGTTGTGAGTATTTTCTCGGTAAAAAAAAAGGGGGGACGCTTTTCCACGTAACGTAACCGGAGCGATGGGTGAGGGAAACGAGGAGGAGAGGAAGTTGGAATTAAGAAGTAAAAAATAAAAAAAAGAGAGATGACGACGGACGAGGAGGGAGAGCTGTCGCACTAGGGGAATGGGAAGGGGGGAGGAATATGGGGAGTAGGAGGAGAGGCACTCCGCGTAACGGAGACATTAAAAACGGGGTTGGTTGCTTACTTACGAGCGAGTGCAAAAGGTAAAGGGAGATAGTGGGGTGAAGGAAAAAGGGGTTCCTCGCCATGGCAGAGTGAAGGGTAAGGTCACAAAAGATCGTGTGGATTTGTACGAGGTGGGCAGGCTGAAAGAGGGGGGAGAAGGAGACGAAACGAGCGAATACGAGGGGGAGATAGATGTAGTGGTTGCCCGAAGGGTTGGGGGAGAGTGTGAGAGAGATTGGCGAATGGCAAGGGGGAAGGGAATTGTAGGGTTAGGGTGAGGGGATTTGGGGGAAGGAGCGTTGTGGGGAGAGGGAATGGTGGATGGTTGTTGCGGGGGAGTGGGTGAATGCCAGCGGAGCCGTAAGGGCGGTAGGGGTCGCGAAAGAGGGGGAGAGGAGGGCGTAAAGGGGGAATGGGAGCGGTAAGGGGGGAGGGGGGTCAGAGAAGGAGGCAGGGAGGGAGAGAGAGAGAGTGTGGAAGGTATAGGAGCAACGCCCGCGGCACGATCAATAGGGGAAAACAGCAGTTAAGCACGTGAGGTTGGCTTGCGTGCCTCAGATGTGGAGGACCGAGTGCGCAGGCAAGGATGTCGTTGGAAAGAGGGCGGCGGGCCCGCCTGTTTGACTCGCAGAGTCGACGGGGACGTCTTGCGGGGTTAAACCCTCGAAAATTCGTCAACCCCTCCCATCTCTTCCTTCCTCAGAGAATCCCATGAGAATAATTACACTTTTAAACAGTGGAGGATGTCATTAGAAATAGGGAGGCTGGTTCGCTTGCCTCGCAGACCCCACGGGTACGTCTTGCGGGGAAAAACCCTAGAAAATTCGCAAACTCCTACCCCCTCTCCCGCTGTCTTTCTCCGAAACTCACACGAGAATAATTACACTGTTTAGCAGCGGTGGAGGACGAGGCAGGACGTGCCAAGAGGACGAGAAAGGAGGAGTACGTCGGAAAAGTACATATCGATCGATCTCGCCACGGTGGAAAAAAGGTGGAAAAAACAGAAGAGTATTTTAAGACCTCTACGCTCGTTGCAAGCACGTATTTTTTTCTCTACCCGCTGGTTTCATTACTGTAATGCGTTCTCGGTTCGCGAAAAATTAATGAAGAGGATTAATCCAGTTTTTATCGTGTTTTTGTACCGCGGGCGAAAACGCGCGACAGGATCTTGGCCTCGGAGAAAAAATGACAGCGTTAATGAACTACGATACGAGGAGGCCCTCGGGCTGATGGATATAAAACAGCTAGCGACCTCGCACGCACTCACTGCCGAGGATCGATAGCAAAACCAGAAGATATTTACGAATGTACAGAGGGGTAAACGCAGCGATACAAGTGGTGAAAGAAGCTGACAGGGCTATTTTAATTCCAAACAGCCCAGTAGCACAACCCTAAATTCAACCAATTCCTACCTATACTGAGGAAAATAGTAGAAACGAAGTAAAAATAAGATGAATAAATGGAGCCGAACATACCTTTAAAGTGCTAACAACCGACAATATGTGACCAAACACTCCTTTTTATTGAAAAATCGACCCGTTTTCGGGAAAATCCACAGAGCGCACACCTGAGCTGACGGCGATGGCGTACAGAAAGGTCGCAGACTCAAGGCCACCCACCAGTCAGCCCCGACAACGGGATGTCCTCCGGTGAAAAAAAAACTGTGTATCCTTTCTTCTTCCCTTTGGAGGGGGGTAAGAGGAATCGATCGATGCGAGCCGTTGCACTACGACGCCGAAAACACAAACATTTTCTCCTCCCCACAACCCAAACCACCACACTGGGTCGGGAGGTTTCACAGCCACGGAAGATATTATCCACAGAGATTCAGACACAATCTATCCAAAAACACATATCTGAAAGATTCTTCATTCGGAAGACCGAAACAAGACAAGGGTTTCGGGGATAAGAGACACCAAAAGGCCAACCGAGGAGACAAGACGTTCCTCTGGCGTTGTATTCCTTCGGATCAGTCGGAAGTACGGGAGGACCACCCACTCGTCAAGTCGCACGTGCCTTCTCCTGTCAATCAAACAGCACATAACCTCCCGCCGACAAGCTCCGCCCTACGAAAAGGGCCCTCCCACCCACCTGCCAGATCCGGAGGAGGACGGCGTCGTCGGCACCCACACCACTCTTATCTCCCGACAGCAGGAGGAACATATAACCTCTCCCGCGAGACACCGGCCACCTCGCCCCTGCTGCCGCCAAGGGGAACGCGGCAGATCCTCCGCCGGCCTTCACTCGATGGCCCAACACGGAGAACAAAGAGACGCACGGCTAGACGGCACAAGACAGACACACAAGCACCGCAGATGGAGGAGGCGTGATGCTCACGCCGCGCCGCCAGTCCAGCGACGAAAAACCCTTTTTCCCGCCGCACCGCGAGCGGGTAAACACAAACGCACACGACAGCGGCGCATGTGGCCGCGAAAAGGGGCGGGGCCTGTCCTCGGCGGCCCCCTCTCTTTCCTACTCCCCACCTCACCCCTCTCCTCGATCCGGAGGAAGAGGTGGAGGAGGAAGTTAAGGGCGGAAGGAGGAGGAAGCTACCTCTCTCTCTCGTTCCCTCCTCTCTTCGTCTCCTTCTCCCTCTCAAGGATCGATCGCCACCAGCCGGCAGACAGCCTGGCTCCACAGCCAGCACTCTCCCACTTCTCTATCTCTCCGGTCCTCCTCAGCCTCCGGGATCCTCTGGATCCTGTTCTCCCCCTCCGAATCTTCCCACCTCTCCCCTGGACCTTCCACCGAAGAGAATCCTTAACTCATTGATGACGGCAGCGGAGTGCCGGGGCCCGCCTTCTCCCCCGCGCGCTACCGCTCAGATCCGCCGCCCCCTCGTCCCTTCACTCCCTCCGACCATCCCTCCCTCCCTCCCCACCACAACAGGTGATCGGTAATTATGAGGCTTCGATGGCCACGTGATGAGCACGGCTAAGAGGAGCCCAGAAGGAAGGACGGGAAAGAGGAGCAGGAGAGAACAGGGGAGAAGGAGGAAGATTGGTTTGCAGTTTCCTCCCTCGCCGGGTGGTTGTCGTGACCAGAATGCCACAGTCTCTCTTTCTCTCCACCACCAACCACCCCCCTCTCGTAAAACCTCCCCCTCTTCCGGCGGCGTCGAATGCCCAAGTGGCGCCAAAGTCTGCCCCCCACGCACCCCTCAGTCTCCCCCTCCCCCTGTTACACCGTCCCGCGTATAACCTCCCCCTCCTCTCCCCACCATGCCCTTCACCTACCTCGTCTCCCCCACACTCCTCCGCATCACGTCCCGTCTTTTCCAACCCGCTTGCCTCCCTTCCCCGCACGCCAGTCCAATGATTGTGGCAGTGAGCGATGACTCACCGGCACCTCTCCCCCCCCCCCCCCCATCCCTCACGAACGAACGAAAAGGTTGCCAATCCATACGGAAGGTACTCAAACGTACTACACCCACGGTTCGGGACGATGAGGGCTTTTTCGCCCCACCGATGAATCTCCCCTTCGACAACAAAAACAAAGCAGAGGGGTGTAATACTAATGTATAAGAACAGGGAAGTGTATGGCTGTAAGGTATGTTTTTCGAGAAACCACAACATGATTACTGCCAAGTACAATAACCTAAATGTAGCCAAAGAGAGACTAAATGGGAAGGAAATTGTTATGGGTAGGAGAAAATAACGTTTACAGGCGAGATCTAGCGGAACTTCATCTTGATAATCAAGGAGTCTCAGTCGTAATTTTTCACAGAATTTATTCAATAAAATACGACGCATTTCGACATTTTCACGTCATCCACAGCTACGGACTACCTGCCACGTTTTCAACTGAGGATGATGTGAAATGGCCGAAACATTTTCTATTTTATTAAATAAATCCTACGAAAATTTACTATATAGAGTCCTAGGTTATGATGAAGGGTGGGAGAGTTTAAATTTGACCCAGAAATAGGTAATTTTAAGGTAAGGACTTCCCAAAAACCTACTAACCAATTAATAGAATATCAATTGGTGATTAATGTAGCTTTGATAATTGAAGTCATATGCACGCTGCTCAGGTTCATAAAAAACAAACGACTGTAACATTTCCCCGATAAATGAACGATTTAAGGCCCAAGAACGATCACAATTCGATCAATTGTAGAAAACATTTAAGAGCAGTACCATACTAAATACTTTCCGTTACCGGTCAGCGGTCATCGCCGCAATCATCAAGGCGCAACATGAACTGTAACTAAGGTCGAAACAAGTCTACCAGCAAAATTAGAGGAATATTACAAACTTTTTCTAAGATTTAATTTCCGCGTCACAATGCCACAGCTTCAATGTCCACATCTTCCCGCCGTAATGCTGGACTTTCTTCTACTCAACCAGATATACGCATAAAACTTAAGTGAATACGTGAAACTTGAGACCACGGCGGAGAATATATATGAATGATTACTACGGAAAAAAAGGTAGAAATTTAATTCAAAGATTATTCACCGGATGTGAAACAGAGTAGATTGAGTGACCGAGAAAGTAAATGTGTTGCCGCAGGCTGTTTCACTCACATGAATTCTGCAACAGCACACTTGAGTTCATATCACAGTACATCGCTACATAATAGATGAAAAACAGGACGATCAATAATATACTGATTGCACTCATTGTCAGATGAAAGGACAATATGACAAAAGGGAAGGGGCAGCGGGGTGGGAAAATGCGAGGACTGTCTGATGAGTCAATGACTTTTAAATAAACGAATAATTTTTTAACCGAAAATCAAAATCGTTTTTAAAACATAATTTCGTCTGACCTACATACACTTTTTCCAACTACACACTCTAAAACTGTTCGGCTTTCCAAAAAGTAGGTATGAAAAAGCTCTCTCTCTGGTGGGTGCCGCACTTTCCCAGTTGATCAAAAACGGTAGCGCGCGAAAATTTAATTTGGACAAGTACAAGCGTAATTCAAGTGAGTTTTTGCGTAATTACGCAACCTTCGATGAAACATGGATCCATCACTACCAAGCAAAAAAAACATCGTGAATATAGTGGATTACTGCCACCGAACCCGCTTACTAAAACATAAAAAAAGAGTTTAAGCTGCAGGTAAGATCATGACCACTGTTTTCTAGAATTTAACTGGTATAATCGTCATTGACGACCTGGAAAAGGGAAAAATTAAACGTTACTAACACGCGTCTTTATTGGATCAATTTGAAATTGAATTAATGAAAACGGGATCTTATTGGCTGAATAAAAAAGATCTTTTCCACCACAACAATGCACCACCTCGCACATCTGCAATCGCAACAGAACTGAATTACGCTGCGAATTACTTCCATTGATTAAAGAAGAAAATAGATGAAACCAAGGATACTAGAATTTAAGGATAGCAGGCTCCTAACTTCGGAATGATATCTTTTTTGAAGCTGCCAACCGCGGCGCCACTATGCGCCAGTGATGGAATCAGACGATCCCAATGTAAACAAACGTAGTTTCGATTTTTTTCATTTCAAACTGAGGGAAATTACGGATAGTTAGGAAGCAACTAATGGTTTTATCCGTCATATACAACCATGTTAACTAAATCTGATATCAATATAATCACAGAAAACCCTTGCTATACGGTAACGTGAAGAATATAACGGAGTACTTACATAAGCCTTAAACAAGCTATCTGTTCTTCACACCTAAAATTTTGTTCTTTCTCACGGTTACGGAATACCCTTTGGAGCATCCAGGAACAAAGCAAGATCTCTTACCCATTTTTAGTCGAGTAATAAATCTTTTTCTATACCAACAATTGAAAATCCTCACAAGCCGCCATCCCCATTACGTTCACCAATCGATCTCAGATCGATCTGACCGGCTCAGCTCGGTATGGTAAACGGAGCGGGCTGGACAGATCGATCTGAGAAGCGAGCTCAGTCGGGCTTTCCCTGACGGTCTGAGATCCGAAGAGGTCGGAGCGTGGCGCTCATCGTTCTCCTTTTGGTTGCCGATGGTAAACAAAATTTAATCGATATCCTTTACGGCGTGACTGTTAGAAGGGAAAGGAAAGAAATGTGCGGCTGAAATACGCAAGAAATCTCAAAATAATTCAAACTACTGAAATCGATAGTTCAATATCGATATTTTCAGACCGTGTTGGTAAACCAGGGGATCTGAGTCAGCTCGCTGCTGAACTTTCAGATCGGTCTGAACTCAGACCGATCTGAGATCGATTGGTAAACGTAGTGTTGTGACGATAGCGACAAAACGTAAACAAACTCTATCAGAAACCTCACTATTGCCACCTATCGAACGGCTTAAAAAAATGTAACCAAAAAACAATGAAAGCGCAATGAACTTGGCGGGGCTGGAAGAAACCATACGGTGTGGTAGCAGTGCGGAATACTGAATGCTGCAATTATTAAAATGCGCAGTCGACCATATTGAATGGATCAGTGCTGTTAATACGTCAAAAACGTAGCTTTTTAGCGGAATTTTCGCGGTACCGTATTGATTTACCTAGAAAAATAAACAATGGAAATAATTTAAAAAAAAAGCAGTGCATTATTCATAAAATTTTATGGACAAATTGCGGGTGATAGCCGTATTATGTAGATATTTTTTGCACAAAATAGGCTACTTTTACGTCTTATTGACGGTGTCTACGCTCTTATTTACCATGATTACTCCCTTACCCACGTTATTCTCTAGATTTTGCCCCCTCCGACTTCATACTGTTTACAAACTGGAAGAATTGGCTTGGTGGAAATAGATTAATATCGGACGAGAAAATCCTATTATTTGGAAGGTATAATTATCTTTCTGGGTCGTTGAAAAAAAGAGCATTGAGCCAAAAGGATATTTTGTTGAAAAATAATTTTAGTTTTAGAGAGAAAAAATATTATTTTACTTAAAGTCACTGACATATAAGGCCACCCTCGTAGGTGAAACAAAAGGCCTATGTATATGTGCACTAACTGGGATGGCAACTTACATCATTGCATATAATTGTGAGGGTACTGCCATCTTCTGTCAAAAATAAGTAGACCTTGAGCATGTCCTAGATAAAGTACGAAATCAGGGGATTACGACAGAAACAAAATCTTTGACCGATCTGAGAGATATACCCTCACAAAAAAAGTTAATTGAAATACTAACGTTACTACTGCGAGACATTTTCTCCGATATACGAAATCATAAACGTAATTGCATTGAATATAATGTTTACGAGGATTTTGGTAAATTATTGGTTCTCTCTTGAAAATAATGAAGATTAAAGAAAACATGAATTACCATAAGGCACACATTATATTACCAAAACTAATTAAAGCATTTGTATGAGACTTGTAATATACACAAACAAATGTTGAATAACGGCAGGTAAGTCACTTACTTGGTGTTGTCCCTCAACACTACAGGTCGCAAAATAGGCACTCCACGAGCAATCGTGCATGACATAACCGAAATCAAAAACCAAATATCGAGATAAATACGGATTGCGTTATGCGATGGAAAAGATGCCCTATCAGCAAGAGGGTCTGTCTAGATAAATATCAGGACTTTAAAATTAACTGATGAATATTCAAAAGGAGCTGCAGGCTAAGGCAATGTCACTTAAACTAACAATACTTAAAATTACACTCTCACTCAAACTGGAAGCCAAGTTGGACCTTACACAACAAAGATGACTCACTTCAAATTCAATCAAGAAGTTTCACTAAAATTAAATCAAGAAGTTTCACTAAAAACTAGGCTCAAGAAAAAATCTTTATAGCATCGTAAGCGTTTTGACGTGAGTCTTCAATCGGCTGGCACTACCCTTTCAAAATGTATTCACCAATTTACATTCGTGATTGCAACTGCAAGAAATTGGCGCAAGACTTTCATCTTAAAGTTATGAAGAAAACTCTTCTTCCAGGTCTTCGTGGATACCCGGTGCAGTGGATCCCGGCTTTGCTGTGAAAATATTTTTCCAATATGATTACCTAAGTAGAGGAAACAAATAACATTCCCTTTAAATCTGATTCATTACCACTCAGATGAATTATCCGTTCAAGAGATGTAAATCTTTTGATAAAAGAAATTTTCAGAATTCCATCCAATTAAGAGTGACAACAAAAAACAACAATTCAAGCGAATTAAAAACAAAACTACCTATAAATAATGGGTTATAACATAGCTCACTTTAACCACATATTTACAACTGTATTTCACAAAGTGGTTCCCAGTGTTACTTGATCAACTTATCCATTGCGATAAACCAATTATTTCTAGTTTCTAAACACATTTAACGACCTGGAGGAGATAAGTGACCATTTTTAATAATTAAAAAACGGAATTCAAATGATAATTCCACACGCAATAGAAGAATTTTATGAAAACTAAAAGATTCTAGGCTGTAGCCCGGAAATACCCTTTGATTCGAGGCTTTGAAGGTTTGAAAATATTTCTGCCTTCTCGATTTTCAAGGCTGGTAGACACCTTACATTTCAATGTAGACAGACATAAAATAATAATAGTTTGTTTGACGATTAACTGTTTAAAACTATTCATCAGAAAAGAATATATTACAAAAAACCCAAGTCACACTTACGTAAAACACCACACTTAACCTGCTAAGCTGAGAAAAAGAGAAGTGAATTGAAGAACCAATTACGCTTAGTCGGTAGTGATATTCGAGACAGCACTCAGAGATAACGAAAAAGGCTCAAAAATGGCCAACACAAAGCACACATGTTCTGCGAAGTTGTAGATTAAGTTTTATTCAACTATTCCAGATATTTCGATTCACGGTCCTGGCGGGAGCATAAATTAGCGTCTAGAGAGAGAAAATAAAAATGTTTCAATAACCAATTGCCGAAGCGAATGTATTCCAATAATAAAAAAAGATAATTTTTATTCTTATGGCTTATTTGGGTGAGGATGGAGAAAGTACGCAGGACGAAATGAAAGACGAACGAAGAATTTCTTGGCAAGGTAGGAGAGGACAAAACGTTTCTAGAAGATATCAAGAGGAGACAAATAAGGTAGATGGAGTTCGAAATAAAAGGAGATGGATACCTGGGAGTGTTTTGGAAGGTAGAATCCTGAGTAGGGGGAAAGGATGGGCACCCCGGAAGCTATGAAGAAAGGTAGGAAGTATGCCAAGTTGAAGAGACAGGTCGCATGAGGACAAGCTAATAAAGAAGCAGATATGATCCAAAACAAACCTAGCCGGCAGATACATATGTACATAATACATATTTCTTTATGAATATATTTCACTGGTTTACACTAACCAAGAACTCTTAGCACTTCATACAATGGCAGAGAAAATCGAAAATGTGATGGTAATTTCAATGATGGAGAAAAACTCCGTAAAGATAAACTGAAGTAAAAATTATTTTGTAAAAAGTTTGCGAAACCTTTAAGATCTACCGCAGCTACTGGAGAATATTTGCAAAAATAGCTAACGAGTATTTTCAATTTGTCATAAAAATATTTTTCTATTACTGTACTAATTAGAACATTTCCATTGCGTTAATTTTGTCATCCAGGACTAATACAAGAAGTTCTCGGTTTTTCCGGATATTAAAACCTCGAAATACTTTCAATTGGACATGTATTAAGTAATAAGTAGGACTATAGAACTTTTTATGTAAAACACAGTACTCCAGCTAAATGTTACATAGATCGCATGTGACCATACTTTCACCTATCACTTAAGATTCGACACCACATAATAGTTTTTAAAGTGTCGTGAGATATTACCTGGGCAACATAAATTTTTGGGGTTGATGGAGTGATGATTTAAATGAGATCGAATTTCCAGCTGCCAGTCTGATTACGTGACGGACAAGTATCGTTTCAAAATTACTAGTTCCATGTCAAACCATCACAATCTTCATCGAAAAATCACGAGATACTCCAATATAAGGTCTCTATGAATACAACGGAAGTATTCTTAATTATGTGATTAGGATAGCTACAGCAGCGTGAAACGTTAACTAGCACGAGAACCTCCGTATTAATTCATTGTAAGTCATACCTCGATACATTATGCATACACGATGGAGTTAAGGTAAATTTGCTACACGTGCGTTCCTCATTAAGATACAAATAGTAATCACACTTGCCATGCAAACCAAATGAGCAAGCAGAGGTTAATCTTCCCATGGAAGAGTTGGCGTAAACCTGAATAAAGCAGTTTCAAATCCCATTCACCATATGGTTTGGGTGCACCCAAGGTTTTGCTCATAGCAGGATTCAAATTAAAGGATATGAGGTTTTCCCGATGACAGGGCAAGTTACTAGTCGATGAAAAAAACATTCACTAGTCAGAAGATACCTGCATTATGAAGACGAATGAATACATTCATTATTCTTCGAATGATGTACCATATTATCCTGAACTAGCTGATAAAAGCTAATAATGGCAAAATACCTTCAATTATGAAGGATGACTGATATGAAATTTTATAAACATAATATCTCAAAATTAGCCGAGGAAAAAAACTCAATACGAGGGGAAAAAATTCATTTCTACCAAGTAACCACGCGACATTTTTTTCCGGAGGATCACTGCCATTCGCAATCTTCAAAACGGTTTCTCGTAAAAAAAAAAAAAAAAAGATCTTCCACCCGAAAGGAGGGCAAAAAACTATCCCAATTGGGAAGAATGGAGACTGCTAACATTGTATTTTCGTCAAGAGAACTATAACATTTGCAAAGCAGAGCCGAATGGGTCAGCACTCTGCGCCTTACATGAACAGGCGTCAAGTTGACAGTGACATTTTTCATCCAAAGTAATTTCATCTACGACGTAGACTTTTTACACATCTTGATGCGGTTTATGCACCAATCGACGATAACCGAGAGACGCGACAAATCTTTTACCTTGAAAGGTGATTTCATCTCACCTTTTTCACATCTGCCAGTGGAAATACCACATAACTGCTAATTTACAGAAACTTTGACTGTACTTGATTGAGAACTTTTTATGATTCCTGCATTGAAGAAGGAAGGAGAAGTAATAAGGAGAGGGAAGGGTAAAAAATGATGTGTCGATGGACTAGTGTCTCGCTCAGTATTTGTTGTAGTCATTAATGTCGCGTGAATTAATCTTTTCGACACTGTAGCAATCTCATTTTGCCACTTTTGTCTGTTCTACAGATGTAACGCTGGAGATGAAATCTCACCCTTGCGCTTAACCTCCGTTGGCTCGTAGCAGCTTTTGACGAAACGCACGGCCAACTAATCTAAACATAAACTTTTATATTAGCTGGCGCATTGAATAATTCTGCCCTGCTTTGGGAATGCTTGCGGCCCTCATGAGATGGGACCATATTAAAGGACCCCCACTCTCGAAATTACCATTTTTAGTGAACCATTGCGAAATGTTCCTCTTCCGCTGTTTCGCCCCAGTACCTACCTGCTATTCGCTTGATAATTTCTAGTCTATATGATGGATTAGCCAAAAATGTTTTTCGAATATGTGTGCCACACGTTAAGCCCGAAGTTACAGTCAAGTCCATGCGTTTGACGCATTCCGCAATTAATATATTATCTAATATATACATACATAGTATACTCGATTCCCCAAATTTTTTGGGGATGGTTTGATTATTTTGCTGTAAAAAGTGTACAGTCATACATTGTTGAGGTCTAGTCTGAGCCCTCACTTAAAAAGCCACCAATAAATTTTGTTAAAATCAAATTAAAGAGCTTTTAAGTCAGTTTTTGTAGTAATATCTCCCTACTAGTAGATGACCACACCGTCGGCAAACTTTAACTTTGTCGGTAATTCTGGAGTCAAAATCGTGGGTATGTACAAATAAGGAATGTCTTGGGGCCGATAAAACTTCCTTGAGGGGCGGCTACATCACTCTACACGTGACAGAATTAATTCTTTCGATTTTAATTACTTTTTGTTTGACACCTGCAACAAAGGGGTATGGCCAGTTCACAATTTTGTCATTTTCTCCCATACTTGTTTGATATTATAGTTTGTAAAGTAGAATCTTGTCGAACACTTTCTTGATATACACGAACAACCGTTTCCGAAACAAACATCTACTCGTTTTTCTGTTCCACTTCATTTTAGGATATGAGGAAGGTGCAGCCCAAGCTAGATTTTTGTATAATCTACATCTCGCATTGCATTTTTTATATCTATGTTAAAAAAAAAGGAATCTAACATTTGGAATTTAATGAAAGGCAAATTAACTCAAATACTTAAGACAAATATGCAATGATATTTTCATTAGAAAATAAAGTTAGGGATGAAAGTAAAAGTGATTTGCTAGCATATACATAACAAAGAGAGGGGGAGCAGAGCATGACTTTTGGGGAGCAGATTCGTACCTGCTGTGGATGGTGGAGTAAGTTTTGAAATTCAATCTGGCGTGGAAAGAATGTTCACACATAATAAGTATCGAAAAAAATATATATTATAATATACACACAATCAAATAATTAAATATGAACCAAAAATTCCATTTCCTTTCCATGCACTTAAATGGCAGAAAGTAAAAGTGGTGCACTTCACTTAAAGTTGTGCTCCACATTACATCAAAGTAAGTAATATACAGTTTAGGGCAGAAAGTAAGAGTTTTGCACACTACTTCAAGTTGTGCTGCACATTACATCAAAGGAAAGATATGATAGTAAATATGTATTACATTATGGCCTGTTTACAAGGGAAAGTCAGGATACTACTGATTAATAAGATGCTAAAGGGTTCAATTTCCTAGTTAAAACAAGGTTAACACTGATGCAGGGGTTCTCTCTACACATATTCACCTATTTAATATTTCTTACATTTCCCTTTTCTAAAAAGCTAATTTTGATGCATGGGTCAATATTACATCTGACTATACCAGAAATCTATTCATGTGCCAATATATTTTCCCTTTATGATTGCATTACCATAAAAATTTTTCGTGCAATACCAAAACCATCCAATTTCACTCCATAAGAGGACCCCCTTAATCCTTCGCAATTTTCTCCTATCTATTAATTTAAATTATTATCAACCTTTAAAAGCCAGCATTTAAATTTTCACTGACTGTCCTGCTGCCTGGAATTTTTACAGTAATTTAATTGAAACATTACATAACCAAGTGGGCCCTTAAGTTCCCATTTGGTAAACATGATCCATTTTTTTGTGAGAACTGAAGTTCCATTAAACAAAGGTTAAAAAAAATGTAACCAGAAAATCAATAATCTAATACTGAAGAAACAATGAATAAAAAATAGGAATAATGCACATATAAGCCTACTTGAAGGTTTAAAAAAAAATCCCAGTACTCAGAACCTTGAAAAAATAGATGCCACCACGACTATGCAAGTGGACGTGCTTTCTCTAGGGTATTTTGCCACAACAGTACATAGTCAATCTGACAGATGTATTTTCAAACCTAAACTGAGTTGTGTCACCATGAACTTATTTTTTAATCTCCTTATTTGCTACTCTTATTAATATTCAATTGATTGAATAAATAAACCATCTTTTTAAAGCAAGTGACACCGCACATAAAGTACAGATAGTATACATAACATACCCAGGGCCGTCTTAGGACATGCCAGGGCCCCTGGCCACACAAAAATTTGGGGCCCCGTTGAAAAGTAAAAAAAGTGGATGACAAGAAAAAATATTTTGTGCAGTTAATCAGTTTCACCAAATAGCAAATAATATGTATTTATCATTATTAAAATGTTCACTGTTAACTATCTGGAAAAAAATTGAAAATCTGATGGTAATTTTAGTAGGTATCTCCTTGAAAACAGAAAAAAATGGAGCTTTTTTTGTCTAAGCAAAAATATCGGCATTTCGGGGCCCCTGCGAGGTCAGGGGCGCTGGGCTTGGGCCCTGTGTGCCCTCATGGTAAAGACCGTATTGACCATACCATAGACTAATGAAAACTTTATACAATGAAGTCAAGAAATTCATAATGATAAATCATTTGCAAGGAATAAGATGTGGGGGACCATGCCCTTCACTTGTTGGAGGAGTTCCGGACCTAGCATTTCATTTGTCATAGAGGTTGGCGGTGGTGCCACCGAGGATTAGTGAAAAAGTAGCGAGCGTGTGATGTACTCACACCCAGCTTCAACTAATTAGTCTACCCAGGCATCTTCTTCCACTGTGAATCTCATGAATACTATCATGATATATCATGATTAAATGGCAGAATGTACTCACATTCATTAGTAAATTTAGAGGATCTAGGGATGATTTCCAGTTCAGAGGAATATTATTTCCATAGTGACATTTAAGTAAAGTAATTTAAGTGCAAAGTATTTTGCAAATTCATGAATCTCCAAAGTGAGCAACTCCTAGCAATGGTCATATTCCTCCAAATAAAAAACAACACAGAAACTTATTTTTTAAATCTATTTGCATATCCTCTCTTCTGAAAAGTCAGATTCCAACAGCGGTTAGTTGTCATTCACAAAACCTATTCTTTACATCTAAATATCTTAAGCAATAAACTATTAGACTACCTTCACCTAGACAACTTCTGATAATGAAACATTTTCCTTATCATTACCATTGCATTTACAAGACCACAAAATGACTTTTAAGAAAATATTTAATTACCAAAAACTACTTTAAGGCTTACATGATAACTGCTGAGATACAGCCCTTGTCCCTAGAAGGCTATGCATTCAAAAAATACGATAACTAGTAAATTGACTGAAAGCTTTGAGAAATAGTCCTTTGATCACTACTTAATAAGAAATGAGTAAAAAATAGTCTTCAATTAAGGCTGTATGTTAAGGGTAGGTTTCACCAACAAAAATAAAAGTTAAATTCATTGTCTCAAAAGTTCATAAAATACGATTTACCCAGATGGATTTTCTACATGTCAAGTACTAGAGTTTGACTTTGTCCATGTTCTTTGGTGAGTTCATGGACATAAAAGCCTTTGTGTAATGGAGAAATCGAAAAAAAAAATACTCAGATTCATCACCTGGAATATATTGGTAGGATGCTAAATTACTAATATATAACTGAAGACAGATCTTTTATCAATCTGTAATTTTCTACCACTGAGTTCATGAGTCCATCACATGTGCTGAGAAAATTAATTTTTGAGCATCACTAAATATCATGTTGCCCGAAGTCCTCCAATTCCTTACTTCTCTGGTCATTCATTTAGTCCCATTCTCATTGTTTTCCATATATTTTATCTTAATTTACTGTAATAAAATAAAATATTCTACCTTAAAGCCCCAAATGATTCCCATGCTTTTAATGACTTGGCCTGGAAATACATTTCAGGCTAAAATTCAGGCCCTTAATGAATTTTTTCAAAGAACCCACCCTAATAATTTCCCATTACCAAAACCCTCAAAGTATTATACCGTGCCCCATCTGCAAGTCTTTAAGTGTCATTTCCTAAATAAATTTTACATAAATACATAATACAAACAATTAAGTATTACTAGTTTAACGGTATATAATTAACAACTGAATTTTCATAGTATCTATACTAAAATAAACAATTTTTTGACGAGCCAATCTGAAAATATGACCACTTCATAATAAGGGAAAATCCATTTAACTTCTTGTCACATTAATCTTGAATACATTAATTACAATAAGGCCCATCTGATTTGGCTGGTATTTATTTTCCTGTAAATCTAAACCACTATAATATTTTTAAAAAACTACATAATCAATACAAGGAAGGTATTATGCGTCCTCTTAGCATGAGAACTTAGAATTTAAAGGTTAAAACATCATAAGCCAGCAACAATGAACCATGAAATATATTCACAGAGAAATTGCAGCTGGACATGACATTGATAAGTGAACCTAGAGAGGAACTTCAAATTATAAATTCATGTAAAGTTCCTTCCTTCAATAATTTTTCAGACTTCTGGTATAATAGAGAATAAATAGATCACAAACTAGAAAATCTTATTATCTCATAACTGTACTATTGATAATGACAATAGCTCTCTGGGATAAACTGCCAATATTTAACTTAAAGCGAAAAATGTACCATGCAAATAAATATTTTCCTGGCGATGAAAAAACAAAGACTTCAAGCATGCAATTACATTTAACATAATGAATGCGTGCTGTAGACCCAGTAATTGAATTGACCTTGGACAAATGGAAAGAAGAATTACAAAGAAACTAGCCAACTTTTGCTAAATTCTGAAAGTAATAATAAATTTCTTGGCAATGAATGCTATCATACCCGGTCCATTATCATTGCACTACCACCAATGGAGATCAGTGGGCATGCAGCAATAATCAACCGTATAATCATTATTCAATAAATTCCAATATTAGTTGACTGCATCCCTCCACTATTCCCATATTCTGCTATTGTATCTATCATTGCAATACAAGGTGACATACATACATGACACTGTGACTGAAAACAAATTGAAGACCATATCGCACCCATCTGATGTATTTTCACAGTCAGATACCTAAATATATCCGAAATACCTTCAGGGCCAGGAGAAAATACTAGGCAGAAAATAATATAAAATGCAGATCATATTTATAGCAAGTTAAATAAACTACAGCGGCCTAAGTAGTAGCCCTTTTAAACGAACTTTTGGGGAAAATTTTGCAAAAAGAACCAAGTTTGAAAAGAACAAGGCACCACTCCTCGCATTTAGTTGGACATGCAGATGCTTATTTTATCACTTAGGAAACATTCCTCATCAAATCCTTCGTACTTTTAGGGTCGTAATGATAACCATACACATCGTATTCACTGTGGTGTCATTCCGAGAAGTTAGTCAACGAGGTTACTCGTTAACTTAGGCTGAGATTGACTATCACTCTGATTTATCAATTTTAATGTTCCGAGATCCCATGCAAAAAGTACCCGATAAGAAAAAGCAATCCAAAAAGAATATTAAGCTCGTGTACCTTCAATCAGAGAATTAATCTGTCATTCCAATTCTTAACTACAACCGTACAATTTTCTCTGCCGGTAAATTACTTGTTCTAATTGCCAAACATGAACTAAATATCGTAAAAAATTTCAAATCAAACATACTGTATCACACTTCAGTTTATTAGCATTAAGTATGAGGAAAAACATTACAACCAGTCCAGTGGCCAGATATTTCTACAACGAAATAAAGGGTTTCATCACAAGGTCTTCCACAAGAAAATGCCTGTCGTTGCAGAGGGCTACATATTCCCTAACTTTATGATAAAATAGAAAATAATTAAGAAATATCTTGTTACTTACCATGTTTACACTATGCAAAGCCGATATTTATCTTGCCCATGTTTATACTGGTTTCAATCGTTTCAATCCGCTTCCTGTAGGTTGCAGTGTGTACACGCTGCGCAAGTCGGATAAAATGGCGCCAATTTTAAATGATGGTGTAGTTGAATCATTTTAAAATAAGTATGTTGATTAAATTTGTTCAATTATTGTTTCGTCGTAACTGATTCTTCATAAATTTTTACCAATTAACAAAACACTCGCACTCTATTGCTATTAAGCCGTGTTATTTCCTCATGCAGTAATTTTCGCCGTGCGCATTACTAGCTTTTTATCATGGTCAAGTGATGTGAGTCTTGTGAATCGTCATCTTGGTCATCATCTTCAAATGACAGGTAGGGGATGAGAAAAAAATATGGAGGACGTCGGAGGTAGTAAATACTGGTTGTACACTGACGATTAAAGACAGGTTCGTATGCGGGTAGAAATTACTTACGTTTTGTACATAAAATGTTAAGAAGCTAGTAAAGCGAATGGGGCATAACAGAAATTACGCTAGCTTTTTTCTCGTGGGCAGGATATTTGAATTTCAGTTACTGGCCGAAATTAGTTCCTATGCGCCTTTTGAGTAATTACTCTTCAGTTATGTTACTGTTGAGTAATTAACGGAGGACCCTTCTCCGGAATTCCCACAGCATTCAAACTTTTCTTGGGTGGTCCGGTCATAATACTTGGATAGGGACGATAAGAGGAACAAAAATGACGGTCAAACATCGAGGTATGTACGTTTTCCCCGCAATTGCTCAAGAAGTCTAAGAAGCACATACATTTCCCGCAGATAAGGGCAGATTATTCGCATTAGCTGATCAAGAAGCAACCATTTCATCAGCATGGTAAGAAACAATTTTAGCAAATTCTTACTCAGTCATGAAAATAAAAAGAAGAATTACATCCACGTTCAATATTAACGCACGAAGTTGATGTTTAAGCTTGCATAATTTCATTTGTTGACCGTATTCGTATTTTCATAGCATTACCATACATGTGCCCCCCCCTTGCAAACCTCCTTTGCTTCTTCATTGTTACGGCAGAAGCAAAGGAGATTTGTAAGGATAGGGCTGTATGGAGGAAATCATTAAAATCGAAGTCAGTTTTCTAGACCTAACGCCGAGCAAAATAAGCTCTTTTGAGAATGCCCACCCCGAAAAGGAACGACGTGAATGTTATGTACCATACATGTGCTTAAATGCTTCCCCGGCGTTCTCCCCTCACTTTGACCCTATTCCACATGCCTTAACCCTCAACCAGTTGCGTACCGACGGGGGGTTTAGGGTTTAAACCCCCCCCAAAAACATGTTTACCTGAATTAGTTTTCGTTCGTTTACCTGAACTAGCGTTTAGAATTTTGCTTATTGGGATGAAAAATATAGTTGAATTGTCCTAACGAAAATAGAGTGTTAAATTATTTATTGAATAATAATCTAAATATCATTTTATGATAATGCACATAAATATTAATGAACCCCCGCAGAAGTCAAAACCCCCCCCAGAAGTCAATCCTGTGTACGCCACTGCCCTCAACACGTCCTCCATTTATCTTTTCTGCCTTATCCGAATCTCCGCCTCCAACTTCCATCCCTCTTCCACCACATTCAACACTTTCTCATTCGCCTTTCTCGCTTACCAGCTCACCCACTCCCATAGGCGTATCCAGGGGGGTTTGTAACCCCTCCCCATTGATAAAAAAGTTAACATGGGGGGTATATATTACCCCCCATACACCCCTATGTAAACCTCTCCCCCTTCAGTGGTGGTGACCCCCCCCCTTCAGACGCTTCTAGATACGCCTATGCCTACTCCATTCCTCTCCATACCCACATTTCAAATACCTCAAATTTTTTTCCTGAGAGACAAATCATATTTCCTGGGACGCAAAGAGTTTGTCGATCAGTTAAGTCTTTGAAAAGCGTCGTATGAAAAAAATTACTCCAGCACAAAATCTATACATTTACAAAACACATCTTTGGTTGTAAGGGTTCTCCATCAGTGGAGCATTTTGTGATTTTCTTTACCTTCCGTTTGCACTGTTTTTAGATTCGACCGCAATATCTTAAATAAATTTCGGCGTTTGCACCAAATTTTGATACTTGAAATGAGGTCAGTTATCTGGCCTCTAAAATCTTAACATTTATTAGAAAACAAATATCACTCATAGCAAAAATGGATGACTATATTGTGATAAGAAAATGTTAAGAGGAGGAGTAAGATATAACGTGAAAAGCATATTTGTATTTTTGGGCGCGTAACTCACCTCACTACTGCAGAGAAATTCTTCGGTATTGTCTATGGTGAAGATCTGAAGTCTCCAAAACGTGGATGTATCGAGAAACTTGAAGCATTGGATAAGGACAGTACAATTGTTTTCACCTCAAAAACGATATTAACAGGGCATTAAATATAGACTCCAGAAGAATCACTCTATCAATGAAGTTATCTTCATTAATGTATGATGTTTTTCTTCTGATGTGGAGCTCTGACTCTTAATAATATTAACCTATTGAAAGCTTAACTCCTCAAATAGCGCCAAAGTTCTTGAGCGCCAAACAGGGTTAAATATGCAATCTCCAATGGCAAAAGTTCTACGTGTGTGCGTTTGCGTGGAAAATCTCGGCTTCTTCACCGTTATTTTCTTTGCCTCTTAATATGAGCCTGAATATCAATGAGACGTCCCCTGAATGTGCCCTTGAGAGCAAAAGTTGTGTGAGACAATTTTGTGCCATATTTTATTTAGGTGCGCTGAAGTGTTCCTCTACTTGATTTCATTATTAAATTAAGGTTAAATTAGGTCTGGAATGAAGGGGATCACACTTATTGTTAGAGGCCAGGCATCCAGACGAACCAGACTGCCAATTGGGCTCCAAAGCAAGGGCTCCTTTCCTAGCTTTTGGATGTCGCGCACTGTGGGTACCTACTGGCATCAAACCATCGCAAGATGATCCAAGATTTCCGAGTACAGATTGACAGCGATATTGGGGCGGGGTCCCATGACAGCCTTATGCCCCAAAAATGGCTGTAATCGAAATAGCAAAATTTATATGCCTTTAATCGTTATCCGCAGGTATAGCTGTGTATCGGAATATTCGCGTGTTGGCGATGTGTCATGTTATACGCATTTATCTCACTTATTCTCCTCAACCGCCGCGTTTCCCATTTGCGGATTAGTGGATAATGAACTGGAAAGCTCGCCTTAATGAAGAGGAAGAAATGAGTGAAGCCGAGGGCAATACTCATTTCTTCTTCTTAATTAAGGTGAGATTTCCAGTTCATTATCCGCTAGTTCTCATTGTCAGTAAGTTCTTAAACCCTGATTACTCAGCCCATTGAAAAATTTACGAAAAAAAAATTATGTCCCAAAGGGAGGATTATGAGGAAGCATATGGTATAACCTCTATTAATGACGTACCTAATATTTAAGCATTTTACAGTAAGAAGTTACAGGAGGTTCCCATTAACTAAGGCATAAATATACTTTACACTGAATCCTGAGACTCGTGTAATAGGCAATTATCAGCACGTATATGTACAGCCTTCCTAATCATACCTAATTTGTTAAATGTTGACGGAAGCACTCACTTTAAAGGGATATACGAAAGAAAAATATGTGAGATGAAGAATATCCCCAGCTGCAGGAAATACCTATGTTTAGCGCTGAA
Organism: Pyrrhosoma nymphula; assembly: GCA_963573305.1. NCBI lineage: Eukaryota > Metazoa > Arthropoda > Insecta > Odonata > Coenagrionidae > Pyrrhosoma > Pyrrhosoma nymphula. The sequence goes on along the minus strand of OY754327.1, from coordinate 143,782,891 downwards.
TAGCAGCGCCAGTTCTTCTATTTCCCCTACACCCCATATCCTGTATTACAATTAATACTTTGATGGTGTTATTTTTTAAATTGTTCTACAAGTTGCGGATTTAAAAAAATGTGCGGCCGAAATACATATAAAAGGGACCCCAAAAGTTTTGGATTGCGGGTTTATTTTTAAGAAACATGTGAATAACATACTCATTAGGCCTAAGTTCGATCGTTAATGGAAGTACTTACTATGTTCTAAGCCCAATGGTGTGCGAAATTCACACATGAGGGATAGAGCGGACCAAAAAAGTAAAAGTCAAATTTTTCGAGTCGGGTACGTCTTATTCGGTGCTACGGCGCGAGACAAGAATTTTGATATTCGGGTCTACCCGATCAGACCACGGGAATAGGTCCTGCACGGCGCTTGAATATTTAATCTAGCTAATCATAGAAATGAGAGCGATGATGCGTATTTCACTGTTTGCGCCAAAGATGAACTCTGATTTTACAACTAACAATAAGTCTAATGAGGCCATCTGGCAAAATACAAGGCACGAGAATTTCCCTAATCACACAGCATATTATTGATATCGAACTTTCTTTTTAAGATGGAAGCACAACACACTCTTTGGATTTACGTAACATACACACCGATTTTCGTGTGGCGTCAAAGTCTTCACTCCACGGGTGGTGATTTTGGAAAGCATCCGAACAACAGCCTAAAACTGTTTCCAGCTAATTTCAAATTACACATTACGAGAGGAGTTTTCGTTTTTTTAAGATTTCGTGAATGGAAATGTTTAGAGGCGTAACGACTTCCACCGGCCTATAATAGTGCCCAAAATTGAATTTGATCATGAATCCATAATTTCCATCTGCACCATGTAAATACACATTTTTCCGAAGAAACATAGAAAACATTCAGTTATCTTCTTCCACCTCAGGACTTGCCTTTCAAAATCGAAATCTGAAGCATATCTACAGCCCATGGATCTCGAGTTTTCAACTAGAGCGTGGGAATGCAATAACTATAATTAATTGCATTTTCTGCAATCACTGCAATTCGAAATCAATCTACATAGCAATACAATATACCTACATAGTTTTGTCCATAATATTACCACTTACAGATTTGAATACACTTCACACCGCTTCCATGAGAGGCAGACGCAGTCCAAAAGCTATTTTTTATTTTACTCAGGTAAACAGGCTACTCTCTTTGAGCAATTAGGAGAAGGGACAGAGTAGAGACGTGACGAAAAAGTGAGCACTAACGTAGAGCATAGTGTTATGGTCTTCGTAGAGTCAGCATTAGCGTGCATTGGAAGCTATATCTAGATGTGGGCACGGAGAAGATAGACCAGGTCAGCAGGGTGAAGAGGAAGTCATCCGAAGAGGCGATAAGTTAGGGGAAAATAAGAAATTAGTAGTGACAATATTAAGGAGGCAATACGTCGATGGAGTGCATATTGAGATATGACGGGATTTTGATTGGTATAATGATGGTAAGTCTGCATGGAAAGCAATCGTGGATTTTTGGATTGCAGTTAATCACGATAAAATTGGGTATTTTCATAAACGATTTTTTTTAAATCGGGGGGCAGGAATAATTCGCACATGCAGCACTATTGGATTTTAAAACATTTTTCACACACTCCCTCACGATAAACTAATAAACTCAAGAAACTTAAAAATAAGTAAGTTGGATCAGGACTTATCATGCAACCGCGGGCAATGAGTCTTCATCGATGATGGGAAATTATAGTAGACGGGATAAAAGGTGTGCTTCAAGAAACTGAAATCCTGCAGTTTTTTATTTAATTTACGGCAAATGCACACAGGAAAACAGAAGGATTTTTACAGAAGGGTGACACAAAAGCAAATGGTGTTTTACTTATCCAGAATTAAGATAAAATTAAGAAAATATTGGAGCAAGGAACTGAATCGCAATTAATATAAAATCAAGGACTTTTGGAGGGAACGGAATGGAGAGTATACCACAGCGTTTCAAATTGATGAAATCATCAAAAGAAAGAAAGAAAAGGTAAATCGATAAGGAGTCATTCTCACCTCAGAGCTTCCCTGGAGAGCGCACATTCAAAGAATAACTTGGACAGCCCTAAAAAATAAATATAGGTTCATTTTACAGGTGGCGGGTAAATGCAAAGAGAATTATGTTATTTCACGTTAGGAAGGCCGATTTTGGTATTTCGGATCCGTCAGAGAAAGAGTTGATGAAGGAACTAGGTGAAATTCAAAGAAGGCCCACCAGGTTACTAAACTATCGTTAAGAAAAGTAAGTACGTGATTGGACTAGCGGTAAAAACTAGGGTGAGAGTCCATCCAAATACGAATACGGAAAAAATTCTAACTTCCACAAAAGTATAGGGCATGAATATAGGTATTCTATATTCATGGTATAGGGGATCAAAGTTCACTCATCGAAGCGATGATTAAGCTCCCTAGCTACATCGGTAGATTTGACAACTTGGAAAAAATACGGGAAAAAGACAGGGCTTTGGAGCAGAGGTATTCGGGAGAAACTCCGGCTCCAGCTACGGTTTCTTTCGTAGATCCGGCTCCGGTCAAAATTTTCAATTTCATATAACGATCATTACTTCAATATTTCCATTCTAAAATATTTTGCTGTTTTCACATAAAAATACAAAACTTGTTCCCTGCGTTAATCAACTTGCATTAATTTATTTTTTTTAATTATATCAATCTTTTACAAAAAAATATATAGTATGCATCAGTTCAAGTGTAACTACGGATATAAAATTATCTACTAAATTTCACATTGGGCAAGTGTAACTGCAAATATAAAATCACTGCCACAATAGACGTCGCAAGTGTTCCTTGTTTCATCTCTAATTTTTGTTTTAACATTCGCAACTCTTTTAAAAATTCACCGAGTGATATATAATGTCTTGATTTGAATTCATTTCAATATTTTCAGAGATGAATAATATGCTGGATCTATTGCAACAACTTGCTCACAGAATAGACACAAGCAAGAAGTCATTCAATCATGTGAAATGTCGTGCCCCACCGAGTTCCATTATCCAATACAAAATTTCGTTCTGCTTCTTTGCTAAAAAATTATACTAGGCACGATTATTTCACAATAGCACGAAATTTCCCCAATAATTTTTATGCGTAGCTTTGCTAGAACCAATTCTTCGCCAATACCTATTTAGAAATGAATGAGTGGATAAATAGTGCAAGAGACAACTGCTGCCAAAGCCATTTCGGTAAAATAAGACAAGGCTATCAATCAGGAAATAAAAATTGAATACATAAACGAGAGCTAGAAAGACTGGGATTCTTCGACTTGATTCGTTTAAAGATGAGAATAGCATCATGATGATCTCAAGAGATTTGAGATATAAATGAAAAGATTTGAGATAATTTATTGATAAAAAAGTCCGATCCTGGAAACGGGGCTTTAGCACCCCTAAATTTCGGCGCTATTCGCCCTACAGGGTAAAATAAACAGATGTAAGGGTTTTGGACGAAATTTATTCTTCGGGCTCGATAGAAAAAATGATGAGGTTAAATCACTTGAGAAAATATCAAGCAAAGAAAGAAGTCAGTGGAGTCCAACTGGGGTTTTGGTATTTCATGCAAAGGTGAGGGAAATATTATGAAACTATCAAAAGTAATATAGTAATTTAAAAACCCCGAGCATACAGAATGTTCTCAGGAATGCAATTCACTTTATTTCAGTGTGGGACAGATTGTAGACTAGGTTAATTAAAAATCGGTGGTCGCTTCGAAGCTGTAAAATTATACTATTTTCAGTTCCGGCTCCAGATTAAAATTTTGGAGCCCCAGCTCCAAAGCGCTGATGTAGAGTATTAACAAACCTTTAAATCAAATAATTATAATTTTTCATTTTTAATATGCATTATCACTGCTAACCATGTAGTATCAAGTGCACTCAGCGAAAAATGCGTTTCATTACCGCACGCGAAAATTTATCAGCATAATCGAGCAGAAACTGAATGGATTTTTTGATTAACATGAAATAATACACCATAGATACATTTTTGCAAAGCGAACCCATCTCATGATTGCCTTAACTAACAAGCGCACGTAAGCCATGTAAACGATGTAAACGTATTGTATGAAGCAATACTTGTTTATGGGCGATGTGATGAAAAATGAAAATACGTAATATTATCGAACCCTACATCCGAAAGGAATTTCAATAACGTCAGATGAAAATTATATTTCTAGAAAACAAGTTCTTTTATGCATATAACTCAACATTAGCGTAGAGCAATTAGGAACGGAACGAGAAGCATCGAAATCAAGCAGCGGCAGCATTCAAATGTGGTGCCATAGTTACTGCAATTGAACGCCGCTAGACGGCATTTTGTGGTGATGTTCCGCTTCCGGCCACGTCGGGTATGCAGTCGAAGTTGATTTTATGAAAAATTAGTTAATAGACTGTACATACACAGAATTTGACTGTGATATTAAGCTAAATGTGAAAATAAGCTAACATCGGTGATGGATTCATCGGTAATATTAGCGGTTCTGACGGGAATATTAGCGTGTGGTTATTTTGCCGATGGTGTCGAACTAACGTTCGAATTGCCGGACAACGCCAAAGAATGCTTTTATCAGGAGATCGATAAAAATGTTACTGCTACTTTAGAATTTCAGGTATTTATTTGCCGTACTCTTTCTTCTATTTGGTTCATGTATCTCTTGCTTGTCTAATGCCTATTGTAATAACTTAGGTTGTGACTGGCGGACAGTATGATGTTGATGTGACGTTAGAAGCCCCGAACAAGGAGATATTATACAAGCAAATGAAATCGCAGTATGACAGCCATACGTTTACTGCCAAAATGACTGGAGTGTACGTGGTATGCTTCAGCAATGAGTTTTCTACCTTCGTCCATAAGCTAGTATACATGGACTTCCAAGTTGGGGAAGAAGCTCCATTGCCAGGAATTGGCGATCACGTCACTGTTATGACCCAGGTGAGATGGTGAACTGGTTCAGCTCTACTGGCCTTATTATGATAATTTTAAGCGTTCATTATCGGCGTATTTTGCCTTCTAGATGGAGTCTTCTGCGCAGGAAATACACAAGAGTTTAAATAGTGTGGTTGACTATCAGACTCATCATAGGCTGCGAGAAGCGCAAGGCCGCAAAAGAGCAGAAGATTTGAACGAACGAGTGATGAAGTATTCGCTAATTGAGACCGTAGCTATACTTTTGGTAGGAATTGGACAAGTATTAATTCTAAAGAACTTCTTCTCGGAGAAGAGACCGTCTCAGTTGAACTCCATGTGAAGTGAACCATTTGAGTTATGCATGTTGAGCGTTAGAAGTAAGAATGCCCTTTGTTATATAATTATCACAAACGTGTATTGCATTTTTCATGAATGGAAGTGTGGTTGCTACATCAGATCTGATCATTCATTGTTTACAATAAATATTTTTACGTTGCACAGCAGTGCATAAAATTTATAAAAATAAATTATTTACGAAAAATACTTTTCTCCTCTTGACAATTCCTCTCTTTACATGTTCAACATTATTCACAGAAATAAAATTCACCATTAATACTTCGGTAATTACATACCTATGTACAAAAACAGGGCCACAGTGCACCCATAACACAGGGTCACGAGGGATGCTCACTTTTCAGAAATTTTTGTAACAATTTCTCAGCCTTTTTATCATAAGAGGCCTCGATTAAGGCTACCTTTTCTGCCTTGAGCGAATCTTGACTGCTACAAACACCCTTCATTCTTTCTTCTATCATGGTAAGTGCACTGGTGAAATTTTCCACTAATTGTTTGTGTTCAATTTTTAGATGTTTATCTTTATTCTCTAAGTACACTTTGTATTCACCCACAGTTTTCTTTAGGTCTTGATATTTATTATATATTTGCAAAAGCTTCTTATTCTCATTCTTCCGAGAAGCTTTCATTTCTTGAACTTCAGATGCCAACCTTGAGCAAGAATAAAACATGAATTAGAAATAATGTCTGTGCAGATGTGAAACACTGGTAGTGCTTGAGGCAATATGATTGCCAAAAACTTGGACATAAATAATAAGAAATATGAAGTAGGAGCCTGGTAAAATATCATACAAGGCAACAGTGATAAAGGCATATATGTGACCCAGATTTAAATGACTGAGTGATTTAACTTGGATGAAAGGGTAATGATAGTCAAATTATTTATAACATTCAATCATCACAGAAACAATATGCAACATAAATGCCTGCTTAGAACTGACCAAAATCACACAAGGCACAATTCCAGCTTTGCAGTTACTCCATTTGTTTGACATTGACTCAATTTTTTTTACTCTTTAGTCACACAGAAAATATTCAGAGCTCATACTGCATGCCCATCATGCATTTGAAGATCCGGTCTCATTTTTAGAATATACCACTCTGTCCACCAAACTACGAAATGTATAAAACGTGATGCAAACCAGGTGTATTTTGGGAATTAATTCTTGTAAGCCTTAATACTGGACAGGATTTTTCACCTTGGCTGTGGTTAAATTACTCAATGATTTTCTGTGGTTCTGAGTGAAGCCCCTCCATTTCATTACTTGACTCAAAATGATGATTGTTAAAGGCTTTAAAATTTGGAATGAAATGGAAGACAGGCTGGTCTAGTGGCAGGAGGGTAATGGATCAGCATGTTAATTTGTTGGTTGGGGGACTGAATCCTTCCTTCGATATTTTTTACTGCCTTGCGTGAGGATATGTATGTTTGTACAGAATTACTTAGTTGCATGTCACTGGAGTTAACTCGAGGATCGAGAGGAAAAGATAAACAATGGATGATGCAGAGGCAATTTAAAGTGGAATTATGAGAAGTGAATTGTTTATGGCAGTCCTATATTTCTCACATACACATCTTCTTTATGAGCTTTATATTTTTTGCTAAAGGAGATGATTTGATTTTGAATCAGGTGAGGAATTAACAAATTCATTCTCCTACATTTATTCCTAACCAGAGAATTCTTTTTTCTTGCACCTAGTGTGGTTATGTGTTGAGGGAAGGCAATGCACTGAACCAACTTCATTCAAGCGTGAAAATTGCCATGAGAAAAAATCAGCCTGGAAAAGTTATTGAACAAGGGACCTTTGACTTGCCAGGCCAATGGACAGACCACCACACTACCCAAGCTTCCTAATTACCACGGAAACTTTTTAATTCAATAATCTTCCATCAAAATATCTTAATGTTTACCCTTCAATTCAATCAGCAATCGGCCAAATGGAATCAAGGGAGTGGTAGACCCCTTAAGAGGCTGTTATTCATAGTTACTGCGACATTAGAAGTTTAATCCAATGGCACAGTTTGCGTGAGAAGTTCTATTTCTCGTCTATGGAGGGGCAAGAGAAACTTCCACCCGAAGCGTGAAAAGATTCATTAAAAGAGAGACTGAGCAAAAGAAATCACACAATCCATATCCTCATTTCTGGTTTATATATGCTCCTAATTTTTCACAATAATCCATGAATTAAAAGCTCTAAAGTTTACTCGGAACCGATATTGCTATTTTATTCACGAAATTGTTAGATGGAAACAAAAAATGAATTTTAGTGAAAAAATCAATCTTCTAACCATAGCCATTCTCTCATAAATTGAAAATTAAAATTCCCAAAAGGTGATGCCCATCGCATGAGCTGCGCTGAGACCTTCTACGTCATCCACCTCCCCTCCTTGGCTGTTTTGGGGAGGGGAGGTCTGCCTACATAGCACAGATTTTGATTGGGCGAAGGAGCTGTGCAGTCTGTTGTGATTGGACAAAGAGATGACGTAAGAAGTCTCAGCACACTCATTCCAGCGAAAGGGTTAAGAACATCAGTTTTTCGTCGCTTATCACTCAAGAACTAGGTGACGGATCGAAAAACGGAAAAATATAGGTCTTTTTATTTGACAAACTCTATGAGATTCGGCAATAACAAAAAATGGTAAACGCACTGTTCCATTGTTCCAAACGCATTGCACTGTTCCATAAAGACTTGAAGAGAATTATTTGGCCAACACATTTCCGTAAATACTTGAGTACTAGACTGTCTTGTTTAAAAAAAATTTTCTTGATCCATGATGCAATTTTTCTCACTCTGTTGAGAAGATGAGCTAAGGCAACATCAGGGGTTTTGGGACAATAGTTAACATTTATGAGTTTATTTACCAAATATAAAATCAATGCTGGATCAGCTCTGGCACAACGATGACCTTATTTGGTGGGTTATTTCGTAAAACCAGTTCCATCCCATGAAACCAGTTTCTTAGCAGAGGTATCAGACTCATGTAAAATCTCTTATGAACAAAATAACTTTTTTTTAGTGTAGCACTTTTCACATGAGAACTTTTCCAACCTAAATATGCATTTCTATTTAATAATGAGACTGTTAAAAACAAGTAGCCAGGCTACTAAGCACCCCCATTTCTCCTTGAGAGAGAGAGAGCCAAAATCATTATTGAGCACAGTTGCTTAATCCATGGAATGCTCTATTTATGCTACAAAATATGTAACCAACAAATTGCCAATTCATGCATTTAGGTGAAGTCTGTAAACTGCCTGCTTCAACAGGGTACTTCATCTGATGTAGACATACACTTCATAGAGTCAAATGGAAAAATATTGTGCTTAACATAGCACTGGCACACAGAGATCAAAGGCAAGGGCACAGATGAAAGATAAGTTAGAAACCTATGGAATAAAGCTTATAAATTTAGGAGAAAGACTATTTTATTCATGGAACAGGCAAGCAGTAGTGCTCTTTACCTTCAAGGCCTATGAGCAAATGACCCACCAATTACTCACTAGTGACTTAGAAAATTAAAACAATCATGTCATACGGGGCAGTAGGGTGTAGTGAATTTCGCCATAATTTTTTTTCGGAACTGCACCCTTTGGGAAAAGGTGCCTTTTGAGGCCCAGTATTAAGGAAACTAAAAAAATTTTCCAATCAAAAAATATTTAACCGGGGTGCCAGGTCCTGAAAGTGAAAGTGCAGGAAATGAGTACTTTTTGGCGGGTTGCCTACCTTATTTGTGCCCTTCCAGGCCTCTCTCGGAGCTCCCGTGGCACCAATGTTGATGGGGATGATTCAGAAGGTAATACTGATACAAACCCTGGTTATTTCAACACATTTAGACTGAAAACAACCAAAAAATGTCGTGTATTCATGTTTTTTTGGCAATTTTTGTGCAGCTATTGGTTCGTTTCTAGGACTTTCCCTTCGAAACTTAACCAGGTGTCACCAAAAGGAGGTGGCTGCACCACGAAACCCACCCTCAGGAACTTGCGTGCGCTTTAAGGGGGTTTCAATGGGCACGTTCTCACATTTTCTCCGATACAAATGGAGAGTTGTAGTCTTTCTTGGTGCTGAACTTTAGCATGGCCACTTGTGACATCAGCTTCGTTCTAATGCGCTGTTCTCGTAGCTCAAAACCAACCACTTGGGCACATGCTGTGTTCATGACCTGCACCATGCGCTCAACACTTTGTGTGTGGCATGGGTATGGTGGTACCTGTAAGATTTCCGGCTAATCAGGTGCGTCGAGCTTAGCTTGAAGATCAGCATCGGAGTACCGCCACAGTACTATTTTCCTACCTAAGTCCACCATGCACTCATAGCTTTTGGCTTTGAAATTGATCTATGGAACGTGGAAGCCCCGTACGGCACCTTGTGAATGAGAAGCTGCTTTCTTTTTTCTTGAGGAAAGAATGAGCTCGAAAGCCTGCTTTCGTACAGGCCGCCAAACGTCCGTCACCATGCTTAGAACGATGTTCTCGGGGTGAGCGAAGAATTCATTGGTTTAAATGGTCTTGTCAACTTATTCCCTGTAGTTCTTTGGGAGGTATCTGGAAAGCAAGATTTCATTGAGGAGATGACGTCTTCCCTCAGCGCAAGACGGTGCACGCCGGATCGCAAACCACTGAGGCACATACACGCGAAGCACAAAATTCGTCAGGACATTGAGCTTGCTGTTTGGTTTCTTCGTAACAATGTATGTCCTCATGATGCAGTTCGCTGTTGTGACCCACCGAGAGTGGTTCAAATCACCTGGATATCTCGCCGCTAGGTCTGCAGGGCAACTACCATTGCTGATCGCCCTTTCCAGTTCCATCATGTACTGATGGCCGTTGCTCAGGTCACTTCCATCCACTTCTGGGATATTGGTCTTGATAGCTTTGAAACGCACGACTGGCATTTCCTCACACTTACTGATGAGATTCCCAACATCACCGGAAAACTGGTCAGGATTTATGTTCGGTCGTCGACAGCAGTGAACAGGTGACGGAGAGGCAGCTCGTTTTGGTGCAGCAAGCAGATCAACCACTGCAGCTCCTTCTCCAGGTTCTGCTCTATGAGTGTTATGATTCCTCCTTTCCAGCCGGTGTTTTTGATGGTTCCATTGGCTCCAATCACTTCAAATCATCTGCTCCCACTGATTTCAGATAGGATAGGATGGAGGTGAAGATACATTCAGCTGAGCCACTGGTGGGTGTTGTGTATGTTAACCCTTTGAGTGCCAACCAATTTCCTAGGTATTATGCAAAAAGTGCCATGGGATGTAAGGTGATTTTGCAGTAGTTTACGAAAAAAATTATTCTTCATACATAAATAAAATTACATTTACAAAAAATTTAGGAAAACTTTATTATATTTGGTTTAACGTTTGACATATTGCATTTAATGATTTTATCGTACATTAATATTTGAAAAAATATCAATATACGAAATAGTGACATTGCAGATAGAGCACGATAGCGCTCCCGGCACTTTTGGCGAGAGACGGGAGGAGCACGATCGCGCTCCCCGGCACTCAAAGGGTTAAATACTTGTCACTGGGCTGGTCAACAATCACTATACATATGTTCTTCTTTGATAGTAACATTGCGGCGCTTCTCCCCAACGGCTTCTACTAAAAGTGTGTTGCACCTTTTCCCTTAAAAAAGATCGCATTTGGTGAGTCGGTTTTCAGAACAGTTTTCTCCATACTCTGGACAGCTTCCCCAAAACATACCTCTCTCGATGAATCTTACTGCAATCTACGACGTTTGAAGTCCCAACAAGGCCCCTGCCCTCTCACGCTGCAGTGGTGAAAGCAGCTGCTGCAACAGTTGAGATCCCGTCACGATTCACTACAGCTTACATATTGGGGAGTTTTACTCTTGTTTGGGAAATTTCCTTTGTCTTGTACATAGTTGTTTTACATGGCTTCCATTCATCGTTGTTGTTCCCATCGAAGGATTTCTCATCTTTTACCTCCTCATCACTGGAAATCTCTTGCTTTACTTCCTGAACAGGGACCTGGTGGTATTGGAGCCGTTTCTCAAATTTATCTTTTCTTTGGTAAATTTTCTTAAGTATTGATGTTTCCTTGCGGTCAACTCCTCCAATTGTCATTAGTCGTGCATGCCTTTGGTCTTATATAAATTCTCTCTCTTTTTTTGGTACCATTTTTGTCACGTGGACAGGATCATGCATTAGGAGGCTTACATTTGCACGCAGAGATGTCAAAGAGCTTTTCTTTCGCAGCTCCAACGAATTTGTTCTTTGCTGACTCATAAGGAGATTTACCACTATTTTCTTCATTCCCTTGCAGGGTTTATAGGAGTTTTTCATTTTCCCTGACTTTTCCAGGATTTCCAGACCATTATTCGTGACTTTCCCTGACTTTTGAGTGCCTGAAAACGCCAAGATTTCAGTCATTTATAGAGATAAAAGAGGTATTGAGGAAGCAAAGAAGTCTAAACTTACGAAAAATTGTAGGTTTATTTTCATATTAATCATATGAACTTCCATAAGAGATCAACAACTTTAAGTCAACAAAATAAAAATTATCGTTATTAGGAAATAAAACTGGAAGTTTTGCCAGTTTTGCATAACAATAGATATAGTTACAATCTTTGGGTACACAAAATAAAAAGAAAATTAGTTCAACTTTGATGTCAGATTTACGATTTCGTCGTCAATCGAAAGAATTTCAGTGACTTTCTCTGACACTGATTTGGCTCGTTTGGCTTTCAATTCCTCGATCTGTTGAAGGAGACTCCTCTTGGTAATCAAATGAGATTTCTTTGCTTCTTCCTCTAGCCATTTCTGATTCAGGGCGTCATCATAACGCGACCATGCATTTCTGTATGACAGTATCATCTTTTTGTTAATGGCCATATTCTGAAGCCCACCGACTGCCTTGATAATATCGTAAATGCATCTTTGAGCGATCAGGGACTTCGCAATTGATTCTCCACTATAAACTCTTTGGTGATGGAGAAACCCCTCTCCACAAAGGCCTGCCCATGGCTCAAGATTAGCACCTTCTTGATTAGGGCGTACAAGTTTTGGAAGCTCGCCATAACTTCAAGCAGACCTCTCCAAAAGTGATCAGTTCTCTGCACACTCTACTTATGTGATAGGCTTTACATGCTTAAATCACTTCAGTTTTCGATATGAGAGTTCGAAACTCTGTAATAATGCGATCACATACTTCCGATGAAAGCCAGTTTTACAAGTCTAAAGGTGTAACAGTGTAGGGGGGGCTACGCCAAGCCTGTCGCCCGGGGATGAAAAACAAGTCCAAGTTGGCCTATCCCTAGGTGGCCCAAAGAAAACGTATAAGTTTGAAGGGAGCGACACTACAGAATGTAAATGCGAATTGTTACAATGTATAAGAGAGGTTGAAGGGGAGGGGGCAATCAACTCCGTCGCTCGGGGGTGATATACAAAGTCCAAGTCGGCCAATCCCGAGGTGGCCAAAGAAAGGGTAAAAGTCAACGCAGCAGAAGTCCGGCAACGCGATGCAATAGGTGATGAGCATGTAAAGTGAGGTGGGTTTGGCAATATCCCCCCCGCAGCACCACAATGCGCTTATCAAACAAACCCTTCGCGGTTCATTCAAATACCAACACACTTCTATTCCCATTTATTTAACTACATAGCATGACAAGACGAGCAAAGCAACACACAGGTTTTATGCCAGACATTTTCATTAAAATTGAACTAAGTGGGAACAAAAATTTAACATTATAATGGAGTATAGCGGTTATTAATATAGCAGTATGGTCAGGGGACTCGTCAATTCTTTCGCTAAGCCGCTAGAGTGACTTCATTGTCGTCGCTAGCGAAAGTCTCTCTTGGCGAATGTTTACATTTGCTAAATGTTCACCAGACAGAATGAGAATTACTTTTTAGTTGTCAGAGGGACGAAGTGAAGCATTCCTGGCAAAATCGCCTGTGAATGAAAGTCAGAATATGAATGCGCACACCATTCGCCAATCTTTTCGCCAAATCGCGCAGGCTATAGCCAGAAAGAACCAGAATAGGGCCCCTGGGCTGCCTCTGCAGCAAAGCCGGCCTGAGGCCACTCGTCCCCTCCTTCACCCTGTCCTCCACTCCTATGTGCAGTTTTTGATCTCTTGGCGTTTTCAGGTGATAAATTCCGAAATTTGACAATTTTGTGATTTTTCCCTGACCCCACATAAAATTCCCTGACTTTTCCAGGATTTCCATGACCGTTTCATTTTCCCTGACTTTTCCAGGTTCCTATAAACCCTACCTTGCATTTGGCTGTCAGTTTGTCAACGGATTTCTCAATCACTCTCACAGAGGCAGTTGGTATTGAAGCGCACTGCCACACCTCCAGAATACGAGCAGCAACTTCCCTCCTAACCTCAACCCGGACTGGATTTACAGGCACAGTCCCTTCCTTCAATTTGTTGTGGACATGGAGATAAAACGTCAGTACATACATCCGAGTTCAGTCGGAAGCTGAAGTCCACTGAGTTCATTTAGAGCACCTGTGATGTCTAACTTTCAACCATGTCACCTTCGGTGTCTTGAATGATAAACAATTAATCTCTCCGCACATTCAGACACAAACACACCCGAGCCTGTCCGGCGTAGTTATTCCCCTTGGGTGTCAGCGCCATATGGCGGCTGAATGCTGAATACGTCCAGCTCTCAGAGCGAATAAGCTGTTCAGTGCTATGCAGATTATTTCCACGATCCTGCTTTTGCCTAATGGGTGGCAACGTGCCACATACAGCACAAAAATAGCCAAAAAACATGAAAATTCAACATTTTTTGTTGCTTTCAGCCAGCATGTATTGAAATAACCAAGGTTTGCATCAGACTTAACTTCAGGCTCATCCCCATCCACATTGGTGCCACGGGAGCTCCGAGAGAGACCTGGAAGGGCACAAATAAGGTAGGCAACCCACTAAGCAGTAATCATTTCCTGCACTTTAACTTTCAGGCCCTGGCGCCCCAGTAAAATATTTTTTGATCATAACATTTTTTTTGTGTCTGTAATCTGGGCCTCAAAAGGCACCTTTTCCCAATGGGCACTGTTCTGATAAAAAAATATGGCGAAATTCACTACACCCTAATGGGGCAACACTGAATGTTGCTCTCTTGGAAATGCAAAATTATTACAAACTGAAATCAGGGAGGTGGATCCGAAAAGAAATTTTCCTGCATTTTTGTAAATTATAAGCTAGCAGTGGAAAACGATTATTTCAGACTTTTTCCAAGTTTTCAAAATACCTCAGCAAATATCCACCTATGACATCAAGAGAAGCAAAACACAAAATAAAAAAAACCATCAGCAACTTGAATGATTTCCTGAATGCATAAATGAACAGTATGTGCAGCCATGAGTTAATTGCAAAATTTTGGTGAGGTAAGCACACAGGACCAAAAATGAGGAGACCTAGGTTTGAATCAAGTCAAAATATTTTGATAATGGTTAATTTCCACAAACAACAGATGTATTACTGAAAAAAGTAACCAATGGAGAGAACATTCCATTTTGAAATATTGATTTTCAAGAAATTATGCAAACTAAATAGAAAAGGGTGATGAGCCCAGAGATGGGCAGTATCGAAAATACTTGTATTTGAAATACGTATTTTCGATACTTTTGTAGTTTGTAATTTTTATCGGAAATACATTTTTTGAGAGTATTTTGCAACGAAAATACATCTAAATAGTAGTTTGTATTTTTAAAATACATTCAAAATCAAAATACATTTAATGTTTTTGATTATTGCTTTTGAAGGGAAATGAACATTTTTTGTAAGTGAGATTGTAGTGAAATGGATAAATGTACTACCATATATTCTCCATATTATTTAAGAAATTTTCCCTGGATAATGGTTTAATAGCTAGCTACATATAAATATGTGGTAAGAATGTTTGAGCCTCTCATTTTAAAGAATAGTTCATATTTGAATTGATTTTAATTTTTTACCAGGTAAGAATTTTAAATTTCACTGTGGTGGAGGTACAGTTTTTAAAAGTAATTTGTATTTTGTATTTGAAATACAGATTTTAAGAGTAATTAGTATTTTGTATCTAAAATACATTTGACATGTATTTTGCCCATCTCTGGATAAGCCCTTGAGGGAAATATTAGGGTCAATGTGGAATCCATCAAATTGCACATCACATTTTTAGCATGAACATTATATCGCCCAACTCCATGAAATTATCCCCAACCTCTATACATATGTGTCAATAATAATGACAGCAAGTTAGAACCTAACATTGAATGAAGACATTCCAATATAAAATGTTACACAAAATTTTAGTGGTGCAGAAATAGAGCCATGAGGCTCTGGCATCAAATCTGAAAAATATAACTCAAATTCAGCCTTTACAAACAAATTAACAATACGGTAGAAGTGACTGACAACCAGAAACTATTTTTCCAAGAAGAGCCTTATGATGGAAATGATTGGATTTTATCACAACTTTACACAGACATAGCTGAGGATAGCGAATACATTGAAGTCACTTTAAAGTAATAACCATTAGAACATCAAACAACGGCAGTGAAAAAAATCACCACCCTAATGCATAGTTCTTTTCATGTCCCATCATAAATCCATCTATTTTCAAACAAAGAAGTTTATGGAGGGAATCAAGCAGTAAATGACAATGAACTGAAAAAAAATTGCCGCTGATTATTTTGACAGGCTGCAGTTTTGTATGATAATGGGATCAACAACTTCAGCCACGTCTCAAAAACAGTTTAAAACTTCATGGTGAGTACAAAGTCTAATATGTATGTGGTTTGCATTTTCATTCAAAATTTTGTTCACTAACAGTCTTCTATGAGATTTAAGAAAATGGTACTTAGTACATAAAAATGACTTCCGTTGTTTTCGTGAACAAATAGCCATTATGTGTCAAACGAATAATAGTCTATAAATTAATGGTCTTAAAAGTATGTGTAATGAAAATTTAAGTAAATCCTTTACCTTGCCATTGCCTCAGTCATCGCTCCCTTTTCCTCAGTAGCCTTATTTGTGATGACTTCCAGCTCCTTAGTCAATTGTGCGATTTGCTGTTTAAGAGAATTAATTTCTCCTTCTTTCAACTTCACCAATTCACTTCCTGCTTCTTCTTTAACTCTCATTTCTTCCACATTAGCAGCAGCAGCAGCTCTAGCTTTAATGAGAGCAGCTTTCAGGTGATTCCTTTCCGTAGCCATAGCAGCTCTGATTTCTTCCACCTCTGAAGTCTTGGCTTCCATTAATTTCCGAAAAACATCTAGGTTGCCTGAATACAGGGATTCGGCTTCTAGCCTTGCTCTTATTTCAGCTTCCTTTACCTCCTTCAACAACTTTTCTTCCATTTCCTTCTCTTTTTCATCCAAAAGTTTTGCCAAATCTTCTTTGACTACTGTATTCACATCCACAGATAAGTGTTCAGGAGGGGAGGTTCCAATTGTTCTGGAGGAGCGAGACTTGACCTTTATACTGTATTCATGTAACTTCTCCTCATACTTCTGCAGGAAGGCAGTCTAAAAAAGCAACAAAAATATATACTGATGTTAATTAAAATGTTATTTTACACAAGATTCAACTAAATGTGGGTCAGAGATATTAATTCTATTGTTTCCCTAAATCCAGAGGCCATTACTTCTATGGGATATTTTTATGAATCATCAGCTATCTTCTTGAGAACCTATTTACATACATGCACAACATAAATGAGCCCTAAATGCTCACTCCAACAGTAGTAGGCCAGGTAGTATACACTGTATATTCTAATAGGCTAAGAACAACCCAAGATGGAAGACTATGACATATTTATGAGACATCAAAGTACACAAATAGCATTAGAGGAGCAACTGCTACTAGTTATCGACTGTGGAAACATGCATGACACCTAAAATTTATATGTACCTTAGAAACCTTAAGTTTTCTTTGAAATTGAATCTTATTAGTGATGTGGCCAGGATTCAAGGATAAGATCGAATCCTTTCAAAAAAGATTTGATAAATTCGAATGCTGGTTCTGCGGGTTGCATATGTTAGTATAACGATCTCACAACGTAATAATCTCGTGAATGACATCATTTTACCATCACAAGTGCTGATAATCTGTGTGGAAATTCACTACGACATATGTTTAAAAAAAACATTTTATTTTGCATATTTCCGGTGAAATTCTACAATGGAACATTCTTTCTTCTTCATATGTGCCCCCTATTTAAGACATCCTATCCAACCCGTTTTTGCTCACGTATAGAAGAACGTCTCTACTTTGTTATGAGACATTTGGTGAGAAGAGTTATGTGAAAAATAATGCTGAATAACAAGCTACTCGATGGTTAACGTACGATTCTGTGCTCCGCTCATAGTAATAAATTTTTGTTTGCGATCTGTTTATTTTAGGGTTAAGACAACGATTTAAATCAACCGAAATAACGGCTGCCCTCGATTCGTTCGAGCATCGCCCACATCAACCTGGTATTGGCTCTGGAAGCCCACAAAAAGAAGAACCATCCCCGACCCCAACTAATGGAAGCCACCTAGGTCGAAGCGAACCGGAATGAGGTAGACAAACAATGATGAGACGAAGTAGTGATCTTCTCAGATTACTACAATCTGTTTTTCGCAGGATGAGTTAGGACCAGATGAATTTCTTCATGCTCTGGAAAATGAGGCAACATATTATCTTGAGCGACAGGAGTCTTGGGGCGAAACAGGTTTTGGCCCATAAATTTGACTCGATGGAGGGAACTGTTTTGCCTATAAATGGGACTGATGGCAGAACTGCCGTTCCAAGCAGTCCACTGATTTCTGGAAAAGTCAGGATTAGCAGTCAATGCCTTTAAAGAGCTAGCCTTGGAGTAGAAGGACAGGACCCGCGAATGATGCCGGGCGGAGTCAAGAAATCACCCAAGCCAAATTAAGAGCCAAGAGAGGGAAGGAGATGTCAGCCTCTGCTCATCAATGAGTGATTTACCTCCACCTCTGAGAAGGGTACCCCGAAAAAAGTATCCGGTGTCGCCAGGGGTGGGGGGAGAGCGAGGCAGTTGAAGTGTACGATACCAAAGGTGCTTTCAATTTGTGGCTATAGCCGGCGATCGCCACACCACCGTGCTTTCGATTTAGTTGAATCGCCGTCTACCGCCGGCTGCCGGTGACTCTCTGCTCCGGCATGAGTCGGCGATCGACGGCACCTACGTTCGATAATCGGCTATCGCCGTGCTCAAATGAAAAGCACTGAAAGGGTGCTTTCGATCTGCGGCTATAGCCGGCGATCGCCACACTGCCATCCTCCGATTTAGCTGAATCGCTATCTATAGCCGGCTGCAAGACGCTCTCTGCTCCGGGGTGAGTTGGCAATCAACGGCACCTGCGTTCGATAATCGGCTATTGCCTTACTCAATTAAAAATCACTGAAAGAGACAGCGATATAACTCGATAGTTAAGAACAGACAGAAGAGTCGACAGCTTCGATACGGAAGTCACGAAGGTGACAATTATACTGTAAAATGTCGCAGCACAGAGAAATATGGTTTATATCTCGGTAAAAAAATTCCGATGATAAATTTGCGATTTGTGATATTTGTGGCTGTGCTATATCCTGTGGTTGTGTTTCCAAAGCCACTGGTGCATTGTAGAAGCACATAAAGAAACATCCATTATCTGCCCGTGAAGCAGTGAAAGCCCCCAAATTAGCACAAGAAGATAATCCAGAAGATGAAAATTCTGCATCTTATACCTTTGATACTCTACCAAGCAGTTCCAGTAATCAAGACAGTGATTTAAATTTTCCAAGTGATGCAGATCCACAGGTAAAACTTTCGTAATTATATTAGTAACAGTTGAAGGAACTAGGTACATGAATTTGTTTTCGACTTTGATACGCAAGAATTGATCGTTATACTTGTCTTCTGGAACAGAAACCAGCTCTATTTCTGGTTGACGGGGAGATTAATTTACCAGCTGAACTTAGCAGTGCTGAGTGGACTTACTTGCAAAATGTTCAACATATTTTGAAGCCTTTTTATCAGGCTATTGTTACTCTAACACCACAATATCAGAAGTGATTCCTTTAATAAATAGTACATACAGTAGAAGCCCCATATAACGTGAGGGCATATAACTAGAAGCTCGAATTTGCGAGGGATGGCCAAAGAACGATTTAAAACCCTATGATTTACATGTAAAATAAATGGGTATTAGCAAGGACAACAACCAGCCTCCACTGGGGTCGTTTACCATTACAAGTGGCAAATTTCTGCTTCAATCTCGGCAAACGTGCACAAACTTGTGCTTATGTCCTTTGTCATAGAAATTATGTTTAGCAGCATTTTTTCCAGACAATTTGACGTTTTAATGCATATTTCGGACATTCATGGCATGCCCATATTCACACAAATGAATTCCTCATAAGTCCGTGCATTTCCTTGTTCTTTTGTTATCCTCCCGCTTTTTATCAAGTTCAGTCCAACTGATACAACATCATGGCTAGGAAACGAAAGTTTTTGGATCTGAAAACTAAAATACAAATTATAAATGAATGCGAAAAGTGACGATGGGTCCAAAAGCGAGATAGGAAGGCGAGGTCATTAAGTTATCTAGCATTTTTGCAAATTTCAATTTATAGAACTTTCTCCAAACCATATATGTATCCGTTTTTATACACATTTTAGGGAGGTAGGGGGCATGAAATATTTTCTCATTTCCAAAGTGTTTGCCGTTTATAGTCCGTTGCATTGCTATTACTTGCAGCCGCGACATATTTGGCACACCCAAAACATCAGCGCAATAACAATACAGCAATGCGCAGTACAGTACATGTGTCCTGAAGTGTCAAAATTGGATGTTTAATATTACAGTGTATGACATCTAACATGGAATTTGATATCATCGAAAGTGAATACAGTCATAAGTAATTGAAGTGTTCGAAAATATGATTTATAATAGCTATCCTAATAGAATGTTTTCACCACTCACCAAAAATCCCACAGTAATGGCTATATTAGCATTACAGTTGTAGGAATTGGCTGTGGAGTGATTATTAATCATCTTTGGTACTAACGAGAGCTCTATTTAGCGAGTGATTGGGCAAGGGCCCAGCCACATTGACACACCGGTTCCCGTAAGATCACCGAAGTTAAGCAATGTTGGGTCCAGACGGAGGTTGGATGGATGAACATACATACTTTCACCGTGGCGCTCTTGTCCCCTGTCTGCACGTGGCAGACAGGCATGGGATTGGCACAATGGAGCAAGAAGGTCTAAGTGCCTGGGCTCCTGTCGAAGGCCCCCCCTACAAACAATCTAGCAAGTGATTTTTCAGATCCTGAGAGCTCTCGCTATATGGGGCTTCTACTGTATATTTAAAATTTATGGAAGATCCAAATTGCAAGGGATGAAAAATGATATCATTAATAAGATAAATCTCAGATTTGCTGACTTAGAAAATAACAGCATTTATGCTGTTGCAACAATATTGGACCCTCATTTTAAAAACAAAATGTTTAGAAGCAAGAAAGATACTCAAGAGGCTAAGAAACTCATAGTGAAAGAACTGCAACTGTATTTTCAGAAAGAGCATTTAGTAGTGCTGGAAATTTGTCAGCCAAAAAAAGGAACAGCTTAGATCCCGAAAGAGAAGGAATGTTGCACTTCTTGAGGAAAAATTTATAACTTTGGATTACATAACACTTTGTTGAAGAACTAATAAAAATTAAGTAAAACTGAGACAGCTGCTCAAATTTGTTTTTATTTTTTAGCTATTGAATAAATATTGAATGAGGGAACAGAGGTGTGGAAGAACTTATTGGTTCAAAAAAGTAGGTAGGTACTGGAAAATATAAATGTATTTGAATTTGTTTTATAAATGCAGTTGATATTGAAAAGTAACTGGGATTCATAGTTTTCTGAAACAAGGATTCAGATTCGATATGTGGGCTTTGATAAAAAAAAAGAGATTTGGATTCGGGATTCGGATTCGATAAATTTTGGATTCGACCCAGCACTATATCTTATCAAACCTATTGAGGATAACTAGATTCATTGAAGTGGCTAAGTCAACCATCTATTCCAGGTATGTAAAAAAATGCTATAGAACAAGCATTTTAAGTAAGTATAATTACCACGTGTATTCTCTCAACTGTTTCTCTTGTATTTAAAAATATCCCTATCCTACCTCAACAATAAATTTGTAAAATGATGTTGGGATAACACATTCATAACAAAGAACTAGGGTTAACTGCTTATCAACTAAGACACATTTTGGTATTTCTTAACATGGCTTGAAGGAATGAATTCATGAAAGTAGAATGTAAAAAGAAGCCAGAAATGTTTGCTTGAGAGAAAGAGACAAGAACGTAAAAGCAGATGATCCATACCAAATAATTCAGTAAAACTTTGATTTTACATAGTTGAAGAGACCAAAAGATATGATAATGAAATTGCACCATATGCTTGAGCATCTCAAAGAATTTATATTCCTGTGTCAGACGTTCCAAATATTATTGCCAGAGTGCAGCATGATCGCATGAAGTGAAAATGGTGACTCCACAGCAGCGCGAGCAATCAGTAGTGAGGTTTGCAGAAACAAAATCGCTGATTAGTGTGCAAAGAAATTATTGTAGGTTGTATGGATGTGATTCACCTGATGTGAAAACAATTAAGGAATAGTATTACAAGTTTCAGGCAACTGGAAGTATTCTGAAAAATTTCAGAGTACTTTAAGTTGCCTAGATACCTGCCGAATTGACTTATGTGGGCTTCTGAGAAATGCTTTTATGATGTCCTCCAGTCTATTCCGAAACACTACGACGTGCACCGCCAGAATGTTTCAGAACACTTCCAGTTGCCAAAAACTTACAATACCATTCCTTAATTGTTTTCAGATCAGGTGAATCACATCAATACAACCTACAATAATTTCTTTGCACACTAAACGGCGATTTTGTTTCTGCAAACCACACTACTGCTTGTGCGTGCTGCTGTGGAGTCGCCATTTTCACTTCATGCGATCATGATGCACTCTGACAACAATAGTTGGCACGTCTGATACAGGAATATTAATTCTTTGAGATGCTCTAGTACATGGTGTAATTTCATTATCATATCTACTACAATTTATTTCCCCTGGGCCTTTGAAATGTGGGAGGTTTGAAAAGGACACCCTGTTTATTGTATTTATCCTAACAGATCCGGGTTCGAATCCCGGGTCAGGTGAAATATTTTCTGTTTGGATTCGATTGATTTTCATCTTCTCCACCAAAACCTGTGTTCGCCCTTTTATGCGCTCCTAACCATTTCCAATTCCTATGTTTGAATGAATTTATTCGTGCCTTTGAGCGTCATGTTTTCGTATGACTGAGTATGTTTGGCCATGTAGGCTCTCTTCTTCTTCGGTTATGCATGCCATTAAACGCACTGTTCACCTCTGTATTTGTTGTATGCCTGTATTCCTCTTTGCCTTCCCTCTTCCACTTGTGTTCATCTCCTACATGGTGGGAGAAATAGTCCTCTGCGTGCCATCTCTCGGCCGTTCAAGTCGGGCATGGGGTCTTTGTATAAACCTCCATCGAAATCCGCAGTAAATTGAGTAACCTGGCTGGTGTAACATGCCTGGCTGGAAATCGGGATATCTGGATTGGAATCCCAGTCAGGTCAATTTTTTTTTCTTTCTAATATTTTACGGAGTCACTGTACATCGCCCAATCCCATACATTTATGGCAGTAACAACAATATTTTTTAATTTTCAGCCTATTTTCTGGATGTTCAATCAACCCCCTTGGGAGACTTTCGAAGCTAATTTTGGGAATCTTGTTCAGCCGAAAAGAGGTTTCACATGCCGACAGGCCTAATATGTTTAGATTTTGAAAATACAAGGATACTTCCGTGAATAGGATGGGCGTCGATTGGTCGTGGCTCTTTCTCAAGGTGGTAAACAATGAATGGATTATTACTTTTTAATATTCAGAGATGCATGCACTTCAAATTTCCTAGGAACTGCGTTCGAATAATGACTTTTGTGACTCAATTTTTCGTTCAATAGTGAACATGATATAAGAAGATAAGAGATAGTACCTGTTTCCGAGGTTATGTAAAAAATAGTTGCTATGACCTTTCTGCGGAGCAACATATTATATTGAAGGGAAACCTGTATGGTGGAGGAGAGGAAGATATAAGATTCTAGCATAAAAAATATCACGTAATGATAACACTATTTCTTTTCCCACCTCATATTTATTTCAATGGAGTGTTTGCATAAATGGGGGATTTCTATGAAATCCATTCTATATCGTAAATTGTGTTTCCATAATAATATATTTAAATTACCAGCTCTAAATCTTGCCTAGTTTGTTTAATAATCACGATTTATTGAGCATTGTTTTCGCAACGATATATTTACGCCCAGCCATTGACTCATTGCGAAGTGACGTAATCCCCCTTGCAGCAGACGGGGAGACTGTGTTATAGCGTGTTGAGGATGTATGAAGTGGAAATATACGAATTATTCCGACTTGACTGATTAAAAATAGGGAATCATTACGTTTGTAAAGTTAACAGGTATAATCGAGGCTTGATCCAACTATAAACCATGGTTGTTGTATCAACTATCGAGTAATGACTTGGCGGAATGCGGATAATTTTGGGTGAATACTAAAGAGGGAAATTGACATTCAGTAATTCATTAGAACTTTCTACCAACATAGTAAAAGTTAGAAAAAATGACCAAAGTTTTAAAAGACGTAACTGTAAAAGTATATTGTTTCTTATGTTATTCTTATGTATTCATGATTAAGTAAAATACTAAGTACCTACAAATTTTGTAGAAAAGTATAAAGTATCTTACTTAATCATGAATGGAAATATACTAAGTTTAGTTTAGATTGTGCACACGGGTTTCTAGCCGTCTAAAATGTTGCGTCTAACGGCTTGGTGGCCGAAAAATATTGCCATCACTGAAATGAAAAAAACATTTGGAAAATATTTTAAACATATATTCTATTCATGGATGAAATTATTTTATAATTCCCGTATTTTAAATAATGATATGAGTTTCTAGATACGGCAACCCCGAGTTGATCATGTATGAGCGAATGAGTTTAGCGTACGTGAGTCTAGTCAATATATCGGTTATGGTGATGGAGACGCGGTAAAGTTATCGCCTAGCAGTTCGGTGTACTGCTACCTGCATGGTGTACTGCGGCACCCTATAGCCTATTGTGCAAAATATTCACTGTTAAAGGCGGAAAAGAACCAGAACGAATGTAAACAAACCCAGTAGCGACTGCCGAGTCAGGGGGATGACGTCACAGCAGTCGCAATATGGCCGCGGTCTGTTTGTGCGCAAGGCTAAAATTGTGATTTTAAATCTCTTATTATTACAAAAGTAGGCAATGTACAACAGCTAAATTTTGGATTTAGGGTTTTTATGTTCAAAGTTAACATTTGCCGTTGTTTCCTAAATTTGTGCAAATACTCCATTGAAGGAATTTAACTTTTCATTCATGGCGTGGAATTGCTTACTTTCAGATGATATTCATCGTAAAAACATATAAAGCAAAGAATATTTCTGCACCAAGCCAATTTGTTTTCTGTTGGTACGAGAGCGTCACTGATAGGGCGAAAATGGGAGAGAAGGTAACCTATCAGCATCGACTTCCTGGGGCCCAAGTCTGTAACTTGGATTTCTCCCGCAAACGGGAGAAAACAGATCCGCGGGGCGATAGAAAGAGCCTTTTCTCCCGTCGGTAGTCTGTAATGAGTTTCTCTGGGAGAAAGGAGGAACACGAAACGTCCGGAGAGAACTCGTCGCCCGACCCAAGTCTGTAACTCGGCGAAGCGCCTTCCGGTTGCCCCAAATGAGAGACAAGTTACGTCGGCCTTGCTAGACCGACGTAAGTTTTCTCCTTAGGAGAAAAATGCTCATTACGATAGTGATTTTAAGTTTTGACCAATAGTATTAGAGAGTTCACGATGATTTACTTCTGCTTGGAAAACAACAAATCCACCGTCCATAAGAAAAACATCTGTACTTTTCGCGTATTTACACGTACATGAGTATAGTATATACATTCTGTCAGTTTCCAATTAAAAGGGCAATGAGGGCCGGCACATTAGCATAGACCTCATCCACATTAATTCTTATAAACGAAGCCGTTTATCAATACTGATGTGTAAATCTCAATTTTAGACTACGTAAATATCAACATGTACACATGAAAGCGGAGTCTTCAAATTTGATGTTTGAAGTTTAAACTTCCACCTTTAATAGTTCGCAACAAATGAAAATCTGCTGCTCTAATTACATTAAAGAAGAGTTTGACGAGTAATAATGTGCCATACACGAAGCACACGTTGAATTAAAGCTTAAGTCCCGTATTATTATCTAGGTTATTATAATGACTTATACAAATTTCACTCCATTATTTTTGTAAGCCTCACGTTGATCGACAGTTTTAAGGGCATTTGAGTTTTCAGTTACCTTATACGTATCGTATGAATCTCACTAGGTTACTAATTCAAAGAAACATCGTATTTTCGTTTACATTATGACGATTAATCGTATCATTCAGGCCGTTCCAATCCACCGTAGTCGTACGGGTAGCACGTATGATTTAATTTGGACGCATGCCGGTTGTCAGTTGGATGTCATGCTGTGTACACGGAAGAACGGGCATTACAGCTGTGAACGCTAGCGAATATGTTCTGTCTTGTATTTGTTCGTATATTCTAATTCATCTGTTTGTGTGACTATAGTCTTCTAGTATACTTCTCATGTATTATTTTACACCAGTGACACAAACGTAAGAAGTCACCCGTTAACTTGATCCACTGACAAAGACTTGGCATTTTTGGAGCTGTTCTAGTTACACTTATATTCTGAGATGTATTTTGATTGAACTCAAATTCCAGGTTGAACGCCGCTATATAAGTGTTTGGGACGCTGATATAATCCTAAACTTCACTGTATCGACTAGAACGACTTGAGCATATACCACGGCATATATCACTCGATTCATGGATTACGCTGATAAATTTCCCCACAATGAAGGAACTCTCCCTTCGTGTTTGATATTTTACTTTTGGAGTGATGCTCTTGTGATACGTATGTTATCCTCAAAATATTAGTGAAAATCATCGGCAACTTCCCTTAAAAAATCGGTGTGTTTTATAATGTGTTACTATGGCCAAGCATTGGATATTTCATACAAGTTTTGTGGCATGTTTGGCGTTTAATTGAACTTTGGATGCTACTTTTTAAATGCCTTGCAATAATGACGTGTGTTGCTGAGTGGTTAAGCTGATTAATTTCATTGTTTAAAGTTAGTGCAACTGACGGCTATTACTGTTTTCAATCTTGTCAATCGTCCATTGATCATGTAAGTAGCTCATTAAATAAATGTGTTCATTGATAAAATTACATATTAGAAAATTATCCAGTTTAATATCCATGTATCAATGTTTCAACAAATGTAATTCCAATGAAGTTTGCCCAGTCGGTGTGATATGCCAACACTATATACCTACACTTTAGGAGTGATTGAAACTAGGATGAAGTGTAACGGATACTCGAAAGTACAATGGTATTAATTATCTGACTGGTACATACTTTGCAATAGTGGAAATTAATCAATATCGTGAATATTCGTCTTCAGAAATTTCAGTTAGTGAAACGTCGCGCAAGTGTAACGTCAGTTAACAGACGGCTATTACTCTGTTTTCAATCTTGTCAATCATCCATTTATCATGTAAGTAGCCCATTCATCAAATGTGTTCATTTATCGAATTACATGTTAGATAATTATTCAGTTTAATATCCATACATCACTGTTTTAACAAATTTAATTCCAATGAAGTTTGTTGATACGTGATGTCTTTCTGTCGGGATGATTTAATAATATGCCCTTTCGGTGTGTTTTAAAATAGGATAAAGTGTAACGGAAACTCAAGAGTACATATAATGGTATTAATTATCTGACTGGTACATACTCTGCAATAGCGGAAATTAAGCAATATTGCAAATATTCGTCCTCAGAAATTTTGTAAACAAAGCAGAACAATCCTTCGCTCCTACAGCTGTGAAAAGGTACAGTGGATTTCATTGGTTCTCAAAAGTAGGTCACTGAAATATGTCCAATAGTCAGCTTTGGCTTCAGAAGTTTTCATACCCTCACTTTTCTCCTTCCGGTTCAGCCGGCTGAAGTTTCTCCACCCAGTTACAGACTACGGACGGGTGAAATTTTTGGGAGAGATCTCGCTTCTCCTGTCTCCGGCACCCCAAGTTACAGACTTGGGCCCCTGCAGGCAGTGACCAGAAGATCGAAGGCAAGGGTGTGAGGGGTGAAAGAATGTTAGGCCAGGGTGAATGCTTCAATTGCAGTGAAGAAGGCCACCTTGCTAGGGAGTGCCAGAAAGCAGCCCGTGAGAGACTTTGTTACTGGTGCAAGCAGGTGGGACATTTGCAGAAAGATTGTCTGCAGGGAACGTCGAGAGCAACCTCGAGTGAGAAAATATGGAATATTAGGAAAATGATGAGTACCACAAGTGGATAGATATGGCGATTGGGTCGTTGGCTTCGTTGATTTAGGAAGCGATGTTGTCACCTTGAGAAGAGACGTCGCTGAAGAACTAGGAGTCGAGCTGAAAGTGTTTAGTAAGCTTTGGATCCAGGGGTTGTAAAGCAATCGGCTCGAAACAGATGAACTTGAAGGTGGACGATGTGAACTTGGAAGTAGAGGTTTTAATCGTCCCAGAATATTCTCAGGAGGATGCTATCATCCTAGGGTGGAGTGTATTAGACCAGCCGGGAATTTGAGTAGCGAAGGAGTTCGGGAGACTCTCTATCTCCAAAGAAAATGTTGACAAAAGGAAAGAAAAGAATTCTCAAGTGCAGAGAGTGAAAAAGGAGTCACGGATCCGGAAGGACTAGATAGACGTGAATGAGAGCCTGTCAATGCAAGAGAAAGGAGCAGGCTGCGACTTAGTAAATAGATTCAGGGAATGTTTTGCTAAAAACCTAAGCGAGCCGGGCAAGGTGAACCTTAGCAGAAACCCGGTAGAGAATGCGGAAGAACCTGAGATAGCAGACTCAAAAATATTCACCACGATGAATTCATCGGAGGATGGAAGTGATTGGGATGGGCGCTTGAAAGACATTCAGTTTGCCATGAACTCGATGAAGAAAAAGACAGTAGGAGCCAGTGCTCATGAACTGTTGTTTGTGTACCGCCCGCGGAACACGTTAAGGAACCGCTTTATAATGACATTGCAGGAAGATGAACCTGGAGTGAGCAAAGAGGTAGTAAATGAGGTTAGGAAGGAAACTTTAGGCAGGATGGTGACATCTCAGGAGAAACAGAAGAAAAGGTTCGATGAAGTTCACAAGGAGCCAAATAGATACGCTCAAGGAGAATTAGTGTTAGTTGAGCGAGAAACCCAGGCAATGGGAACGTCTCGAAAGCTAGCACCCAAATTTAAGGGACCATACAGGGTGGAAAAGGTATTCCCCAGAGACAGATATTTGTTGACAGATGTCCCGGGGACCGGCAGAACCCAGAGGTTTCATTCAGTCTTTTGTGCTGATCGGATGAAACCATGGTGCCAACCCCCCCAAGACTATGCCCCTGTAGGGGAAGAAGAACCCACAGGAGGGCCGCCAACCCCTAGAGCGGACTGAAGAGGATCCCGATGCTGAGGAAGGAGAGGGCAGCCAACCCCAAGAGCAGACCGAAGAGGACCCCGATGCCGAGGAAGAAGAGGGCAGCCAACCCCAACAGCAGACTGAAGAGGACCCTATTGTAGGTCTATAAACACATAGATTGTCATGATAGAAAATTTATGAGATTACAAAAATGGAAAAATGGATACAAAATTTTTAGAATTATAGTTGCAAATATGAGCAAAGTTGCTTGTCTATTTTCGGCAGGTATCACAGTTCGAGTGGAAAAATATTTGTGACACCGATGCATTACAGCTTGCATAAGGCCTTTTCCGAGTTGCCAAACTGCTATAATACCGAAAACACCACGACGTCGACATGAAGAAAGATTAATTTAAAAAAAACTTTTCGTTAATTATTTGGAGATTTTTCAGGGGAATCCTGATGCCTATGAGTGTTATGGAGTACTCTATTCATGGGTGGGATATTAAACTTTAAATGAATAACATACATTTAAATTTAACAAAAATTAAAACTGGAATGATGGTTCTACCAGCCATGTGTATAGAATTAGGCACACTGGATTTAGCATTTAAACCCTTACATTTTCCACTGCATGCCCAAAATTAAATCCGATTGACAGTGCCCACAGTCGGCATTTTAATTTGTACAATGAAGGTTCAACTGTGAACCCCTGGGTGTCTTTTGTTAAGAGTAGGCTAATCCAGACACCAGGTTTCTCTCCACCCTTCTTCCAATCCACTATGACCCTTCCCTTACTAACCTATCCTTCATGGCACAAATGACCTCAGTTTTTGGTCGCCTCCTCAAATAATCAACTCTTAATGTTAATTGCAACTGTTGATTGATTAAGATCACACTTGACACTCACTATTAGGGTAGTAGGTAACACCAGGAAACTACTGAGGCATATAACTAGACATTCACAAAGATTTCTGCGATTGCATTCTCAGATCATCAGATGTGAATGATACTCACACTAACCTGTTCAGCTTCCAGTTGTTCCTTGAGCATTTTAGCAGCATGCTCACGAGTTGCTTCAGCCTTTTTCAACTGTTCACGGAATTCCTGACCTAACCTTTCCTCTACTTCCTTCTGGGTTTCTCTCAGCTGGTCAAGCTTTTCTTTTTCTGCCTCTCCTTTGAATCTCTCAATTTCTTGATTCCAATGCTGTTCCTTTGCATTGAGCTCTTCTCTCAGCCTGCAGCACTCCTTAAACAGCTATAAAACAATGACTCGAGTTAGAAAGATTATGACAAATAAAAAGCTTAAACTGCCATGCCTTTAAAAAATTATAGTTTCGATAATCTACTATAGTCACATTGTTGTTCTACATCATTATGATATTATGTTTCTCAAACTTTTCATACAAACTTTGGAATCTTTTATTTTATTTATTACAGCAGACTCAATATACCCTTTTCAAAAAAGAATATGTTTTGAAAAGGGTAAGTTATTGATGAACTATAATACATATCTCATACAAACTATCACCGAAACAGGAAAAATCAGACAAAGCCAAATAAATGTGCAGAATTTTTAGTAATTTAATGTCCTAATACTTCACCTCAGAGACTTTTTCATCAGCATCTTTCCTGGATGAACTTGTTTCCATCATTTGACTTTTTATCTTAGCAACCTCAGCATCAACCAAAGATTTTTGTTTCTCAAGCATTTCTCTCTCTACTTCTTTCCTTAGCTTCTCCATTTGAGCTTCATAGTGCAATTCCAGCTCTTTTATACACTCCCTCTTTGCTGTAACACAAAATATATACATTAACTGAAAAATCATTACTTTTCACAGCCACCTCCTGGCAGCCCTTGTTTATGCAACTTTCCCTTCAAAGAAAATGGCGAAATGGATATACAGCAAAAACTGTCTATAATGGACCCTGTATACAGTGGAAACTTATCCATAATGGAAAATTTTCTTGGTCCCGACCTACGACGTAAGAATTCCCATATAATTGAACCTGCATTTAACGGAACCTGCTCAGCGCGGCAACGGAACGATTTTTGTTCTAACAAAGGAAGGCCCCACACTGTAATCGGCGGATCACGATTAAACTTCGTAAGGTGATAGAAAATGAAAATTCATTGGATACATGTTTTCGGAAAAGCGTCCATTAGGCCCTAGTTTTCGAGATATTTGCTATCGAAAATGTTTAAAACCTCCTGAATGATGCAACCCGCAGTACACCCACCTAGCCCCTGCATCGTTCTAGGACTTATCTTCAAGGTCAGCGATGGAGTGGATGGGTCTCCTCCCTATGACTCATTACCAAACAAATAGCTTTGTGTGCGGCATAGCCTGTATTTCTCACTGGTCAGCACATTTCCTATGACTTTAGTAGAGGTACACATGATCGTATACTGAATGGACATTTGCCTTGATGCTTTCAATCGCAGACAATGCTCGTTGAATAAAAATGCTACAAGATTGGCCTATGGAATGGACATCCCTCGACATAAGACTGACAGCGCTCTCCCCTTTATGTACGGGGAAAAATCTTGAAAAAATTATATTCCCCTAATTTTGTTCCTTAATTTCCATACCGATAACTTAATTATAAATCTAATTGTGGCTTCACTGATTCAAAAGTGAGGGTGGGGAGGAAATATATAGAGGAGGGGGGTGGGAGGGAGGTGAGAAAGCGGCCAGAGTAGTCGTGAATCAGAACCTCGTCTTGGGGGCTAGTGAATTAAGGGGATTAAGTTGCTGATGTCGCCAGACTTTATGTGGCAACTGTACTATGTATTTATTAAAGGAATCACTGCTGATATTGTGGTGGTAACAGTAGCCTGATAAAAATGCTTCAAAATATGTTGAACATTTTGCAAGTAAGTCCACTCAGCACTGCTAAGTTCGGCTGGTAAATTAATCTCCCCATTGACTAGAAATATAGCTGGTTTCTGTTCCAGAAGACGAGTATAACAATAAATTCTTGCGTATCAAAGTCGTAAAAAAATTTTTGTAGTTCCTTCAACTGTTACAAATAATACGAATGTTTTGCCTGGGATCTGCATCACTTGTAAAATTTACTTGATTACTGGAACTGCTTGGTAGAGTATTGAAGGTATAAGATGCAGGATTTTCATCTTCCGGTGTATCTTCTTGCGCTAATTTGTGGGCTTTCGCTACTTCACGGGCAGATAATGGATGTTTCTTTATGTGCTTTTACAATGCACCAGTGGCTTTGGAAACACAACCACAGGATATAGCGCAGCCACAAATATCACAAATCGCGAATTTATCATCAGAATATTTTTACCGAGAAGTAATACAATGCTTCACTATGTTGCGACATTTTATGGTATAATTGTAACCTTCGAGACTTCCCTATCCACTCTTCTGTCAGTGCCTTTCATTTGAGTACGCCGATAGCCGATTATCGAATGCAGGTGTCGTCGATCGCCAACTCACCTCGGAGCAGAGAGTCACCGGCAGCCGGCGATTCAGCTAAATCGAAAGCACCGCGGCGTGGCGATCGCCGGCTATAGCCACAAATCGAAATTACCCTGTCTGTTCTTCACTATCGAGTTATATCGCTGTCTCTCTCAGTGCTTTTCATTTGAGTACGGCGATAGCCGATTATCGAACACAGGTGCAGTCGGTCGCCGACTCACCCTGGAACAGAAAGCCACCGTCAGCCAGCGATTCAACTAAATCGAAAGTACCGCGGCGTGGCGATCGCCGTCTATAGTCGCAAATAGAAAGCACCCTTTATATCGTACACTTCGACCATAGTTTCGTGACCACGATCGTGCATCAACGGTATTGAGTTGTGATCGCGGTATATCGAGGGTGCTTTCGATTTGTGGCGATCGCCACACCGCGGTGCTTTCGATTTGGCTGGATCACTGTCTACCGCCGGCTGCCGGTGGCTCTCTGCTCCGGTGTGAGTCGGCGATCGACGGCAGCTGCGTTAGATAATCCGCACATACGAAGAAGAAAGAACGTTCCGATGTAGAATTTCACCGGAAATATGTAAAATAAAAGTTCTTTTTAAAATATATGTCGTAGTGAATTTCTGCACAGATTATGAGCACTTATGACGGTAAAACAACGTCATTCATGAGATTATTACATTGTGAGATCGTTATCCTAAGGTATGCCACCCGCAAAACAAGGATTCGAATTTATCGAATCTCGAATCCATGGCTTCGGTCGAATCTTGACCACATCACTAGTTCTAAAGCATTGTGAGAACTTTTAATGATGCCAACTTAGCAAAGACAAACTAGGGCTTACTTACTTAACTTACCTTTGTCTATTTCTTCAGCTACTTTCTTCTCATAAAGAGCTCTAGATTTCTTTTCCATTTCCTGCACCAACTGTGAGTTCTCTTTTTGAAGTGCTTCACATTTTTGTTTCACAAGTGCGTTGTACATTTCCCTGAATTTAGCAAATTCTTCTTTTTCCTGCTGCAACTGTTTTTTTAAGTCACTAATCAAGTCACTTCCATCACTTGCCATTCCAACAGAAAAGCTTTTGTCACCACATTTTTTTATGTATGCTCTCTTAGATTCATCCGTTTCTTTGTGAGCCTCTTCTATCTGTCTCCTAAAATGGAAAAGTGGATGCCATCAGATTAAAATAAATCTTGCCTTTAAAAAAACTCTACCAAATAAATTTGACACTCACCTTCAAATAGCTGAATAAACAAATATTTATCCCTATAAATCAATTACATAAGACTGTCCCAGTAACAATACTTCTTTGATCTACACAGAACATTTTAAAGGTGATACAAAAACTATTAAGAGGATCCATACTATCCACATAATAAACTATTGGCAAGAATGAATATTCACTAGTTTGACATCTTTATACGACGGATTGTTCTCATTACACAGTATTGTTTGATGCTTATTAATGTATGCACCAAAGCCTAGCTTTAGCCATCATATATATATTATGTATAAATGCGAGGTGTCATAAAAAAATAATGGGAATTTTTAAATTTTGCGGGCTCTATAATTCCGATTTTCAATAATTGTCATATGGCTGCCATATAGTCGT
Organism: Pyrrhosoma nymphula; assembly: GCA_963573305.1. Lineage (NCBI taxonomy): Eukaryota > Metazoa > Arthropoda > Insecta > Odonata > Coenagrionidae > Pyrrhosoma > Pyrrhosoma nymphula. The sequence continues at coordinate 143,748,914 of OY754327.1, read as the reverse complement.
ACGATCAATAAGGAATACTATTTGGAAGTTATATGCCATTTGCGTGAAGCAATCTGACGAAAACTCCCAGAATTTTGATAAAACAACTCGTGGAAATTGCACCACAATAATGCTCCTGCTCACACCTCACTACTTATTCGTGATTTTTTGGTAAAAAAAAACACCGTTATTTTGCCTCAACCACCGTATTTGCCGGACATGACCCCTGTGAATTCTTACTATTCCTGAGGCAGAAGAGAACCATGAATGGACCACGTTTTTCCACCATTAATGAGATAAAAACAGAATCACTGAAGGAGCTGAACTCTATACCCAGAAGTGAATTACAGAAGTGCTTCCAAGATTGGAAAAACCACTGTCACAAGTGCATTATATCTAAGGGGGATTGTGAAGGAAATATTGATTAATAAATAAATATTCTTTAAGAAAAACGAAAATTCCTGTTATTTTTTTAATCACACCTCATATACTATGCAGTTACTGATGACAAACCATGGGATTCAAGAACTAATCCCTTGATAAAAAAAAGTATTTCAACCCAGTAACTGTTTTTACCATCATCAGGAACCATTACATTTACATTGTATTCATTAAATCTGACATGTTGTTTCCACTTCAGATACAACAACTCTACTGTCAGTGCAAAAATTATTTAGACTCGAGTTTGAGCACCGATAAAAAATGAACCATAATACTTACCTGAGTGCAAGTTACATCAAATTTTAGCTAATTTTTATTTTGCATTTGACCATTCTCACTGATACTTTTTATAACACACCTCTGATTTTTAATTGTGTATACAGCAATAAAGAACTGGTTTTTTTGGCGTTTTCAAAAGGAACGCTCCCTTTGACCTCTCATAAGGTAAAAAGCTGGTATTTAACCGTTATGAAATTTTAATATAGTAAAGAAAAATCCTTTTTTAATTTTATTCTCAATTTTCAGATCTTTTTTATTTGCCATAAAAAAGTAGTTTAAGTTATACAACGAAACTTTTTCTTAGTATTGAATTGTCCAAAAAACTTTATCTTCTTCTTGTTTTAAAGCTCTTTGCAGCAGTATTGCAATACCATAACCATAGTCAATCCAAAATATGGACCCTATTTTTAACGAGTTAACAAACATTGGAGCATTTTAGCAGCATTATGATTTCGTTGAGGCGGCCGGCTTCTTTTGTGTGGAGGTGAAAGTCTGTGCGGTGTTGCCACTTGGGGGTTGCCGGTGGCTCCTGAGACTCATCTCCCTCTCCACTGCAATGCTACGAAGGCTGGTAATTAGTGGACATGACTAATATGCAACCTATCTGGCCAGCTTGTCATTGCTTCATTCTTCCTGACTTGTCCATGTTTGCTGGTCAAGATGCCACAGAGAGCTCTGTTGACAGAGATGGAAATCGCAATGATTTTAAGTGCTTTGTGTTTCTTTGAGAGGGAAGGTGGAGGCGGAAGATATGCAGTACATAGTAAAGTTTCACAGTGCCTCGATATTTTGCATGGATATCAATTATTTCCGACCTTCATAGAAATGCAGCAAAAAGATAGGAGAGTACCAGGATCCACCTGCAACCCCCAAGTGGCAACACCGCACAGACTTTCACCTCCCCACCAGCAAAGTCGGCCGCCTCAACGACAGCGTAATGCTGCAAAATGCTCCATTGTTTATTAACTCGTTAAAAAAGGGTCCATATTTTGGATTGACTATGGTTAAGGTATTACAATACTGCTGCAAAGAGCTTAAAAACAAGACCAAGATCAAGTTTTCGGGACAATTCATTACCAAGAAAAAGTTTCGTTACATAACTTATAACAACTTTTTTTTGGCAAATAAAAAAGATCTGAAAATTGAGAATAACTTTTAAAAAGAATTTTCCCGTACTGTATTAAAATTTCATAATGATTAAAAGCCAATTCTTTGCCTTTTGAGAGGTCAAAGAAAACCTTTCCTTTTGAAAACCCAAAAAACCGGTACTTTATTTGTTTTATTCACGATTAAAAATCAGAGGTGTGTTATAAAAATTGCCAGTAAGTATGGTCAAATGCAAAATAAAATGAGCTAAAATTTGATATAACTTGCACTCATGTACTTCATTACAGTATTACTTCATTACAGTGAATTACAGTGTACTTCATTGTAGAGTATTATGCTTCATTTTTTATCGGTGCTCAAACTCGACTCTAAATAATTTTTGCACCGACAGTAAATACCTACCTATTGATTACAAAAATAATAATACAGGTAAAGAGCATTATGCATATGCACTGAGCAATTCTGGGTCAATTTTCTTGACAAGAATGTATTGAAATTTACTTGCTTTAAAATTACTAAATTCTGGCTAGGGCTTTTACAGAGGTTTATGGTCTAGTACCCAAGTGTCTTTTGATTCTACACCTTACAGATCGCCTTCATGCTATCACAGTTTTGTCCTCGTTCATGAGAACATTCACACCAAAGTAATTTTGTGGAGAATTAGCATCATATATGTAGCATATTTCATGTCAGGTGAACTTTCACAAACTAAACCCAATCTGAAGATATTTTCTGTAATTATGACAAAACGTCAACACTTGAAGACAACATAAATGCTATAAAACTGAAAACCTATTTACAACATGATACATATTATGTAAAATAATTTGTGATATGTAGGTACTCTTTACAATTAGCAACTACATGCTCTATAGTTAATATGGCTGAATTCTTTTACAAGAACGGTTCTTGAATCCAAAATATAGTTTCAAACAAGAAATTAAGCAAGGAAAGATTGAAAACACCCCTTCTGCAGTCTTGCCATCATATTACCTTAATTCTTTTATTTCTTTCTCCAGAGGTTCATTCTTCTCTGCTCTCACTCTAGCCAAGGACTGATCGTGAAATTTTAAATATTCATTCTGGAACTGATCGATTGCATCCTGCTTTTCCTTCTCTTTGACCTTGGAAATTTCCTCAATTTTTTTGTACAAATTGGCATTTTCTACAGTTAATGATGAATAATCCTTTTCTAGTCTCTTATTTTCAAACTCTAATGTTTCACTCTTCTCTTTCAGTTTTATGATTTGCTGCTTCAGAGCAGTGAGCTCTTTTTCTAGGGCAGCTGATCTCAAATTAGAATCACCATTGTTACTTGATGAATCTCTTTTGAAATGCTTTAAAATCTTTTGTGTCTCGATCTAAACAATGAAATAAAAGGCATTGGTTATCCCACATCAATAATAAAACATGCAACGATATAATTGTAAAAGAATAATAACAGAGGGCACTACATAACTGGAATATAAAACGCATTGGTTATTCCATATTAATAATAAAACATGCAATAATGTAGTTATGAAAAATAACATAGGGCAATAATACCAATATAAAAGGCATTGGTTATCTACATAAAAAAGAGCGATAACATAAAAATGAAAAGTTAGCAACAGATACGTGAGTGACAATCATTAATGCCAGTACTGAGACTTAACCTTAAATGTCTCAGCCTCAGCTAAATACTTGGACTCTTGCAGCTGCATTTCTTGTAATTGTAAATCCCGAGCCTCTAGTTCCATTTGTAATCTTCTTATTTCCTCCCTTTTGATTCGCTGCCCAACAAGGCTCCTTTTCAGTTCCTCCTTTAGTTTTACATTCACATCATTTTTGGAATCAAGTCCTCCAATCCCTGACTGGCTTCCTCCAGCAATGCCAAGATGTAAGATGGAATCACTTTCTTTTGTATTCTCAGAACTCATGAAACCAAGACGTGAAGCAGCCTCATAGTTGCGAAGATCTGCCTGAAGCATATCTACAGTTTTCTGCAAAAGAAAAATGGGAGTGAAAATACATCTCCAAAGGGGCAGGTCTGAACTGAGAGGAAATAAGTGTTCCATTCTGGTTTTTGGCTTTCAATGAAGGTAACTTCAATGAAGTGGATACATAATTCATGTGAGCATTAAATATTTACTATATAAACTTGTAAGAAGATTCAAGTGAAGCGACAAGAAAGGAACATCGAGAATGTACAGGGAACCACAAATACAGTGAAACCTGCCCTAAGCGGAACCTGAGGTAAACGGAAACCTGTATTATCCGGAAAAATATGTTGGCCCCGGCGATCGTAATACGGTTTTACATGCATTGGTACCCTGTGTTAAACGGAAACTGTCAAACACGGAAACGGAATCGATTTCCTGCACGTGAACCTGGTTTGAGCGGAATTGCAAAAAACAATTTAATGCACATTTTTTTTTAATAAGGAAAATTTTGCCCCTTTTCTCTTTCTTGACCATTAAACCAACCCACTCTTGCACACTTACCTCCCCTCAAACTCGCAGAACCCTCTCACCTCTCCACAAAGAGTACATAAACATTGTTGTATAGCCTTGCTCGCTACCGGAATAGACGGAATAATTTTCCTACGTTCTGCTGATAGGGTAAGACTACACCAGAGAATGCTAAGGACCTTAGGGGAACTGCAGATTGATTTCCGCAATGCCAAGAAACGAATTTTCATTCAAGTATTCTACCAGCTGATTGGTAGGTTCTTGGACAGTCCCCATTCTACATCCCAACCTCATAGACATTGTCTCGCTTTCCCTCCTAAGGATGGCCCGTTATAAGATCCCTCTTCAATTCTTCATATCTTCTACCTCCTCTTATTTCATCCAGAATTCCTATCCTCTTCCTTCCTCTTCCACGCTTCCCCAGTGTTCTCCCTTCTATCACTCTCTTCAACATGCCCTCTCCTCTCAAAACCTCCTCCATACATCTCTTCTGCCTTCTCCGAACCTCTGCCACAAGCTTCCTCTCCTCTCCGACCATATCCAATACCTCCTCGTTCGTCTTTCTCGCCATCCAGCTAACCTTCTCCATCCTTCTCCAAACCTCATACTTTACCTCGATAACGCAACCTGCCACCCTAAAATTCGCCTTACGAATGTTGAGCTAGCCTGGCTTCCGGCAAACACAACTAGCATCACTCAGCCAATGGATCAGGGGATAATTAGATCGCTGAAAGCACAATATACAAAGTACATACATGATGCGATCATTATTAGCTGCTGGAGATACTGCGAATACAGTGTCGGAGGTGATGAAAAAAATATCAGCGCTGAATGCCATAAATTGGATTAATTTGGCAGTGAAAGATATTAAAACATCAACGGTTAAACAATGCTTTGCAAAAGCTGGATTTATGCCACTACTGGTCCCCGAGGCAGGTAAGGAAAACAAATTCCATCAAATCATATCAACAATGCAAATGCATATTTATGCACTTAAAGGAATATAGATGGGTCATTCCACGCCACTTCAGACAGGAGTTGACCCTTGACCTCTCAGATTTTGATGAAAATTGGTGAAATTGTTTGCCTCACCAAATAAAAAATATAATTTAAAGCGTTTTGCGAAAATCGAAAAAACAGATGAATAACGGACATTTTACAAAATGGCTGTTTTCGATGTCACGAAATATTCGTTATCATATATCACGGGGAAGAAACTAGGTTAAAAAGCACTTGATGGCTCATTTCCAATTAAAATTCTTTGAACAATCTCAAACTGGCGTAAAAATAGCGATAAAATGATAATTTGTTTAAATAATTCAATGTTAAACAATTAAAAGTTTAAACTTTTGAAGTTCTTCAAGTTTAATTTTTCTCATTTTTTCAACTATGGTACCTTGTAACATTATGAATGTTATATAAAAATTTTGAGAGGGTGTTTTTCCATTTAAGAGAGAAAAACATTTTTTAATTTTCCCCTGCAACGACCATTTGATGTAAACTTACGAAGATAACTCCACATATGCCTAGTTTTTATCACTTATCTATCAAATTTATACTTCCCCTAGACAGAACAATGGCAGATGAACTTAGATTAAAAAAAATATATGGCTAAAATTTGACACATAAAATTTCTTAAGGTATGTATTTAACAAAAAATGGAACAATGTTGTCCAGTGAAAAACGATCTCGTAACCGATGACTTCAGGTCATACGGACTTCTCAGTTATTATTTCCTGGAACTTCTTAAGCGGGCGTTCATTGGTTCAACGTTATTACATACTTAATATACACATTGTATGAAACGGGTTTAAAATATGTGAATACAAATTAAAAACAAAAATTGTAAGCACTGTGTGGCGTGGGGCACCGGCTGTACGGGCGATTGCTTCCCACAACTATTCCTCTACCTTTTAGTCTTGAGTTTTGCTGACCTCTCTTTGGTCATAGTCCTTGCCATTATATTTGTGTTTTGATGTATGGTGAAGTGTTATTACGAATTGTGTTGTATTTTGTGGCGTGAAATGGGTCGCAATGGAGGCTCACTAGGAAAAGTTTTAAAAACACTGTGTTCACGCTCCGTCGTTATAAAAATGAAGAGGGAGTTTTCACGCCGGGGCTTGCACTTATTACGACTGAGAAATGGATTTAAAGTGAGTGTTTTGTGTCAAGAACACGAAACAGGGAACCTATTAAGATATCCGGCTCAGCTAACTAAATGCTCCGACCCTTTCACGATTCAGAAAGCATCCGTCTGAAAACAGCTGAAAACTATTTCTTTCGAACTTCACGAGAAGTGTACAATTATAAGTATTCCTGGGATAAAACAGGGTAAAAAACTGTGCATAGCTTATAGGAAGGCTATATATATATATATATATATATATATATATATATATATATATATATATATATATATATATAGCTATAATGAAGTAAGTACGAATGAGACTGTACCGAAAGAGCATGACCCTGATAATGAAAACAAGAAAACATCCACTTCTTCCGTGCATCACAACGAGGCATTAGATAACTTAGGCCTTCAGGAGTGCACCATCAATATGGTGGGATAGGATCCGAGGATAGATCATCTGATCACGAGTGTAGTACAAAAGTGTAAAAGAAGGATCCCAGCGTATTTTGAAACAAAAGAGATTAGTTTTAGGACACCTGAAGTAGTCATTCACCCTGTTCAAAGAGAGATTTCCAAGAGAAGATTTTCCAAGTTTGCTCATTTAGACCTACAGAGTGTGTCCTTGCTGGAGCTTCAGGTATGCACAGTTTGCGTGTGCCTTATTCATCAAAACACAAAACTCATTTTCGAAGGTGCTAAGCTCGGCCAACTCAAGGGTGAAAATGGAGAAACAGTTTTTAACGTTTACAGAGATTGTTTACTGATGGCTGTACGTGAGATTCCTGGGAAGATACGTTACTTTGGTAGTTGCAGCAAATGCCCTCAAATCACGAAACTGAAAGGAGTGTCAGAGAGTGTGCTTGATTCAAATTTCATGAAAAACTTATCTTACCAGCAATGGGTGAAAGTAGTCTCATTAACAAGGAAAACAGTTAGGAAGAGCTCAGATGAATTTAATGACTTTTTCGTGTAGAAAATCCCGAATTTGGTGAGGCATGATCACGTGGCGAAACAGCAGGCTGAATGTTTTCAATACACAGGGAAAACCTAGCAGTGTGGGAAGCGATAGTTGTTGCTGACTTCTCAAAACATTATTCCATTGTAATTCAGGAGAGCGCGCAAGGCACAATAGGCAATCTAGATTACACCCATTTGCCTGCTACTATCGCCTAGTTGAAGGAAAGGAAGTAAGCCCTCTGAAGCTTGTTGTCATATCTGAATGAACTGCTCATGTTACTGCGACTGTGCATTGTTTCCAGCATTCACTAGTTCAATTTCTGAGAGTCACTGTAGCAAATTTGAAAAAAGTTATATATTTTTCTGATGGATCCACAGCACAATATAAAAATAGATATAGTCTCCTTAACCTAGTCTATCACGAAAAGGATTTTAAAGTTGCAGCGGAGTGGCATTTCTTTGCCACCTCCCATGGGAAAGGCCCAAGTGATGAGAGACGGGACGAGTTTCGCATACGTGCCTAATGTGGAAGTGGAGGATAATAAAAAACATACAACAAGAAGGTATCGACAAGCTCCTGCTGTCAAAGGAATCCGTTCGTACCACGCAGCAATACCACCGGGTGTAAGGTTTCTCATTTCAAAGACACAATCATCAGGTTCCAATGAGCGTTTGATGCGAATGAGGGGAACAACTAATACCCATCCCCGTAGAAGGTATGTCGAGGAACCAGTTAGAGTTCAGACGAGGAAGAGTTGTATTAATAATGCCATATAATCACGTGGGATAAACTTTCTTCTGTTGGCTGAATGTCTTCCCTAATATTTCAGGCTACTTGTATGACCCACGGGCAGAAATTAGAAGCGGTGTCCAAAGCAAAGTAATGAATTTTTGCATTTAGGGTAAAATTAATTAGGAAAGATTTAAATTACATGAAATCAGCAAAGCTTAGGATGTACGGCTTTTTATTCATAATTTCTGACAGGTATGACAATGACAGGTATGACAATGTAGACAAACCTGTAAATTCAATTTGTTCATTCAAGTTGTGTAATTTGAAGTCATCGGTTACGAGATCGTTTTTCACTGGACAACATTGTTCCATTTTTTGTTAAATACATACCTTAAGAAATTTTATGTGTCAAATTTTAGCCATATATTTTTTTTAATCTAAGTTCATCTGCCATTGTTCTGTCTAGGGGAAGTATAAATTTGATAGATAAGTGATAAAAACTAGGCATATGTGGAGTTATCTTCGTAAGTTTACATCAAATGGTCGTTGCAGGGGAAAATTAAAAAATGTTTTTCTCTCTTAAATGGAAAAACACCCTCTCAAAATTTTTATATAACATTCATAATGTTACAAGGTACCATAGTTGAAAAAATGAGAAAAATTAAACTTGAAGAACTTCAAAAGTTTAAACTTTTAATTGTTTAACATTGAATTATTTAAACAAATTATCATTTTATCGCTATTTTTACGCCAGTTTGAGATTGTTCAAAGAATTTTAATTGGAAATGAGCCATCAAGTGCTTTTTAACCTAGTTTCTTCCCCGTGATATATGATAACGAATATTTCGTGACATCGAAAACAGCCATTTTGTAAAATGTCCGTTATTCATCTGTTTTTTCGATTTTCGCAAAACGCTTTAAATTATATTTTTTATTTGGTGAGGCAAACAATTTCACCAATTTTCATCAAAATCTGAGAGGTCAAGGGTCAACTCCTGTCTGAAGTGGCGTGGAATGACCCAGATATAGACAGGACCTTTTCTATTTCACAACCAATGGACGATCTAAGCGAATTACAGCAGGCTATAGGCAATAACATGGATGCTGAGAGATTTGTAGACTTGGACAACGATCTTCTGACGAGCGATGAAGATGTCTCGCTGAAAGACAGTATGAAAGAAGACCAAGCCTGTGAATCCGACGAAGAAGTAAATAAAACCATAATATGTGAAGAAAACAAAAAGTCCTTTTAAGAAATGTTGGTTTCTTTAAAAGAATTAGCAGAATGTAGTCTTACCAAAGGCAACACTGATTTATTTTATATCTTAAATGGGGCTATCGGCAACGTAGAGAATTTTATTAAACAGGGAAAAGAGGAAAAACAGACAAAAATGACAGATTATATGCGTATTTTATAGACCATTTTTTATGTTAACTAATAAACAGATAAACAAATTTAACCACAATGTCATACTGTTCTTTCATGATTTCGTAATAATTTCGTCTACAAGTAAAATTAGAGTGAAACCAACCTTTTAGGCGACGCATGTTATGGGCGTGAAATGCTTTTCAAGGTCTTTTTCAAAATGTGAGACCCTGGGTTAAGCGGAAACCTGTCTTTTCCGGAAAAAAATGTTGGCACCAAGAGATTCCCCTTAAGACAGGTTTCACTATATATGAAAAGACTGAATTAGGTACATAAATGTGGACCGAAGAAATAAAACACGTAGGTGAGAAACTGTTTGCAGAGACAAGGGGAAAAATGCTGTGATTATAATTAGATAAAGATAATGTAACATGCAGAAATATTATGAGATTCTCAGGGAATGACAGAAAATTCAGATAATATACCCAAGTGAATGATTTACGCCCATTATTACTTCAAGCTTTAACTGGTTGAATGAAAGAAAACCATTTCCACACGATTTAATAGGTTGACCACAGTTTCAACACATGAGTGTCATTATCAAGACAACATAAGTGTCCTTGTCAAGACTAGGGATGGGACGTGTAAATGTGTACACGTCTGGTTGGATGTACACATTTTCTGTTTCTTGCGAAATAATACAAGTTAGCATCGCCCGCCTTTGATCACGGATTGCCGCCACATCCCCCCCCTCCCGCAGTCACCTTGAGTCAAAGTCACCGAATCTGGAGACACCCAATACCATCTACAAAAGACCCTGCAAGCCACCTCAAGGCTGTGTGGCAGGGGGTGAGTAATCACCAACATGCATTTCACTAAATCCTAAAGTTAGTGTAACTGTGACTATTGACGCATTAGTATAAATCGCTAATGCTTGTCACAAGGCGAAGCTACACAAGCATGCAAAACACTAAAGGTATGCCACCATTCAGTAGCATATCTTATGAGCGTACTTATTTTAGAGAGAAATTAGACAGGAAAATGGTTATTGTAGTGGTTATAAAAAAATAAATTGTGATCAGCAAGTGTATATGGACTGAGAATCCTAGTCAAGATACTACACATCAGTTTAGGAAACGAACATCATTATGAATCAGAGTGTACCGTACTTCCTGGAATCTGGATCGCAGTCAGTGACTACTGTCACCCCCTACAGTCACATCCTATTCCCTGTGACACAGTTTGACCTTAGCAGGCTGCCACTCTACAAGCATCGGTGCAGTAGGGGGCTATGAAGACCGATGACTAGCCTCCAACACTTTCGGCGTACATACTTGTAGGCTCACCGCAGAACAGAAAGTGGGGCCAGAGAATAACTATTGTATGCGTCGGGACAGGTAAGACATGTACAAATCTGAATAACAAGCGTGTACACGTTTACTGCAATACACCTTGAAAATACTGCAATACACAGTCAGCCTATTAAATCATGTTGAAATACATAGTGTTTTCTTCCATCTTACTATGAATTTCCACAAAGTAGAACCTGCAACCTTTGATTGTATTTAAGTGGTTGGTTGGCTGTGTGTAGAGGTGACTGATGACCAAGGTAATTTGCACCATTTAGGATAGATGGGTAGGTTGGCAAGAAGATTACTTAGGGAATCGAGGAAGGGTGAAGAGAAACCTTGCATTGGCATTAGCCTAGTCTTAATAAAATGTGCCAATGGGTCCAGGGTTTAACTGCCCATCTGATAGATGGAGCACTATGACTTGAAGTGCTCTCTTTTGATCGTATTGTTAGCTGTTTATATCGTTTTCCTAACGGTGATTTCAACGTATTCCTGTCTGCGGTAAACGATATTGTCTCATTCTTATCTTCTAAAAACATAGATAGTATCATTATGTGTGGTGATCTTAATGTAGATCTCTTGAAATAATCTAATAGTAAATTTGAATTATGCAATATGTTACAATGTCACGGCCTCCAAATCCTTAATAATAAGCCTACTAGGATTACCCCTACTTCTTCAACAATTATCGATCTGGCAATATTAGATATCCACCCTACTAACTTGCTCTGTGACACAATAGCTACTGGTTTTTCTGATCATTTAGCACTATGTCTTTCTTTGAAGGTTCAAAGTATGGTCTTGGAGAATACTCCTCGACATACTGTAAGGAGAAGTTTCAATAGTGAATCTATTCTATCTTTAATTCATTCACTTACCCAGGAAACCTGGGACGATGTGCATACAGCTAATGGCACAGATGGAAAATTTAATACTTTCAGCAACGCTTTCTTAATGGACTTCAATGCCTCTTTTCCTAAAAAACAAGTTACACTACGGGCTGTGAGTAGGAAAAGAAAATTCTATTCAGATGATCTACTGACCGCTAGCCAATACCTACATGAACTTCACTCTTTATGTAAATTTGAGGACCCAAGTCTTCTCAACTACTACAAATTGCGTCTCAAGGATTTAAAAAAACGTGTTCATAGATACCGTAAATGCTCAAATGAGGCTAACATATGTTTTTCCTCAAATATATCTAAAGCTGCATGGAAAATAATTAAGAATAACACAAATTCAGGAAAAATACCTAAGCAACCAAAAATTATTTGGTTGCTTAGTTATTTTTCTACTACTGCAAACCCTGTAGAAATAGCCAATAACTTCAACCATCAATTTTGTCAAATTCAATCCGATGTTCTCCCATAGACAAACCACTTCTCTAACTCCTCCTTTCTTCCATCATCTAGATCCTTTTTTCTGTTTCCCACTAATCCTCTGGAAGTCCAACAGGTTATCTCTACACTCAAAAACAAATGGACAGCTGGCTTAGATGAAATCCCCATTCCCATTATTAAGGCTGTAAAGGGGCTTATCTCCTCCCCATTAGCAGAGATCATAAATACATCCTTTGCTGAAGGTAAGTTCCCTGAATATCTTAAAACAGCTTGTGTGCATCCCATTCATAAAAAAGGCCCATTATCTAACTCGAGCAACTATTGTCCAATCTCTATCCTCCCGAGTTTTTCAAAGGTCTTTGAAAAGTTGTTTTACAACCGCCTTACTAATTTTGTAGAGTCACACCACTTTATCCATGAATCTCAGCATAGGTTTCGCAATAATAGGTCCACAAAATCTGCTTCTTTCCAACTACTGAACAATATCTATGATGCCCTAGATTCCAAAAAAACAAACCCCGGGTATATTTTATGACTTCAGTAAAGCCTTCGACAACATTAATCACGATCTGCTCTTTAATAAGCTACAAACACTTGGGATAGTTGGAAATCCCCTTCGGTGGATTAGATCTTTCTGTATAAATCGACAACAAGTGGTCAAATACACTGACCATACTCCTAATGGCCCTATTCCTGTCTTTTCTAAATCCCAGAAAGTTCTTCAGGGTGTACCCCAAGGATCCATATTAGGACCTTTGTTTTTTATTATTTTTATAAATGATCTCACAGACTCCATTTGTTGCAGCCAACCCATATTATACGCCGACGACTCAACCTGTTTAATCACATCAAATGACACATCCTTATTGAGTACTGCAGCTAAAACATCTATTAATAGTATGTCCCAGTGGTGCCTCACAAATAAGCTATGCCTAAACATTCAGAAAACAGTATATCTACAATTTCACTTAAAAAGGGCTCCTCCAAGCACGAGCCTTCTACTAAAGATTAATGATAGCCATATTGTGCAGTCATCAAATACTAGATTTCTAGGTCTTTACGTTAGTGAAGAGCTGAGCTGGCACACTTATATAAAGAGAATTGCAAGTAACCTTTTTGCAAGTAAGCAAGCTTTGAAGGCAATGCTACAGCTACCATTCGCACCCCCGATCGCCCCCCTTTTTCAGAAGCACAACATCTTAACCCTACCTTCACTATATATCCTACATTGTGCTATTTTTGTCAAACAAAATCCACATCTCTTTCCTGATAATCGTAGTTTCCACTTATACCATACTCGCAGTACACCTCACCATACAGCATCTATAATTTTTAATAATTTACCTTTAAACATAAAGGCAATATGCTCTATGCCCAAGTTTAAATTAGAACTTAAAAAGTACCTCTTAAGCAGAGTATTTTACAGTGTCTGTGATTTCTTTAACAATCAATGCACCTGCTGTGAGGAGGCCTAGGTGATTAAATTTCCTTCTCTCCTCAATTTGTTTATATTGTGTTTCTTTGTTTTTTTATTATATTTGTACTTGATTGTTGTCTGTACATTCAAATTGAAGATTACTATGTTACTGAATGTAACCAGCAGTAATAAAAATATTACAGAAAACCCCCATACAACGAATTTGTTGGGACCGGAAAAATCATGACTTCGATGTAGGGGTTTTTCGATGTATGGATGTGGTATGCGGGTTGCGTCTCCACAGGGGCATCCAAGTTTTCTGCGTGCTTTACGATGCAAGTCGAGTAAATATCTCAATCTTGCTTTATTCACCATTAAAACCTTTCCTAGAGTAATGATAAACAATTTTTATTATTTACCATAAAATACCGTGGCTATCACCGCGTTATTTCCAATCTGCATATTTCTAATTGAAATTATTGTTTTTTTCGTTGATTCTGCTCTACGCCTCATCGCTTACTTTAGTTACGGTCCGAAAGTAAAGGAGCGCCAAAATTAATGCCTAAGGATTACATATTTTAAAGTGCTCCATAATTTTTCTAAGTAACTAGTCGATATTATTCTTAGAGTGAAATAATTTAAGTCAATATCAATTGGCAGTTTTATGCAGCAATTTTGCTTGAAAGAGCACATATTGCCATTTAGACTTCCGAAATGAAACGCACTGTTGGAATCCCATTGAAATACCAGTAAATATCTATGTTCGTGACCAGAATATACTAGATATCGATAAACGACGATGGAAGTTAGGTGGGGTGGGTTAGTTACCTCGAGTAAAAACGTGGCAGTCGGCAATGGCAATCTCAGATGATAATGCATTGACCATGCCATTAACGCGTGTAAGAGGCGCACCTCTCTTTTTATGCGTCGAAGTTGAAGAAAATATCTTGGGGCTTTTTTTTCTCCTATTGCGAGGTGTTGAGGGCCTAACTTTGAATTTTCGGCCATTATCAAAGCCGCTTGCGATATTCTCTTATAATTTACGCGGCATTTTTCATAGGCATGTATGGACCTCGGAGGCAAGTATTCACTTGTAGCCTTAGCCCTACAATGCTTGCATTGTTTATTGTCCTTTGGAATGAGTGGAGTAATTGATATTCATTAAAACAAAACAAATCCGACCTCGCTACAATTCGTGTTTAGTTGGTAAGTGCGGACAGTCGCACCGAGCTCTGATTTATAATTCCGAATCCCCCCACCGTTTTCCTAATGCACAAGTCATAGTCGCTGTAAGTCGCCTTTTAATATGTGGTTAACTTTTACAAATTATATTTTGCTGTAAACGATGACGAGTGGGAATGCAAACACGTTAAATGCAAAATACCCAAGCGTCAGCTGCTTAAAAAACGAACGATAGGGCGTAGATACATCAAAACTTGAAAAAAATCAAACTTTGAAAGAAATCATAACTGTCTATGGAATTTAAAGCATTTATTATTTCAATATGATCCAACAAAAATCTTCAATGAATGACAAAATAAAAAAAAGAAAGAGGCACTCCAGGAGTGCCGACAGAAGTGAAAACTTGAAATAACGTGAGCATTTTTGAATGTAGGGAATAATTTCTAATGAAGTGTTTTATTAATCAGTAGAAAGTAGTTTCATGTATATAATAAATTAAATATTCATTTATTGAACTATTGTACACAATTATTTTACATAAAAATTGTACACTTCAGAATAATCAACTTTCATCCATTATTTCAACAACTCTTTCATCATCACCGCCATCATCATCGGCAATATCTAAAACTGATACAATAGGCTTATGGTAACTAAAGTAAGAAACAAATAATTTTGATTCGAATTTGCTTAAATGTCTTGTAAATACTGCATCAATAGTAGTTTTATATTTCGTTGTGCCAAGATTGCGATCATTAGACATCGTTAAACCAAACTCACTATTTAAAAATTCAATCAATGGTAGATTTTTATCGTCTGCAAAGTTTATGTTTATGTATATATGAATAAGCTACTCAAATTGAACGTATTAAAAGAAATTGAGTTATATTGTACTAACCTTCACTATTCTTGTATCGAGTACACTCTCCTGCACGAGTATGGACTATTATATTATCCGGCACAATATTTGTAGCAACCCAAATTGAATGAACTAAACCG
This sequence comes from Pyrrhosoma nymphula, assembly GCA_963573305.1. Lineage (NCBI taxonomy): Eukaryota > Metazoa > Arthropoda > Insecta > Odonata > Coenagrionidae > Pyrrhosoma > Pyrrhosoma nymphula. The sequence continues at coordinate 143,733,178 of OY754327.1, read as the reverse complement.
TATATTAGATATATATAATGTATTATGAATAAAATTATAATATAGTTTATTTGACGGTGACGCGAGTCCAATGGTTTTTACCCATCCACAAGTACTGTGTATATAGCGAGTATACTGTGTATATACAGAATATACAATTATACATATATTTAGCAGCGGTGATGGTGACGGTGATGCGAGTCCAATGGTTTGTACCCATCCACAAGTACTGTGTATATAGCGAGTATACTGTGTATATACAGAATATACATAATTATACATATATGTAGTAGCGGTGACGGTGACGCGAGTCCAATGTTTTTCACCCATCTACAAAAGTGCTCAACGCGACATAAGAAGTTTTCACTTCAAAAATTTCATGATTTACATAAAAACGGCTGACTTACTAGTGAGACGGGCGTCGCAGTACGGCGGCACGCACGCGCATGTCCTGTCACAGCTCGTAGATTTTCCCTGAAAAGACCTTCTGTCCCTATTGGTATGGAATAGTTCAACCTTATCCTTCCTCCATCTTCTAATGCACGATTCCGGCACATCATGCCTTAGTCCGGCAGCGTGGTTTCCTACATCCTCAGCGTCTTTGATGACTTAAAGCACTTTAATTATTTCAACTACCATGAAAGACCACAACTTTTTGCCCTTGTTCATTTTGGAACAACACTGACCTATGTTGACGCATGCACAAATGTTAATATTCACAGAATTTTCTCAGTTGAGCTTAAGGCAGGTGCATACAGTTGAGTCACTCAAAGTTGTCCGGTGACAGAAAATGAGAAAGTTAGGGGGGTGATAATTCCAGTGCTTGTACTTGTCGCGCGGCCAAACGCTGTCCCCCAATTGCACCCCACACCCTTGCCTTGTTATACAACAAGTTTTTAAAGTTATTAGGGAACTGCGTCCCCCGTAAACAAGCGAGCGAATGATACCCTCCCCTTGATGACTCACGCTAAGCACCAAGGTCACTTAGCTCTCCAGGGAATTGCCTCAGCCACGATACTAGCGGCGCGGCGGTAGGCAAGCGTAAGAGTGGCAGCGCTGAGTTTTATGTTCCTAATATTTGACATGGAACACACTCGAACCCAGCCATGATAGACGTGAGCAGCATAGGTGCCGCTCGCCGCCAATCCCAGATATTAAATTTTACTTGTGCCATTCTACTCATTCTGTGGCAAAATGTTGGCCGAGAACGTTGTCTTCTGACAGTATGTACTGCCATTTCTCATTCTGAACTTCATCTACATCTACGATGTACCGTGCAAGCCACCACTAGGGTGTGTGGCACGGGGTGATTCCACACCAGGCATGCAGCACTCGTCCCAGAACAAGTCAGGACCTCGCACGCTCCCCCTGGCGCTAGGCGCAGGCCAAAAGCAGTCAGGAGAACTGTGCGCAGTCCAACCGGAAACTGGGAGAGTGATACGTAAATGAACATACTAACATATCTTAGGTCGAATATAATAAACTTATCTTAGGTCGAGTCACTGCTCGTTTCGTGGCCACTACCGCCCTGCCACCCGCCGCTCATATCGTGACCGAGGCTCGAAGGCTGGCAGATAAAAAATTCGTGAAAGAGGCGCACCCTCATTTTCAGCTGCGATTTCTGGGGAAAAGGTATCCTCAAGCAATCGAGCAAATATTAGGGCGATCTCGAGGAAACGCACCACTTGCTGGTTAAAAGGCGCTACACACGTTCCGACCCGATCACCCAACACGACCGAACTCCCCGACCATCCCTGTCGGGGCCAGCTCTACAGACGTCCAAACCAATCCACCCGACCCGACCAACTTACCAAATATTTCTCAGTACACAACGTGATCTCGTGGAGTGAAGTTGGTTTCGGCTTGTGTTGGCAATGGCTCCACATTTTTCGAAACATCAAAAAATTGGTTTGGCTTTAGCCAGTTTGGTTCTCATTGATGACATAAAAAAAAAGAAGAGTATGGGTGAAGAAGTGGTTGCTTAAGAGACGAAGTTTCACCCACATGAATTTACTTCGAGAATTGGATGGAAATGATTTACGAAATTATTTGTGGATGGATGAAGTGTGTTTCATGGAGTTGCTTGGCAAGATCAAACCTCAAATTGATAGAAAAAATACAGTTATGAGGGAATGCGTAAGTGCTGAAGAGAGGGTCGTGGTGACGCTCCTTTATTTAGCAGCTGGAAGGTCGTTGGAAGACTTGAAGTCACACATCCTCGCACGACCAAATCCAGGGGTAAAATGAGTTGGGTCGGGATCAGGAGTCGGCCGATGACGGTACACACGTTGCGACGCCACAGAAATCGGGGTAGGGCGGTTGGATGGTCTGTTAGGACCAACCGCCCGACCATCAGGTCCGACTGTTATCGTCGGGTGACAGGCCTACACACCCTCCAACCGTCGGTGCCTACATAGTTGGTCCCGATAGTTGGGTGGTCTGGTCGGAACGTGTGTAGCACCTTTAACAGACTTGGTAGAGATTGGTTGAACACCAACCAATGAGCGCGATTCCACGAAGGAAAAACAAAGAAAATAAACATGAAAAAATTTATCGCCGACGGGAATGAACATGGTCCACAGGCAGGTGGACAGTCGTATGATAACCGTCCACTTGCCTCTCCCAAAATAAAATCCGATACCGAAAGGTAATTTGAAACCGTTTTAGAGGAAAAATGGAGCTTCTCCCATTCACGGGGTCCTGGGAATGTAACCCAATATGGAAAAGTAATCTGATACGATTTAAAAAGGGAAAATTGAGCTCCATCCTCACCACCTGCACCTTCGCAAATGAGGTGGGGTGGATGAGTAATGCACCTAGAAGGGAGGGGGGAATACCAGTCAGTGCCAGCCTGCCAGCCAGCCGTAACCCAATACAGAAAGATAGTCTGACAAGATCAGATCCGGGGGGCTATCCTCTATCTCGAAGTTACCGATGCAGTAGCTTCGAAAAAGCTACCATAATTGGCTACCAACCGTATTCTCTAACTCGCGGGAGCTTTCTCAAGAACGTAATAGAAAGTGGAGAGAGGTTTGGCGAAAGGCGGGTATGTGAACATTTTTAAACCAAATCCGCGGAAACTTCATTTCTGGTGACGTCATTCTTAGAACCAATGGGAAAGCTCGTCTTAATGTTTTCCCGTGGATAAAACTGGTGAAACCTGAAAAGGCCGTTTTAGACGGTGAAGTTGTTCGTGCATCGTGTTTAGCGAAAAATTCCACGCATTAAAAACCATGCGAGCAAAATTCTAAAATGTTTTATTTTTGCTCACATAATCTCGTGAACAATCTCGTGAATACGTAAGCACGACGTCCATCTTGGCTGTTTTGATCAATTGAAATAAGATTGTTCGTAAATATATTCGGGAATTAGGGTTCATGTCGATGATATGATTCAATATTATTCGTGCTATTTGCTATCGTCAATTACTAGTTGCTTCAAATTATTTTAATAATATACGAAGATGAAGCTTTCAAAATAAATGCGAAGGTGATACACGCTACCACGGCCCAATAAGTATCCCATTATGGGCTGGAATCACGTTACTTACCGAAGGTAAATATGGCTTTCCGTCACTCCAGTTAATATCTTTTTTGTGAAAAATCCCGGGAATGGCGAAAATGACAAAGTAACCCAGTGAAAGTGCAAGGAATCCGCATTTAGTAAATGTAAGAAACATACCTGTGCGTTAGATAATTATAGATAGATAAGCGTTATAAAATGACTAATATTTAAGCAGGGTATTAGGGCATTAAGAAGGGTTAAGACGCAGTACTCTCCGCTGCGGTTCTACTTTCTGCTTATTGCGTAAATATCTATGGAAAAATTACCTGTAAATGAAGAATGCTACGTTTTTTTTCTCAATAATTCGTTCTAGAGGGGCACTTTTCATGTAATGGGCCCAAGCGCAGACTTCGATGTACGGAGTTTTCGTAGTTAGAGAGGGTTGTTACGGGAGGTTTTTTTTGCGTGCATTGTCCATTGGAAGGGTCCGGGACCGGGCCAATGACTTCGAAATAGGGAGTTTTCCTTAAAATTTCGCTGTATGGGTGTTCGTTGTATGGGGGTTTTACTGTATATTACCTTATCTTATCTATCTCTCCACATAGCACACCAAGTAAGAATCAGGATTCCACAGAAAAATCTATGCTGGTAACTGCTGGCAAATGAGCCCATGCCCTCTGGTTGGGTAGCTAGTATTTTAGCCACCACACAAACCCACTCTCCCTTGGAAGTGTTAATGATCAGCGAAGTTTAAACATTAACAACTAAGAAATAAAATATCCCTCAAAAATGACTTCTGAGGCTTTCTCACAAACCTGTAAAGAAGCTATTTTTTCTTGCTGTAATTCTTTTTCTGATCTCTCTCTTTCAAGCATCATTCGCAACTCGCAATTCTCTTGCCCTGCTTGTGATGACATCAGCTGTTCACATCTTGCCTGGCTTTCTTCTAAGCTACGAGCAAGCCTATTGATGACCTCCGTCTTGTCAGCCAATGTAGCCTCCAAGGATTTTGTAGCATCTTTCACTTTTTTCTCCAGAGATACACATTCAAATTCCTAGGGCAAAGGAAAAAAAACATTAGCATCAAGCAACAGAAACAAAGAGGGAAAAACAAACAAAGACCAACTTCAAACATATTCCAGAAACAGGAGTAATTATTTCTCAATTGTGTTGATAGATACCTGTAGCTTATTCTATGATTACCCATCTACCTAAGGAATCTTACTTTTCAATCTTTGGAATTCTATGCAAATTTATTTTTATAGAAAAAATTTAGTTTTTCTACATTATGGTTTTGGCAATACACACTTCACCACTGGGAGGTATTTCTCCACTATATAAGAGTGAAATGAGAAAGTGTATAAGATTAAACTATGCAGAAAAACGAATGTAAAGGGAGAGGTTCTCTACAAGGATAAGTCAAAGTCTTGTGTGACTAAAATGCTGCTGACCACAAAACACCCACAGTAAAAATAACACTAGAATGAGGTTTCCATTTAGAAAAGGATGTCATATTTTTCAACAAGATCAACAAAAATGAAAATATTTCTACAGTTTAAGCAAGGCAACAAAAAATAGCACACATTTACCTTTTTATTACATCTTGCTTTCATCACCTCAACCTCCTCTTGCAAGCAATTTATCTCTTTTCTGTGGCGCTCTTCAATTAACCTTAAATAGGATTCATTCTCTAATTCCTTCTTTTTTGTAGAATCAATCTTTTCCAAAAACGATATTCTATTTTGCAGATCACTCACAGATGATTTGGCAATTTCCAATTGAGTTGTCAACTATAAACAATGAATTACAGGTGAGTGCACAGCACATATGAAAATAATTTCACTACAAACTCTCAGTTAATATACTTACATTATAATTTGATTCATCCAGACTTTTAATATTTTTCTTTTGCTCTTCATTTTGTTTTTGCAAGTCATCAATTTGAGATTTGCTAGTGGCTGGAATAAATGTTATACGTATAATAATTTCAATAATCATTTTCATGAACTTCAAAAGTATTAAAATGTTGCTGATGGTCACTTTATCAATATCAATTTATCTACCCTACTTCGATAAATGTATCCACCTACCTAACAGATTTTGTGATTGTTTCAAAGACAATGCTGCCCTCTCTTTCTCAGCTTCCATCAAAGTTAATTTTCTCTTAAGTTGCACTTCCACTTGCTTGCTTTCATTTTTATACCCCTCGATTTCATCATGCAGTCGTTGTATTTCTTTGACACGTACTTCATAGAGAACCTGAAGTTGTTCCAAGCTGTTGTATTCTGTAGAGACATTGTTTTTTCAGGGTATTAAAATTAAGCAATCAGCAAAATAAATAAAGATGCATGCATCCAAATGTAAATTCCTTTCACCTTGTTCACGTAAATATTTCCTGCAAATATTGCAAATCCATAAATTTGTTGTGCATTCATGATCTACCAGCAAATAAGTAATGGCGAACTAATTATGTATGCAGGTGAAACCAACCATCTCAGGAGCTGACAAAATATATATATATGTATGTAGTTGGTCAATATAAAATTTATAATATGATGTCCTGGTGTACTGATAGCAGGGTTATACTCGTTAGCTAAAAAGACCACTCATATGCCATTTCATTCCTTTAAAAAATATCCCCTTTCCCTCCATTTAAATTGAAGGGCAAATCAATCATTATTTCCTTCGCTTCTACACATGTATATAGGTGTGTATATTGATGGGTCAGCACTCTGCATAAACCTCCAATAGGTGGAATGTGGGCAACTTTATGCTGGGTCTCAAAGTAGTCCTTTCACAAGGGATCCTAGCTCGACTTGAATAGAGTTAGCAGGTCAAGGGTAAATTACTTGGCTTTGGTTTCTCTTGTGGAATACTGAAGAAAATTTGCCGAAACTGAATGTGAGAGCATCATAACAGTTCGCAGGGAAAGCTACACATGGTGTAGGTACTTCAAAGGCTGGTAACCTTGCATACTCTATTAAAACTTACAGTGAAATGCCAAAGGAAAGGCCTTACACAGTGAAAGCCATGATGGTCGGAAAAGCCAAATCAGGTTGGCCCATCAGTAAATGAACACAGCAATACGAACTGGACAATTTTAACTTGGAATTAAGAGGCATATATAGAAAAGAAACTATGATGAACCAGCAGAAGTAGAGGACGCACCTCCCTTTACGATGATGGATGTGCAAACTTCCATTATGGAGATTAAAAAGGACCAGGAAAAAGGGAGCTTTTCCCGGGCCAGACAAAATTCCAGGACTGGTCATCGTAAAGATGAGAACGTGATGGCCTTCTGTGGCACCTAACTGTGTTATACTATATGTAAAAGTATGATATAAATACAATTGACATATAGAAAGATTCCATAAAAGTTAACTCACTTTATAATGTAATTGTTACAACTAAGTGTAAAAGCTATATTAAACAATGTTAAACATAATTTCATGACAAAAGATAAAGCATCCGTAGAATTGAATGTTTAGTTTTAATAAAGTATAAGAAATTAAATAACCTTATAAATTAAATGTTACCATTTTATGTAATAAAAAAATGTAAAACATAAAGAATAATAAAGACTAAAGAGGGGTAAACGGAAGTAAATCTTCAGTAAAGTAAAGTCCCCAGCTAATTCGGTTGTGAATAGTACGGGAATAAGGTGAGAAATTGGAACGCACCAGTGTGAAATGTGGCACTGAGTCGCTGGAGCGTAGGCGTTCCATAACCACCAGCGTTCCAATTCTCTCTTTTTTTAAATGAAATGAAAATGTGACTGGTGGATGTTACGTGCACGTGAAACCAAGCTACAACTGATGACGGTGGGATGGCACTGTGGTCAGGAGTCGACAATAGTGTGCATGACAGTGTAGGTTTGATTCTAAATGAGAGTTAAGCAGTTAGTAAGGAAGCACAATCCTAGATTGGTCTGGGTTCGTATGAGAGGGGGTATTCAAAGAGTTATGGCTGTGAAATGTTATGCACCAGTGGATAGAGAAAGTGAAAGTGCAAAAGATGAGTTTTAGGTAAAATTGAAGAGAAGTTTTGAATGAATGTGACTCTGATGAGTGAAAAATTGTACAAGGTGACATGAATAGCTAGGTTGGTGTAAGACGGGATGCACCTGAGAGAGTGGTTGGGCCTTTTGGTGACCCCAAGTGGATGATAATGGTGAAAACTTGATGAGTATGTGCTAGGAAAAAGGATTGTATATCCCAAATATATGGTTTAGGCATAAAAAAATCATTTGAAAGCATGGCCAAGGGGCCATTGTAAGAGTATGATTGATTTCATGGAGTCTTCATTTTCAATCACTACATGGGTGACATAAATGTGACTACATATATGGTACACAATGTGAAGTTCGGGACTGAAAAAACGATTTCCCTATGTCGAATCTTTCACTATTTCACAATATCAAATTTTTTTACTTATAAAAGCCCATATAAAAGGGACTGCCAGCTCATTTCACTATGAAAGACTTCATGGTAAAATTTATTGATAGCAGCCAAATCAGAGAAAGAGCGAAAGAAAGAATGGAAACAATGCACATACATGGGGCATAGATAATACAGAGTGGTTTTGAAGGGAATAAAAAGCTCTCCCAAAAATTAGTAAAAAGGGCAAAGCAAGGTGCCGATATATCGGCTCATACAAAGAGTTTTTTTGTTCAATCGTCATTATAGGTATAATAGGATATGTATTTAAACATCATATTGCAGTGAGGATCTAAAAAAATCAATATAGATACATACTAGTGAAAAAGGAAAAAGACATGGGAGCAAAAGAGATAAAGAACATAAGTGACAAGATTGTGCAGGATCTATGAATGTCGGAGACTGTTGGAGGGAGTATTTTGAAGAGTTATGCAATAGTAGTTCAGACATGGGCGCCCATATAATATTTTTCCAGGGCAGTCAAGACATAAAGGTTTAAGAAGGGAGGGCGAGGAGACCTCTCCCAGAAAGTTTAGCAAATTTGAGGTCTCAGGATTACATTTTTAGAACATCTAAGGTGAATGACAATTTTCTAAATTTGTAACTAAATTATTACTTTAATCCTGCAAAAACAATAAATAAATTAAATTTTCTCTTCCCTTTTTTATTTTTTCTGGGAGGCGGGGGGGGGGCTGCCCCCCCCCCCCCCTGCCCCTGTGTATGGGCACCCATGAGTTCAGATGACGATATAGAGCTTCATGCATTAGGATGCATGAATGTCAATACCAGGAAGTAGAGATTATGTAGCAAGAATGAGGTCATAAGAGATAGGTATAAGAATATTAAAAATGGAAAGGCTGCTTGATATATCCAGTAAAATGTAAAATTTTGGGTAAGTTACATATTAAACATATGTGTGATTTATGCTTGAAAACTTCTGCTGTTCCAAATAATTGGAAGAATCTCATAATAGTACCTTTGTATGTATGTACTAAGGAAGGGGTTGAAAGGCCAAATTTTAAAACATTACACAGCAATTAGTTGACTGTATATTCTGGAAAAATTTCTGTTAGAAAATATTATGAATTATAACTGCTTACTTTTCTTTAGTATTTGTAATAATTTGTGTGTATCGATTGTCTATTATCGATTGTCATTGTCAGCTGACGTACCATGTGGTCACGACAGTTACGACTTGGAGTTCAGCTGGCAATGACGTGCAGTATTACTTTTTGTCTACCAGATTGTCTTGGCTGCTGCAAATAAACGTTAAGTTATAATTATGACTTTTCGTTTGTGGTTCCATATACCATTCAACAGTGTTCAGTAAAATAGTAATGGAAAGGACGACGCAATTACAAGTGACAGAATCTGAAGTTTGCAGAGGGGGTTTATGGCTAGGATAGAATGTCTGGATTAGCTGCTTTCACTTTAGAAAGTGTTAGAAAACTACATGGATGTACGAAAGGAAGTATATTGTGCATTTCTGGATATGTGGATCAAAAATCTTCCCCCTTAATTTAATAATAATGGCTCTGCATTCATGTATGCAGACAACACAACACACCTATTGCACTCTAAATACTTCAACCATCATGAAGTGCATTAAATATCAATGCAATGAATAAATGTTGTGATGATAATACGGTACTTGTGAATGACAAAGAATCTCCAATGAACAGGACATCTATGCAAAGTATTATTCTTGGTTCTGATATATCTATTCAAAGTGGGTGAAAATCGTGTTAACGGTGGCGATACGAAAGCTCACCTTAACCCACAACTTTACTGATAGACTGACACAATGTCCGCAACACAACATTTGCCAGGCAATTTGAAACTGTTTGTCCAAAGGATGGCAGCTGTTGTTCAATATATCAATCAATCAATAAAATGAGTACAACAGGTAAAAAATTTGCCAGTAATTTCAACTGAAAATAAAAAAGGAATCTCACCAGTTTTCAGGTATTGCTCCTCATGAGGAATATTTTTATTAATATGATCTTGAGCATAATGATAAGCAGCAGAAGGAGCTTCACTAAAACCAGGACTGACCCTGGCGCAGTGCTTATAATGAAGCGCAGACACATTTGAATCACCAGCACCAAGAAATGGGCTGCCTATGACAGCAAAATTTGGATCACTGGAGCCATTATAATTCATACGTTCTACACCATGACCATGCTGGTTCCTCTCCTCTCTAGTCAATAATCTTCTATCACCACTGTCTATGTCTTCATCCGCTGATTTAAAACCTTGCTGGTGAAGAGAATCTTCTTGACCTACATTTTCTGCAAAAGGGTAAAAATTAAGAATGGATAACAGTCACCTCACACAAATTCTCTGCGTATTCGTAAATCCTTCACTACTTACCTTGAAAAGCAGTGTCGTTTGAACTAAGTGGCCGGCTACTATCAGCAAAACTTGGTTCATCATCAGTCAAATCATCGAAAGCATTAGATATCAAATCTCTAAGCTGTGGAGGAAATTTTTCCATCAGAATTTAAGCTTATGTTTTAAAAGAACATAAAAACGTGATACACTGGCACTTACTTCATCATTCCTCCTTCTTTCGTCCTCTAAAGCTTCATTTTCCTCCTCTTCCTGGTTATTAGCTATCTCCAAGGAATCAGATCCTTGAAACAGACTTATTCCAGGGCCTTCCATATTATAAGATCGCAAAATCAATTGTCAGCAATACATTCTGCATTAACAATTCGAATAGATGTCACATTATCAGTCATGATGAGGAACATAACCAGGGAAATTAAGGCTGCACAGTAACAGTTAAACAAACGAAGCATAAGATAATGCAAATCACAAAAACTTCCTTTTCACTTCACTCGAATTTCTGTAAACTTCAGTTTGTTTACATCGCACAAATATCACACAGAAAAGCGTAGAGTCCCGCGCTCATTAGAGCCCTGCTTGGTGCTACCCTCTATCGAGAAATTCATGTTTACCAAAACACCGAAATAACAGCGAATCGCAACCAATTTCCCGGCGGTCATGGTGGAAGATTGGATATGTTTTTATTCTGGAAAAATATAATTTTTGATATTCGAAATTAATACGTGATGATTATCTCCCATTCTACGCCCACGTGAATTTTCTAGAAATGATGAGCGGAGAACCGAGTATCGGCTACTTTTATTGGGTGTAAAGTTTGATTTAACACATCTTGTAAGTGGTGTCCTTGGTTTTCTGCCGAAGTGCTACAATTTAGCTTTAAACACCAGTCATGGCATCTGATGAGGTAATCAACCCCGACGATCCTCGGTTCAGGATCACACCTCTCCAACAAATGGGTGCTTCATGCGTGGGAGCTCTCGTGACATCTATGATAAGTAAGAAATATTGGTATCTGTGGGACGTCAATATTAGAACAATTATTATTCTGTCAAAAGGAATTGTTGATTTATACAATTAATATTTCAGTGACACCCTTTGATGTCGTTAAAATACGTTTGCAAGCCCAACAAAAAGCAAACTTGTCAAATAAATGTTTCCTTTACTGTAACGGCCTGATGGATCATTTGTGCACATGCCCTGAAAATGGAAGTGTCTCCAGTCCAAATCAATGGTATCGGCGACCTAGTCAGTTCAATGGAACTCTCGTAAGTGTCTCGCTGTTACTTCACTGGGAGGCAGTAAGCGCATTTCTTTTAACGTAACTGTTTATAAAATGATACTACACTATTTCATAATATTATATAATCTCATTAATGAGATGTATAGATTCGGGTCAAAGAGCTAAAGCACAATTGTTATACTCTCCAGTATTTGATATTGCTTGGCTAGGAAAATATGTCGCCGCAGATTTTCCAATTAATGTTTAATGCTTTAAAGACTTTCAACTTTAGCTTAAATTATCTTGGCGATCTGAATGTCAAATATCTGGTATGAGGTTTGAGGCATATCCCTAATTACTACTTGAGTAATATTACTCTATAATTTATTATAATCTCTAAGTACTTATATCTTCAATATGAATTTCTTTAGGCAAGCTAACCCTATGAAAAAAACTTATTGAAAAAGATAGTAGGAGAGCAGTTCTTTTATCAGTGATGCCTCACATCTTCGCTCCGCTCTTCCATTTTCCAATGCTTTTGCATTTTTAATAGTTCTACATCAGTTAATTCTTTATTAGCCTCAATCAGGTCCTGAATGTCTTGAGCCTCCACTTCATCTTAACCATTCATGCGTGCAAGGTCAACTGTTTCATTAATGATTTCCTCAGGTATATCAAAACCAAGGAAGCCAATCGCACAGTCATCCCCAAGATTTTTCCAAACAGCATTCATAGTTTTTTCGTAGACCTCACCCCAAGATTTTGATATGTTTTCAATGGCCTGTCAGATATTATAACTCTGCCAAAATTCCTTTAAGCTCATGCCGCCTTCACCCTCAGTTGCCCTACAGCTTGGTTGAAAATCTCCCTTAAATAGTATACCTCGAAAGTTGTAATCACACCCTGGTCCATAGGCTGTAGAATCGATGTTATGTTCCGAGGTAAGTAAACAACCTTAACCTCAGAACATAAATCACTCCAAGTGCTTGGATGCCCAGGAGTGTCATCTAATATCAACAAAGCTTTGTAGTCTAAATTTTTCTTGTTGTAGTGCATACTCTCGTACAGCTGGGCAGAAATAGGTCGTGAACCAGTTTTCAAATACTGCAGTGGTTACCCATGCCTTCTTATAGGAAAGGTAAACTTTGCTTATGGCAACCTTTAAGAGCCATAGTGTTTTCCGAATGATAAGCAATCATTGGTTTAAGCTTAAAATCCCCAGCAGCATTTCCACCTAACAAATAATGTAAGTCTATCCTTTGAAACTTTGAACCCTGGAATTGATTTTCCTCCATTGAAATAGATGTTCTGGGTGGAATCCTTTTCCAGAACAATCCAGTCTCATCAACATTGAAAATCTGAGGAGGTGAATATTTTCCCTTTTCTATCATTGCTGCCAAAGACACAACAAAAAAACTTGTAAACATGCTCAGAACACAGTCGAAAGGTTCATTCATCAATTAATTCCATTATGTGGTAATGACGAAAGCTTTTATGAAATCGTTTTTCTTCCTTTTATACACTGTATTGTACAGAATATTTAGTAATGAAAGCTTTTTTGTCTACGATTGTCTCTTTCAGTAAAAAAAAACTAGTAGCAGAATACAGTTCTGACAGGCGATGGGTGCGCGGGGCGAAGTGATCGCTTCACATCACAGGATTTTCAAGAGCGTTAATGCGTAACCGGAGAGCGTTAAACTGGAATAGGGTCTTAAAATATTTTCAGCACTAATGCAGAACAGCGCTAAGTGGAACAGCGTTAATTGGGGAGTGGGTGTATGTCAGCATATAAGGGAACCTATGTCTTAAAATGCCACTTTTGATGACTCAACCAGTTAAAACAAAATCAGGTCAGATTCATAAAGAGTAGCATAATTCTGTCATTATTGCCATTTAGTAGATGGTAATTTTCAAACATCCATTTACATTCCCTTGCTTCCTAGGGTTGGAAGTACAGATAAGACCTAAGGAGTTGCTAACTTATAAATGTCAAAATTCAATCACAAGGTTTTAGATAAGGAAATTTATTTATAGACAACTCATCATGTATGGCCGTTTACTTTTCTGGAGTCAGCTGCTTCTTAGGTTGCAGTACATCTCTGTATCTTGGAGCTGTATTCCCAGTAATCCTTCTTTCCATCATTTTGTCTCCAACTGCTGCAAATCAAACATTCTTGCAATATGTACCTACCTTATTTCAGGGCCTTCCCCCTATCTGCTGTGTAGATGTCTGGCCTTTATTACTCCCCATGCCCGGCAAGTCACCCAAAAATCATAACCAACAAGGACCTAAATATTTTAATGCCATAAATAGAACATCGGGCAAAAGAGATCTTACACTACAGAAAAAGACTAATGTAGCAATTAATAGCATTTAATACACAAATAAAATATTTCCTTATCCTTCCATATATGTACTGGATATACCCAGTACATGGAAGGATAAATGCAATTTGAAAGGTAATGCATGTTGCTTTAGTGTCTGTCAGGTAGGTGATAAGGTTTCTGACTTCAAGGAGGTGGCCATATAAGTAACCATGTCACAATGAAAACACTAATTAAAATGTTCTGTTTATGAAGCAGCCTCAATAATTTTTTCTCTGTCATGTATTGCAATCATCATGTTATCTTTTTTGGCCTCCAAATGAGACACTGAAAAGAAAGCTTTTGGCTTAATTCTGTTTCAACTTCCTTTGGCCTCTCTCAAATCTTGCTTGCTTAAAAATCTAGAAATTTCAGAATCTCACATTTTCATATAAAATAATTTGTTGTTATTCCTTTGGTAGAAAAGCATACAGAGTCGTAAGTGTTGATAAAATGATTCAACCACATATTTGGGAAAATCTTATCTACGTATTCCCCAAAGGGCTTTCTTTGGCTGTCTCTCAGAGGATTGCTTTCAATGTAAAGTTATGAAATATACTTAGTGCCGAGGAACTTGCCATGATAGAGGAGAACTATAGAGGGAGTCACCGTTTGAGGATCTGCATGAGAATGCTAATTTCACCGAAAAGAATTATTCTCTAGGTTTAGGATGGGAACCCAGATCCTCTGTATTCATACGGTAGTGATTTCGCAAAATTAAACTTTTCAGCTGTCTTCTTTCACTTTGAATGTTGATACAGGCCTTGCCGGAGCAAAATGTTCATACAGTTGAAAAAGTATTTTAGGACATTATATTTCACAGTTTTCTATTTACGTTAACCAATCTTGTACTGATTAAAATGCCTGCTGAAGGCACTGCTGGCTGGATTTATTTTAGGGTATTTGGTAGAAACTGTACCCAGCTAGCACAAGAGATGTTCTCCAGAAGAAAAGAAATACATTCCATATGACAGACAGACATATATGGGTTTAACTGTACAAGTGCCAACGTTGCTCACAGAAACGTTGGCAATTTTTCCAACAAGTCTCCACGTCACTCTCAGCAACTTTGTTTTTATATATGTAAATACATATAACAATAGGTAAACGTAAGTAATGAAGAAAGAATTCATCTTTTATGTTTTATTCTTTTTTTTCCTCAGGTTACATGTCGATGTAACTTTTCATATATAGGTCCGGTTTTCAAATTTTATAATGCATTTCTCATTGAGGTAGCTGGGCAAATTTTGCATGGATTTTGTCTTTGATGCTCTACACCACGTATGCAGGATAGACTTCTGGAGGGGGTTTTGACTTCTGCGGGGGTTCATTAATATTTATGTGCATCATCATAAAATGATATTTAGATTATTATTCACTAAAGCAATAATTGAATTAACATTCTCTTTTCGTGAAGACAATTCAACTATATTTTTCAGCCCAATTAGCAAAATTCTTAATGCAAGTTCAGGTAAACGAATGAAACGAATTCAGGTAAACATGTTTTTGGAGGGTTTAAAACCTTAAACCCCCCCCCCCCCCATCCGTACGTCACTGCTCTACACTCATAGGGTTAAATAACAAATCCAGCATGCATTTTTAGTCACGCATGGCAAATGGACCTCTCATTCCTGTGTACATTAAAATGTACGCTAGTCCTTATAAGGTTAATAATAATATGTAAAAAACATTTTTTTTTTTAAACCACGCTTATATTCAAGTGTACAAAAAATTTAAAGCACCCACCTTGTGGAATAGATATTGATATAAATGACAGAGTTTGGATGTTGATTAAGAAAAAGCGCCCACGCTTTTTATTTTCCGAGTAATGAAAGAATTATTTTTTTCTTTTTAGTACATTTGAATATATGCGTAGTTAAAAAAAAAAAGTATTTTTTACAGATTATTATTTTCTACTTTTTAGTCTTTATTTGGTACAATGGTTCTTTGAAATTTAAATTATTAGCATTTCTTCTCACTATTTATGCTAACTTCTACTAGCGGCACCAGAAGCCGTAGGCAGTAGGAAGGAAAGCTCCAAGTGCCTCCGTAAAATTCAATGACAGGAATACGATGCACTGAGTGCCAGAGGTCTCTCAAACACATCGAGACACAATATTAAATAATCTATCTTCTGCATACCGATGGCGAGGTCCTGCCAGTGGTCTTATCCTCTGTCGAAGATTAAGCTGCCTCAGCATGCCTTCAGTATCACCTTGCTCTTTCAGAAGCTCCGCCAAGAAGATCAGTGGCATTGCTGCAATTTCATGACAACTCCTTCTCTTTTAGGCATTATATTATTGGTTTTTATTACTTTAAACTAATGATTGTTCATAATGTGACAATTATTGAGCTTTGGCACAGTTTCCGAAAAAATGTTCATGAATATCTGCGTACTTCTATGTTACATGTCATGAATTACTTGCAAATGATTGCAAAAGAGTATAAATGCAGCAAATTTATTTCAGTTTGCAATTTTTATGTATACTTTATATGTATGTTATACTCATATGTGATGTTGCATGCCCCATGCGTAGAAATCTACATTTGTGTAGTTCACCGCCAAAAATTGCATTTCTATTTCAAGAAGTTACATTGTGTTACAATTGCAAAGAATGAGCCCTACCATTATTCAGCCTTATTGTTTTCCACTTCAAGCAGGATAACATTCACTAAAACCATTAATTTTTTTTTGCCAGGGTGTTTGGTATAGGAACGAGAAATTTTCCTATAGGACGAATATTTTCCTATAGGAACGAGAAATTTCCTATAGGAATGTGAAATTTTCCTATTGGAATGAGAAATTTTCCTATATGACGAATATTTTCCTATAGGAACGAGAAATTTCCTATAGGAACAAGAAATTTTCCTATATGAATGAGAAATTTTCCTATAGGACGAGTATTTTCCTTTAGGAACAAGAAATTTTCCTATAGGACGAATATTTTCCTATAGGAACGAGAAATTTCCTATAGGAACGAGAAATTTTCCTATAGGGATGAGAAATTTTCCTATAGCACGAATATTTTCCTATAGGCATGAGAAATAACCCTATAGTTATGAGAAATAACCCTATAGCATGAATATTTGACAATGGAAAAAGGTTTCCTATAGGAAATAGCAATATTTCTATAGCACAAATATTTACTATAGGTACAAGAATGTTTCCCATAGTGAAAAATTCTAATTAATTCGAAATTAAAAAAGAAAACATTTCATTTTATTAATGGTTCTGCATTCTCACAAATATAATGCATACATCACCATACATGACAAGTTTTTACAATATTTCATTCATAACAAACATTTGTCAATAAAAAATTTTTAAGAAAAAGTTAGTAATTCATTAAAAAATGGTTCACCGGTATGGAACTCACATAGTAGGTTCCGTTGCCAAGTTCCATTCCAATTCCAGTGTAACGCAAACTATATCTGGCACAACATATGAAGTTCTTCTCCCTTTGCCATAGCCCGTCTTACACGGGGCACGTACAATCTGATGTACGTTCGAACGTGCATTTCAAATTGCATGGTATAAAGCCGTGAATTGAAAGAACGCATGTGTGAATGCATGAACGCGAGGTGGCAAAATAGCTTCTGCTCTAATTCAAAAATGATTGCACGCCCGATTGAGAAAAAATGCAGTTTGAAGTTGTGCAATTTCGTGCCCCGAGTAAAATGGCCTTATGACTCTGTAGCAGTGCAGCAATCCTCTTTCTCTCTCTCAACTTTGAGTTCATTTGAGTTCTTTTATCACAAAATACACTACCCCTGAAATTCATTCAAGTAATATATATATATATATATATATATATATATATATATTGATTATTTGGGCAAATGCACGGTATTTGTACTGTAGCGTCCAGTAATTCCCGTCAAGTACTGTACCGCACTTTTTTTCTGCGTCACGCTTAGCATGCCAAATTTATACTTATGAGATCGCCATATCGTCAACATAGTCAGTTGGCTCAGTGGTCAGAGTCGGCGACCCACGAACAGAAGGTCCCTGGATCTCATCCTAGAGGTGGAGTTTTTTTTCATGTTATGTATATGAGACTATTTTCCTATGGGAAAATTATTTCCTATAGGAAATTTCCTGTTGGAAAATTGTTTCCTATAGGAAATTATTTCCTATAGGAAAATTATTTTCCTATAGGAAAGTGTTTGAGTTCCCATTGTCAAATTACTGTGGGAAAAAAAATTCCTATAGGGCATTTTCAATAGGGAGCACAATGGACTAAGTATGGTCATAAATTTAAGATACACAAAATGAAACTGAAAGAAGTAAAATTGTAAGAGAGGCAATGAGCGGCAGGTGCAGAAAACATTCATCTGTTCATTTAAGATGATGTACCCCTTCTTTGTTTTTGTTTCATTCACATTTTTTCAATCGGATTTGTCAATAATAAAAGGCTTATGAAGTGGGGTGTTGTTCTTAGAAAAAACAAATACATATGTAGCAAGTTGAGAAGAAAGAAATGCATTCCAAGCAAAGTGGAAGAATTTATGGGAATGATGTTTCACATGAAACCCTCGTTGAACTGTGAAAGTAGTAATAGCTGACGGATAGCATAGGGTTTTACTCTAGTAAAGGTTCAAAAAAAGAAAACTTCACAAATGTATCAACATTTATCAAATATTTACCTTCAAGTAGATCTCATAAAGGAGTAAGAACCCTTGAAATGATGACTGACTGAAATGGTAATAGTGGCAACGTGCCGTCCTTTTGGTTCAAATGGGCCCTGGTTCGAATCCCCCCTGGAGAATGAATGTTGAGCTTGTGTTAGGATGGAGGTCTTTGAATTGATGGGATACCACCTATAAGCTGTCAAAGTCTGTTCAAAACCCATGTCAAATGATGCACAAATGATAAGAAAATGCTGGTGGTCAAATGAGCTGTTCTTCTAGTTAGTGTGAAACAACAGTCCTCCTAGTGTTATATCACCATGAATTGCCTTTGTATTTCCTTGTGGTATTTTACTTTTTAGTGTTTGGGTTTCTATGCAGTGCGGCTTAATAGATTACAATTTTTAAGTGCCCGGTCTTATATGATTAAAGGGCACCTGCTAAAGCCATGCTCAAAGTGGGAAATGGCCTTCGGGTTGCCAGGATGGCATCCAATATCACCCTGGCTATGGCGGCTGATTTCCTTTCTGTGGCTTTTCAATTAAATGAATGATAAGAATAAATAGATTTAAAGTTTTAAGGGCCAAACTTTCAGACATTATATAAGTATTAATACTTATTGTTAGTTTAAAGTGCTTTGACAGCAGAGGTCATTTTGCACTTACTATCTGCCACTTGCAGATAGGGACAACAGCATGCTGTACATTAGGACGATCACCAATTCTAATTTGAGAAAACTTTAATGGTGCTTTACTTCAGTGATCGAATAGGAACTGATCTTTCCATTGTGGCTGGCCCTACCCTCAAAATAAAGAAAAAATATATTTATTCCCCCTGAACAGTCCTTGCTGCAGGATGAGGACATTTATGGGAAAATGAGGGCTGTTGGCAACCTAAGCTATTTTTGATTCAGCTGTTGCTAAAAACTATCATGAATAGCATGCATGAGATGGTTCTGGAGAATGATGGTATCTTTTCAACATGCAATTTTAATACATATACATATCAATTTTGGTGATCAGCCATCAATTAACATTTAAGACCTCTGCATTTTCCGGGTTATCTTCTGCGTCAGTTGACTTGTTGACAACAGTTTTGCTGGCAGGATAGCCAGCAAAACTGTTGTCAACAAGCCAACTGACGCGGAAGATAATCCGGAAAATGCAGAGATCAAACCACCATCACCACGGAAACCTTCGCCCTAACAACATTTAAGACAGTCAAATGTTTTATTTTTACAGTATTATACTTTTTCACTTATTGTTTCTGGATGAGGTATTTTAGTGAGACAACTTTTAGTCCTTTTATAATAGATATCAGCATTTTACATACATAATTGGCTGAGTAAGCATAAGGTCTTTCATCATTTAATAATAATTTTATTACATTCATCATCTAGGATGCCTTTGCCAAAATTGCCAGAAACGAAGGAATTGCATCGTTATGGAGTGGCCTTAGTCCTACTTTAGTTCTTGCCATGCCCACTACTGTGATATATTTTGTGACGTATGAGCAGATTAGAGTGAGATTGAAAGACTATTACAACCTAAGGATAAAGAGTGATCCTTCTAATCAAGTGCAACCTACTTGGATTCCTCTGTTGTCTGGGGCTTCTTCTCGTACCTGGGCTGTTACTTTAGTGAGTCCATTAGAATTGGTGAGAACTAAGATGCAATCAAAGAGGCTCACTTATCGTGGTAAGTATTCAAATGAATTAAAATATTTTTTTAAAGATACCGGGACTAGCCACGGTAGTTACCTTTACGAAGTCAGCTGCAAGTGCGATATTCCACAGAGGAAAAATCATTTACCTTAACCGGGATTTGAACCCGGTTCCCTCGATATCGTGCCGAGTGCTTTGCATAAAGCACTCGGTGCAAAATCGAGGGATCCGGGTTCAAATCCTGGTTAACGCAAACGATTTTTCCTCTGTGAAATATCGAATAAAAATATATTTAGGGGCTGTGAAATTAATTTTCCCAGCCACATATGTGGATTTTTTTCATTTTTAATTTACATAATTAGTTATTGAAGTTTTATTAGAATATGTGAAAATCACACGCCTGTGGCTTAGTCCAGGGTGAGCTCTACCCTAAACCATCCAAACCAACCTTCGGGTTGAATCACTGAGTGAGTTATATTGAAGGCTGGGCATGTTCTCAATGCATATTTAATTTGCATTTCCATATTAATTTTAAAGTGACTCTGGTATGAATTTTTGTGACTTCGTGGTATTATTCACAAGGTCATACAGCAAAACATTGACGTAACAAACTACATAGTAGGTACTGGCTGAATGGGTTTCTTGGGTCCAATCGGACAACTATATTCTATTGCTGCTCATTCAAAAATAATTTTGCCCAAAACTAGATGCATTTTACATTAGTGGTAAGCATTTCAGTATACGTTATTCCGGTCAATAAATAATGCATGTTACATGCATTTTCTTACAAATATCCCAATGTTTTTTGTCACTTCGCCTTTGATACCATTCTTCCTCCATCTACAACCAAGCTGTTCCGTTTTCCTCTTGACAAATCATCTGGTCTCCTGCAGGCAGCACAGGGCTAGGAAGTAGACCCTTTATCCTGTTGTTCGATTCTATTGTCCTCCTGGGACTAGCTCTTGGTGTACTTAGCCCTCTGCCATACATATAAGATTTGGTTGAAAAGAGTGCGTTTGTTTTAACCCATTCAGTGCTATGCCCGCCCATCAATGGGCTGAGCGTCTGTACCAGGAGCGGCGCATGCCGATGGGCGGGCTCAGTCCCTTTCGAGATTTAGCTCTCACTTCCAACAGTTTCTGAGGTCTATTCATGATTTCAGCGTAGCAGTGAATGTGTCAATACATGCTCTAAAATAGAAAGTTAACATGTTGCACCCCAAAATTATCCCATACTTAATTTTACTATTCATATTTTTACTGATTTAATTGCTGATTTTCAACATTACATACTTGACTATCTGATCTTTTCATAAGCAACATATCAAAATTTGATGTTTTGAATATAATTTTCATTAGTCCTGCTCTATTAATTTCATTGGATGTTTATGTACATATGGAATCGGAATGAAGAATTCCTGGAATTGCATCATATGTTTATTTTGTTTTTATTACAAGTGTATATAATATGTACTTGATTGTTTGCTCAATTAGGATTACCAATGGGGTGATTGGAAAGTGCTTTTCTTAGTGTATTCTTGACATTTGCCACTTATTTCATTTTTTTCTATCTGAATTATTGACTTAAAATCTATCTCATCTCTTAATTTTATCAGTTGTTTCATATATTAATTAAACAGAAACTGGCCAAGCTGTAAAAAGTCTTATCCAGTATGAAGGAATTTTTGGATTATGGAAAGGATTAGGCCCTACTCTGATGAGAGATGTTCCATTTTCTGGTGAGTATTTTGGGCAGCATGGAAAACAGATTTTAATTATGCCTTTTAAATTAGTATTTTTAGGGTGGCCATAATCCAATCTTTGATCATCCAATCTTTAATCAAGATGTCTTGCAATAGAATTGCAGCATATTCCTTAAGTGAGGCTTTTACTATTGTGCTGATAATGTTGATGCTAATACAGGAAGATGTATTTTTTGAGGTGGTATGTTCATTTAAGTTTTTATATTAATGATTGAAAAAATAAACAAGCTGTTGAAAGTTAAAGGGATTTCTTTTCATTAAAGTGTATTTCAGATATTTCATTATCTCTTAATCATAGCTCAAAGCAAAGGGGTAACTGTTATTTCAATGAGGCAGAAGGTAAAATTATGGAAAATAAAAATAAAAGAGATTTTTCTTGGAAACTCGGTCTTCCAAGTTTTGTGTTTCTTATGTTTTTACAAGTTGATTGATATTTTGACATTTCTTACACCAGCAATTTATTGGCTGAACTATGAAGCACTCAAAAATACTTTTTCACAGAAGAATCCCTCTTTTGGTTTTAGTTTCTTCGCTGGTTCTGTTTCTGGATCTGTAAGTAGAAGAATGACAAACGTGAGGTTTTTTCAGTTTTACTCTTAATCATTGCTAATTGAATATTTATACTCTTCCAGATATCAGCTATTTTAACTGTTCCTTTTGATGTGGTTAAAACTCATCAGCAAATTGAAATGGGAGAGAAACAAATCTGTGAAGGTCAGTTTCAAGTAGTATTTTTATTTAATATTTTCTACTATTTCTGTCAAGGTTGAAATACAATAGAGTATTAGTGAGTTTTAATCATGTTGGCCTGGAGGCATCATCTTTTTTTAAATCAATCCTTGTGTAAATTGAACGGGAAACTTTCACCTGCCTGCGTTACCTGTGAGTCATTTTGGCGCTCTGTTTGCTTACATTTCACTTTCATCCTTACCGTCTTCAAATTTCTTTTCTCTATGACATCATTTTTTCATGGCTGGTATCCTAACACCCTCTGCCACTTGCCCCAGTAATGGCTCGCAGGGTGGTTGTAGATGTGATCAGCAGTGAGATGGAAAAAAATTATTCAAATGCATGAATTTAAAATGATGAATAAGGAGTCCAGTCATCGTACATCATCAGGAACCTGTGTCCTGTGGGGACACTAAGTCTGAAAATTTTTGGGCCCTGAAGGCACAATGTAAATGTAAAATATTATTGCAAGGGCCAAAATTCCTCTGTGTTTGATGTACCACTTTGCATTCATGATATAAAATTCCATGTGGTTCAAGCTGTCCCCAATGGATGCCACCTACCTTCTACACCCCTCTTTCACTCCTCATGCTGTGCCGTGCTCAATCACATTAGGCAGCAACAAATGTATTTAAAATGATATCCACTTCGAATAAACTGTTGAGGATAGTATCCATTTAATTCAATTACCATATATGTATTTTCGAGCATAAGTCGATTCGAGTATTAGTGGAAATCTTATTTGGCTAAAAATATTTTACTAAAATCTGTGACTCGAGTATAAGTTGAGGCAAAAAATATTGCTCCATGTTTTTGTTTCACAAATGAAAAAGTGAACTTTGAAAAAGAACCATTAAAGGCGCATGGATGAATATTGAAGCAATCTTTAACTAATTATTACAAAATCTGGTGTGGAGGTGTCTAAAGCATCTTTTGATGCGATTATCAACATTCGTGGTGAAGCCATTACATCATTGTCGTCATCTTGGTTGAGAGCATCATTGTCTTCTGCACCATCCGCCATTATTGCACCTGTAGCATTGAAATCACAACAGTTGGTATAGAGCCGGAGGAAAAACTATAGGTCGGTGATGAAAGATGTGATGCGCACTTGTGGTGTAAAATGCTGCCGTGAAATGAAGTATTACCTATGGAGAGTTCTTGTTTGTATGATTAGATATCCTAACATTTTCCAAATAGGTTAAATAAAGCAAAGCTTAGTGATAAGGAGGAGATATTAGTAATTCTTCAGAATTTTATTGCAACACGGACTCCGATGAGTTGTCAGTTTGACTTCAACTAAGATCCACCGTCAACACAGATTGTTTTGGGAATGTGAATGTTTGCTGGAATTGAGGGATATTTACAAATAATCAGGACTTAGAAATGGAGATATATAATGGATCCATGTAGCTAGTGTGGAGTCTTAACTGTCTCAATAGACCGTCTGAGTGTGTGGTGTATCGGGAAGCATAGAAGCTGGGTGATTCACAATTTTGTGATAAGAACTCAACATGCTTTTGTGTCATCTCATTATTGAGTTCAGTATTTAGAATATATGATGTAATTTTTCTTGAAGTTATTTTCACTGATGGCATGTAAAAAATGTGCATCATATCAATCAGTATATTTTCGGCGATTTATGGCCCCAGCATCACCCATAGCTAATCGGAAAGACTTGTGTTCCTGGTTGGTTATACAATATTTGCACATTAATTTTTGCCCTGTGGAATGCATTGAAATGTCGCAAAGCAAAGGTACCAAATGTATTTGTCAGTGGTATCTCCTAATACGAAACTAATGACGAAAATCTAATGCATTTTTGGTGAATATTTCCTGTGGCTTATTAGTAGAGACTCAGGAATTTGGTGAATGATTTTCTCACAAATTGTATTAAAGAAGAAAAAAAGTAGCCATTTTGATGCATAAAGTAGGTATTTCTAAGTAATACGTAATTGTCATTTTAACGTTTGCGAAATTCACTGAAATTTATAAAATAAGATTATAAATATAAGTATTTCCAAAATTTTTACACATTCTGGCTTTTGGCACCATATTTTGCATGAAATTTCACATTTTTTCACCATTTGTACAGTATTTTGCAAAAACAATGAACATTTTTAGGCTTTATTTACTTGCATAAACCTGCGTAATAAGAGTCACTTTATTCATTGACGAGCTTCCTGGGTTCAAAATGTTTGCAACCTTATAGGAAGTAATAATTACAATTATTATTAATAATGTGATTACATCATGCTCCCAAGAATTGCTAATGTCGTCACAAGCTACTGATCTTGTGTGCACCATAATACCAATGCCATCTAACAATTAGGCCTTCCTATATGCCATATAATAATACATATGTATTACTATGTCAGTGTCTGTGGCGATATCTCTGATAATCAGCCAAATTGAACAAATATATGCCCTTTCCTTTGCCTATGTTGAAATCGCAACCAATTGAATGAAAATCAATTTTATAATTAAGTGAAAGTGCCATCATGATGGGCCAGATGATGCACATTTGAGACCATTGGCATTTGAGTTTGTCTTGTTTGATTGCAATCTGTCGATTTACAAATCTATTAATTACTTTAAAGTGAGTAGTGAGAGATGAAACGACAATTGGCAAATCTGAGGTGTTAGTGTGAAAGTAATTTCACCAGGCTCTTGATACGGGATACTGCCGAAGTGATCACTTCGACCATAGGCAAACTATTCGATGAGAAGAGCATAGTTAAAAACTCCAAAATGTCTGTGGTGCATACCAAACAGTGGCATCAATTCATATTTTGAAGAATCTTGAAAGCACAGTGCTACTTCAAGGCAATAACTCTTTACTTGCAACAAATTATAAATCAAAGGTGAAAAGGTGCAGTAAGGTGAAACTGTGAATGTGTTTGATGTATTGTTGAGCATAAAGGGAGACCGCAGTGAATTTGTGACATCTTGTGTGAAGGCATTGAGGGTTCCATGCTCAAATGTTGACAGTGAATGTGCTATTTCCTCTTATGGAAATACATAAACTGACTTGGAAACCAGGGTCTCCAGAAACTTAAGAAATAAAGCTTAATTCCTACTTTGGATAACTTGTAATTGTAATTGGTCAGATCTTTCAAATTGTGTCATTTATATATTGTTACATATTTGTTTGTAGAAGAAACAACATTTTATTTGGTTTCTCCATGTTTTTCGGGCAAAGCTGCGTCGGTGTATCTTTACGATGACGTTTCGTAGCCAATGCAGGCCACATCTTCAGATCAAGTCTGAATGCCAAACGGTGAAAGTTGGCCTGTATATATACCGTCCTCAAGGGGGCCTTCCGTTAGCGCAGCCAATCAGCGTTGAGCACCCTTCTTTTGGCGCGTTCCTTCTCAGGAGTCTCTTCCAGGTGTTGTGGAGTCTATGCCCGTCATCCCAATTGAAATTAGCCTCTACCTTCTCTATTTCAATAGCCTCCCTGATGAGTCGAGGAAAATAAAACTTTTCCTTGGCTAAGACTCGTGCGTCATTGATGTTAAGTTGATGTCCCGGGTTCGAGAAGGCATGCTCTGCAACTGCTGACTGCACGCAGTGCTTGTTTTTGAGAGCCCTGCGGTGCGGTGGATGACTCCATGAAAATTATAAGGACATTCTCCGAAGAAGGACTACCAGAGGACTTCATTAAGTTAATTGAATTCTGCCTAAAGAATTCATACTTTCGATGGAACGACTGCTACTACCAACAAGTTGACGGCACTGCCATGGGATCTCCTCTGTCACCTGTCGTGGCCAATATCTTCATGGAGGACTTTGAAAGGAGAGCAATTGAGTCCTATGCTAAGAAACCACGACTATGGCTGAGATACGTGGATGATACTTTTGTCATCTGGCCTCACGGCAGGGATGCCCTTCAAGACTTTCTCCTGCACCTAAACTCTCAGCACCCAGCAATCAAACTTACGATGGAGATGGAGCAAGATGGACGCCTACCCTTCCTGGATGTAGAAGTATCAAGAAACGAGGACGGATCTCTAGGTCACTCTGTCTATCGAAAGGATACTCACACAGACAGATATTTGCACTCATCATCCCATCACCACCCTCAAATTAAAAGATCCCGGGTTAAAACTCTCCTTCATCGAGCCGGAGTCATATCGGATGAAAAATCAAGGCGTAAGGAAGAGGAACATGTTGCATCGGCCCTCATGAAGAATGGCTACTCCAAGGCCCTTTTCAGGACCATAAAGAGGGAAATGCAAGAGAAAAAGGAAACCAAGGAGACTCCAAAGCCAAGGGGCTTTGCCACCTTACCCTTCATCGCGGGAACGACGGAAAGGATTGGGAGGATTCTAAAGAAACACGACATCACACCAAGATATCGCGCAGTGCAGAAAATAGGTGACCTTCTACCAAAATTTAAGGACAAAATCCCTGACCTGCAATACGAAGGAGTATATGAGATTCCCTGCAGCTGCGGCCAGAAGTATGTGGGCCAAACGAAGAGGGCGATCTCCGTTCGTTTGAGCGAGCACCGCAGGGCTCTCAAAAACAAGCACTGCGTGCAGTCAGCAGTTGCAGAGCATGCCTTCTCGAACCCGGGACATCATCTTAACATCAATGACGCACGAGTCTTAGCCAAAGAAAAGTTTTATTTTCTTCGACTCATCAGGGAGGCTATTGAAATAGAGAAGGTAGAGGCTAATTTCAATCGGGATGACGGGCATAGACTCCACAACACCTGGAAGAGACTCCTGAGAAGGAACGCGCCAAAAGAAGGGTGCTCAACGCTGATTGGCTGCGCTAACGGAAGGCCCCCTTGAGGACGGTATATATACAGGCCAACTTTCACCGTTTGGCATTCGGACTTGATCTGAAGATGTGGCCTGCATTGGCTACGAAACGTCATCGTAAAGATACACCGACGCAGCTTTGCCTGAAAAACATGGAGAAACCAGCACAACAGCGCTGCGAAAGCCTCAAACAGAAACATTTTATTTGTTCTGCTATAACCTGACATTTGAGATTTTAAACCCTCTGTGACTAATAATTATACCGCTTTCCCTTGAATTTATTTACCACATTTCATGGTCCCTACTTATCAGTATTTAAGATACACATGGTTATATTCAGCCAATATGCAGAAATCTAGACCATGAGAAACTCACCTAATTTAGTGACTAGAGTACATATATGTCGAAGTTAGGTTTTCATTGGCCAGAAAATGGAAGAAATTTCTTGACTTATACTCAAGTATGTACAGTAATTTGTGGAAGATCCTACTAAACCCAATTTTGTAGTCCAATATTTTGGCAGTCTTTACATATTCTGTTGCTATTTTTAAAAACATATTGTTGCCCTAAGCAGTTTCTCAGCTTCTTTTCCTAGACATTTAAGTTTTGACTCACATCCTAACTTCATCCTTCGCCATGCTTTGCCCATTGCTGCCATAAATCACTATAAAGTAATACTTCCACTCCCCAGTTGACAGAAATAAAATCATTTCAGGCCGAAAAAAAGCAGTTCACTCTCCTTTCTCATGATGGCAGTGTTCGAAAACACCATAAAAGTGACAAATTTTAAGGATACCGGGACTAGCCATGGTATAAACTTATAAGGAGTCACCCGCAAGTGCACATTAGTGCGATATTCCACAGAGGAAAAATCATTCGCCTTGACTGGGATATTCCTTTATGGAACTAGTGTGGTATTCCTCTGTGGAATATCACACTAATGTGTGCTTGCGGGTGACACCATTAAAGAGATTAAGTTATAATCTAAAATAACTCTAAATGTCCCAGTATCTGCATGTAGGACAGGAACTTGTTGCTTCTATTTAAATCACATGTAAAACCGTAATTAGTAATGTCAAACTCTTCTAAAGTGTGACCTATCTTAAATATTCACTGTAAATTAAGAATATTTTAATACTGCAATAGGGAACTGGAATCATGAGTGTATTCATTTGAATCTTCAGAAACTACATGTATCTAAACCTTGTGTACTTTTTTCTTTCAAAACATCAAGTACTTCCTGTTTAGACTATGCACTGAAGCTTGGTGAACCAAATGGGCATTCCGCTGAAAGAATATACTCCGATGGAAGAATAAACCACCATTGCTAATGTTAAGAGCTTAGAAATCTCAGTCCTCAGTTCCAAATGTTTTAATGAATTCCTAGAAGATGAGAAAACTTATGAGAGCTTGAGAGGCAATGCATTCACTCCTTCCGGGAATAAAACGATTGTACACATATTGACATGCTCCATTAATATATTTGCACAGATTATTATTTATCTCTAAAACATCTTGGCCATTTAAAGTCACCTGTAGCTCTGAAAAATGAGGCGATGGTGAAAGATTTAATTGTTTTGATCGAAAACTAATAAAATTCTTAAGGCTTCCACGGACTCTCAAGTTCGAAACATTGAATCTTGTGGCTAACATGTTTTGAGTTGAATGTGCTCCAAAGATGCATGGATTGTAGTTTTTCATGGGATTTGAAATGCTATATTCTGAATATTATGTTTTTTTACTTTTCAACCAACAGATCCTCCTTGTCGTACAAGTTCTTCTGGAGTAGATGTTATGAAGAGGATCATAAAGGTTCAAGGCATCCAGGGTCTCTTTACAGGAGTTGTGCCTAGAGTTTGTAAGGTAGCTCCAGCCTGTGCCATTATGATTTCTTCTTATGAGTATGGGAAGAGCTTTTTCCAAAAGTACAATAAAGGTATATATCTTCAGACAATGAATGCAGAGCTCAACTTAAATGATACCAAAGATCTACGATCTCATAGTTTGCGAAAATGACTCCTACAATATTTTTATTAGGCTTGAAAGTAAAAATTTTATTGCGAAAATGTTACCCTTCTCCTGTAGTGAGCTATTGTTACAATGCGATCAAATATAAATTTATGACGATCTTGTGTTCAAAGCTGAGGTTGAACATATCTTTCATACTTTCCCATTTACAATCAGAAGACCTATGGCCTTGATAATTTGATACAATAAATAACCATGACATGTTTTGAATAGTCTAAATATGTGGAGTTCTTGTTGTGATCATAGTTGTTTGAAAGTATGCTCAAGGTGTCTATTAGGCAACTGAGATTTATGCTTGTGTTGTCATAAAAATCTTCCATTTGTGCTCTATTTTTGTACCTGTTATATGGAGAGAATATTTATATTGTATTCTTTCCTCTCAAATAAATTATCCATTTTATCATATTGTGTTGATTTTCCTAATGCTTCTGAAATACATAATGCCATTCCTTCATAATATATGCCCTATTATTCCACATTAATGGAAATTTCTCTGTGCATTATGTGCTCATGAATTTCCTTTTTATGCCAATTATACATGGTTGATATGCAGTGAGAATCGAACACTAGTTGAAGGTGATTCCTCTTAACCTGTTACCAAGAAATGCTACTTTAAGAGGCTATTATAATAGATTGAAACCTCAGAAAGAGGCTTTATAGGCTAAATTGAAGCCTCTGGCAGATGAAATTGTTGTGAATCTGCCTATGAGTGTATTTCAAAGATTCTCATAGCAGAAAATTTAGCATAGTATAAAAGATCATTTTTGTGTGTTGGAGCAGAACTTTATGGCTGTGTGCCTAAAAGTGTTGTGTGAGAAATTGCTGTGCAGCCTGAATTTGTTAAAAATTACTGTTGATGTGGCTAAATGTTGAAATGTGTTGGTTTTACAGATTAGTCAAGTTACTTTTATATGGTTATGCAAGGCGAGGTGGCCACTGCCTTGAAAACTGGGAAAGCATTAAATTGTTTCTTCCTTGAAACATTAGGGAATTTTCTTTCACTTAAACATAATGTGGTGTTTCTCCTTGCTTTTCCCAGATTTTACTGTGCAAGGGAGAGATTATTGGTGTTGTAATATTTCAAAATAACGAAATCTTTCCTAAGGTTTTAAAGGCATATTACTGTTTCATTTCAAATTATGAAATTCTTGCTTTATCTGATATTTGACCACGTATCACTAGACTGCCCTGATTTCTTCATATTTTATAGTGCTGTCATCATAGCATCTCAACCTCTTTTTGGATAAAATTTCTTTTCAAAATTGCCCCAGTAGCAGAGTTGGTCACCGCAACGTTGCAGCGATGTAGCAAACGTCGTGCTAAGGTTGCGGTCACAATGTGATGTCGCAGGAACGTTGCAGGCACGTCACATTGTGACCGTCAACTCGCGACCGACATGCAACCAATTATCAGCTTTGGTCGGTCCAATAATTTATAACCACGAATTTATTATTATTTCGTTAATTCTTGGCCATATCTAATTACTGATGCATTAAATACACACCAAAGGCATTATACTGTCACCCTAGTAGCAGAGGAAGTTGTGACAATGTTACAATGGGAAAAGGTACAAGTGCACACAACGTTGACGTTGGTTGTTGTAACGTTGCATGCACGTTGCCTCAACATCCAAATTTCCCGAAAAACCACGTTGCTGCAACGTTATCAGTGCAACATCGATGCAACGTTATCAGTGAAACATTTTTCAGGCAGCGTTAAAAAATTTCCCTAGCTTTAGCCATCAATGAAATTATCCCATAATTAACATTAATGTTGATAATTTGTCAACAGACAGTTCTGTCTTAGTTACTCAGGTAAAACTTTCTCCTTTAAAACTCCCTTGCCCTCTCCACTGGCTCTTCCCTGCCCTCTCAAAATAAAAAACGGAATCCACGGCTTTAATACTATGCATGTTATTATCGCGCGATGAAATAAGAACGTACATTGTATTATCCTACCTATTATCTACCTGACTACTTTTTATCTATCTAATTATGGTAAGTCCTACGGCTCTAAACGCAAATCCTTGCCCCCGAAAATATACATTTTGCGTCGTGAAAGTGGTATATATATGGACACTCCTGTGGATTAATGTGACTTCGAGAACTAATTTTTAAATTGCGATTTCATGATTATAGTTAGAGGAAATACCATCCAATCGCGATGACAGTTAACTATCAGGTATTAATTAATTGCAACCTATATTGCCACGTAGTATGAATGTAAATGCAATATTACTGAGAATAAACAAGAATTTATCCAATTCCAACATGTTTGTTCACGTTCACAAGCAGGCAACTAACTAGTAGAATACATTATTCAAAATGAAATATATATATTTGCACGTGAAGACAATGTTTACGTGCGCGAATTCAAAGTGCCGCAGTTTGCCAACGCCTGTCGTATAATTACAGATAAAGTATAATTTAATTCAATAAGTCAACGTTGCATGCACGTTGATTCAACGTCGACTGATAACGTTGTGCATGGACGTTGATGCAACGTTGTGACAACGTGCAGGTTGTCATGTAACCTTGTGCACGTTGATGCAACGTTGTGACAACGTCCTCTGCTACTAGGGCAATAATTATAGATTTTTTAAATATGCGATGGCACAAAATTCTTCAATTTCGTAATTAATAATTACATCGTTTGACGCATAATATTAATGTATTTTTACATCTAGACCCTGTTGATACAACTACAGGGTTTTAGCCTACACCGATACATATTTCTGCAATACCATAAAGCATCCCTT
The DNA here is from genome assembly GCA_963573305.1 of Pyrrhosoma nymphula. Lineage (NCBI taxonomy): Eukaryota > Metazoa > Arthropoda > Insecta > Odonata > Coenagrionidae > Pyrrhosoma > Pyrrhosoma nymphula. Next base: position 143,700,983 of record OY754327.1, on the reverse strand, counting down.
AACCCATTCACCTCGGGTTGTAAAATGTGAACTATAGCGAGTAACTGATTTTTTTTCCTTTATATTTACATACATTGACACATGTTGATAGGAAATAAATGTTGAAAATTTAATTTATTTTTTAATTTATTCATTTAAATAATTTTTAACCTAGTCCGCCGAACGGCGGGCCCCCGCCACTGGGTAAGCAAGTTGTAGGGACAGGGTATGCAACCCGTAATCCCTCTTAATTTTATTTTCATAAAAAATTCTCATCTCGTCAGTGTTTTCTATCCCTAAGCATTTGCTAAGAGGAAAAATTAGGAAGAAAGTCTTCCGAATACTGGAATTTTATAATTTTGTAGATTTAATGATAAATTATTTTCCGTAGAGGTATGACACCGCTCAAAAAACCTAGTTTTACAATGTTTTTTAGGTGATGCATTCGAAAGAAGCATATTACTCTTAGCAATTACGTTAAATGAAATGTATCTTGAATTGTTTGTCTGTGCATTACTAGAAGAAAACGGTGCCACAGAAGAAGGAACGCATGGTATATAGCTATGCAAAACTAATACATTGCAAAGGAAAACTATCGGCAATAAAATTTAGTCATCGCCAGCATTTTCAGGAGCGTAATCCTCACGCTTGGTGAGGAACTACTTTAAAGTTTTGCTGTATGGATCAACAAAAAAAAAGAAAATTGCAATATTTTTTACAAAATTTTATTGAATTTTTTAACAACAAACAGTATATAATGCATGCTTTTAGAAATATTTTGACAAATTGAAACTTTTTTCACTAATATTTATGAAAAATTCGGAAACAAGGCTCAAGGCAAAGACTAGGCTCCCCTTCACAATCGACACAATGATACAGTACATCTTTCCTCTGTCCTGTCTTAGAGCAATGGCGACACATTTTTCTTTTAGCTCTTTTGTCTTTGTCAGTTTCTGGGTTATATATTCTGCTAGGTAAATGAATTTTAACAATGCTTGATTGTGATGGAGTTTTTGGCTGTGGAGCTTCACATTTATATATAAGTTGCCGTATCACGGCTTCTCAGAATTTCTCTAGAGATGCTGCATTACCACTATATTTTTTGTGCAGCAAAAATGATTTGTTTAACATTATATGAATGATACGAAATCCCAATCGAATATACCACCGCAAAATTTTCCTGTCAAAATTGTAGTAAGAGACCAGTTGATCGGCCTTATCTACTCCTCCCATATTTTTATTATATTGGGTCACCACACATGGTTTTCTTGATTCCTTCCCCCTCCTATTCGTCACAAGAAATAATGTCGCCATTAAACTCCGTGGAAGTGGTTTAAGGACATCCCTCCTGTCTTTCCATTTGGTTACACAAAGCCCTTTATCCGTGAACTCGGAGTAAACTTCCCCTTTTTTTTAATTTCTTATGTACTACATTTGCAGGGTTTCCTTTTCGTGAAGGTCGAAGGGTCCTCGAAGTAAAAACATTCTTTCTCAATAAATCGCTAGACAAAGTCACGCTATTATAATAACTGTCCATACAAACAGCATGTCCAACATTTATGTAGCTTTGCAACAACTTTTTTACAACTTTTGCCGTGTGATTGACCCCCCCCCCCCCAACCTCTGGGTCTCCGGAACCTGTGTATACATATGATTTTAGAACAAATCCGTTCGGCTCACACAACATGTACAGTTTAATACCGTAATTATGCCTTTTATTCAGTATAAATTATCGAAAAGAGAGCCTCCCACGCCACATTACTAATGATTCATCTAAAGATAAATTTTTGAATGGGTAATAAACTTTGTCAACGTTTCGTTCAAATAAGTCTAATTACGGGCCTGATTTTGTACAAAGGGTCCGTTGGCTTGGCCTCATCCTCTTGAGCATTTCGTCCAAAGTGGATCGACCTTAAAATTTGCATAAATCTATCCCTCGATATTACTTTTGGGAAATTCGGCAGGTCATACATACGTCATCCTTCCACCAATAATCTTGGATTTTATTTAGTCTTATGCTCCCCATATGGTATAACAATCCTAAAAATCTTTCAATCTCATCCCGAGAAATGTCTTGCCACTTTTTGGCTCGTGATTTATCATTGGATTTTTGAAAGAGGGTTTTTCCATTTATATTACTCTCAGTCAGTAGTAAATTAAAAAACTCATCATCGGCCAAAAGTTTAAAGTAGTCAAAAGGTTTACTACCAGGATTACCTGCCTTTAGTCCGGGTTCGCCACTAAAGACAATATCCTTGGCTGCAATTTCATCACAGTACCAAACAATAGTGTTCGCAACAGTAGGTACAGGCTCTACTTCAAGGGCTGAATGATCTTCGTCATCCTCTGTGCTCGACTCCGCATCATCAGGTACCTCAAATTCTGATCCACTGTCACTAGAAATGTCCTCTGCTTCCTCTTCTTCCAATAGCAGCCGAATTATTTCGTCGTCATGAGTACCTCTCCCATCTCCCTCATATGATCTCCTCCGTTTTCCACAAAGACCAGAGGTTGAGGGGATGGTATTCATATTCTGGAAAGTTGTATTTTAAAGATGATAAATAAGTAAATTTAAAAATAGGTAATGGAATTCAAGCCAAAAACTTTTTCATGAAAATTTCAAATAAATGAAAATAATTAATTTCATGAAACATTGGAAACATTTCCCTTAATTTCACTTTGACAGGGTATAGAAAACAATACAGTAAAGTATAATTTCATAATTACCTGTCTTCTTCGAGTAAAAATATCGAAAGCGTTTCAATTCAAGAGCAAGAATGTCAGGACAGACACTGAAAAAAATAGATTTTAATGATATTTTGCGTATCCTGCAAGGGATCATAGCAAAATAAACTGATATTTTAAGATATAATGCTTACCTTTCGCAGGAGTACAGTTTTCTTCAAGGCTACATGATATGATGAAGACGAATAAACTTGCTCCAACAACTGAAAGGTGCAATATCCCATAATATGGATATTGAGCGGGTTTTATGTTGAAGAAACGAAGACGAACCTCACCGCTCGACAACTGTCACCAAACTGAATCACGGCAGCAAAAATATGTTACATCGAATCGGAAACTTCTAAGGAATATATACAATGTACGGCAACAGTTAATACTTGAAGAGCAAATTTTAAAACCCTAAGTCGTTACATTGTCTGGACATTTCGCGAGGTTTCAATGAAAAAAAAATAAAAAAAAGCTCACCACTAGCCAATTGTAGGAGTAGTGAAACACGACAGCAAAAATATACTAAATTGAAGGGGAAACGGCTAAGCAGTATATACAATGTTCGAAAAAGATAATATCTGATGACAGTGAAATTTAAAAATTTAAGGTCGTTACATTGTCTGCAAATTTCGAATGGTTCCAAATAAAAAATATAAACGAAGCTCGCCATTAGACATCTGTAGCAGTAATGAAACACGGCAGAGGAAATGGGTTACATTGTGTTGGAAACGGCAAAGAAATATATACAATATACGGTAGGGTGCCACTTCCCGACGAGTGGCGGGCCCCGTTCTTGCTTGCCGCACGCTACCCCGCCACTTGGCGGGGTCCGATGTGAATGGGTTAAGAAAAAATACTGGTGAAATCCATCAGTTACTGGTGAAATTTGACCGTCGCAATGCGACGTGCCCGTGACGTTGATTCTCGGAAACTTCGCACGTCGCGGGCACGTCGCAGCGACGTAACCGCCACTCCTGTGACGTTGCGGGACCGTCACATTGGTCGCAATGCGACGTGCCTGCAACGTTACGGGGCCGTCCACTGCTACTGGGGTGTCCAGACAGAGGCAGGCCCCTTTATCACAAGAACATTCAAGATGCCGAGCCAATGATATTACAAACACTTTAAATGTCATGAATTGAAGATTTACTCAGCTTCTCTACTGTTGTTGAAATATTTCCAAATCATATTCATCGCATGAAGAAAAAAATATATATCTTCCATATATCTTCGAGTATAAGTCGATCCGTGTGTAAATCAGTCTTATTTTTCGACCGAAAATATTGGCAAATCCGTAACTCCTATTATATTAGTCGAGGTGAAAACAAATTGTTTATATTAAACAAATTATAATATCTTCTTTTCGCGATTAAAAAAGCGAACCATTAAAAGTCCATGGGCGGATATTGAAGCTAATTGAGCGACAAACATAGAAATAAATTAGATATACTTTCAATAAATGTATCGGAAATATCTTTAGTTGCTACAAAATCGGCCGTGTAGATGTCTAAATCGTCCTTCGACGCGATTGTCAGCGTTCGTGCGTGATGAGGCAGTTACGCCGTCGACGTCATCTTGAATGAGGGTATCATCACTTTCCGCAGCATTCGCCATGGCCAGCGCACCCGTAGTGTTGACTGCGTGACAGTTGGTAGCGTTGGAGGAAAAACGGTAAGTAGGTGACTGGATATATCCAGTCACCTACCTACACATATATGTGATTTACGCTTTCGGTGTAAAACGTTGCCATGACTCTGGAGAGAGATTTTATATATGATCAGATATCCTAACATCTGGCAAAGAAGATGAAGAAAGCGGAGCTGGATGAGAAAGTATTGGTGGTTCTTCGAAATATTTCGTGGCTCGGACTGCGACAAGCTGCCTATATGTTTATGACTTCAAGGAAGATTCAAAGGCAAGATTCAAAGAGTAAATGGTTATGGAAATGTGAATGTTTTCCGGAAGACGAAGGACATTTCTAAGTACTCGGATCTCAGAATGAAAGATATAAAAGGGGATTCATGAAGCTATAGTGCTAGAAGCTATAGTCTTAACTCAGTTGGTCGTCTTCAGTGTTTGGTGTATTGGGAATTGCCTACGAACCGCACGATTCCCGATTTCGTGTCGATAAGGCGACATATTTTCGTTTCATCTCATTATTAAGTTCAATATTCAGAATATTTCATAAAGTGATTTTTACTGATGGCATGTCAGAATTACGCAACATATCGATTGCTATATTTACCGTGTTTTACGGCCTCTGCGTCGTTCGTAGTTAATCGGGAAATCCTAGTGTTTCGAGTCGGTTATACGCTATTTGTATAATACAATTGGCCTAGTTGAATGCATTAATATTGTAAAGCGAAAGGACCAAGTATTTGGCAGTGTTAGGCCCTAATACGAAACTTAGAACATAAATCTAACTCATTACTTGGCGAATATTCTCCCAAGAACACTATATACAGTGTTCTTGTATTATCCGTGGCTAATGAATAAAAGGGATACATATATGGTTTTATGCTACCGATACGCGAAAACATTGACCCAAAAAAAATCTCGATATTTATAAATACTATAGTGACTGGGCTTAAAGTCGATGTTAAGTTTTCTTGGGCCGAAAAAAGGAAGAAATTTATCGAATTATACTCGTATATATAAGATTCATATATGTAAAGTCTCTATCAAAATATCTATGTTATTATTAATATGGGAAAACAGCTGACAGCACCTGTAAAACAAACAAAGGGGTATGACTAGGCTGTTTTATCTCCACGACTCTTTTCAATAGGTATATGTTTTCTAGGACGACATTGTTGTAATTAATAATTATTAAAAGTTGGAAACAAAGTTTTAAAAGGAAAACTAATATTGGTGTTAGGCCTAGGAAACTGGCTCTCTTTTAATAAATTTCTCCATGATGCCCTATCCGTGCATACATCTTTCGCCTCTGTTACATTCATAATTGATTCATACATCAGTATATGGGAGAGCGTGCACGCTCTCCCATATACTCTTCAGACTCCTAATATTCCTCCTCTTAAGAGTCTTCCACCACATTCACCCGTGACTTCATCTGTCTTCCCCTTCCTCTCACTCCACTATCATACATGTATCTGTTTCGTGATTCGACTTTAATCCATTCTCTCAACATGGCCAAACCAACTAAGTATACCATTTTCATACATGTCCATTACTGGAACATCCAGCCCACATCCTTTCATGACCCTCACTCCTATTCCTATCCCTCCTTCTTTTTCCGCAAACACTTCTGATGAGTAAACAAGGAGTTTGCACTTTTCAATTAATTGCCTTTCAATGATTGCAGGTCATATAGGCTTGAAAAAATACAAATACTGCGTTATAATGATAAGTTAATTGCGATGATCACGAATGGAAGGCCAAGAACGATTAAGAATCATGACTACTATGATTGAAGAATAGATATGACGATGTAACGATATCACCAAGGCTCTGGTATTCAGCTCATGCGTAATACAAATGGTAGTAGTATTGATCATGTTGGTTAAAAATTGCTTTCCTTTTCCAGCGTTAAAATCATGCACACATAAAACCCACAAATACCCCAAAATAATATTTTGCTAGAATTATTGAATGTTTGGTAGTCGCAAATAAAATTTTTATTTTATTGTTCCAAAGTTCACATGCATATTAGACCAGTAGCTTCCAATTTAGGTTGATGAATATCGCTTCAGATTGAGATTTTCCTAAATGTTCAACTAGACACGATGCTAAGTCAATCAAAATGCTAAGTCGTTGAAAAATAATCCAATGAATTGGTAGTTTTCTTTCAGCATTGCATCATCGTTCATTCCAAGTATATCAATATGCACAATTTTTAGATGAGAGAAACACCAACTTCCAGAGTTGGTGTCAGTGGTCGCATATTTACTTTTATTTATTGAGCAACAATAAGTAAATATTCTATTCTGCATTCTCTGGGTTAGAATCAGATCGCAACATTAAAAAATTACTAATAAAATTGTATCAATTTTCACTAAATGTTCATGCAGTAGGTAAAAGAGACAACTATAACTGTTAGTCCGTGAATCAATTCAAGCTTTTTTCTCTAATTAGAACGTCATAAGAGACGTCAATTAAAGGATGTTTTGTTTCTAAAGTACACAAGACGGACGCTGGATTTCTATTCTCTAAATCGAGTAGAATTCCAGGTTTAACGGAAGGAAAAATTATATTCAACAAGGAGGTTGTAATGGATAGTGGGGTCAGTTGTCGGCATGCCTTTAGTTTATAAACTGTTTTCTCATGTTTTTGACAGCCTCTTTGACTTTGCCTACCCCGAAAGGTAATAGCGTGATGGGTTTGTGTGTATGTATGGATTACTCATCGAACGCATTGATTGCACTGAATGATGCTCTAGTGAACGTCGAGCGATTTTACGTTGTGCTTGTATAACTCGAGTGCGCGGATCAGCGCCAGCCGATTAGGGGGAAGAGGGATTGGGTGTGATCGGTTAAAGTTTGCTCGCCCCCGCATCGGTCGCCGCTCCTCTCAATCTGGGCTAATCTCTCTCTCTCCTCCCTATCCCCCGGTGGAGCCCGCTTCATCCCCTCGCTCGCTCACACCCCGTGGCCACCATATCAGAGCGACCACTCTAATCGCCCGTTCCCCCCCGCCGCACCCAAAAGGCACCGGCCTGCGACTACCATATGCTCTGCGGGCCCGCGCCTACTCTTTCACGGCCGGCGACCAGCTCGGATGTGGGAGCGCGGGTGGATTTGCCCACGTGACATCTCCCACGCTGTCAACACATTCCTCGAATTCCCGACCGTCACCGGCCTGCGAGGCCTGCTTCGCCGTGCGGAGGAAGACACGGTGTATTGCCGTTCGCGAGAAACATCTGCCGACTTCACGATTCACTTGGCCTCGCTGGAATTACCGGACACGGAAGAAATGTTGCCATTTCTTCCCATTCTTCCGTGAAGTCGCTGCCCGCGTTGAAATTTTGTTCTCATGGTAAATATTTCAATGAGGTAAACATAACCTCCGATCATCGTCCGGCTGAAGTAAAACGGAAGCTTGTGTCGCTACAGGGAGAACAGGCAATGGCAATGATAAAAAATTAGCCTTTAAAAACGCTTTATTTCTTGAATATTACGAATAAATCCGCATAGGAATTATATCTCTGTGACCTTGAGCTCATGTTGGCCAAATGCTTGGTATCAAAATCGTACGTCTGCCTTTTCTTTGATCCATCTGCAATTGTGCATTTACAGTGAAACTATGCTTTACTTTATTACTGTGTCTTCTTGTAGTTGGCTCAAGAAATTTTTTTTTGTAATCGAAAAGTAATTTCGGCTTTATGTGCCAGCGGCTATTTCGTACCCTCTACCCGAGTAACTGATAGTTAAAGAAAGTTGAGTGAGTGCTGGATTCTAACGCGCATCATGGCAGTGGAAGGACCCCTGAGTAACTTTAAATATGTAACAGTTTACTTTCTGCAATAAAGCCCGTGGTATCAGCTTGACTCCCTCTTCCGTCAAGAGTAACCGCGTGAAAGAGGTCGTCATCACCAGATTGAGTATAAGAGATTAGGACATCGTGCCCTTAATAGTACCTCTTTACAAATGACAAAACCCAACCTCGTTGGGGTGATTGCGACTCCACCCGTTACGTTTAACATCTCCTGATGGAATACGATATATTCCAGGATTTATATAGGAGACTCAGCATTAGGGAATTAAAATGTTTTGGGTGACAACTAAGACAATATTGAAAATGTCTTATGTGTGATTGTCTTTAATAGGATTAAATTTATACGTGTAATAGGCCTTAAAAATAAATTAAAAAGATTAAATAAAAATAAACTGGTGTGACATTAAAAATTCATATTTATTTAAAGTTCTGTTTACAAATAAATATTAACAATTGAATGGTGAGTGGTACGCTATTCCCATAATACTAATAACTAACATAAGAAGTAAATCCTTGTGCTTATACTCTAACTCGCATAATTTATCCTTTTAGTATTTTCCCTCTGACAACTACGATCAAATTGCATAAAAATTAATGAATTTGATGTTTCTGTTTTTGATCGTGGATTCCCGTAAAAATCCAGCATATTTTATACCCGTTCGCCATCCCGGTGCTATGTTGGTTGCGGACGTTCAGGATAAATTCTTTCCGTGTGGAGCTTGTTAGTATGTATAATATATGGAGCTCATGCGAGTTTCTGGTTATTTTTGATCCGCTACTCCAGTTCATTCCATGCTGTCCCAGGTTTTTACAAGGGAAGGTTTGATTATGGCCTCTACTCTAGGTCTCTCATGCCTGGAACCCTGCGGATCATAGCAGCACGACGAACAAGCTATGCCGCTTAATTTTATTCATGACCTTGTGTTAGTGGATTGGACTGATTAGATTTTTGCAGCTATGGACTCAGCCATTAGGGAGTGCTGCACCATTTTATATTTTATCAATTTTTATAACTTGAACTATTCTAATGACCTTGAATTTAAAAATTGTACATGTGGTTATTTCCGGCATTCATTTTACTTGGAATATTTTTATAGCTCTCGTAATTTAGCAGTTCGGTACTTTGATTTTGTATACATTGCAAATGCAGGTAAAATGCATATTTTCATACACTTACAGTAGTATATATAGCGTAGGCATTGGTTCGTGTGACTTGTCATGTTATGTATTTAAAAAGACAACCTTTAATGTTGCTGTTCAATGGTACTTGCAAAATTTGCTCTTTCAATGAAGTATAAAATCTGCATTTAATATTTTATAGTTTTCTTTCCCATGTGGATATGTGCACAGTGGTATTAATCAATATATAGATTTTTAAATCAGGCGGGTTGAAATAATTATATTTTTATCAAAACTATCATGAAATAACAAAATCTATTAACTGCCAATTTCAGTGCCACTAGTACCAATATCACCAATTCTACCATGTAAATACCAATCCATTACCATATTTATACCAGTTTTATTTTATCTCGAAAACATCTGATGCCGGAAAAAGACTGTGTGCTGGCCTCACGCATATGGCAAGCTGCCTGTTTTAATTGCTTCATGTGGTGTGATTCTATGTGAAAATCAGCAGAAGAAAAGAATGTGGCGTTTATAATTGACCGATGCTTGATTTTAGCATCGTTCACGCATTAAACGTTTGCGTTAATAGTTACTTTTTTATGAGGTTATTTAGACCTTTTAAAGGAAGAAATCTTTTTAGTGCATCATGAAGGTGGAGAACTATGCTAAACCAAACGTGTGACTTGATAAGCTGGGAAACAAAATCATAGATCGGTTCATACAATTCGAACGCCAGCGTGTGGGTACCAAGGTAAAGACAGAAAATCCGTGGAAAGAGCTATCTAAGATCCAGTTTCAGAGCAAACTATGTCTTTAAGTGATTAAGACTGCATAGTTCGTGGGCGTCTGATGGGAGAATTACTTGCGTGTTGACGGGATGAGGAGGAGGCGTTGTGGGCTTGTTAGGTCTCGGTTATAAGACGCATGTAGAGGTTGGCGAGGGAGGTAGGGAGGGCATCGTATGTACGCTAAGGATGAGGATGCGAAGGAGCTCAGAGAGAGGCGGGAGGAAATGGGGGAGTGTGGGAGGGAGGATTATGGCTGTGTGAGAGAGAGAGAGAGGGTGAACGTGAAACGTTTTGGGGGAGAATAGCAGAGGGGAGAGGAGAGGGAATGGGGGACGGGAGAGAATTTGGGGCAAGAGTTAGAGGAGGGGGACTAAGTGAGCGGGAAGAAAAGACGACGGTAAACAATATAGACGACTTTTTGTGGGAACTCTGAGGGTAAACAATATCGCTTGAAGGCGAAGACGGCGTCTGCGGGAAAACCGTTTTCTAGGAAAGGCTCTCGGTGGGAACCCAGGAAGGGGGATATATTATTTTGACTCATATGAGTGGCGGTTTAGCTTCTGAAACGTTGAAATGTATCGCAAATGTCACCGCTAACTCTCACTCTTCGAGTGTACTAATTATATTTGCTGCAGTTCATCTCGAGCCGTTGTTTCTAAATCCATTTAGATAGTTCATTCACCTTTGTATTAGTTTGAACATAGGTTCGTTGCATGAGGATCTTTACTGACAAAAGTATGTACACTTTCCGGCCTAACTTTATCGCTGCCTCGAGCTGTTACCATGTTCAGTCGATTGTTAGCAACTGCATATTTAATTCTCGCATGTGGACGAATGAATCCGTCATTAGTTGTGTAAAAGCTGCCAGTGGTGCTCTTAAATCTGAGAGCAGCTACACGTACGCGAAATGAAATAGACGAAGAGGGAGAAAGTTGGGTTAAATTATAAAGTTGCCGTTAAAGAGTGAGTAGGAATACATGTGTAATGTGGGGAACCGTTCCTTTCCAATTACTCTGATATTTCTTGTTTTTTTTTCATTAATAAACGGTTTTATGGACATAATTATGTTTACAAATCAACAATTCATCACTTGAGAAAGGGATAGACTTGGTCAGGTAATTGAGTGATGCATGCCTGTACTCTTGTACTTTTCTGGCAAATACTTATGTATGTGACAATTTTTTACCATTATTATTCATTTTTGTTAACCTTTTTTTGTTGTAATGCACAAAGAATGGTTGAATTAGACCCCATTTTTGTCTCTCGTGATTGGTAGGAAAGGGAATAATTAATCATTTTCCAATGAGAATATTTGTTTGAGTAATGACATTAAGTTTGTTCCATGTTATATATTCATGAAATTATATTTGAAACCTGTGTGTTGGATCTGATTTGTTTTCATTGAAGATACCAGATGCCTTACAAAGTCACTTTTCCTTCTATTTTGGTATGAGAGGACTCCTGTAGTTTCGTATATTCATGGAGTCTGAATTTTACTTGTCATTTTTCTTCCTTTATCTTTTAAAATTGTCTTCGTCATACTCATTCCTGAGATATTGGCTCTTTTACTACAGCTATTAATGCTAATAACTCTGTTATGAAATGTTTAATACTAAGATTTGGGTACTTTTTATTCTGAAATCACGAGCAATAGAAAAAGCCTCTGCTTACACCTGTAATGGCAGCTGTCGTGAGTTTGAGGTTTATAATATATAATGGATTCTAGTGAACCTTTTACTACAATTACAGGGCAGTTCAAAAGATATTACGTCATCATCATCATCATTATGATATTACGTAATTGCTTTATATTTAGAAGTGGAACTCTTCTAATCAATGTGGCATAATTCAATACCAAAACATTGGACGATCCCGTGGATAGCGTACTAAAACAAGTCTTATTAAGTCATGAGGATATCAGCCTGTAAAAAATGTTCTAGGCTTTTGTTAATGCGTCCGAAGGCTTAACGTGATCGCCTGCCGTAAGGGGTGTGGATTATTGGAAGATCCCCAGGGGAAGGCGGATTAGCAAACCCCCCTTTGTTATCTGCAGTGTAATGAGGTGAGCCTGCAAAGTTTGCGAAAGTTGCCTTTTAGGCGTGTGGTGCGACGGTAGCGGCCATCGAATGGGCTCTTGCCGCCGCCGTGCGAGAGGAAGAGACGCAAGAGAGATGGCAGGGGGTGTGTGCGGGTGCAAATGTGTGTGTCCGTGTGTGCTCTAGGGATTTCAGTGAGGATGGGAGGGAGGAGATGGGACGGAGAAGAAACGGAGGAGCGACTAAGAGCGGGTCGCCGAGAGGAAGCGAGTGTCCAGTGACGAGCGAAGAGGGTTTCGATGGAACACCGAACCTCCTCTTTCTTCGTTTTCCTGGCTGCCCGGTAACTCACCCTTTCCTTCGATACTACTCTCTAAGGAAACCTCTTTTATCCGTAGAACTAAACTCCCTCTAGATATTTTCACGCACCGTTACTTAATGTTACCATTTCTTTGGAACGGATGAGGATCGATGATTGCTATGAGAATCAAAGACGTAATAGTACTACGAGTGTATTTAAAAAAGTAAGAGCAAACTGAATTTTTTTCGGCTTAAATTTACGGTAATTTAGAACCTTCTAATCAATATCATGAGCGGATGTGATACTAATCCTCAATTCCCTGGCAAAAAATTCTGAAGAAATACGCTGGCTCTCACGAATCATGGCCTCGGTGCTTTCCATATTCTCATTAGTGATGGCCGAGCTGGTACCAGAGCGTTGCTCATCAATAACTAGCGTACTTTAACGGTTTTAAACGCATCTACCCACTCTTACACTATGTTATCGCTAATGCAGCGCTCTCCGTACCTTTCCAACATATTTCTCTGAATTTCTCAAGGTTTAACGCCCTCTGACCACAAACATTATATAACTGCTCTCTGCTCTTTTACGGTGCACGCAGCTAAGGCGCATCCACCTTGTTTTAACTATCCCTCTTATTTAGCAGGTCATGCCATTATTCGGAAAATGTTAACACATTTTAAAGCATGCATCTTCCATTAGCGGGAGTTTGAAATGTCTGGAGTGTTCACTTCGTGTACTACCGTGAATTTGCTGTTACTTTTTAAAAATCCCTCTCAGTAATGAGGGAAAGCGACCGACTGATAAGGGCATTTGCACCACTGAAAACAGGTGTGTGGATTGGTATAGGTTCTAGGTTTAATTGGGGAATGGAGAAAGGGCAGAGGGCCCGCTATCAGCATCAGCCTAAGAGACGACTTAGACGAAAAGCGCTTCAGTCTCCACAGTCCCATCCGACGTACAGATTACTGAGCTTGAAGTACCTGAGGCACCTGTGTGGGGATAGAATATCAACCGAAAAATTTCCACCAACGCCGGGATTTGAATGTGGAGATTCGGGATGCTTGTATAGAACCAGTGCTATCTCAACCACAATAATTAATCACTCCCTTATCACCTGATGGGCTCTTTGTGAATTTTTAAAATTTACTTTCGCTCAACGTTTTTACTGAACAAAATTCGATCAGGTTACCTCCAAATAAATATTTTACCCAACCCAACAACCTTTAAACTCAAAAGTGAAGAAAAAAAACAATATGATCAAGCAATATTCATCAGCTGATTGCGCCATTTTACTTTTATCAGGAATCCTACCTCTTTTCATATACGGGCAAGGTGGCTGAAACTTGCTCTTCGGATAATTGTTTCTCACAAAAAACACCGCTGAAGCGTTTTTCTTACCTTTAACTTCGGCCAAACTTTTTTCTCACCGGCATGTCTACATTCTACATTAGCGATTCGGACATTTATCTACAGGAAAATTCTGCCAAAAATGATTCTACCTAGTGAGAAGTAACGGGGACTTCGACAAAACAGTACGGTCAAAACTGTGTGCCGAATGAATATTTTTAGCTGTCGGGGGTCTTGTACACACCGCCTTAAACTGATGTATCAGTGGAATGAGTGGTTTCCGTAGGCATAATGACATTCAACGTTGTTATTACGCCACGTGCGCGCATTTTTTTACAAGTCGTATTCTTATTTTCTGCTCGTTAAAATCGTGATATTCATCCATGGACGTCATCCGAAGAAAGAAGGAGGGTGAGGGGGTAAGAAGGTCGCGGAAAAAACTCCCACCCGATGAGATGAACGCTTGAAAAAATCCAAAATGGCGATTAAAAAGTATTACCGCTTGTTCGGCGGAGACCGCACGCACTTGTTGCCTGCCCACGCTCGGTTACGGGTTCTTAAAACTACGCAGGAGTCGGCGTGCCGTGACGAGGGGTTGATTGAAATCGTGGGTGGGTGGTGCACTACGCATGCGCAAGATTGGCGGTGAGTGAGAGGAGCGAGGGAGTGAGAGAGACATGAAGAGAGATGAAGAGGAAGTTGGAGATGGAGAGATGGGAGAACGGAGGGTCGGTTGAAGCTGTTTGGGGGGCGGGGGAGAGGTTGTTGCGGGCCTCGGATGAGGGTGGTCGAGGGAGGATGGACTGTTTGTTTGCCGAAGGGAATTTTGCGTCCTTCCGTAGGCAGATTAGGGTGGTTCTTCGGGATTATCCCTCGGTAATGAATGGTGGAATCCTGAGATATTCATCATATATTCATGCAGTGTAGGTACCTGTTCGAGGTTTGAGTGTTGTCGCGTAATTGCCATTTGTAAGGAGTGATGAGCGGAGCGTGAAGGAACCGCAATCTCGCATTTTTATCGCCACGAGTCTTTTCTAAATGATTTTTCGACTGGGAAATGATGAGTGGTATTAAATTTAGTGCTCTTTAATGTCAAAGTTCAAACCCAATATAGACCTTTATCAATGGGATAATCAAAATAGGGTAACATACGAAAGTTATGATCATTTTTCATTGATGAGTGGTCAAGTTTTCAAAATAAAATGTTGGCAATGAAAGTGGAACCCATATCCATTGTTATAAAAATATAATTTCTCATTAAAAGAAAACTAACCTTCTACGTAATTCCATCGAAGAAAATTGTCATGACTCGATGAATGCAAGAATTTATTTCAAAACAATACGAATCTCACTATTATTGGTATAGAGACATTATCGCAACAAATTTTGACTCCAATTAACTTGAAGGCTACCTCCTTTTCATTTACCGCCAATAAATATTCGAACTCCAAGAAATGACATCATTTGACTTTACACCCTTCGATCTCACCGAAAGGTATTCACGTACGCTGAGAGAAAACCATTGATAAATAAATCCTAAAAATATGCATTCTGATGTATGTTAATGGAGAGCATCAACTATTGATAACAGTCAAATATTGTAGTCTAAATGAGGAAGGAAAAACGGTCGTTGAATTCGAACATTCCGAAACATCTAATGTCACTTACCAAAAGCTAGGGTTTTATTTGACCATGAAGGTAAGAAAAGCGAAGCATATGAAATTTTCCGGATACTTAAATGTGGAATATTTTAATGGCTAGTCTGGGAATAGAATATATACGTCTCCGGCAGTTATAAAGGGAAAACGATACCGTCGAGGAGAATGTCCTTGCTCAGGGACGATGTATCCATTCCTATTACTGCAATGATTGAGCCTGGAAAATAGCCACAGGACGCCAAATTGGCATTTTTATGATGTGACTAATGCGGGTGAAACTTTGACAACATAAAAAAAACTGATGGGAAATATGTACACTTGTAGAAAGTAAAAATAGCACGTTTTATTGATTGCTACCGTGAGTAAGGGTTGATAGATTAGTTTTGATTCCCAAATGCAATTTCCTAAATTGATAGATGCTATGCGTTTTTTTATAGCTGACCGTTGATAAATAAAATAAAATTTTTATGATTAAATATAGTGTAAAATTAGTAAAAAAACGTTATAATTACTGTCTGTACTTCGATCATTGCATCATTTTTTTCTAAATACATCACCTAGTTACTTATATCCCTTTTAATATACAATTATACTTCTAATAGAAATATATTTCAGTGTAAAATACATAAGGAACTCCTATTTAGTCTTGACTTTGGTGAAATACTGTATTTTTGCCCTCGATTGTGCCATTTCAAGAAATCAATGAAAAATTAATATAAAAATTTACAAATGTAAATAGTATGTTCAATCTTTCCTAGAATCTTCCAGCCATGCCATTTGGTAAGATCTAGCGAAATCACTTAATGGCTATACTTCTTTTTGTTGTTGAGACAGTTGGTTATCCTAATTCTTGGAAAAGTGTTATAAAACACAGACGTACCATTTATCTGTTATTTGCGTGGAATATTTTGCTGAGAAGATCGGTGGTATTTTTATTTTAAAAAACTAAAAAGAAAATCAGTCAAGTACGGTATTAATGAGTGCTGCATCGCAAAGCCAGCATCTCGAGGCGTTTATTCCGCTCTAACCTAAATACCCTTGTCAGTCATTTCATGCATGCTGACTGAAACACCATCAGACAACTTTTTAAATTTTTAAATTTGTTGAACAATTTTACCATAACATCAAGTTCCTTGTAAGTTCTATTCAGCTACGAGGAGTAAAAGCCGCTTGACTTAGCTATGATTGCTCGATTTTTACTATTATTTGTTAATACAAATAATAGATCATAAGTTTTTGCATAGTCAGCGAACTTCGTCTTGATGCAAACCTACATATCACCTAATGATGCTCGGAATTATATTTCAAGGATTGAATGGAGGAAAAGTTAGTTCTAATCAATAGTGATAGAAATATTTTACATTGGTTCTATCTGGTATTTGATGCCCTGGTTGCACATACTTTATTTTAAAGCCATAAAGTGCTCCATGTCATGAAGATTTGTATGTGACTCAGCCTTTGGGTGCTGTAGTAATTGTTAAAATTTTAGGAAATATATGGTTTACAGTAATATTTTTGTTACTAATTTCAAAATTTTAATATCATAAGTTTTACCAGAAAACCGGTGCTGTTAACGCGATGGTTTGAAAAATCACTTAATTTAAGTTATTATTGGCTGACGAAGCCGGAATAAGGGTTGGCGAAAGCTCGCGCTTTATTAAAATACAATCAGTGCTACCGAAAGCAGGAACGTAAAATTACTTTATTGTCAAAGCAACCTAAGATTTCTAATACAGTAAAAATCCATGAAATCAGTTAAATTTATGCTCTCTCAAGGACGATTAGTTTCTCAAAAAGTGGTTTCAATAAGTTGCTATTTAGTGCCTTTGGAAATGCGATTCATTTGATAATATCTGTTCAGCTGTATTAATTTTTGAAACCTGAACTAGACAAAGAGTGGAACCCATTCCAAATACATAATGATAAGTGAGTAAATTGTTAAAGAATGATATATTAAAAACATACCTGCAAGCAAATAAGAAAAGCGTAGCAGTAAGTCCCATGCATCTAAAGATACATATTATCTAGCTCTTACTATCTATTTTCGTCAAATTGGAATATTAATTTTTGTTAGAAGCCCATTAATTGAACAACAGGCAACATTATTTAGTAAGTTCACCTAGATTTATGTAAAGTTCGTAAATGTGCACTCAGTGACAATTCTGGGTACCCAAGTTTAATGTAGAAAACTACGTTATGCAGTATTATGTTGCAATATGATTTATGTTGCTATTTCATGAGTTGAAATGATTTCAAATAAACGAGTTCGACGAAAAACATTATTTTATGCATGACTTTATTCTGATTGGTCAGTTATTTTGAAAACCCGATCGTTTAATTGTCAATGAATTGTCATGGCAAAACGTATTGCTTAAAATAATTTTGTTAAAACCCGGTTATTCCAGCTTTTTTATCGCCGAGTTTTAGACATTTTTTTACACTTGCCTCCCCTGTGTAACAGATTGGATTTTTACCGCTCGGTTATGAGTTTTATACCCATTTGAATTTCCCGAGAGCGCTTCAAATTCCCGCAGACTAGCTCCTTATGAAGTTTCGTTATTCGGGAATTTTATTTCCACAGGGAAAAATAGGGTTCAGAGAGTGTCCCTGCGCGCGCGTTCTCTGCTTTTGCCACCGGCTTATCTCCCTCTATCTTTCCCATTCTAGGGTTTCCTTCCTCTCTTCCTTCCTGACCACTCTCGTTCGTCCCTGCACCCTTTTCTCTTCCTTGCCACCCCCCTATGTGCCATCTCACGCCTCCATTCCACGTCCCAAATTCTACGTCCTCGACTCGAACACTGTTTTCGCATTTTGCTTTTGCCGTCCACTGAATTCCCGTTTCTAAGGGGAGTGAGAAAATAGAAAGACATCCCCAAAGTGCACTTCCCATCTCAAATGGTATTTATTTTATGATGTGTAGACTCCTTCCTTGAAATTGACGCTTGTGTGCGGAAGTGGAAACCTTTTAACATTCACTATCGTCATGTTTTTAATCTTTTGTCGTGCTCCATTCTCATGAGTGATAAGCCGTCACTTATCATTAATTTATAAGATGGAATCAAGTATGCCCACGCCGGACCTAAGCATAAGTTTGAAGAAATAATTAAGTTGTAACACCGACATATTTGAGATATTGTTTTGAAACAGCAATGAGAGAATATTCTATATAATTGCAGAATGTACATATTTCAGTGTATACTTTTATGAACTGCAGGGTTTATTTATTTTTAAAGGCACTTTTCATAGTTCTTTGACGCTAAGAATTGTTTCTGAATTACGAAATGAAAATACTACATGTATTTACGTTAAATTCTTTTGTGATGCAATTCATCTGATTGCATACTAACCGATAGTTTTACAGTATAGTATTTTTCAAACAGATTAACGAGGGGAAAGTTTGGATCGCTGAATTAATTATTAAATGATTACTCTTATTATGACGGGATACCCATTACTAATGGAGAATATGAATTTTCAAAAAAAGGGGGAAAACATAAGGGAGAAAACAAGCATACCTACATTCAGCACGCTCTGTTAGGTTTTTCAAAACGCCGATTTAAATAAAGATTTTTCCAAAGAATTACATCATACAGTAATTGATAGTTGACTCAAGCTGAAATCAATTGCATATAGAAATAAATTACGGATTCCTGAGTAAAAGGGCACCATAAAAGTTCCCTATTCACGAACCGGAAAGGATGCTTATCCCGCAAGTCGCTTTTTCGACTCAAAATTCACAGCACGCATTCCTGATAAATCTTTATTATTCTTTTAGCAACGAGAATACCCAAAGATAACACCAGTGTGTGCCATTGGTAACTTACGTAGATGCATAAGTTCCTATAATCGCAATATGCGTGAATGGGTTATAGTTTTAATTTAAATGCAGCTTAATATTTGTTGTTTTGATTTAATAATGGGAACGAGATGCAGTAATGTGCAATTTCTAAATAATTCAACTGACACATTATAGAAATGAAAAAAATAATTACATGCATTCATTTACAACTTGGTACAACATATTTAGTCAGTTGCCATACATCATTCTTAAGTTTTCAATGTGTTTCGGAAGATATCAATTGCCAGAGGTTTGATCATAAAATCAGCCTTTTGATCAACCGAGGGCACATAGATAACGTTGATTACACTTTCATGATTAAAATATTTGATAAAAATATACTTTATATCAATATGCTTCATTCGCCTTTGGTCCCATCAATTAAGAATTTAGATAGAAACTTGATAATCTTCATAAATTTTGATAGGATCTTTGTAATTAACACTGATTTCTGCCAGTAATTATTTTAGCCATAAAACTCCAGATACAGTAGTCGCAAGGGCTACATGTTCTGCTTCGGTTCTAGGTAGTTCTACTGACATTTGCGTCTTGGTAATCCAACTCACAACATCTCTAAACATAATTTTCTTCCATTTTTTTCAGAATAATACTTAATTGAGGTTTAACTATCCCCTGCCTTTCCTTCTTGACGAATATCATAATAAAGTTCTTCCAAAACATCGAGAGGGTCGAGCACACGTCGTTCATTTTTTTACTTTCCGGATAAACTAACTATTTGGGTATGTCTCGCTCAACAATGAGTAATGTGACATAAAACGCCAATGTCTGGGCAACATTTTGCCGGAACAGCGTTCGTGCAAGCTGTTTCCCCCGTTTATTCGCAGTCTACAACGGGTAAATTTAAGTCGAGTCGAGACGGTCGAGAAATCGGCCCTAATTTAGTCTAACTTCAGGAATGGGCCCCATTATCTTTCCAGACAGGGAATCCTCGGGAATCTCTTTGTAAAGTCAAAAACGAATAATATTGCCAATTCCAAACCCAGCATAGAAGCATACAATATTTTTCCCAGCCGCCATCACCAATACATACTGACGTTTGTTAATCGTTGTTTTTAGGGAAGAAAGTACATGAAGACAAATCGAAATGCATTTTTTGGTTGCTGCGTAGTAGAACCATTTTCCATTGCATTTAGCATAATCAGGGTCGAGAAATGCGGGGATTAGAGCAGAAAAGAAACCCAATGACAGGAGGGTGCTTTTCAAAGATGAGGTATTCTCTCCCCTTCGTGTGAATTTACTTCCACGATCATGGGCTTAAGTCGTTATGAACATCTGTCTACCGTTTAACTCTTACTATGGACAAATTTTGTCTTCCTACTCATGTTATAGGCTCTTGAACTTAATGTGTTTAGGGAACACGCCTTTTTGCAAGATGAAAATTATAAGACTTTAAGGACTCGTATACATTTTGACAATATTATCTAAATATTGCCATCAAATTCCGAAGTGACTAATTAAATCACGCAATAAGTAGTTGTGGAGTGGGTTGTTAATTTAAAATTTGGCACAAGTTCCAAAAATAAAAGGATTTTTAAAATGAATATGGGAATCAAAATGATGCTCCTAAAACCCTAGAGAATTCCAAGTCCATTGGATGAACTAGGTGATACCTTTGCCTTCCTTCCCCTGGAATTAACACGGAATGGGCGTGGATAACACACGCTCGGTGAATTGGATCATTTTGGGAATTCAGATGAGTTCTCAGATTCGATATGAAGACATGCAATACCCTTCTCAATATTCTTGGAATCGTGAAATTGACTCCTTTAAAGATCTATTTCATGCGTTAAGCCTCCCTGAGTAAAGTGCTAAAGATGAACATTTTCATCGATATCAAAATGTGAACTCTTTCAGATTCAGAAACTATAGAACTTAAATTTCCTTCTTGGGACCACTTCATGCGTTACATTCCTTACACGCTACTGTAGATTCAAGAATAATTGGACCGAATCCTTTCATCATAGTAATGTGCTTAGCCTCTAAAAAGCGCTTTGTTTCTTTGCGCCATCGATTAGTGATTCAATCACTGTGACACCATCTACGCAGCCTTCTTTTTCATAGTTATGCCTTAACTTATTGACATTTTGAAAGCTAAAATTTGTAATCAGTTTCTGTGGTAGAGTCGTATGTGCAGGTACATACATGTGTTTAAATTAATATATTTTCTCGAATTGAAAGTTTAAGCACAAAAAACGAATTCCTCTTAAGTTTTTTTACCGTTCTCCTGCAAACTGCCTCTGAAGAAAGTCTTCGGGAAATCATGCTAAAAATAAGCATTCCTATGCTGTTCATGATAAATATTATCATTTGATGGCTGTTTGCACAAACGTGTCGAGTGAATCAAATAAAAGCTATTAAATCCAATATTTAGCGTAATAATAAGTAAACACTCAGCATATATTCATTATTTATCATTTTTGCATTGCGTTAATATTCTGAGGTGTAGTTAAAATATCTGCGCTTGTGTCGTTTGTTCACTTGCTGGGATATGATAATTTTAGCTAGGTTTCGGATATAGTGTGGAAATATCTTCAATTATATGGAAATATTCTTTGCTTTTTATTAATATTCAACAAATTTCAAAACTATTTTTCTCAGCTGGTTATTGATCAATACAATTACTTATGGTATATCTCTTCAGACCATTATCCATAAAATGAAGAAATAACCTTGGCTATGATAAAGTGCCACCAATATAGTCTGTTACATCGTTGTGGTTGTTGGTTCCCAGCCATTTATTCACTTAGCCTCTTTCTTTAAAAAAATAGGAAATAACATGCTTAAACTCAGATTATTTAAAGTACAGCGAGATATTCTCTGTCATATAAGAAAAGGAAGTACGCATTTTTGACCGTACCTGCGAACTAAGGCGCCTTATTTTGAAACGATTAGAAATGTGCATTAAATGATTTCAAATAAATAATAACCGTGAAATAAATATTAAACTCTTTTAACATTTATACGAAAAAAACTCTCCAGTTCATGTTAATTAATGGGGCTCAACAATATAATAGGTTCTTAAATATATATTGGAAGAATAAATGTCTAATTTTAAATTTAATGCACAATCGTGCAAGCTTTTTTGGAGAACAAGATGCCATTTCAGTGATTGGAAGTGCCAAGGAAAATGATATTACCGAATGATTTCCACATTGACTGAGTTTGGGGAGGGTCTTACGCATTTTCATAATTCCCAACACTAGTTGCGGAGGTATTGCGATGGAGGTTTGCGAGGAGGTTTGGCGAGAAGATTTTGATTAATCAGGGTCAGTTCTCATTCCAAAAATTAATAAAAAAAGTGGTATTGGAGGACTAAAAGATAATTTCCCGGTTTCACCAACCTTAGTTAAAATTCGACAAACGTTCCGTTCCCTAAGCACAATTGAAATTTAACGGGACGTCATTTAATGCTACATTTCAGCAAGGACTGAATCCCTATTTTAACGATCTGTTAGAAAACGCTGCGATTAAATCACGGACTTATTATCGAATGTGTTCTCATACTGTACGGCAGCCTTTGTCTAGGCACTCGGAACGAAAAATGAGCATCATTAATCGCTTTTATGTAAAGAATTTGTGGCATGACTTCCGAGAATAAGAGGTTTAGGAGTTCCAATTATAGTTTTAAGGAAAGGAATGTGATTGTTGATTTCGTGATGAAATATAGAGAGATAAATAAATATAAAAGAACAGACGGAAGCGCGTTAAAGAAGAAGGAGATGGCATGGAAAAAGGTTTAGGGTGACTTTACCAGCCATTTGAATGTTAATAAGAGAACTGCCAAACAACTAAAAGCTTTCTACGACAGTCATAAGAGGAATGTAAGGAGGAATCAGGCAGGCGATAGGGTTTCAAGGTACAAAACTAGTGGTGTTACCTTTGAACCAAAGGTACTTGAAGGTTATAAGGCACTTCTAAGTGCGAGGAACGAGCTATTTTTAAGGAGCTACACACTTTTAAAGTATTTATTCATGCTTGATACTATTGAAATGTTCTGCACTGAAAAGTGTGTCTTGAAATTTTGCATGTTGTGATCTTCCAGACCGCTCTTCATCCTGAAATTGATTAAATAGGGCTAACCACCTGTTAAATTAAATAATTTAGTATCGCTGCATAAATGAATAAATTATACACCGAAGACGGTGAAATTCGCCATGAAAAAATCATTTGACTTGACCGGGATGGAATCGGAGTGTCTAGTTGACCAGCAGTGAGTGCATTGATGCCTCGGCACCAATATAGTGCACCTCATCGGATTTTTAGAGCCACTGCATGCTTCTAGCAGAGCAGTTCTGATTTCCGTTCTACCCTTCTCTATTTAAGCGATCCGTTCCCCTGGCGCAGCTGAGGCAAAATGGAATAGCTATGTATTCTCAGGGTCCCTTTAGTAAGCCATTTCTTGGTATCCCTAGACGAGGCATTTGGTTGCTTCTGGCAGTTGACATTCATTCATCCTTCTTGTGATACTTCCTCCTTGTTTTCCCTCCAAAAAGTCCCAAATATTTTCCTTAAGTAACCGATGGCATTTGGAGAACATGTAAACTATTTGTTTTTGATCTCTCTTGCTGTTTTTCTCTGTTCATCACGATATACACTTCACGGTTTGTCTGATATTTGAGAACATCATGCGGCCAGTCATACCGCGATTATCAATCGGAAGAGGGGGGTAGGTAGATTTCCATGCATGCAATTCCTCACTTCTCTTGATACCACTTGTTACTGTTTAAATATGGCATCCGCAGTTATTAAAAAACGGAATAATCACGTAGCTTAGAAATGAATTTCTCATTCATTTCTAAGCCACGTGATTCATCACTCATCCGGTTTGAATGAGTGATGAATTACATTTTAACCCAAAGCCTTCATAAAAACAGATGAAGGATCCATTGATTTGGTCACAGGCTATAAAAAACATCAATCGAATTGTGACAGAGATATTAATGAAAAGCCAATCCCACAAAATTTAGGTTTACACTTCCGGGAACCAACGTTAAATCGGCGAAAATGGAGAGTTTGAAGAGGCGTTGCAATTCTCCGAACCTCTCCCCAAGTTCATAAGCATATCAATACAAAATTTTGAATCAATATCCTGCCATTTCATGAAAAATTCATGTAGCTCTTTTTCTTCCGCTAAAATATTATGAAACTATCTTCCATTTATTGAAAGAACGGGCGTAGGAAAGATAAGGACCAATTTTAAAAAAATGTGTATTTTGGGTTTATCATATTACCTTTCCGTTGCTGTCATGCGCGTCCTTGTGAAATATACGCTACCCAAAGGGTTTAACGCCGATGATTTTTTTTCTTTCATCTAGTTCCGTTATCCTCATGGTGATGAAGATAATCTCAAGTGCGGCGTTAGCTCCTAAAAATCTTCCTCCATGGTACTCGGTAAATGATTTTTTTCCTTTATAAGACCGAGATTTCCTTCTTTTGTGATAAAGACAAAAGAATGACAAAAAGGATTAAGGAGTAAAATTAGGAAAGTCGTCTGATCTCGATTTATTGTGCACATCTCGTTGAAAAAAATAGTCGCAGGATTCCATTTTATTAAAACTGGGGAGGTTGAGAAACATTTTCCCTGCTGGCGGTCTCGTGCATGGACGAAGACGCTGCGGGGCTCCGCCTCTGTTTACTAACTCTCCGTCGGTGGCGCCACCGTGAGGTGGAAGGAAACAAAAGGAGCATAGGCTGGCGTTCGTAAAATTAAATTAAAAGAAGAGGAAATACGGTCCCGGCCTGATGCTGGGCGGAAGAAGGGTATAAGCTGCAAGAGAATGGAGTGTTGCGGGGAAGGAGACGTGCAAGAGCGGAGGAGTTGGACTGCTGAGTGCTAAACTCGAGAGACATATCAGTGAAGCGTGCGGAAGACAAGTTTCCTTGCAGTCCTGCAGAGTGAGGAGAACCTCCATTAAACGCCCACCTGTCCCCAGAGCTAACTCCTGCGTAAGCTACGTGGCATACCCCTTGAATGTATACGAAAATAAATAAGTATCAAGCATTTTGTGGATCGTTCTACATTTCCCATAAAGGTCACTGAATGGAAATCTTTGATCTTAAAATCTGGGCCACTTGGGAACGTATGGCAGAGTAAGTTATATATTGATGAAAATGTAAGCCATCCTCCAAATGTCTTTAGGCTCAATATCATGCCTCACTAAAAAGAAATTGCGAGATGAGTTTCCTTTTGTTTGGCTTTTAGTTATCAAGTCCTCTTTCTGGACATGCAAAATTGTTGGAAAAGAGTCAGTCAGTTCACTCGGCCATTAAAGTTATTACTTAATAAGAGTATAGGAAATAAATCAGATAGGTAAATTTTTATCGCTGTTTAATCTCGGTTCTATTTAGAATTTGTATTGAACCATTGATAAGCGTGTACATCAACGAAACAGTCTAAAATTCAGCCTTATCCCTCGACCAAATGTTTACCTTTTTTGAGCGAATCGGCAAAAATTCTAGAATAAAAAGCGGCAAATCCTATCGATCTGATGCATCCACTTCTGCCGGCGCGAGATGAATGCATTGATTCAGAAAACTTGGAGCTTTTCGATGGGATTAAATTGATGATGGAAAATTCAATTTTATTCCCCTGATACGAGTGATGGTTCTCAATAATTGAAAACAAACAGCCAGAGCAATCGAAGGACCCAGCGATCCTCTCTTGAAACTTACATTAGACGTTTGATATATTTTATATTGGTAGAAACTTCTGTCATCTTATCCAATGGTTTGGTTTATCCGCGAATGTAAAACAACTTAATGGCCTTTAAACTTTGAAAGAGGGTATCATAATAGTTTGCTGGTTGCTACCAGTACTCATATTAATTGTGAAATTGAACGGAGAATATGGATTAGCAAACGATTTCATAACTTTTTTTTCGTGGGAATTTTAGAGGATTGGCATAAATAACTACATCTACATAGTACCCTGCCAGGCACCTCAAGGGTGTGTGACAGAGGGTGACAAAAGGTCGATGACAATTTTTTTGTGTACAATGAAATTGAGGTTAGTTAGATAGAAAGAAAGAGGTTAGTTAGAAAACAATAAGCTTACGTAAATTACATTATATAAAAGACATTGGAAGGAAATATTTGTTATGGGTCATTCCTTGCCAAAGCACCGACAAAAATGCAAAAATTGCCCTCACTGTCTCAGATTTGCACGCAGTTTTTTGTGTGTTATCCTTATATGGTCATTAGTTTGCATATAATATATTTATGAAAAATGTTGAGTTTTTGCGGAGATACGGGAGTATGAAAAATTTGGCATTTGTGAAAACAAGTCCCAGAGTTTCCCCATTTTCTTCTGATCTAAGAAAGCTATAAAGCTCCGGTAAGAATCATTTTGTACAAAAAACATTAGTGTATCATATTCAACGGTCAAATTTGAAAATTTAAAATGTTTTGAAGTTTAAAAAAAGTTTTAAAGTTTAAAATTAAATTTTCAAAATGTACCCCACCGTTTTCACCACCACCACCCAAAAATATCCACCTCAAATTTTAAAACCTTATAGTCCTTTGTGTTGGTAAAGAGGCTGAAAAGTTTCGTCGTTGAAATATGTCATATAAGGGAGCAAAAAAAGTTGTTCATGGCATGCACTTCACCGTGTCCACTCCCATCTGGTTGAGTAGCAGTTAGGCCTTTCGTTCCTTGCCCATGGAGTGAGAAATGCACTATAATATACGTTTGACGTAAGGTAGAAGTGTTACTTCAAAAAAGTGTCTCTTTATATCATGGATATTGCTTAAAATAGTTACTTCACAGTTGGGTTTATATAACGGCGGTGCAACTGCCTAAATCTGGCGGCTGATGTGGGTAAATCTGCACGGGAGGTCGCACGTTGGCCCGGAGCTTGATGCGATTCAACTATTTCATTGTGATGATTTATGTGATTGTTACCAGATAGGTTTTAAGAGTAGACTTAATTACAACTGTATACATTACCGACAGCCAGTTCTCTCGTCCCTGTGTTTTCTGTGAAAAACAAAAGCAATGTTTCAGTCCGCTGAATTTGCATAAAAATATTAGTCCTCGAAATCTTCGTCCTGTCACTGCGACCTTTTACAACCGTTGCCGGGGCGTTTTAGGAAGAGTGGTTGAAGGCCAGAAACTTTGTACTCATTGCTATATTTGTGTGTCAAAGTTACTCGAAAAACCTGCACTTTCATATCCCCGTATCTCCGCAAAAACTCAACATTTTTCATAAAAATATTATTTAAAAACTAATGACCTTAACTAATAACACACAAAAACTTTTGTGCAAATCTGAGATGGTAAGGGCAACTCGTCCGTGATTTCACAGGGAATTACCCATATGAGTTGAATTTCTTGTTCATGGTTTGCAAAACATCGACACTGAAATCACATAATTTTCGAATATAGTCGCTTGAACGAAATTATCTTCCTCAAAACATACCTCCAGAAAAACTTAAGGTTTCATAAAAACTTTCTACACTGGGTACTTGCGATGTTATGAAGCTGAGGATAATTCGTTAATTTATTTTTTCGAATATTTCCTCACGTAAGATTCGTGCCCATTTCTGGCGCAATATAAGATTCGAATCCTGGCATTGAGGCATGTTTACTTTGAAACAACGTTTTCCAGGGTGATTTCTTGTGTGCTTTACGTTATCTGTCGGTTATATGACCAAACCGTTAGACTTCTGTTATGGGAGTATAGACCGGGGAAAATATTGAGTAGATTTATTTCAAAATATAGCAATTTGATTACAGCGCTGTGTAAGGTATCAAGTAGACGGCATTAAAAATACATGACTTAGCAGTGGATTTCCGGAATAAGAAAATTTACGAATTTATGGCATGTAATGACATTCGAAAGAGAAAGAATGACAAAGAGATGAAAGAAAGAAGAGAGACAGTCAACTTTCTTAAATTCTTTATTGAAAACTAATGTTCAGCCGAAATATGTACTGAAAATGTTATTATTTTTGGTTGTGTTGAACGTTGGTTGATTTTTGTGACTTTTTGGACTCAATACGTGGCAAATATAAAACGCATACAATAAGGTGCCACAAATGAAACTGTGGGAAGCCTTGGAAAGATCTAACATAAGCTCATACTTAATAATAGCCATAAAACATTTGTACAATAATAGTGCAGCCAAGATCAAAATGGGAAACGACTTCTCTGAGGGATTCACAATAAATAAAGGTCTATGACAGGGCTGCTGTGTTTCCCCCACACTTTCAAAAACATATTTAGATCAAGTGATAAAGGGTTGGAAAAGGAAATGCAACTCCATGGGAATACCTTTGAAAGAAAGTACCATATACATACACCTTACGCTATGCAGACGACCAAGTTATTCTATCACAAGATTATGAAGATTTAGAATATATGACCAGAAAAATAATAGAAGCATACCAAAATTAGGGGCTTGATATCAGTATTGACAAAACAAAATATATGTGGATGGGAGGAATGCAACAGAATCTTATTTTAGAAGGTGGGCAACAAATAGGACTCTGTAAAGAGTATAAATATATAGGGATACAAATTGCAGAAAGTAAAACAATGGAGGCAGCCATTAGAGATAGATGAAATAAAGGCAAAAAGGCAATAACGCTATTAAATAGCTTATTGTGGGACAATACAATATCCAATGAAAACGAAAAGAGAATTTATAACACCATAGTAAAGAGCATAGTAACCTAGAGCTGTGAAGCATGGCCACTAACTGAGAAATCAGAAAAACTGTTACTGACGACTAAAATGGGCTTCTGGCGAAGAGCAGCCGGATAATCAAAAAAAGAAAGAATAAGGAATGAAAGAATTAGAGAAATTATGAATGTCAATGATACGATAAAAGATGAAATAATAACGCAGCAGTTGAGGTGGTATGGGCACGTGAAACGAGTGGGAAATGAAACACTCCCGAAACAAATGTTGCTGTGGAACCCGGAAGGAAGACGGAGGAGACGCAGACCGCGGAAAAGTTGGATACAAGGGATAGAGAAAGAAATGAGAGAAAGAGGATTAAATGAAGAACTCTGGATTGATCGTGAGGCATGGAAATTGAGAATCGGAAGACGTTGAACGTCGTAAACCGCCTTGTTTATACCTTCTTCCAATTATTACGATAAGCATTGAGTTTGGATGATTCTAGGAATAACCAAAATTATATGAAAATATGATAAAAATTCTCAAGTGGGTATTATTTAAACTTTCTCCTACGTGCTTAGCATATACGCAACTTTGGGGAGCATATGCGTCAGGCGGAGGCAAGGCGCAGCTCAGAGGCGTGTGACGTCAGAATGAGGCGTGAAATGAATTCTGGGAAGGGTTGGACACGGCAGATGTGTGTGACGGATGTGGGGACTGCATGGAAGGCCTGAGTTGGACTTGTTCCGATGGGAGAACGAATAGAGGGGCGGGAACTGGAACAGAGAGTGGTGTGAGAAAGTAATAATTCGGTGAAATGCCGTGGTATTTAGGAAGGCGACAAATCGCAAAGATCATAGCTTATTTATGATCTCACGTGCGTGGGACCCGAAATATGCATTGATATTACTGTTTTTGATGGCGTCTTTGGCCATTATAATCTGTAGGGACATTAATCTTGACCCCATTATCTCATAGTATCTCGATGAAGTAGCAGGGCTCGGGAATACTAATTACTAGGACTTATGAGTGAATTGATATTGGTGAGTGGTAGCTGTTATGTGAGAATTATGGGTTCATTGGGGACGGCAAAAGTATATAACCAGGCCCGGACCAAGGTGTAAGCGAACCACGCGGCCGCGTAGGGCGCCGTAGGCGCCCCGACAAGCCCTCAAAATATATAGACCCAAAATATGCAGAATTTTGTCAACAAAGACAAGAGAAAGAGAACGCATATGAGATTAATCATATGTGTAATTAATCAGTATTTTGTTTTGTATGCAAAGGTTTTGGATATTTAAATTCATCCCTCGCTGGAGAACAAGGCTATTCAGATTGGCAAAACTTTACAAAGATTTTGACCAGTTATGAAAAGTCTCCTATTCATATAAACAATTGTCAATTTTGGCGTGAACTGTCCTTGCGATTATGTTTGCATGAGATGATTGACAAAGGAAATAAAAGAATTATACAGGCTGAAACTGAACACTTGAACCAAGTTCTGAAACGCTTACTATCTATCGTCCAATTTTTGGGGACGCGAGTATTGGCCTTTCGAGGAACAAAAGAGACTTTTCCAGCGTAACAATGGCAACTTTTTGAAACTTGTGGAACACATTGCCAAATTTGATGTTTTCATGGCTGAACATGTGAGAAGAGTTACTCATGAAGAGACACATGTTCATTATTTGAGCAAAACTATTCAAAATGAGTATATTAGTCTTGTGTCCACATAGATTCAACACCGTAATTTAAATGAGTTAAAAAAGTGTACATATTATTCCATAATACTGGACTGTACACCCGATGTTAGTCACACTGACCAAATGACATTGGTGGCGTGATTTGTGAAATTCGCGGAGAACGAGGGAGTGTTAATTAAAGAAAATGTTTTAGGTTTCGTTCCTATTACGGATTCTACAGGTGAAGGCTTGCTGAATGCTGCTGAATGCTTGCTATAAAATTGCTGAATGTACCAATAAACACAAAGAAATCATATAAATTATAACGGAAATTAATTACGCCAATTTTCAATTTTTTCTCGGGGAGGAACCACCCTACTACCTCTTCGGGGAATTTCTGGGGGGGGGGGGGAGCCGAAATTATAGTTCACTTACACTTGAAAAATGCCTAGGACCGGCCCTGTATATAACGCCTGTTGAATTCTTTTTTCACTCTCTTACAGGCCTGAGGTTTATGCTTGGTGATCTTTAATGTCCAGATATATGCCTGAAGTTTAATTTCCTTGTGCCATTGATTATGTGTTGAGCCATAGCCCATAAGTATTTATAATGCTGGATATTTACAATAATTGCTCTGCTGGTTATAATTTGTGAGAATAGTGGTTAAAAATGGCCCCTGCTTAGCAGCATCCGAGAACGCAATTTCCAAGAGTGACTACTGTTATTCCAGCATGCATTAATGCATTATTTAGAAGCGTTGGTATTTGCTGATGTTCTCTAAAAGTTACCAGGTTTTCAGAACAATAGCGTAGAAGCCATTAGAGCCATTATAATCGAGGTTTCCGCAAAAGTTAAGGTATAAGTAGATTTTTAAAAAGAAATTCTTCGAATAAAACTTAAAAAAATCAAGACTAATATTCAAATTTCACTCGATTGAAATTCTGGTTACCCAGGAAAGTTTATTTTTCTTCGCGGTTTCTCTTTTCTAGAAACCACTTGAGACTGGACAAAATTATATTTGTCTTTTTATTAAAAATACTATTCGCAGTGGCGCACTGGTTAAAGATGTCATCTTCAGTCCATTTTAATATTCCAAAATCAGGGCCCAGAAAGGGAGATTATAGAGTGTATTAGTGACGCTGGCATATTCAATGAGTTTCTGTAGTAGTAGTATAATAGGAATGTTCGCACACTATAGCCGGAAAGGGAAGGGGTTCCATTACTGTTTCAAGGTGTACAGCGCCGGAAATCATCCACTCTGCATGTGAGCGAGGAAGGCTAAGTTGACGATTTACTAAATATAACTTTCTATCATCAACAGAAGTTATTTTCATCTCACTAAAGATAATCCTATATTTATACTCCATCTATTATAAATAGAATTCATCTCGACTTTATTTGTATTCTATCAATAAAATTCAGCATAGAGTGGGGTGTTATAGAACTATTGCCAGATTTCATGACATTCTTGTTTTTATCGATATTTTATACCGTCAGCTTCATATTTACTAATCCTCTACAATTTATCCCTCATTCTGCTTATTTTAATTCACTTTTCTGTTAAGATCTTGAGTAATCCATTGCATCTTCATATGCCTCCATCAAATTCAAAGTCGTATATGCTCCCTACCATAACTAGCAACTCAAAAAGTGAATCTCTAACACTGTATTTTACTCTACTTAGGGATTTTTAATTAAGATTCATGCATACTTTTCCTTGACTATACGATGCTCCTTAGGAATACTCAAAATCAACTCTTCCCGAATAATATTAGTGATGCTATTATTCTATTCTTCTATTTCAACTCGTCTCTTCCCACTGTTTTTTCACTTTTCCATGAATCATATCCAGTGCCCCGATTCTTGCTGATCACTTTTGAAGATCATGTATTTTTACTAACTTAAACGCGTTCTTGGCATTTACCAAAATGACTTTTTTTTGCAAACGTCATTGCCGTTAACGTTGTTTTATCATGTGGTTTTAGAGCTACAATTACCAGTGTTTTTATCATAAAAAGTTATACAATTTTTCATAATTCAATAATAAACTCATCGAATGGCCCTCGCAGTGTAACATAAATTAGATAAGTCTTTAACATCAAAATCTGGTTGCTATTAGGTAGGTATCTTGTTACAGTGAGAGGATTCCAGGCAGATTTATTGAGCCTATAAAATTGGCTGTAAATGACATCACTATTTGTTGAATACAAAGATATGATGAGACATTCCGGATGGATTTCATCAGTTTGGCCCTTATCAACATGCGTGAAGCATGTTAGTGTTAGGTAGCTGTCTAAAACAGTTACTTTTGGGTTAGTTATCCTCTTTATTCCAAAAAGCCACCAATTAGGAATCTACATACATAAACTACCAGATGCAATGGAAACAATGAATTTTGTCTATGTAATAGGTAAATTTTAGTTTACCTCTGTTTTTTCATTGGGGTGAAAAATATAAATACTGCATTTCCCAGTCCATAAGACACACTCTGATTTTTCGGATTTCATTTTAGATTTTTCGGATTTCATCACCATCCGTTAATGTTAAACATTTACAGAATCAAAATGGGATTGTTAACTTCCAAAAATAGCAACGGTATTAAGGTAATTCGTCGTAAAAATGTTAAACTCTAAAAATATATGGAAGGAAAATGGGATTGTAAACTAAAAAAAATAGCAACTGTATCAAGGTTATTCGTTGTGGAAACCCGTTAACAAATAAGTAATGGAGTGCGCACCTTCAGTATGCGGCCGCAACAAAGTTTGCGTGGGAATATCCGCCGGAAACGCAAAGTATACATGAAATCGTAGCTTTTACCTCGGCCCACAAGACGCAGCCAATCTTAGAATGAATTTTTGAGAAAAAATGTGTCTTATGAGCTGGAAAATACGGTAATTACGATTGCAGCTTTAATCCATATTTCAAGGGATATACCGATAAAAATTATTTTCTCAGAAAAGTTTTCAAGGCGACTCATTCTGGAAAAATAAATGCTCTTGCATCCCATGACTCTATAAATTTGGCTCTTCTTTTGTTATTATTGCTATATTCTATAGTATCAAAATATATATCAGAAGAGGTAAATACCTCGAACAGTTTATTATTGCGTACGGTATTAAATATTTTGAAAATCAATGAAGTACTTTCTTCAAAATTTAATCCAATTTAATTTCACGTTTGAGTATGCATATTGTTAATTTTAACTTTACTTTGATTTTTAAAATTGATTAATCACTCATTGTTACTTCAAAGGCTATGTGTATTTTTTAGTTTTGACCAGGAACCGTGGTCCGATATATATTTCAGAATGTAATCACTTACATGTAGTTTATTACTCCCTTATTTTTCACCACATTCAGAGGAAAATTAGATAGTATGTAGATGCATGTACTTATGGATATCACTTCCAAAAGTAACCGTGTCGATTCGACTCGAACCCTTCATTAGAGCCCCACAAACCGTGGTAATTTGTGAGCCTCGTGAATCTCCAATCTCCTTAAAATCACTGCCCCGGCCAGTAATTTCAGTTCCTTGATTATATCAAACAGCAGCGTTCAATACGATAAGATGCACGAGCATTTTTATGTTAATTTAACAAAGTGTGTATTGCAACTGTATTCCAGGTAATAGTGCTCTGATAGCCCAGAAACAATCGTTTGGAGTGAAAATTGTGATACCTGTGCATCTTGTGCTATATTCTATGTGTGAACTTTATTTTTCTCGATACCAGTTATTATATTATACAGTAATAGGAAACAGCTTTATATGGGGTTTTTGTGGGGGAGCCGTGGTTAATCCATGCCTTGATATAGAAAATGTCAGTTAATTGTGAAACTAACTCATTAATATAAATGTTCGTAACCTACTTGCCTTTTTTATGCCCTTTTTCTATCTTTGTTTTTTTTTGCTTTTAATTCCCTGAGAAACTTCAAAAGAAGTATTTTTGTTCTCGTGGGATCTTAACACCTTTGGATTTTATGCACAAAAGAATATTTATCGGGGTAGAATGTGTACCGATGATAGCGTATATGATTTTGAGATTTTGGGAATACCCCCTGAAAATACTAGGGTCACGCATTGAATGGCTTATGATGAGGAAAATTTCCATATTTACATAAAATCATATTCGACTTGATATTTATTTCGTTATACTTAATGGCAACCTCTGGTATCCCCAAATTTGGTTATCCCAGTAAACTTGATTGACAATTATGGAAATACAAGAATGCTATGAACGTGAGGGTGTTCATTTGTACATCTTTCGTTGCATGTAAACTTCGAAATTACTGCTAGCAATCACTATTTGATTAAAATATTCGGTATTCACGTAACATTATGACCTATTTGTCCGTTCGATACTGCTTGAGTACTTCGATCTGGTATTTAATGTTTTGCCTATGGACTAAATTTTGCTGCTATGAAGTGGCCAAGCATTCTCTCATATGGAGTAATATTCCTCAGTATTATATATATATATATATATATATATATATATATATATATATATATATATATTGTAAAATGAGATTGCTTTTTAATAAAAGAAAAACTCATTCTACGATACGGATAGTTTATACGTGGATTATAAATATAAAATATGATACATGCATGGGCCATTTTAAGGGCTTGACAATAAAGTCTGTAATCGAAAAGTTCTTCCTTTTTAATTCCTCCGGAAAAAATAAAAAGGTTGTGCAACCTCAAGTAAGAGGATCGTGGTGGCCTAGTGGGTAGAGCGCTTGGCTACTGATCGAAGGGTCCCGGGTTCAAATCTGGGTGAAGCCTTTGGACGCCCCCGAACAAAAAAAATCCTCGGAGTGCGAGGTTTCCCCCCAGGGAAAGGAACTGGCCCCCTACCCTGAATTTGTGAAATTCACACGCCTGTGGCTTAATTCGGGGTGAGCTCTACCCTCAACTATCCAAACCAACCATCGGGTTGAATCACTGAGTGAGTGAGTGAACCTCAAGTAGCTCAATATATTTAATCAATTAATGCAATGGGAATGATTATGTGCATAAAAATTGATTACTGAAATGTCATTGGTGCTGGAAGTTACTGAAAGGAATAAATGCCGGCTCGTAGAACCTTCAATGCTGTGTGATAATGCCATTTACTTCAACCGCCAAATGCATGCTACTAGATGTATTACTGTGACTTTTCCAGCGATTATGAAAACCATTTTTAGCGAAATCTGCATTATTTAATTATGTTAGGTTACATTAAACGAAAGATTTTTGCATGCTCGTTAATTTGTCGATGCATTTTAGTAGTACTCTATTCCAAAACCCCACGTGACACTTGACCCACTTCCATAAAAATTCCCTTGCCCTTATTCCCATACCCCTACCCTTCCTCCATCACTCCATTGGCAGAAATTCATTGATGATGTCTGAGCACGGTTTTATCAAACTTTTCTTGGTGAAGTAGATGATAGAATTTTTAGAAGTGACAAATCGCAGCATTCAATCACATTAAGTCATTTTAAATCCCAGGAAGGACATTTAAGGCTTTGCAGGTGTGTCGTGAGAAGTGCATTTTTATATGATGAATCGCCACCTTTTGTATCTGAAATAGAGTTTGATTTTTGAATTGAGACTCTGTGAGTGGCGCTGAATAAATATTAATGAAAAAAAACAATTGATATTTTATGGAAATCTCGGGGCTGCTTGCTGAGTGCCGTTATATTTATGATCCTGATAAAGTTACCCATACCCGGATTATTGACGGCATCTAGTGAGACAGTACCACATTTTGCGCAGTAGTAAGTAATAAATGCTTATAACATAATTAGTGGGTACACACAATCCAACATTCTGAGATGAATCTCAGAGTTCTCTCTGACTGACGTAGATAGTCATCAAGGAATTACGATGAAGTGTATGAGAAGACGACGACCCATGCTGATGTAATTTGCAACTTCTCTTCCCCATTTATCAAACAAGTCTATTGGTATGACTGAAGGAACAATATCAAGGTTGGCCTTTCAATTTACAGGAAGAGGATGTCTATCTCTATTCCGGTAGGTATTATCTTCCTAAGCCTTCACATATGAATGCGTTTATGTATTGTTTTGTGATTTTTACAATTGCAAGTGGGTTGGCTTTATGAAATTGGATGGAGAAGCTCTACATTTAGCGATGAATTTTTGTTGTATTGATGACAACAGTCATCGATATCTTTTAATTCAGTCCGGCGTTTATTTGCATTTTTCAAGTGGTGTTTTGCTGACAAAAAATTGAGACTATTGTACGAATATCACTTGAGAGTTTACGCTTCTATAAACGGAATAATTCGGGCCCGGAAACATTTAATTTATTCGGGAAACCACGTTATCATTATCAGGAGAGCCTCTCTTACGTGAGTATTAAAATTTATTTATTTTGGTTCTCGAAACACCTCGTAACAGGTGATTACTTTTAATCCATAACAAATTGAGTTCACGGACTTTTCGCTAAAAATAATTTACCAGTGAACATTA
Source organism: Pyrrhosoma nymphula (assembly GCA_963573305.1). Classification (NCBI taxonomy): domain Eukaryota; kingdom Metazoa; phylum Arthropoda; class Insecta; order Odonata; family Coenagrionidae; genus Pyrrhosoma; species Pyrrhosoma nymphula. The sequence continues at coordinate 143,663,914 of OY754327.1, read as the reverse complement.
TCAAAATTCTTGAACCTACAGGTATTTACCCTAGAATTAGTATATTCAGTTCCACTTGAGCTGGCATTTGACTTCATTCACTTCCGAAAATGGTTTTCCGCTGATTAAAAGTCCAAATATCGTGATTAATCAGATAACATTCGACGGCACGCGGGGCGTACCAATGGCCAATTTTCCCCTCGCTCAAGACCGGCGATTCTTTTTCGCTCAGGAGGAGGGCGTACTTGGGTATCAAGGGGCAGGTTTTAATGGAAACCCTTCCATAAGCATGATTAAAGATTTTATCTACAGGCCCGCAGGGGTTAAGAAATATTTCGTCACGACCTTTAATTAGGCTCGCTATGCGGGGTAATTGAGAAAATTGCCGATCGCGAGCGATTCCCTAGGCCTCCAATGCCCGGGACTACGTCGCCTATCCGCGCCTCGTTTCGGCTCCTAGCGCCGCGCCGATCCACCCGTCGACGCATATCTTTTCCTCGGTCTGAAGCGATGTGCGTCGCCCGATAAGCGGTCTGCGTTCACCCGCACGGCTGCGTTGAAACCGACGACGAGGGGAAAAAGAAAGTTGGTCGGTCGTTTTTTTTCGGGAAGGTGACCGAAAACTCAGGCCATTTCCTCTAATCAAGAATTGGTGGGACGAACGGTGTGGAACGGTTTTGTCAGTTGGGAAAGGGAGGGGAGAAGCCAGGACGAATCATTACACTTGGAGTGACAAATGTGCAAATTTATGGGTGAAAAAAATCATTCGTTTGGAATGGGGTTCGAACCCAGACCCTTCTATAAAGCACCGGGTTCTCTAACCAGTTTGGCTATCCAGGCTTTCTCTTCCACTGTGAATTTCATGGAGCCTTTAAGGAGCGAGATTTTCTCTCAGCTACAGTGCATATAATATCATGAAGTACTCGTGCCCGTAGCGCCACCATCCATAAGGTAATGCCAACTTTAAACACATACGTGTACATACTACCCAGCGAGATGTCACAGAGGGATGTGACAGGGGGCGTTAGAACACCAGCCATGAAAAGGGTGGGAATAAGGAAAAGGAGGAGGAGAGGACTAATGAATTGTTTGTTAACGATGTGTCTTATGCAAATATTACGCTGTTTTTGCTATAATCACTATTGGTGCGTGGTAAGAAGGGATGTTTTTACCTATTAGTTTGGCAGTGTATCTCTCTTATTTTGTCGCTTCTATCAATTCTACAGATACAGCGCGAGGTCAAAATAATATCCGCGTCGTACTGAAACTCGCCTAATATGAATGTTTTTAGGTAACCTAAGCCTTTCGTGTACCCTCCGAGTCTCTATTGGCTCCCAACGTAGTCCTTACATTAACTATGTAACACTTTCTGTTCGATCGTAGCAGTTTTTAACGAAGCTTGTGGCTTTCCTATGTATTTTATTTACCTTGCGAGTTAGTAAATATTTCTGTGCAGGGTGCCTCAAAAAGGTGTCTGCTGTTGAAAAATTCAAAGAATTGCGGTGCTGGCCGCGCAGTAACTTTAACAGTCACCCGATAGTAGTCCCCCAAATGTTTGAAATTCTCACCGAAAAAGTCATTCGCTTGAACTGGTATTCCATCCAGACTCCTCGATATCGGGTAGAGTTCTCTAATCAGGTAAGCTGAAGTTGATTGGTGCAGTGATTTTCTAGTATTTCAACCACTGCACCATTGGATAGTAATAGATATCTAATGGGGCAATGGGGCAAGATGGGGGGAACGGGGGGCGCTAAAATTTGTGTAAGTGGAGGAAATTTTGCGATCTGGCTCCTACTTAGGTGCAATGAGGAGAACACTTCAATTGAAGTACCCCGTACATCGACTTTCCCGCTTAAGGTGGCTGGATACGTAATCGTGGGTCATTGAGTGAACATTTTAGTTTCAAGTTTTAAGTAAGTAGAAAAAATACTAGAACCACATTTAATTTAAGTGCATCTGTTTATGAGGTGAAACTCACCATACATGCAGTACCTATTGGAAATTATGGTAGAATTATATTTTACATTTTTTGCCTTAGTTAAAGCATGTTATGACTAAAGCTATTGATATTTTTCGCCTCGGTATTTAGGCGAAAATTATATTTAAGCATATTTTTTTTCGAATATTTGACTCGGCGTAATACCTTGATATTTTTGAGCACCCATTATAATGATATGAGATTTTTTTATTTGCGTTTAGAAGAAAATCTGTACATATTTAATCGAATTATTACGAAATATATCTCGTGTGGCATACGCGTTACATAAGCATTGAATTGCTAAAAAAACCAAATCGATAAAATGCAATTTATTCACTTTAATCTATAGATATCACTGATGAGAGCACGTTTGCTGAGTTTCATCTTTACATAGACAAAAATCGCTCCAGCCACCGTAACCATGCCTTTCGTCACTCATGCCGTGGTCTCCTAGCCGTCTTTCGTCAAGACCGGGAGAAAGTCGGCGGAGGGAATCATTCCTCCCGTTTATCGTACCTTACTCTCCCATCCTAAAACGGCTTTTCCCGATATCGGTGCGGAAAAGTCTTGAAATTCATGGCAACTCTAACATATTACCCAAGTAGGGGTGATGATACAACTTGAAAATATTTTCGACGCCAGCGGAATTCGAACCCGGGCTCCTAGCATGGAATACTCTGGGTACCACGTAAACCCGATCCCATGGAAAGACTTTTAAGAGACGGATACCTCTTTTAGCTGGTACGGCGGGATTCTCGAGGGAACTACTACTGCGGACCCAGTCTCTTTTGGGTCCTCGGATCTCACGTGAAACGAATAGCTACGAGCCTCATCTCTCCTCACGGCAGCGCCGTCTGCTTGCCGTGAGCCTCACGCGGGGGAGGAGGCGTAAGAGAGTGAGGCACGGTGCGGTGCTCTGTCCTAAGGGGTAGTGGAAGGGAATAGGAGGAATGTAAGGGAGGGTGCGGAACGGATAGGAAGGGGATAGGGAGCGAGAGGGAGGGCACCCTCGCATTCCCTGATTGGCTGCCGCTCGTGTAGCTATTGCGCCGTCTCGGGAGAGTGTGCGTTCCCGGAAGTTGGCGCGAGGACCACCGGGAGACGATGCACACCCCTTGCGCTACGTATCCCACCTACCCTTGTGACGCTCGCCTTTCCTTTGCGTCACCCTCACCCACATGTTAAAAAAATCTGCACCGCACGAATCGACACCTCGGATGAAGAGTAAATAATATTATGTTACGTTAGGAGTGAAAGTTAGGGAGTGAAGGGAGAAGAGAAGCCTGGTGCGGGCTGACGAATGATGACCAAGGGATATCGGTTTGACTTCCCATCTGACAAATGGAGTGCTTTAGAATTCACGCTCGAGTTGAAGTCGAATGGGGTTTCTAGTTATTGTGGTGTCTATGCATATGTCTATGATGTCTTGTGGTACTGCCTTCCCATCCCGAGGGCACGGGTTAGATTCCCGGAAGAGGAGGAGATTTTTCAGTGGAATCCCAATCCATACTTGGAGTGCTATGTGGAGAATAGTTCTGGTGGGTTCATCCGTTGGGTGGGATAAAAATTAAACCCCTTGGCACCTTTCGTTAAGAGTTAGCTAAGGTAAATGCCGTGTTTCTCTCCACCCTTCTCTTACTACTCAAATAATCCTTATAACCTACCCACCTGCTCCATATAGCTCAAATGATCTTCCTCGTTCTCTGTGCTCCTGCACCTTGGAGTTCAACTACAATGCTTGGTCCGAGCGAAGGGCTAACTTTGGACCCTTTGGCGCCTTTAGTGAAAAGAAGGCTAATGGGAACACCTGGTTTCTCGCCAAAATTCGTCTATTCCACGAAATATCCTACCCTAATGAACCAGCTCACCTATTTTTAAAGGTGAAAATTACCTTAGTTGTCGGTCTCCTCGATTAAAGGCTGCCTCTACTAGCGGTTGAATTGACTGATAATTTTTCAAAACAACCGTAGAATGAACACGGTCCTCCCGCGTGGGAACCCGGTGCTCTAGCCACCGCGCCCATCAAATCCCAGTTCAACTTTCCCTTCAGACTATTTCTCCCTCCTTGCCCTTTTGAATTGTCCTCACCCTTTCTACTCACTCAAATATACCTCAGCTTTCTCAGCCTGTCTACAGAAAGACTTATTACCTTTTCTCTCGCTTTCACCCTCACCTACTCCTCCCCCCAATCTCATGCTCTCCTACCCCAATGTCTTCAACTCATCGTCATCTTTCCTTCAGAACCCACGCCCACGGAGACGTCCATTGGAAAAAACTCCAACCTTTCCCAACCTTTGGCGGTGATGCCCCGCCGCGCGGCCCCTGAATCACTCGGTGCCCCGCGCCCACGCCGTCGAACCTCTTGGCCTGGGCCCCGCGCCGCGTTCCTGGAAATTCCCGATCCGGTGTGTATTTTGACTCTCTCTCCCGCGCGCAATACGCACGCCATTCGCACGCTTAACCCTAACATTCGCCCACGTGTGCCGGCGAAATCGAACGGCACACTCATTAGCCCAGGCGACAATCCTCTTCCCGTTAACTCGGGAGCAATAAATTTCAGCCGGTTCACTTCCTGATATCCGCCCCTCTATCCACGAGCGCCATTCTCTCTTTCACTCCATGCTCTTGGCTACCCCCCCTAAATCTCGGAACGGCCCCGCCCCCCCATTGAGCGACACCCCCTTACCTCTCCGATTCCCCTGCCAACCGTGGCCTCGCCGCCCCGCCGTGTTCCTACTCCACTACGGTTTGTTCCACGAATTCCCTCCTCGCTACCCAAAATTTTCGTCATCGTGCTCCGAAAATACCTTTTCTAAGGTAACGGAGGTATTTAGGTTGGTTAATCGCCAGACTGGGATTTTAATCTCACGAGTTCGAGCCCTCCTTGGACATGAATGCCGTCGAAACTGCTAAGAGAAAAATCTGCTTGAACCTGGAATCGAACCGTGACGATTTTATTCTCATGGCAGTTTTCGCAGAATTTTAGATAGTTTGAGCGAGATATTTCCTTAGTCATAATGGAGACCATATTCGTACTTTATTTATTTTTTTAATTTTAGCGTCTGTAAAAAGTATGAAGTAAATATTGTAACATTAACGGCGCAAAAATATAGTCATACATGGCCAAAATTCTCAGTGATTAAATAAACATATCGACTTAAGTCTCTTACTTGACTAATTTTTTACGCCGTACGGCCTAAAAGCCTTCAAAACAATAGTTTTTTTTGCAATTCTGTAAAAATTACTGCGGTGAGTAATATATTAATTTTTATAAATAGTGGAGATGACATGCAGACTACACAACGTCAGTTTTTTTATGAAATCTAATAGCTATGAATTACTAATTGTTTCAATATTCTCCCTCTAGAGTGCCAAGCCGTAATCTATCCCACGTAAAACTGCTTCTATTTTCAGGTTAATTTCTCGAAAAGTACTTTGGCAAGGCGTCAATGTTTAGATATAATTTTTAAGATGGTTTATATAAGTTTTTTACTTTAAAATAAGGTCAAATTCATCAAATTCTAGGTGAAGTGATTTTTCGCTCAAACTACCTTAAAGGGAACTAGATGTCGTGCTAGTTACAAAGATGCCGGGTCAGCCTCAGGGTAAAGTTCTAAGGCTATTAACTGAGATATGACCTTAGGAATGTCAAAAAAGCCTGTCTAATACTGCTACCAGGATACTCGATCTACTTATCAATTACGTAAATTCCGCCGCCTCACTTTAAATCACTCGTTTAAGCTGTGGAAACACTTAAAATCCCGATTTGCTACTCGACAGCAATCATCAAACCAAAGATTGTTTTATTGCAGCTCTTCATTCTATGCTTCTTTTTTCTGCTAATCGCTTTGGTATACTCCTCAGCCTCTTGCACCGGACAATCCTCGAAAGCAACGTCACATCTGACCCACTTCCGGTCCCTCCCCACTCTTGCGTCACACGCATGATACGTAATTTTTTTGAGTCATACTCGTCCCCCCTCAATATTATGTTTATTTACCATCCACGCTCCCTCACCCCGTATGTTTCCCCGGAGACGTTCTTTGTACTCACTCACCTTCCTTCACCTTTTTACGTTTCCATTTCGACGCGTGGGCACCCCTCAACACCCACCCGCGCCAATCCCCTCCAATCTCCTTCTCCTCACCCACCGCAACCACCGTTCGGACCACATGCCTTCTGTCACCCCCAACGTTGCCCCTCCAAAATCTCTAGGTCTACCTTCCCACCAGCCCTTCTCCCACTCATAAGTAGCATCCACCCCCACTCACGCGGTCTCCAGCACTCCCTCCCCCTGTCGCACCCCGACTCCCATAATCCGTGCCCACGCAACCCACCCCCTCCTCCATCGTCTTCTCCCCTCATCCTCCGAGCCCCTCCCTCTCACTCCCCATCCCATGACCACCAACTCATTCACCCCACCCTACCCTCCGCCTCCTCTTCCTCCCCTACCCCGGCACACCTCCCCGCCACCCCCCACACCCAACACGCCCTCCCGTAGCGCGCGCGGAATACCGTGGTCTTATAAAAGGGGGCGGCCGAAATTCGACGCGTTACTTGGCAAACGGCACTCACTCTCGTTGCAGCACCCTAACGGCGAAGAGAGGTCCTTAGAATAAAAACGACCCCTTACTGGAAGAAAGAGAAGCAACCGCAGACAACCTCCACAGACTTCCGTGGGACACGAGCAGTTTACTGCGGGACGCCAGGCCAGTCCAGTCGTTTTCGAGGGAAAAGTATAGAGAAAAAAAGGTTCGAGGGTCGCTCAAGAGATTTTTTGAGTAGCTCGACGCAGGAAGAGGGAATCAGCAATCAGTCGTCTCCGAGTCAGTTTAGGCGGCAGATTTTTCCAGCTCCGCTCGAAGAGAAATGCAGCCGATGATGAGCAGCGCGTCTTCGCCGGCGAGGTCGGCGGGCGTCCGCGCCAAGAGCTCGCGGCGCATCCCGTGGCTGGCGGCCGCAGCGCTCATCCTCTTGGGCATCGCAACCGAGCTGTGGAGCCCCGCCGAGGGCAAGCCGGACCCGAGCCAACTGGCGGCCATGGCCGACGCCCTCAAGTATCTGCAGGAGCTCGACAAGTACTACTCGCAAGTGGCCCGCCCTAGGTGAGTGACGGGGAAGGGTTTTCAAGCATTGTCTCCCTTGCACGCTTTGTGAAGAAAGATATTCGCGTAACTCCCGCTTTGTAATTACTTATGCATGAATTGACCGAGCTGGATATTGTATAAGGTTGACCAGAAAATTTATTAATGAATAGGAAGTGAATTAGATTCTTTCATTTCAGAATTTTCTAAAAATAACTCAAAATGGCCATAAATAAAAAACAAAACTTCTGGTTTCGCTTGATTTAGAACGGGCTGGAAAAATATGGCTTATACGAGCAGTCTCATGAGGTAACGAACTATAATTTGTAGTAATTTGCGTTTACGGGGATGTTAACGAAGGAAACATATTTCAAGTTTTCAAGGTTATCTCATTTTGTGATGAATATTTCTTCTCTCAACTGATTGACAACGCGGCTCAATCCTTGTGCAATTTTTTCCAATAATTTTTAACAGAAGGAAATTAATATAAACTTTCATTTTATCATAGGCTAAATTAAAACAATGTAACGGAAGAAATGGTTTCAGGCTTTATTTTGTGGAAGTTGTCCATCACGAAGGAACTTAAAATAACTTTCTGAGCACCGCTAAATTTTTTTTATTAAAGCGACCGGAGTTTCGATACTTTATGACATTTTCAGGTAGGTGCCTAAAGGATCTGAAGATGCAATACATTATCAAAACTTGGTTCATTTAAATAAAAATCATTAGTGGAGTTCAGAATGTTATTTTTTTTCCCTCCGTAACGCACGATGTCATTCCAAACTCTATTCATGAACTTCGCTGTTTTTTAATGTTGCTATTATTTGAAATATTATGGTTATATTTACGTTTAGAGGGATTTTGGTGCTAAATTTTGATGAAATTAGCCCAAAATTGCACATCGACATCAATAAGCCAAAGTAAACGCTACTCAAGCCTTGTAGATATAAGACACGTTGAACGTTGCTCGAAAATGTCATTAGGGATTAGTCTACCAATTCGATCCTTAGTCCATTCTTGCCATTTGAATCCAAATAAAAATGTTTTCTCAGAGTTAGTTTGATGAATATTTTATATTGATTTGATCTTGGTCATATATTTTTCATTAAATGAAAGGTAAAGAGATAATATACACCTTATTATAAAAATATCTCAACATATATATGATATTGCATTCGTCCGCGTCCGGAGAACGCTAATTGAAAGTAAGAGGAAATGCTAAAAAATCACCCATCGCCTCATCAAAATTCATTTTGAGAAATCATATTATTTTTTCTAAACGCGCAGATGGTTTTGATTAGGTTGTTCTTGATTATACTACTCATGAAATGTGAAGCAAAGCACATGAGACACAACTCATCCAATTACCCAGTACCCAGTACAACTCATCCAATTACCCAGTACCCAGTACCAGTACCCAGTATCATCAAGTACCCAGTAAAAGTTTTTGTTAGATGTGTATGTAAAGTAATTTCACGCAAATTAACAAATCAGTGAATTTGGTGATGAATCTATCGATCGCCAATCTCATCAAATTTATATTTACAAATGTGGGATAACGCAACCATAAACTAATTTTCAGTGCTTATATCTCCATTAAAAGTGATACTTCTTAGGTAGGTAAGTAAGAGGGAGCATTGCTAAACAGGTGGGTCACCTGTTGATTGCGAATAAAATTTTAAAATGGTTTTGAATAGGCTTTTTGAGGAATAAAATGAAATTGTTGGCTGAAATTTGTTTCATAATTTGATGGGTAAACTCGATTATGAAGAAGGAAAGTACAATGAAATGACACTTATTAGCGTAGTAAAATTATTTTAGTTACAGCGTCTATTTTATTAGTAGTATCGTATGAGGTAGCGGAAGTTCTAAGTGCTATGGAATATTTTTTCATGAAACTTTGCTTCTGATTTTCCTTGCATGTTCTCGGCCACCTTATATTTTAAATGCCTCCCTCATTGAATCAATTCTCTAGAAAAGTTTTCAAGTTTTCAGATTCATGCGTCAATTCAAGGTGGAGGAACTCTTTCACCATTTCTTAGATGATCATTGAGCGTAACTTACTAGTTTCACTTTTTGTTTCACAAGGGACTTTGAATATTATTTTTGATTTGCATTTTATTCCGTTTCATTTTTTTTGAACTCATTGCTCCGAACAAAAAAATATATGATCGCATCGAACGAATCCGCTCCGATGAGTGGGCATCGACTGATCGATTCCTCCATGGCTATAAATATTAATGAGGCGTTGGACCCAAGTCTTTTTTTATAAATAAAACAGTTATGCAAATTCAGGGTACTAATTTCTCTTTTACTAATTGGGCAAGTTGAAATTTCCAGGGACCAAAAGTCATTTTGGAGATGAAAGAGAGAGAGAGAGAGGAAGGAGCCTCTTCTGGCTGGAGGGCGAATAATTTTCCGGCTCCTAATACGGACTGATTTTTCCCGATCACGTCGATCGTCCACCTCCCTGACTTGGAAGCGCCGATCGGACGAAGGAAATGTCTCTCGCTCTTGGACTCGAATCATTTCGACGTTAACAAAGCGAGCCACTCGGAAGGACTCACGCTTCGCCTCCCGCTCTTTCCCTTCGGAAGGTATCCGCTGTCACTTTTCCCTCGTCCTCTGACCCGACTGATTTCCCTAAAGGGTCACGAAGCCCGAAACAATGGATATGTCGAATATTCTTTTCACGTCCTTCGACTTTCGTCGCGAAGGACGCCCCCGGCTCCTCTCCTACTCACTTCGCCCTCTATCCATCGCCTGTCAAATCGCTTTTCACACGTCGCTTATGTTCATTTGGTGCCCTGTCCCAATCATGAAATTGTTTCCGTTATTAGTAAATATTTTAATCTATAAAACTGCACATTTATTTTCCTGCATTATTACAAGTGTTTTCAAGACATTTACACGACAAAGTGTGATTCTTACCATAACTGCAATTTAATATTTCATGGCATTTATCTAATATGACAATAAAGCCCGGTTTTATAAATTCTGGTTAACGTTAACAGAAAGGTGACGTAACTGTTGCGTTTACTTTACGTTTACAGAGAGTCTGAGGGTACGGATTTAGTTCATTACATCAGACTGTCGGTTAGCTGACGTGAGCATTTTCGGTGGTAGAATGTATTCATATATGTTTTCATACCGAGAAATTATTTACCCAGAGATCATAAAACCGATCCTTAATGTTTTATTCCTTGAATTTATATACTCTCAGAGTAAAAAATATCTTCAAAACGATAATCTTACGCACTCGTCAATTAAAAACAATATGAGGATGAATCTGATCGTAATGTTACATTACTGATAAAATAATTACATAAATATTTCGAATGATCGCTGATTGATCGAATGAATGTAGGTAGAAAGGTAAATTTATAAAAACTGGACCAAATATTTTTTAAAAGAGATGTATTTATGCTACTTGCACTCCACACACTGAAATCTGTCTTTGAAAAGAGAATTTGAGACAATACGTAGCAAATTCAAACGCAAAACATCAGCGTCCTCACATTTCAGGCATCCTTTCATTCCAGACTCCGCTACCTCTCCTTCGTCATCTGTCCTCCGTCATCTTTTCAAATCGCCGATCCCCCCCCCCAATCTCCTTTCTTCACATCTCGCATGCGTGAATAAAGGGGTACGCCCCTCCCATTATTATTTCCAGGGTGACGCGTGTCATTGTCGACCCGTTTGTTTGATTTCTTCTTGTCTGCCTCCCCGTTCTCTTCCGAACGCTCCATCTCATCCCCAACTCTCGCATATTCCCTCCCACGAAACCCCATCTCACACCTCTGACTTCCTTCCCGTTAACCTCTCGTCTCCTTCCTTTCCGAGGCTGCCCTGACTCTGCTTCCCCGCCGCGTACTCTCAAGGCGGAGACGGCGAGCCAGCGGCTTCGGTCGGGTGGCATATAACGAGGATGACGAGGAATGAGGGAGAGTATATAAGGAATGGCAATCCCGGATTCACGTCTCCATTTGTCAAACGCCACCGCCTCCTTTTCTCCCACTCCCCACCTCTCCGCTCGCCCTCCGGGACACTAAGAGATGCAAAACGAGTCGATAATGATGAGTTTGTTTATTTTTACCTCTACCATAGAGGGAAAAATTCCAAGGATTTTTTGAAAGGCATCGTTTCGGCGGCATTCTTTTATTTCATATTTAATCAAAAGTTCTCATGTCACAAGTCCCAGAGTCTAAGCATTCAATGTCGTGACGTTGTTATCCTATCGTTACGACCTTCAATATTGCACGGTGTGTTAAATGCCAAGTACAACAGCTTTGCTGCATTGGCCAAAAGAAGAAATTTCACTAACTGGCGTCCTTTGTTTAAGTCTGTAAATCTGTAACATTTTATCTCTTCAACGCTTTATAATATATACAATATACGAGTCTTTACAATATAAATTATCTTGTAACACTAAAATATTTTTCGCGTTTTTCGCTTTCAAATTTGTTCGAGCTTCAATGTTGAGATATCTTTCACGTTTCCAGGAATTTTACACAATATCCAATTACTTCGTATGCATAAGTTTGTAGACCCTTTTTATTTTGCACTAATTGAACATTTTAAATTAATTTATTGATAGGATTTTCTTTAGCAGAAATGAATAAAATTACAACTTATTTTCTCTACCCATTTTTTGGATATTCAGTGAGAATCGATGTGTGCAGTTCAGATATTTTTCATTTGCGCAATTGTTAAGTAAGGCTCAACTAAAATATGTTTCGACTAAAGGTATTTCTGTGGACCAACATTTACATTCTAAAATTTTCTTTCAAGAGAGCAAAATGCGTGCGCGAGGTCATGCCTCATCATACGGCATTTACATACATATGCTAGGGCCATATGTAAATGCCGTAACTCCATGCACCTATTGCTAAGGAGCGACCAATCGCGGCATACGAGGATTTCTTGACCCCTAAGGTCCAATTGGCCTACCTATCATTCGAGATTAGGCATCACAGTCTTTCAACATTTATTGCATAATTATTTGGAGGGAAATGCAAATATTGAGGAAATATTTAGTAAACTTTGAACAATGTAAGAGGATTGAGAAGAAAAAACTAGATTGTGTCATGTGAAGGATTTTATGTGACAGCGGGTGCTCTCAGAGATTTATTAGGTATCATAGGAAGTGGGTAATACCATTGGTTGTAGCCGGACGAACCCCAATTTTCGGTTCAAACGTATATGCTTCATTGCAATACACTTCAGTATAAAAAATCCCCAACTCTTGAATTATGCGTATGGTTTTGCGTAGAGGAAAGTTCAAGGTTATATTTTGTGTAATTTCAATTACCATTAGTTAATTGCTTAGTATTATATAAGCATAAATGTATTTTTACTGTTCGTAGCGCATTACCATATTTTTTTCCAAACCTTGATACGTGTTGGCCCTCTTAATACCATAACCGACTATGAATGATAATTCCTCTATCTGATTTCACATTCTGTGTCACGCATTCAGTTTACAACCCGCTGGTTGAAATATGTTGTCAAATCGAAAATTGAAAACACCCATCAATTCAAGAATACGTAAGAGGCTCACCATAATGGTGGATTTCCGATAAATATTAATTGATGATATGAGATGATCGCTGGTCATGTGGTTGGGTTCCGGGTTAAATTGGTGAAACTGAGCCTAATTTTGCACCATACTGAATATTTAAAACCGAGTTACTTTCTGCATTTAATCCACCAATGAATGAAGTTAACTCAAAAACAATCAAATATTACTTCTGACAACCTTGGCCGCATGTCAGTTCAGAATAATGGAGTTCCTTCGTATATTTTTGTTTTAAGATTACGCAGTTTCATTACGATAAAGTTGGATTAAATGAATGGACTCCGTAGTATTTTCCAAGATATCATAGCTCTGTTCGTTCTCGTGATCGCGTGTTATCTCAAGGAATGAAATAACACCATTTTCGTCCTTTTTTTGGTGCTCATTTAATAATAAAAATTCTCTTCGAGAAATTGAACGCTCTCTGATTGTCATTAAAGAAGACTGGTTCGTCTGCACTGGTTAAAATAATGTTGACTTTAGAGTACACTGGTCTAGACTTCACTCGTTGATGAATTTTTTCCAAGCATTCCGATTCTAGTATCGTGTGGAGTTAAGGACAGAACTTACTTGATGCTCTAATACAGAACTGATTAATGGTAAATGCTCTCGCGAGTTCGTTAGATAAACTGATGGACTTTGAGGTAGTCTGTTTTTGATGATTTTTCTTCTTTAACTTCCTCCAAAACTTCTCACCTTTAGTATCGAAGTATGGAGTTATCGAACCGTCGATCATTGATGATATCTCAGAGGAACCCAAAATATACGGTCCAAAAACATCGAATCCTTCCTCTCAGGGATATCAAGTCATGTTGCATGTAAGCGTATAATTGCAAGAAACTTATCAACAATTTTAGTGACAATTATCGTTAGCTTGTGATGAAACAATGAGAGTGAGAATTTTACTCGTATTAGTTACGCTTCCATAATTTCGTGTGACGCTTCCTTATTCGGCCAAGTAGGGAAATGTCATATTATGACGGCCTCACAGCTCCCATTGACACACTTTGAAGTATTTTCCTACTCCACACGAAACTGGCATTCTCGACTCATCAGTGTCCTACATCATTGCTTTGGAAGCTGTTCTATATCGTAAGTAATTGAGCGTTGACCTCTTCCCACCGTTATTTTCCCTGGCCGTTTTCCGTCTTCAAATTAATTTTCTCTTTATTATCTCCATTGCCGAAGGAAAAGAACGTCGTTTTCCTCTCTTGTTCGTAACTATTTGCGTTATGAAGAAAGGAGAGGATTCCTTTCGATCCGGAAGCCTACTAATCATCTCAAGGATGAAATTTCCAATCTTAATGATGTCACAGCATAAGAGACGGCTCTTTGAGTCGTTCTCCTCTCAGCAGTAAGGTGTATTCTTTTTTGAGAAGTCGGACGTCAAAGAATTGGAATTATTAGGTATATATTGACTTCCACTGGAGGGTATTCCAATTGTTCCATTGTTTTCAAAATGCTATTTTTTCAATGGATGTCATGCGCATCTAATTTTTGGCATTAATCACATGAAAGTCCATGTTTAACGCTTCACTCTAATCTCTGATAATATTTGAGTTTGAAACCAGCCACCGCCTTTGATTATTAGTAATTAAACCAGATCAAAGGATAGGCGATAGTGCTAATTAGGATAAAAATAGACATTAATCAGTCGAATAGTTATTGCCGCGATGTAATCTACCATTTGGCGGATAATATCAAAGCGGTAAAATATTTTTTAGTTTTAGACCCTCGTTTTGATGGTGATATTTGGAATATTAATGCTAGGTTGCACGGTATCTTTAGTTTGTGGAATTGACTAGCATTACTTCATGACAATGGAAACGTTGGTCAGAACATGAGACAGAGTATTATCAAAAAGGCCACTTATTCGGTACGTTCACTTTACTTTGTTAACTGTATAATCAATTTTGTCGGTATCGTTGAGTGCCTTGTGAAGTAAACGGGGAATAAATGAAAGGGACACAACCATACACTGCTGAGAATTTGGAAAGTATTTTATTGATTTTTGCATTGTATAAACCTTTACTGAGCCAAAAGCTCGTGATACTTGTCTTTGATAAAACTGAGCATTATACCCCAATCTTGGAAGTGGCACAGCACTAATACAATGTAGAATGTCGCGGAGACGATATCATACTAGTAATCTTAGCATACCTTGAAATGATAAGGAATGGAGCTAATGAGAGAGACTGTTACTCGGGAAATGTATTCTTGAATGAATTCTTTGCTCGTTAGAATGTGTGTTCAATTACCTTCTACGCTCATATTTAATAGATACTGGAAACAATTCTTACATTTAAAAATAAGTAAAGTACTGATCTATGCGTATTGATGTTAATGAATGACAATTCAATAGCATTCAGTAACATCAATTGTTACTAGAGTGAGGTAGCAAAAGAATTTAGATGCGTTTGAAATGTGGCTATTATTTGGAAAGTTTCTGATTCATCACGCTGTAACCAAAGCGATAAGCAAATGTATTGAATGGCCAAAATCAATATTATGTTCAAGAGAGGTAGAAAAAATATTTCGTGCATATTCTTTGGCACTTTGTTAATTTCGGGAAAAGTTTCAATAATAGTGTTTGATCCTTTTTAAGTCAATCTTATAAACTGATAGTTCATCATCGTCATCATGTAGTTGTAACAGTAATGAAAATGAAAAGACTTGAGGATTAGATATTAGAATTACGTTTAGGTATTATAGATATTAGGATCGTGTCAATCATGATATGTTTTTACTCCAAATGAACGATTTAAAAATTAAGACTATTCACCATGGTATGTTAGTTCTAGAGTAAATGGGTTAATGCTGATGGATTAGAATCATGAAACGACATTCTTTGCAGATGATAATAAATTATAAATATTTGCATTTTCATAGAAACCCATCCAGGTGTGAAGCATGAAATACAAAACTGGATATCTGTGAAATTAAGATGCTGAATGGCTATCATATACGTGTGGATTGTATTAAAACGTAACTACAAAACTTGCCATAGAGGAATCAAATTTTAATTTAGGCAACTGTAATAGTTACTGAATAACACATATGCGTAAAGATTGCGTTGGTATTATATTCTTTTAAGAATGAAAGTCGTAGTTTCAATTATTTAAAATATAATATTGAAACACAACAACATTATATTAGCCAAGGTAATTACTCGATTAGTCTTATCCTTCCTTTCAATAGTCTCTTATGGTATGAAAATCTAAATATTTTACTCACTCCAAATGAGAATCATTATTGTCGGTTAAGTATCAAGAAAAAAGTCAAGATAAACAGGCTGACACGTTGCTAATTTATAAGCTCAACGTGCATCCCTTATTCAATGAATTTTGTTCTGAAGTTGGCTTTAAGGCAAGCTAATTTTCGGATGAATGGAATTTGTTAATTATACAGCTTGGGTTTTTGGGGAAAATGGTTAAATAAAACCTTTTTTCCTGTCCGGTTGGAAGTTAGGGATCAATGTTTAATATAGAATTGTATTGTTGTCGTTCATTCCTTGTCACTCATGAAATATTGAGGAGTATATGTATAATTTGATGGCTGTAGTGGAAGGTAGTGTTGAAAATAAATGTTTTAGAAACCTTTGCCTAAAAACTGATAGGTTTACAAGCATATTGTGGCATACAGTTATTTACAATACTTAATTGGAGAAAATACTTTCTTGACCTGATATTACAAACTTTTGATCAAAGAATAATCGGCACTGGGCTTCACATTATAGAAAAAAAATAACTAGATTAATGACTATTTGACTGCAAGAATATTAAACTTTTATTCCAAAAGTAGAACAAGTCAAATTTCAATACATTCAGAACATGTGAACTTTTTCGAGGATTGATACAAGTTTTAGTCTGTTTCGGATTCTGGGCGTTTAAACACTCTAGTAAATCTACGAAAATGTTATTAAAAATGTGCAGATATTGCAACACGAATAGGAATATATTTCCTCCGAACAACTCTCTAAGAAGCCTTCTCTTCTTGCATTCCAGTTAGCTATATCTCTGTACTGCAAGTGTATTTAACTATTGATTAATTCTTTAATTACCTCTCAGAACGGTGTGGCATTACAATTATTCATTTGCCTTTTTAAACTGGCTACATAGGGTGTAAAAATCAGGTAATGACAATTGGAAATAGCTAAAATTGAATTTTATTTTTCATACTATGCTGATATATATTGTATGTAATGACTGTAAGATATAAAATGAGTGAGGGGAGGTTGAGGACCATTCATGAAATTTTCTTCCCCCTTACACTTTAAAGATGGAGCAAAGGTTATTGATGCATCTTGAGACTCGGTAAGTTTTGGGCTATTATAATTTATAAATACAAAAAGAATGTTTGGTTTGCGTATCTAACCAAAATACATGTAGCTTTTATAGCTTTCTGATACGACGTGAAATATGGGTACGCTATTATGTGTAAATCTAAACCATGCAACTGTTGTTCTTTTCAAGTTCAGATTTGAATTTACAATGCACTAATTATCGAGTTTCATGTTATAGTAAATTTACTTAATGTCTATTTATGTGAAACCAAGCCTTCGGTTTGGAAAATTTCCGTACCTGAAATATTAACTCCTTTGTGTACAGGATCAAAAATGTGAATAGGAAGCGCATGATTTCGAAAGTAAAAGTCATAATTTTTTCAAATAATACGAAGGGAACTATGGCACTATTTCTTGGCTGAAATAATTTTTCCGCAGGCATCCACGAGAAAAAGAGTAATATGTTAAGAATATATTGAGTGCCTAGGTATCCTCCTTTATGAGCTACACTATGTTCTCAAAGTCATTTCAGTGAGATTAAACGGCCCACATTAATACCCTGATCTTTCTCATGAATAGCCGGAAAGCCTCTTTGATCCACCAGCGTGTGCAAAATCTCCATTGTGACCGCCTGTCATTCACAAATTTGGGCCATTCTAAATCCCGTTTCATCCTCCGTAAACAAACAGTGTCCTGGATGGTGAATTAAAGCGTAAAATCATACAGTGATGCGAACAAAACGACACAGATAAAATATTTATTCTCGAAAAAAACCTTCATTATTTCACGATTATGACCACCCTTTCCCTGAAAGTTTTTTTTAATGTTGCCAATACTGAATTAGTCCGTCATTTATTTTACGTCTTACTGGATTATTGAAAAGTATTGATACTAGAGAATTTCATAATTAATAATTGAATTCACCAACTCATTTGGTAATCATTAAGAAAAATTCAAGGAAATTGTGTTTGGAGTCGACTCTTTTTAGCGTCATTTCATCCCTCCTTACTTTGCTAATACTTTTTATATTGCACTCTTAACCGAAGAAGAGAAATGAGATAATTTACAATACTTTGTGTAAAAGAATTCTTTAAGGTGACATTTAGAATTTTTTTCTCTGACCCTTCCTGTGCAGAGGTTTTCCTA
This sequence comes from Pyrrhosoma nymphula, assembly GCA_963573305.1. Classification (NCBI taxonomy): domain Eukaryota; kingdom Metazoa; phylum Arthropoda; class Insecta; order Odonata; family Coenagrionidae; genus Pyrrhosoma; species Pyrrhosoma nymphula. The sequence continues at coordinate 143,645,870 of OY754327.1, read as the reverse complement.
CTGTGGATTTTTCTACAAGGATGCCGCTCACATGCTTACATTTTTCCCACACGTGGACATATCTTGTAAACGCTAATGCTTGTAGCACATCTATGTATACACATTACGCATATTTTACTCATCATATGTTTTAAAGATAAATATGAAACTATTTCTCACGGATATATTTGACGACGGATTAGCTGGAAAAGGGACCACCTAATCTAAATCTCACCACAATGAAGCCGTTTATCTATCTCCAATAGTTTTGGATTAGGAAAGATTGCCTACAATTTGATGTACTATTTTTTATAAGGGACTGGAGTTAATACTAATGGTTTATACTGGTAATTTATGATGGTATGCGCTGACAAAAAACTAAATACAATTTTTTACAAACATACATTTTTGTCATTGAATCCACAAAATTCGAAGCATATTGTCTTTCTTCCATTTTTGCCCGAAATTTTAATATCCATTTGAAATTTTTGAATCGTTCAAGAATGCCATTAAATCTCTTAAGCTAATGTAACTTAAATTGGAATGGCGTAAAGGTTCCTTTCCTATAGCAAGATATACGCCTTAAATATATTATTAAATTTAACAAGTAGTGTCAAAACTGGTTTCACATGGCAAATATTCAAAGAACAACCATTGAAATAGCATAAATTCAAACACTATAACTACCAGTATAAACCATTAGTATTAACTCCATGCCCTTATAAAAATTAGTAGATTCTTTAAGGCCTCTTGGGTAAAAGATACGGGTTATATGTGAGGTAGAGAAAAATTGCAGCATACAGCCTTATGCATATAGCGCAGGAGCCGGTTGCATTGACCGAGTTTCAAATGCCCACCGCAAAGTCCGCGGTGGTCGGTGGGTGTCACCTCGCTGGTCAAATTGCAAAAGCGTGACGTGAGCCGTTTGGGAGACTTGCATCAGGAACGAGACTAGACGAATGCGTACTGTTGGGGAATTTGTGGATATACAGCGCCTGGAGCATAGGGATATTGAATAAAGGGAAAGAGAGAGAGGGTTGCAGGGCGAGGGAATCGGTGCGTGTGAATGGAAAGAAGTGGTTTGCTTTTAAAAGAATTGCAGCGCTTCGCGCTTTTGGCTATTTCGACGAGCGTCGATTTGAGTGAGTGAGTGAGGCTTCGTGATGAAGACCCGCTAAACGGAGTGAGAGCACGGGATGTTCCGTGGTCGGGGTGGGGGGAACAGTAGGGAAAAACTAGAAAACCAGGGGGCGACACCCTTTTGTGAAAAGAGGGAACGACACCGTTGAGCTATAGGCGGCCGGGGTTGGGTTGAATTTCGACGCGACCCGGTATGTGCATTTGGAAAATCAATGGAAATAATTCCGCAACGGAAGAAGCGAATTCAGGGAGTCTTTTGATTTTCATGTCCCCTCCCAGCGGGGGATAAGGGCGTGGATGGTCGAGGGGCCCTCGGTGATGCGATGAGGTGCGATGGGCGCCTGTGATGAGTCTGAGAGCGCGAGCTCTGAGAGATGGGCAGTGGGGAGGGTCTTTGAGGTTATTGGGGCCTTGAAGCGCCACTCTGTTGTTCCCACGGGTGGTGGCATAACAGGTGGTCATTGACGGCGAGTAATATGGAGTGGAGGGCAAGGGAATTTTAACTATAGCGCTAAGCTCTTCAGGAAATGTTATTGCATAGTCACGAAGAGAACTCTGTTTAAGTATGCTTTGAGGAGTTTGATGCTAAATAAAAAAAAATACACGTTAGATTCCCTCTCCCCTGCCAGTGTTACAATGTTTTACTCTTCGAGAACATTTCTAATTGTCTAATATTTCGTTCAATCATTCTTTTAAGGTAGTTTAAGCGAGATATTACTAGTGCCAATTAGAATGGGTTTAACCTCAATTTAATCTAGTGATACCAAAATATCGGTGTATTATTTCAATGTTTTTCGAGACATTTTCCAAAACACAGAATCCGTTTGCCATGGAATTTGATACATCTGCGGGCTCTTACGGGACATTAGTTTGAAAGCGAGGACGTTATAATGCAAAGATCGCTTTTAAAAATGTAAGGTGTGTAGCTCGTATGTTTCCTCAATCGCTTAAAAATAAATTTATTTCCCATCTAAATAACTTAATGAAAATATCCTTCTGTTTTGAAGGCGTTTTCATCGCACGGCGTGAAAAAATGCTTGATAATAATTTTTCATTAATACTTACCGTGTCCCCAAATTAAAAGTTGCAAAAAATACCCAATTCTTTTCTAATCGTGCAGAGCTGCCCGTTTCTCAATTTACCACGAAGTCTCAGTGATTAATTAGTGCCAATATATTTCACTGACACCACTCATGTTAAAAATTTTCAGTTGCCAGTGAGTTGCTAATCAATTGATCGAAGGAACACATGTCTTATAACACGGAGTAATATTTGCTAAAACTAAAGTAAAATAGAAATTATCTCATTACCTAATGATAATTATTTACACTTTCTCCTAATATGAGGTAGAATCGGAACTTGACGGATTTAAATCAAATTTGTAAGTGATTTATACTTCATTGCTCAGTCACATGCCACAACTTTTCATTATTAATTTTTGTTCAACTTCAACAATAAAGGACAATTGACTTCGATCATTTTTACTTTCTTCAATATTCTCGTAAAAAAATAAATTTTCTCCACGTCCCTTATTGATTTTTCATTAACTCCTTTGCATTTTAACTTGTTTTGCTAGACGCGTAACGCCCTGTCAGATGACTTGAAGGTCACAGGTTTGACAGTCGTCGTATAATTCTGTCCCTCCTTGGAGGTAGTGTACTGTCTGGAGTGGGGGCTCGAACTAAATCCAAAGAAATGCTCCGTAATGCGCTTTCTGCAAATGAAATATCTTCAACCTCGAACTCATTAAGTCATAGGAACAGATGTAAGCGTAGTGGGCGAAGTAAATTTCTGCATGCGTCACTGTTACTTCAGATTCATCATGGAGGAAACGCATTTGCAACATTTTGTGGCACTGCGTTAAAGAGGTTGGCATTAATCAAGAGAGGTTAGGTCTAGGAAGGTCCTCGGAAGAAAATAGGCGAGGAGAGATGATGTTCGCTCCAGGTAGGCCTCATTTCGAGTACTCCACAAGAATTTGGGACACAGTATGGAAATATTTAATTATTGAGATGAAGCAAATATAAAGGAAAATCGAGCGATTCATTAAAATCTCCCAAGAGCAAACAGAAAGTGCCACGCATTCAATGACTGAAATGTGCCCCTAAACATTTGAAGGTTAAACGCCAGAATTATGGGGCTTGGAAAATTAAAAGCTTGCTTGGTTTAAGCTGACACGATGATTACTCTAACTATATGCTTCATTACTCTGACACCACATCTAAAAGCTAGACTGAAACGACAAAAATTACCCTGTTGAATGCTAATGTATGTACCTTCAAGAGTTATTTTTCTCAATTGACGTACACGATCAAAATATAAACAGGGATGTCATAGGGGATGATCCTGATTTTCGTGCGGGAGTTATTCAATTTTAAAGACAGTTTGCCTTTTACATGTATCAATGCTTTTCCATCCAAATCTAGCAGCCTATATTTTTTTTTATTAATAAAGATCAACATTTTTGGCGTAATGCTTTGAAAAAAGTCTAAACGTATTGAAAGCGGTGCAAAGTTGTCGAAATACCCGAAAAACTCATTACTACTAATACTACAAACAGGTAAACCATATTAGAAGATACCTTCATTTATATGTGTACCTTATAATTTTTGTGTACCTTGTGATTTCTTTTCCCTTTTATCCACCACTTCATGACTGGTGACCCAACCCGTGATGACTCGTTGCATCACGTGCGGTGGCTTGTAGGATAATATACAGACGTATACAGTTGTTATGTAAATTCGATATTCAGGCTAGAAAACTTAGTAACAAGCTCTGAGTGATGTATCAGGTTTATAGGGGCTTAATGGCCGTCATCGATGTCTTATGAGAAAAAATTGTTCACCATTCACTATAATTATTAATATATAATGTTATTACATCAAGTTCTGCTAGAAAAATTGGAAGTAGAACACAAAAATGATAAGCTACAGGGCATAAAATTCATTCTGTACTTCCTCAGTGGCTTTACAGATTAAAATAGGCTTGGGTGTTAACGTTTTGTCTTTGAGTGGAGTTTTAGCAATAGGACTTGTATGCTGCTCCTCATTTTTATTTTTTGGGTTGCAAGGTTTGTGATATTTCTTACACCACAGAGTCTCTCTGTATGTATTTGTATCTTCGAACAATACATTTCTTATTATTCATTTGAATAATTTGAAATATTAATTTGATAGCTTTCAACTTAAATCATACCTCACAATGTTATTTAGATATGAAATGGATTATTGCATATCTGTTTACAATTGATTTATAAGTGATAATCTGGATGCCCAGAGCACAATAAAAACCTGTGTCATTTTATCTGTAATGCTTTGGGGTGGATTTCTCAGGTGTCATTTTAACTGTAATGCTTTGGGGTGGAGTTCTCAGATGTGGACATCTTGAAGTATCCTTGGAAAATTTCATTCTATATAATGAAAGTTTTATTCTCTAAGGGTTATGTTTTCCAATTTAACGCACAACGGATTAATTTATCAGGAATAAAAATAGTTATTTCTAAATAAATGTTACCAATCTGCGCTGAACTGAATTATCCCGCTTTCAGGAAAAGTTCTCAGTTATGAAATGTATCCTCATATTGTCTTAAAAGCCGCCCCAAGCGCGTGTGGCAGAGGGAGATTTTTGTTTAATTATGACTATGCAAAGACTTATAAAAGAGGGATTGAGGATCTCACTAATCAGAGTTTCATGAATCCGAATTTCTGATTACGCCGAATGAGTTTTCCTCAGAAGATTGAAATTTTCCTCTCCACGCATGTCATGCATGCAATATCAACCCGCCCACTGGATCAGCATCATCCCTCGTGCAAGTTGCACATCACCTCGCGCTAATTCATGCGAGGAATACTGTGCGGAGGAAATTGCCTCTCAGTGAGAAGAGCGGATTTCGAATGATGTTGGTGATGGATTAAGAAAATGGCTCCTCTTCTCGTTTCCTCGCTGATCCTCTCGTTCCGAGGGAAAACTGCTTTCTGCGTTGAACATGCGCCCGCTAGACCCGCCTCCGTCTCCGTATTCACTCGCTTTTTTGAGATGTTGGTGGTTTGCTTGCGGAGGTGACTGATATCTGAGGTATTTTACTCAAGTAAGGATAGATGGTTAGAAAGCCATGGGAAAAATGGTATGGTGTAACCCAGCGTCGACGTTAGCCTATATTTAACGTAAGGCGTCAAGGGTATCCACAGTTTAACTGGACTCAGTGGACTCTCAAACGAGTCACTTCACATCGTCTCGAGTTGTACCATCCTCTCTCGTCTACTCATCGGCTATCAGGAATATTAATCGCTGGTATTCGAGTCATTCAACCGACGATGTTCATACTCTTGAAGATCTCCCTACGTGGCACCCATGAAGGCATCGGAATTCTGCTAAAAACCTCTGTCAATGCCGGGATTTAAATACGATTCCTCTAATTGGGATGGTAAGGCAGTGTTATAGCCACCTTATCAACCCATTTTCATTTTTGTTGACGTTTCTCACACGTTCTACTCCCAAATTTTCATTCTCTCAGAGGAAGTTCCACTGTAAAATGATATAGTTTCAATTTTTTATATTCTTTCCTCTTAAAGAAAAATGTGCCCTCTTTTTGCAAAAGTCACGTCTGTATAACTCAGGCAATTTTCGAAAAAAAAGTTGTGGTAAGCGAATTCCTCCAAGGAGTTTAAGATAATAAAACCAAGGCACTAACCCATCTTAATTTAGAATCATTGAAAAACTGCAATAATTGAAGTCAGTAAGCGTTAATTCAACATAAAGTGCGCTGCAGTATATTTCTCGGGCTGGGAGCAAGGAGAAGGTTTTTGGAGTAGATGCAGGGTGGAGAGGTTTTACGTCACATCTGACGAACGGAGTACCACACTTGAACCGTCCTCCACATGCTCCAAAAGTAGAGGTCGGTATTTCACTAAAAAGTCTCCACCAATGTCAGAATTAGAACCCGGACCATAGGAATGGGATTCCATTTCAACAACCTCCACACTATCCCGATATTATGAAAAAAGTATTAATTAGAAAAAGCATTTCCGTTGGCTAACCTACATAATGTTAGTAATAGTACATTGTAACGTGATTCAACGGATAAGGTCATTTCATACTTACTGGCAGCCAATTGCTGACAAAAATAGTAGTAATAATAGTAGTAATATTAATTGTACGAATAGTAGGATCACCCCTCCGATTAAACTAATCTTCGCTATCAATCGGTAACCAGAGTTCTCATCGTGGCCGGCCGTTGCCCTTCAATACCCTGACTCTGGGATTTGAGTTTTTGTGTTGGCTAAGGTTGTGGCGTTCTATCCACAAAGGCCCAAGTTTAAATCTCGGTGACGACAGAGACTATTGAGTATAATCGCGACCCATACTTGGATGCTAAGCGGAAATCCTTTTAAGCGCAGCTCCCCGATCGTCGGATAGAACATTAAACTCTGTTCCCCTCGACGCCTTTTTTTAGAGTAGGCTAATGCCGATGCCGTGTTTTTCTCCATCCTTTCTCCATTCCTCAAATAACTCAGGCATTACCAACTTACCCACCTGTCCCAATGGCACAAATTACCTCAGTTTTCGGTCGCGACCCCAAATGGCCAACCAGCAAACGAGGATGTGGGATTTTTAATTTGTTGTGACTGTTGCGGTCGCCAGGAAACCTCAAACTCCGTATCCTGCCCAAGCATCTTCCACCACTGGCTCTCATTCCTCCCCTCCCATCTCTTTCCCTTCTCCGACGAAACGGAGCCCGTTATCGCTCCTAGGGTCCCGTCGGCAACCGCGGTTTGACTCGGCCGATCCTCTTTTGTTCCCGTACGCGTGACCACAGCTACAATTTGGCCGCTGCCCCTTCCACCCCACCCCAGCCCCCTCGGACAAAAGGCCGTTGAATTAAAAACGAGTTGCGCTCGCGATGATCGCTTAAACCGCAAATGATCCGGGTGCATTTTTCATACGCAGGGGTCGGGATGAAAGGACCGTCGACGAAGAGGGATTACACGAATACTGGCCGGTCGCCATGACCGCCGACTAGGTTTGGGGAATTGCTACAGGGACTATTACTGCGCGTTTTGGGAATACTTTCACGACAGAAGGTCCCGTGGTCACATACGAGAATTGCGCAACACAGGTCTCTCGACTAGCATTAGGATGTGTGGAATCTGTCGTATGCGCTTCGGCTCCCGCAAACAAGAGAGGACATGCCAATGTTCAAATTATGTCATCACTCATTACAGAAGGATTAAACTTGCCTTGTTTGCATAGCTTTGGTAGCTCTAAATGTCGTTCATTTCTGTGGGTGTAAGTGTTTGAAATCATTCGGAGAGTTGAAGTTTTGTTGATACGATCCTGTTATTCCCAATGGCATTATGTTGCGAGGAAAATCAATCTATTATTTTTTCCATCAATTTCTCAACGATAGAAGAAGAATAATATGTAAAATAAAGTTCATAATAGTACAAGTGTTTGTAGTCAGAAAGTGAATTGCAATATTCTCATTGATGATATATATTTTTGAATTTTGAATTCCATTCAATTGGTCAAAATACAATTGTCATTTCGTTCTCTTACAGATTGAGTTAAGTTATGGCATGGCGAGAATTTATGGTAGTTGAAAGTTGGGTAAAATACTCATTTTTACTGAACTCTGCTTTATTTGACAATTGGTTAGGAAAAGTCATGGATGAGAGCTATTTGTCCTAAAATTCATCCGGAAGAAAGTGAAAATGGAATATGAATTGCCTAATGTCTTAATGCATTGCATTTCTTGCTAATGCCATCAATTTACTGTCGTAATGATTTTTCCATCACAATGTGTATATAAAATAGCCATCGAAAAAATGCGTCACGATACATAAATAGCTACTGGCCTGAAGTTTGGAAGTTGTTTGGTTTTCGTATTTTCAGGTTAATCGCTCAACAGCTCTATTTTTCAGAAAATTTCAGGATTTGAGCTATACGGGTATTAGTATGATTTCTATAACCGTCATTTTATTTGTAGGTAATTCCAATTATGGCACACAATTTGAATATAAATATTTTGCGTGAAATTTGGAATTTTTTCTTCGTGGTTTTAGAATGGCCTAAAATACAATAACAGCATTCAGCAAATTAAATGAATAGGGGTTGTGTAAATCCTTGTTCGTTTGCAAATCATTGCATTTATCCCAGATTTGACTGTGGTTCCGTAGAATTGACTGAAGCGCACAGAGGCTTTGTTGAATGGCCTCTGTTTTTCGGCACGTGTGAAGAGCAGAATGGTGTCGGGGAGGTGGTGAGCCGTTAGAACAGATTAAACGATAAATGCAAATAAAAGAATGTACACCGGAAACCAATGATATTATTTGGGCTTTCATATGAGTTCATTCCGATTGGCTTGTGGAAACCATTCTCTTTTTTGGAAATAAGTTTATAGAATTCTGTTTTACATATGTAATGGTTTAATATATTCAGTGGAAAAGGTAAAAAAGTATTGATTGCAATGAAGACCTGTAAAGTATATAAAGTACTTGTTCACGGATATTTTCATGTACAGCTACAATTTATATTCAAATTTGATTATAAGAAATTCGTATATAATTTCTTTTGACTTTTATATGAAGTTGCAAATTTATTATGAAATTTTTTACGACAAATACCAATGCTTTAATTGAAATAATTGTAAGAATTCGTTCTATACGCATGGAAAACAGTATTTCCAGCCGATTAAGGCCTAGTTGCAGCGTAGGTTTATACCTACCGGATTCCGTGTATCCTTTGGATAAAACTTAGAAGCTTTGCTTTTGGGTGGACTGTGTATACTGCGCGCAGTCATCTTCATGTTGCAACGACAATGAATCATTACTAGCTTAGAATCGTGTATACCAAAGTGTTCAATGATATTAGATTATTTTCAAGTCGTCTTGTTAAAGCTTATTAATGTTGACCAGTCGCCTGATGCAGTCATGATTTTGAATGAAACGCAGTTGATTCAATATACGGATTTCGCAGTTAGCTTTTAATTTTTTTTCATCCATATTGATATTATTATGAAATATTATGTAGCATCAATTGAGAAAAAAGTATTTTTTTCTAATGTGTGGAATGAGTCGATATGTCCAACGGGGATCAATAAGATATTCTTTTTATTTTCCTTTACTAGCACCATATCAGCCGCAAATGATTTTCATCGCCAGCATATTTTTTTCGAGATTTCAAGGTTATGTTCCCACGTGGATTATTGATCATTTTATGTGTGGTTTCCAGAGAAAAGATGCGAAATGTGTAGGAGAGGCCTGAATTAGAACTGTGCTGAAGTCATAAACGCTTTATATTCTGTTAAAAATCTGTTATACTTACTATTAAGTGTGGAAAATATGGTATTCTTTTTTTGTAATTTGTTTTGGTAATGTATTTGTTATTTTGCTTTCTCTCATAATCATGTATTCTTTCAATATTACTGCTGTCCACAGTCGCAAATTTGTCTCTGACCCCTGTATTAGCATCGTGGACGCCAAGTCTGCTCATAAACTTTAAAACCCAAGTTCGAGTTACCTAAACTTTAGGATTCAGGGCATGAAGCATTTCTCGAGGCATGAATAATTTAAGGGGAACATCTAAATGACTGAAATTCTCCTAGCAAAACTGTTTGCACGCACACATGGCTTAATTTCCTTTCTATTTACCATGGAGGACAATGGTGGTAAGCTTCATGCATGGCTCATAACACTGTTAGCGTAACGCATATTGCTGTGGTGCTCTGCGTCAAGAGAGCGTAAGCATAGCACCCAGATGGACATATCTGTGGGCTGACATTTGCTAGAGTTCTGAGTTTATAGACAAAGAATGGACGTAAGAAAATACATTCCACATCTTATCTTATATTATAATTGGCTATAGTTATATTAGAAGTAAGTTTGAGGGACGTGAATACATTTATTCACAGTTTTTATTATAGTTGGCTGAAGCGTTAGACTCAACTCACGAGATACCAGTCTGGCTTACCACTTTCAATTAAATATGTGACTATTATTTTATAATTAATAACATATAAATGCAAAAATATAATTAACTGTTGTCTCATTTTATGATTACGAAGCCTTTGCATGACTCATTCAAACTTAAATCAGCCGTTAAGAGCAAAAGTGGTGTAAGTCAGACGTTTACCATATTTTAATTATGCACGCAAATGCATTCCTTAACTAGTGTTATATTTTATACGTGAGAGATGTGTGTTCAGCTTTAGTTTTTCCAATAGAAAGGAGCACTTTGTGTTTAATGTATTTTACTTCAAGCCTCAATTTCCAAAAAGTGACTTTTTTTACTTACACTATTCTAGCTCATAATTAAACGCAGTGAGAAATAACTTGTAAACGTAATGTGCTGATGTAAAACTTATTAGGGAATTTATTCCTCAAGGATGCAGAAATGAGTTGCCTAGTTTTAAGTTATGAAATTATATGAGTAAATCCAAAATTTTATAATTAAATGTGCGTTAATTGTAACCATGAGTTTCATGCACAAAAATAGCTAAAAATTGCAAAAATCTTTGGAGATTCGTATTTTTTAGTTCGCAATTGCGCAGACATTTTCAAATTACCTTTTTAATACTTCCAGTATTACATGATATCTATTAAAAATATTGCCGAGGAAAATATTCGAGTTTAACATTTTCACTAGATTTTGCGATTGGGAGAAATGATTTCATAGTTCAAACATTTTTTTAAATTACAATAATATACATTCAGTAGTATTTGTTTACTGTTGGTTCCATATTTTTTATCTCATCTTGGCTGAAGGAGCACCGTACAATAACCTACAAGTTTCGGGAAGACACTGATGCAGAAATGCGAACGTGAATCAAAAGTGATTTGTCCCCCAAGGTTTTTGTCCACAATTCCTCGAGCCAAGGATGAATACTTTCTCTCGTTAAGCCGCTCACGCGTTTGTAAATGACGTGATCATAATGAGGATTTGGTAGTATCCTTGGGTGACAGTGAGACAGCTTAGGCCCTCAAGATCCCGGACCGTGCCCTGCGTGAATTTTTCTCAACGCCCCAGCGACGGACGTCGAGGGTAATGCCTCGTCTTTAATGAAGCAACGCCATCCCCCCTTCACTTCTGAGATGAGAATCTGACAATCCCGTCCGTTTCGACAGGCCACAGGCGAAGAAAACCTGTGACCTGGTCTCTAGGCAGTGCTGAGCCATCGAACGCGAGTATACGGGGAGATTTGATGAGTCATAGTACGAGCATTCATTTGTTTTGACGATTCCAGATGGTAGAATTACCAAATTCGGCCGCTAGAGTCTTACATAGTTGTAGTATTTACCGATTAAGCTGAATTTGCGAACGTTCAGCGAAAAACTTGTCGCTGGTGAAATGTTATAAAGACTAATGTACAATAATAACGACGAAAGGTAAAAAGAAATTTATGCCTGTATGCCTGTGGCTGGTGGAGAAACACTAGCATCACAGGTACTTAGAAATAAAAGCAAAGAAGAGAAAATTTCCGAAAATATATATTATCAGTGAAGGTACGCAGTAACTGAATAGGAACATAAGATTTTTTTAAACTTGTACCTTTTTTTAAGTCTCTTAAATCTCTAATAACAATGCAAGAACCAATGTAAATTATGTCACCTCAGAAATCATCTAACACATTTTATGCTGCCGATGTTTAACGGGCATCGTTAAACAGGTATTTTACGTCACGATATCTCTGTCGTCGCAATGTCTCTTAAAATTACTGATTACTAATTAAGAACTAATTTTAAGTACCTGAGCTAAGTAATGATATTTAAAAATATCAAGCTATCGGTATTAAAATTCTAGTATCGTTATCGCCAGTATTTCACGTCACCATATCGTTTCGTTTCGCTCCGCTCTAAACCATCCGCCAGTAGCAGGTTAGGCGGGGAGAACCCACCTATTTCCCTCCCCTTACTTAGCTCCCAGTTCGATCCGCACGCGTCCTCCCATAAGTCTTCATCAGCACTCGACCCGGGGTTAGGAAAGGGGGTCGAAGAAATCTCGAGGACCCAAGAGGTGAGGGAGGGGGACGGAACAAAATGTGAGTAAAAGGGGGATGGATTGGGAGGATTTCAACACTGCATCACACGGGTCCGATGGCAGGCAATTTCTCCTTGCCCTTTTCCCCCAATTAACCCAAAGGCCTTCTAGGTTCTCTCCGAGCCATTCCTGCCCACTCCCGGGACCCAGCAAAACATGCCCCCCCCCCCCGCGCCAGTCAACCATCCTTCCACGCTTGCCTAAACCACCTCCTCCTTCTCCTCCCCCATCCCACCCGCTACTCGGCCCTTGTAGACTCGCACGGGAGATTAAGAGAGATTATCTGAAGGATATGAGGCAGAAGTGGGCGTAATGCGGGCACTCCGAGTCAGCTCCACTGTTGTCCCCGTTCTCATCTTCCCCCCCCCCCCCCCCCCCCCCCGCTCACCGTACAGAAGTTGAAGCGCGGACGATTCAGAAGCGTGCGCTCCATACCTCTACCGCCCGGCATAAACACTTTGTCCTTCCGCTTTTCTCTCTTACTCTGCTCCCTGGGGTGACGGGATGAAAATTAATGGCCGGGCGACGGCGGCGGTTCCGGCCGTGAGTGACCCCTTCCGCGAGAGGTGGGGTAGCAAGAGAAGAGGCGACCCTCGCGGCGACTTGTAAGCTCTTTCTTCTTTTCTCCACACGCGCGCGCGCACATTGTCGTACGCGCCCCGGAGGTGTGATTAAAATTTGGAAGGAAGTCGCGTAATCCGAGACGACGACGTCGAGTTGGCACACGGCCAATCTTTTTTTTCTCCCACTCTTCCCGAATCCAGCCGGTTTTACCACACGGCGTCTTTATAATCGTCCTTCCCATGAGGCGTGACGTGTTCTACCCATGAAACGCAGAGGGTGGGGGTGTCGCAGATAATTTAAAAGGCCGCTCGCGTGATGAAAGCAGTGCCGTGGTACAAAGGTCGGCGGTAAAATGTTTCGCAGAATTAATTTCCACGGCTACATCCTTCGTTGGGTTAAAATTCGAGGAGGCCAAATTAGGTTTTCTCTCCAGTAATAGGGTTAGTTTATCAAGATGATGAGAGGTATTTTGTGATTGTTTTCCAGAATGCGCAATAATTGTGTGCGAATTAGTTTTTCTGTCTTACATTACCGATTAGTAGACCTTTTGAGTTGGAAAATACATTGGTAAATTAAAATCACACTATCTACTGTCATCCTTCATCGTCCGGGTATTGAGAGCTTTTTGGAAAACAATACAAGATTGTGTAGTTATTTAAAAAGGATACAAAATATAATGCATTATTTTCTCATGCCGTAGTGGTAATCGATAAATTTGAAAATTGGAGTTAATATAATTGAAGTTAATTATGATTTTATGCATTTTTTATTTTTTCATCTTTGCGTTACTCGCTTATTTGGGCACTTTAGGCTTTCACTGCCGGGGTATGTCCTTGTTACAGAATATAATTCAGAATCGATTTATACAGTCTCTCTAATTCTATGCACAGCTAGCTGCTATATAATATTAATATATGAAACTGCCATAGAGTACGTACGCCATTAAACGTACTTAAATCGGTATAAAAATTATTTATGGCAATGAAATAATTTAAGTATAAATATAATAAAGGTTCTCACATTTTGGCTGTAATAAAAAAAAATGGCATGTACCATTTATAAACCATGCGATGTAACTGAAAGATGTTATTTTATTGCATACTTATATTCAGTGACTTCTGGAAATTGTCTAAGCTGTTCGTATTTTTTATACAGCATAAAGTTTTGGGCGGTTTCTGGGCGCCCCCATCATGCCACAAGTAGATTGGTATTCTATTTCATGCATCGTAAAAAATGGAGCACAACCTTCCATTTTTTCTGACCCAGTCTCGTAAGGGAAATTGATTCTATTTGCTGGCGATGTGGGAAGAGCTACTTAAAATTCAAAAACCGTTTACTGAGTTCGTGCAAAGGTATGACGTTGTGTGTTCGGGAGAATACTTTGCTTTCGTCGGGTGACAACACCCCTGGAACGAAATTGATTGAATAAAATAGCACGCATTTTGAAAGGGCTTGGGGAAGCGGTACAACAGAAACACCTGAAGCATTCATCTCTACTTGAGTGGTTCACTCTAAAGGGAACGATGTATCGTTTCTAAGAAAATGTATTCCACCTGTGAGATAAATATGGAAATACCGTGGCATTGACGACGGACCCGTTTGGACTCGTAATTTGAAATCAACTCTACCAAATTCAAGCCGTATTTTACTCCCTTAAGCAATATTTTTTGTCACCACCCAGCTGTATTACACTTCCATATGCGAAAATCGTACCCCCGTCGGCTATCATCATTCCTAAGATTGGTTTTATCCAGCTGTCCTCTCAGATCTTTTCAGCTCAACATTTAATTTCTTCACTACTCCTCATTTTGACATTCTTCATAATTTACTGGATATATTCCATCTTTGTTCTTTCTCATTCTTTCCAAACGTTGTTCAGTCCACTATAGTTTTCATGAGACTGTAATGAATCAGAGTGTGTCCAATTAATTGGTCCCTTCTTCCTTGAGAAGTTTTAATAAAGCATGTTTTATTCCCAGATTTCGTAGAATTCCTTCATTCGTGATTATCTCCATCCATTTTATTCTAACATTCATTCATTCTTCAATAACACTGAAATACTTGCAATGGTTATGAATTGTTTCGTTATATGCATATATTGAATATTAATTTGATACATGATTTTGTCATCAATTCAGTCTACACAAACAATTTAGTCAGTTTTTCTCTTTCCGACACATATAGTGGAGGATGCCGTCAGACCCTCTCCCTTGCGGCATATAATTTTTAGCCCTTCTTCAACTCATAGACGTCAAAGGTGTTCATCGTAGGTGTGGTTGTCTTATCTTAGTTAGTAACCGTTTAATTTACCTTTGTGTCTCCTTTGCATAGTCCAGGTGTTAGCATCATATCCTGCTCTATTTTGTCAGTGTCTTCCTTTACACTGCATACGGGCTCGTTTAAATACCCCCATGATGTAGCAATCAACCGTTTCCTACGCGTTTGCTCCTTATAATAAAAAACTGAGTATTAGTTTTATATGCAAGCATATTATGCAGTAAATTTTATGTAAATGTCACACGAACTATTTTTCATCTCTTATAATGGTGCGATAACGGAGCCTTTGTTATTTTCCAGCGGTGATACCGAAACTCAAATGTTTCAGGAGGATAATGAGATCTGCAGAAATGGAAATAAAGAAAAAAATAACTACTTTACCAAGTTCCTTGGCTCTTCTAGTGATTATTTTAATTTTAACACATATTTATTTCCTGTTAACTCAACCGAATTCTCTTTATAAAAAGAAGTTTTTATGTACCTTTATTCTGGTCCAGATGATTAAAGTATGCCACATGGTCGAAAAATGAACTTTTAGCAGTTTCTGAATAATGCCAAATTCACTGCTCGAAACTTCATGCCATTTGATCTAAATGCTTTAAAAAATCTCATGTTTCGTTTCCGCGCCATTTCATCTCACAAAAAAAGAAACCTTTCACAAAGTTGTGCTACTTTCCAATTTGAAAGTCAATCTTCCCTCAAACTCAGTTCGGCTCTAAATCTTTTTCATTTCCTCACGTATCATATTTTCGGCAGAAAAATGTTTGCTCCACCTTTCGTAAGATTATTTCCTCAAGCAAAATATTAAGGTACAAAAAGCGAGACATCTCTCATTTTGTTGGACATGCCATATCTTCTTTAATGTAATCCACTAAAAACTAACATTTTCACGATTTCTTGAAGCTTTACGTTTGTGTTTCATTAATTATTTGGCTATAAAGAAAGAGTTATGCACCAGCCTCGGGTTTACCATGAAATGATATTTTAAAGTGGTAAATGTTGATATTATATGCAGTTTTACATTAATTCTAGCCATGACACTATGGAAATAAGTTTACATTCTCTGACATTTATTCAAATGCATCCATGCAATGAATTAGTACTTCCGTATTTAACAGCATTAAACATACGAAGAAAAAAGTATTTACAGGTATAGCCTAATGTAAGAGAAACAATTGCACTTTTCCACAAATTGTTTTGTTGCGTACAACGCGTTTCGGTATAGCCTATCTTGAAGAGAAACATTTCAACCATGGAATAGCATTGGTGCAGTGACTGGTGGAAAAAATTGATATTTTCGTTTGGAGATTGACTTTTGTTCAAGGCTGGGTTGATAAATTAGGGTGGTTTCTCAAGCATTAATTTGCATGGGAGGAGTGAGCAGATAAATCAAGTGTCGAGCGTATTTTTTGTTTACGCAATTTCTTCATTTTGACGAGTCGATAAATGGTGCTTGTAAAATGCATAAAATAATCTCACTCTCTCATCTCAAGGTGTCATTTAAATCATTCCATGGACAAGGAAAATCATTCCGTAGTTTACTAATTTCAATAAAAGATTTAGAAAAAGAGAAATTATATTTACTCCCAGGGGTTTTGCACTCTTGACGCCAGGTTGAGATTCAATATAAAATTTCTAATGTTAAAACATCATTACAGTTTCATATCTACAAACATCATTAAAATGTTTACAAAATTATTAACTATTTTCACTTGAATTTGTATTTTAACCTTATTTCAAACGGTTTTAAAATGCTTCCGTCCTCGGCTTCTTCTCCATGGAGAGGACACGGAGAGAGCTCTTTCGATTAATAGGAAAACTGCCGAAATTCATTTTGTTTGAGTGAACGCTCACCTTTCCTTGATCTAAATCACCCACTTCCTCCTTCAATTTGTTTTTCCGAAAAAGGGGTCCCCACCTTTCGTCTCCAATCCGATTCCCCGAACAGCTTTCTTTCAATCCAAAGACGCCCACATACACACTCCCAGAGAAATAGAAGCCGTGCTTCCCTAAGATGTACCATAACAGTCCTCTCTCTTTTTGATTGAGAATTGCGGTTCAACCGCATTTCTCTCTCCCCCCACCAAACACGTTTCCCACAATGCAACACCACTCTCGTAGCATTTTTTCCATACATGTCCCATCCCCTCTTCCTCCGACCCTCAAGACGCCAACACCGCCAACACCCCCTAGTAATCGCGAGGAGGTCCCACCCTCTCGACCTCTACCCACAAAACTCCCCGCGACGAAAACCGCGCATTCAGTTCGCTCTCGCTTCGCAGACGACAAAGCCACGTAAAAAGCCCCCGAAAAATTTTTCCTTCTCCCGACACTTTCCTCCACACATTCCACCTCATCACCGTCCCTCCATAGGATGCGTGGGTGGCCTCCGGAACGTGTTGGCCGGGTGAAGATGTCCCAGGCTGCGGGAAAGTCACCTCTTCTCGCCCCAGCCTCGAATTTAATGTCCCAGAAGGCGTTTTCCTGCCCCCCTTCCATTAAAATACCGCTTGCGTCATAATGGGGGACGGAAATTCTCACAAGCCCTTGGGGGGGGGGGGGGGGGGGGCAGCGCTTGGGGCGCCTGCACTAGAACGGGTGTTGGAGAAAGGGCCGACCCGCGCGTCATCAAGAACCCTTAGCGTTTTTTTTCTGCGGACGGGAACCGCAGGTCCAAGGGTCCGGCGCACACCGTCCCGCTCCCCAAGCTAGGCCGAAACGAAGAGGACCTGCTTTACCCAAAATCCTGGCTGCATCGCCGCCGTCGGGAGTTGTTGGAGCCTTGCGCTATCGCAGAAGACTATCTTGAGGGACGGAGTGTCTCTTCAACCTGCCATCGATGATTTGCGGCTGGACTGCCATGGTAGTGGTTGGGGGAATACACTCGAGCGGCCTGCGATTAAAGGGAGATGGTACACTTGCACCAAATTCACCTGCCACTATAAAAAAATCGAGAATGTATAATCCGGTGTACATGATCTCCATGAAGACTGTGTTTCGATTTCCAAATGACATAGTTTATTTGGGGCGAGATAAAAAAATTACGGCAATAACACTTCAATTTACGGATGGGTTTGTCTGAAGAGACGTCTGGGTTAGCTCTTAAATGCGCACAAAATGCATTTTGGGCTGATTTTGACATAAGTGGCTTAATGGCCGATAAACATGAGAAATACCTTTTCATTTTATTTTCTATATAACTCAAAATAATATATACTCCTCAGGAAACCAAATATCCCCATTTATACACCCCGTTTCTCAAATGTATATGAGATAGCGTGCGAATTGGAAGAAAGGGAGTTATTAAAATGTTAATTATTCACTTTTTTTTAAATATACCCACTGATTATTTTGCGCATATTACGCGGCTCTGGTGTTTATAATTGAATTCATTTGTTGAGTTCAAATAAATAAGAACTATTAGCGTGTTGTAAATTTAGAGATGCAGTAGATTAGAGAAATAGGAAGCGTGAATAAGAAGAGATGGTAAATATGCGTACTTATTATGTTACAAGGCTCGGCGCTGGCTGAATTTTCAGTTCGGTAGTTCAGTTCAACCTCTGCCTCTTCTCGTGGTATTATTCTTCTATTAATTTCGGCGTTGCGAACTATGCTTAGTAAGCTTTGGGCGTCAAATATTTTCACGGTACATAATTTTAGACTGCATTTTCTGAAAATAATAAGCCAATATATGAGAATCAGTTAAATGACACGGGCGAAAAATGATTTTGTTCCACCTTTATTTCAGGATTTCCTGGGGAAGGGAAGTAGACGAAATTTCACTAGCTCATTTCTTCCACGGCAAGAAATATTTCTTTGTTCATGACAATGATGAGTTTTGGTGCTCGGTTTTAAATGGGAAATCGTAAAAAAAGAGGAGGATGGAGCAAGTGACACGATGGGAATTTATTGCCTAATTCGGTTTTCGGTTGCTGAGAAACAATCGGATACGCGAGGGCCGATAAAGTGTCCGTGTTCTTCGCGGGGAACAGATTAACGAGCCATCAAAACATTAGGGCGGGCCATTTGTAGCAGTGAAATATAAGTGGTGTGATGACATGAAATATGAGGGAGTAGACTCACACTGAACCACGTTTATTCAGAAGCACAGGCGTCGCTTAGCGTGGGGCGTTCGAATTTGGGGTGATATTTCTCAATTCATAGTGTTCAGTGACTCATGGATAGTTCTCTCAATCTCTTTTTTTCCATGCCGTAATTTTGGAGATGCAAATGCTATACTTGGATAGTGACAACTATTTTCACCATAGAGTAACTTCTCTCAGCACTGTGCCATATATTTAAATGGCTATCTACTTCTAAGTAAAGGATTAGCGTTCCCTTTTTTCCTATCCAAGTTCATTTGATTTTGCAGATGCAAAACTGTAGATTGGCTGAAAAGTCGTGGAATTCCTCAAAAGTAAAAAAATGGTTGCTTTAATTTTTCTGATGAATGAAAAATTCTTAAAGCATGGAACGTATGGTATAGTGGTTTTATATACAAATATAACGACACGAGGTTCTATCTAAAAGTTCGGTTTATGCTGTTGAGGGCGCTTGTCCCGAGTGTCATCTTCAACTGACGTTTGATTTTATTTTCAAACAAGTAACTCTCTAAGCACTGTATATGGAATTGACCCTATCGTAACTCTTCTCTGGGCATTTAAATTAAACACAACAAAAAACCCGGTAAGCTATTTTAAGGCTACTGGAATCTACTAGTAACTTGCATGGTGATGCATGGAGAAATTTACTTTTAATTTGGAATAAAGGACAGAAGCAATCATACACGCTTTATTGAGGAACTAGTGTAACCGAAAATTGAATGGCCAGCAGCAGGATTAACCGGTAAATAAGTTTTTACTTTGCAATTGCAGGACAACACTAACACTAACGCAAGATCAGATAGGCTAGAGCAAAACTGCTTCAGACACACAAAGTCGAGTGAAACTTGGCAGACTGACTCATTAAAGCTTGTGGGAAGTGACTGCTAGCGGTGTACTCCCCGTAACTCTCTTGGTTGCGGTATCAAAGACAAGTCTGTAAACAGTTAGATTGTACCTCATTGTATCAGGATTGTAAATCGGTAATTAGGCTGCAAATTATTTTGCAGCTTAACGGATTTCTCTTCATCAACTGTGGAGATGTAACGAAAAATGTTTTATCAGCAAGTCAAAATAAAAAGTACTTTATATGTCAGGCGATGAAGTAGAAGATTTAGCGGCTTCTTGCCTGAGTGCCATTAGGCCAAAATAAAGTGTCGGTTGCATAAAACGTTTAATCACCTCAGGAAGTCAACCAGAAAGATTATCGTGACATACCTATCCAATTGTATTTTGAATTGAAATACAATTAATTTTTATTAACACTTGAATTTACTACGCTACCTTGCATAGAGTTCTGTCAATTAATCCCTGGAGGAGGCTTTGGTTTTATTGACATGAATCCTGCCGCTTCTAGTTGACATAAATCCTGCCCCTTCAGCATTTTTACTTTTCCTTATTTACCTTTTTTCTATTAACTGTCACAATTCACTCTTTTCTGGTAAATAGAGTGATTATCACACCATTGTCATAGTCATGATAGGTTCAATCAATAAAAGAGGTGGCTCTTTGTTGCAAAAGAAATCAGGACGTTTAAAATTTACTTACTTTAAAAGTTACTTTAAAATTTACTTACAGGATAGTGAAGTTTTATCGTGAGTATACGAAAGTTGTTTCAGTGGAGTAAGTATTCAATTCGTTGGCGTTTCTTAAAGAATAGTATTCCTGTTATGTCAACGCTACGGCAAAAATATCAGGAAATTAGCCCTAGAGATAATTTTGAGACTTATATCAGAGAGAAAAATCATTACCGAAACAAACTACTTTTATTATATTTTTGGGCGAGGCGAATGGTTTTTCCTCTTCTACCTGATCGATAACCAAGAATTTCATTATATGACAGATTCTTTTCTTAATTTGACGCATCATGTTATTCCCTGATGCTTTCATTTTCCCTGTTCATTTTTATGCCCCAAGACCGCCATGCAGGTGACGCGATTTCTTTTTAATACGCGCTCTACTCCTCTCCCATCTCAGCTCTCAAGAGATAGGCTTTGTGGCGTTATCTCAACTCCGCAAGGACGGCGTGAGGGAACTATCGCATTCCTTCCCGTCGTCCCAGAACGGGCTTTCCTCCCAAAACTTACCCTCTCGCCCTCCCCCCCCCAAAACTCCTCCCCGCATTTTACTCCACGCGTGGATTACCTCACGCGTGGAAGATGACCCTCAACCCCTCCTCCCCCACTCCACACAAACACACATCACTCTTTCTCCCCGCCCTCTGGCGGCGGCGACGTCCCTCGTGGCGTTGAGCGGAAGGTCTAACCTCACTTTTCCCAAGGACAACATCTCCCCTCTCTTCTCCCCTTTGTCCTTATTCCCCCCTCCCACCAGAGCGCCCTTCACTCTCCAGTTACTGACCCCATTCTTCCCTCTAACCCCTTATCCCTCCATCCCTGATCCCCAGCTCCTGCCCCAAAGAATATTCTCTCCTCGTCATGGTCTTGACAGAGCTGCGCTCTCCTCTTCCACCTTCCTTCCGTCTCTCGTCCACCCTTCCTTCCTACCTTGAGTTCTCTTCGCTTCCATCGCAAATCACCCCCCCACCCCACCCTTCCCTCTTCGCAACCACTTCCCGCACGTCTCCGTCGATTCAAATGCTTCCAACGCCCGCCTTCAAAGTTCGTTTCCGTCTTAATGGGGACGTTTTCCGGTTTCCCTTCCCGCCTCATCTCTGTCTTCGATAACACATTACGCGCTCTCGGGGTTTTGGCGAATCGCTCACTCTATCGCCTGTGTCGTCTTCCGTCAACTTGTCTGTCGCGATCACCGTGTCGACTGTGCTGGTTTTGCCGAAAGGTTTTCCATGCCTTAAGCTTAGACTTGGTTTAAAGAGAAGTGGTGCATTTTGATTGGAAAATGTAAACAACGATTGAGCGTGGTGCCGATAACGTTCCTGCAATTCCCTTTAGGTAATGAATATTTGAGTAGCTCGTAGATCATCTGCTGTACTTAATAAACTTGGATTGACGCAAATAGGAAACTTACGAGTACCGATATTTTGTTGCTCCTCGATAGGTTTAGACTAAATTGATATCGATACCAGTTAAACTTCATGCATAACATATCACTACCCTTTCTTTTTGCATATCATTAAAAGTCGAAATTCTAATATTTCAGTTTAATTTATGTTCAGTTGATTTTATTTTTAGTTTATTATCAGCAGTTGGGGCCTTTCTTTAATGACTGGAACAATCTCTAATAAGCGTATTACTACCTGTAACATTTGCTTTTTCTGGATAGAAATTAATTCAAACGTCTTTACTCATGGAAATTTCTGCATTTCTGAAGGTCTCGGTCGCTCCAGCGAGCTACCGTACTAATCGATCCAAATACTTCCCAAATTAGGTTTCTCTCGCAGTCTTCTCTTTCCCCTAGCAAGACTGTTAGGCTTTAAACTTTCCACTTTGACAGCCAACTTTCGCTCCCCCATGTTTTCTGCGGCGGTTTGTATTTACGCTCCCTACGACTCATGAGTCCTTACAGCCCTACCCTCTCCCACATTCTCGCCTCCCTTTTGTCATAATCCTTCCTCCCTCGAGATGCAGTAAAGGGAGCCTCCCCTTCGAATCCTTCTTCCCCACTATCGCTTCCCCATCTCCTCCACTGGACCACACTCCCTCTTCTGCCGAACCAACATCTCGCATCTCCCGCACCCTTTCCGTCCACTCCCGTCCACGGGCTCCATCCACAATGCGCCCGAGTAAGCGGGGAATACGGCCCCGGGATGCCGGGTGAGCGGTGACAAAAGAGCTCTCTCCTCTTAAGGAAGGCGCCGAAAGGCGGGGCGGGAAAGAATTCGCCCAAGTGCGGCTCCAGTGTGTGGAGAGGGAGGTGTTCTCTGAGAGAAGATCCTGGGAGAGGGGTCCAGGTGAACTTAGGGGAAGGGAACGAAGGTTTGGGGGGTTGGGGTGGAGCGGGAAATAAATGGAAGTTTATGGTTAGTGTTGGTGGGGCGGGGGGGAGAGGGGAAGCACCGTTGAAACGGATGGGCTGGACATAAGACCGCGGGCTTTGTGGTGGGGGGAGACGTAGGTATTGGTCAGGTTGGGCTTTGTTGCCCTCGGGCGAAGGTATCATAAGCCAGGGAGGTGCAGTCAGTTAAATATATCCCTGTGTCGGCAGCGCTTCAGCAGGTGGCTCAGCTCCCGTATCCGAGTTTCCCGACGGTGATAAATCTCATCAGGAATATGAATAGGTATAATGATGCCTACAAAGATGTACAAATCAACGTCAGGAAGGAGGGATAGTTTGGGAGACATCGAAGGAGCGAAAGGAAGCTGGCTTCTAATTTGTGTGTAAAATAATTGTTTAGTCTCACACCCACAATATGAATGAAATCGGAAAACTCTTTATGGATGCACATTGAGCCGCACTGGTAGGATGAGATATATTTTCGGTTACATTATATAAAGTGGATCATTCGAAAATAACCTGACTGCATCCCACGCGAACATTCGAGCTGTTAGCAGATTTTGTAAAGGACTGATTTAGGCCGGACTTTGAGGAAAAAAGCCATAACAATAAAATCAATAGCTTAGCCCGAATTATAAATAACACACATTACTAATTTATTGTCACCCAAGTTTCTGATTTTACTGACCACAATTATAATTTATTAATACCGATCAAATTTATAATTTAATGCAGGCATTTATAATATATAATCCACACGTATTATGGTCCTTGAAAAAAGCATTCAGTTGCTGAAACCATGGTCAGTAATGAATTATCAGAGTGGATAAGTACTTAGCTATTGGTTTAAGGCATTAAATTTGGGAATTATATTTGAAATAGTTGATTACGTTGTTGTTGTAATAGTTGGTACCTCATTTAATCTCACCGAAAAAAGTCTAAGGAAGACATTTTTAAGTGATTTGAGCTGTGAGGTTGAAAAATCATATAAAAATGTGCAAAACACGAAAAAAATTACTAAAACCTCTCAATTCTACAAGCCTTTTCAGAAATAACGAAACTATTTTCAACTAATGGGACGGCCATCGTTTGCGCTTTGCGGTTTTAAAGTAAAGAATTTGCTTATTTTTATGCTATTGCGCAAGATGGAAATTGCGAAATCTTCGAGGAAGGCCTGCCTGAGTTTCGCAATGGAAGGTTCCACCTGATGGATTCCGAATCTGAACGCATTCTCGCTTCTCCCAGTTAGGCTGCACAAACAATTTCGTCTCTCTGCCATTTTCTCTCGATGGAGTCGTCAAATTAATTTCATCCCTCTTCCCAGCCATATCTTCCGTTAACTTCTCACCCAGTCTCCTTTTGAAGGACTTCATTAGTCTTCCATTTTATTTTCATCACTACTCTCCAGAATCGCGATTCAATGGCTTCAATATTTATTTCCACAATCTTTTTTACCATATCAAAACCTATATATGTATAGTAAGTTATTCGAAACGTTTCCTCAAGCTCATGGTTTGCACTAGGGCAATATTCAAAAGTAGTTGTTCCTTCTGATATAAATCCATCACTTTTTCTGTTCTGATTACTTTCTTCTCCTATCTGTTTTACTTCCCTTTGTGTTTACTCTTATAGGCTTTCCCTAGTATTGCGAACTTAATTTCTTATAAAATCCAGTTTTTATTCTCTTAATTCTTGATGATGGTTCTCTAATGTTAAGATAAAATCAGTTCAGTGAACTTTCGAGCCCTATAATTCACGGTTAACCAGCCATGTTGGTCTAAAATTTGATGTCTGAGAGGTTGTTTTTGAGCGAATCACAAATAAGATCACGGCCTTTGTTTGGTTATATAGCGTCAAAATTTCAATTTTGATTTTCCCGTATTGATTATAATTGAATTATAATCTGTTCCTGTAATGAAATAAGGAATCATGGGCGTTTACAAAATCTTATATTTAAAATAGCATTTTTGCAGCAGTCACTGATAGGGTCTTTCCTGCGTCATTCAGCGTCGGATGCTAAGCATGGAACCTTGAATACTGCAATAATAGATAATGATACAATTAATTTAGCCTATTATTAATGTAAATTCCTCGTAGCTACAGAATTAATTGAATTTAGAAGTGTTGAATTTAGAAGGGCCAAATACGAAAAGTTATTTCTGGAACTTAGCCATAAATAGCAAAGTAAATTATTAATGTATAGGTAAGGGTTTAAAAAAAATTGGAGACATATTGTTAATGAAGGACCTGATTAATGGATGTCTTATTTCTGTATGCTTGCTCTTGTTTGATTAAATGATTAAAATGTCCAGAGAATCAAGTATACAATGTACGTGAAACTTGCTAGAAAAGCGATACAATTATGTCTCTCTATGTTTTCTTAGCTTTTAGAATTCTAAAGTCATGGCATTATTTGTTATTAGGCCCGGAATATGTAACTTAACATGTGATAGTAAAGAAAAACTTCTTCGCGTATAGTGATTCATAGGTATGCATACGTGCTCTCCTCTGCCTACACTTACATACAGCGGTTACACATTCTTAAACTAACAAGAGCGGGGCCTTGCATCAGTCTTCTTTGTTCCAGAAAATCAAACATCCAAGTGTTTCCGAAGGCAGAATAAACAAAATTGATTTTTCCCTCACCTTACCGCTCCCTCCTAAAGCAAGATGTGTAAACACAAACAGAAAACGCTCCGTCAACCCTAATTTTGAATTCACCACGCTGTCTTTTAGCTGAATATTGCTTCTTTGCGACGGAGCTGTGTTATGGAGTCTGTGTTGAGGAGTATTAATATGTCCCAGGGCCATATTAATAGTACTAATGCCGGCATATATTGAGGAACCTGTGTTTTACTCTCCCGTAAATTGGTGTTCAAAATATAAGCTGTGCGTCATAAATGAGGGTACGATAGATAATGTGGACCTCGGAGACCGGGTGTCTATGCCGGTATCATGTCTCTCCAACGATTGCCGGGACACTACAATAAAAAATGTATCATGCGCATAAAGATATTGACAAGCTGCAGCGTCTTGTTCCAACCTCTAACGCTTCTTATAAAATCGCAATGCGAGGGAAAATGTTTTCATTTGTGAAAACTACGATGCAGGTTTTACTCGATGGCGAGCGGTACACGCGTAAATACGGTAATTAAAAATTAGGAGTAGGAGTTAATGACTGCGGCTTTGGTGGAATACTTGATGAGTTTAAGTTGATTGGAATTGATTATAGCAATTGGATTTTCACCGAGAATGAATAATTAGATTGAGGATTAAAATGGCGGTTAGGATAATGAGTTCCTTGAGGATTTATTTATGTATTTCAAATGTCACTGAATTATAACCATACTTCAAAAGCTTATCGATCGGAAAAAGGGTGCTGAAAGCCATAGTCAGTGGCTATAGCCATAGCCAATAGAAAGTAATTCCATTGTTGCCATTGAATTCATAATTATATGGTTGATTATTCACAGATATCGTTGGCTTACACCCCTGGATTCATGTTGCTCTAATGGTGATAGCCTTCTAGAAATAATTTTGAACCTTCCGACATCCTTTGAATCTTTTCAATGCAAGTTCTGAAATATGGATTGTATAGTCTTAATTAAACCTCACCAACCAAATGATCTATCAATTTGAGTTTTTATAATTTATGATTTCTAATAACCCTATTAAAAGTATGTGCAATTTTATTAATAGCATGTACCTACAAGAAATCTCCTGCAATAACTTCATAATCTCTTCCAAGAACAATTGAGTGGCTTCAATTTGCTAAATTTTTAATGTAGGTAGTACATATTGTACGCTCCGCAATCTACGTTAAAATAACAGTTTAATGTAGATTTACAAATGGAATCACAATATTGTGATAACCTGAGGTACAATTAGTTGCAATTCTTGCAGGTTTCTGCATAGTTTGGTTGTGACTTAATGTGCTACAACAATCTTGCAGTGATACTTGGAGGCTAATCTTAAATCGAATTAAAGTTGGAGGCTTACGTAATGTATTTCGAACAACGTTAAGGTTATAAATTGTAATATGAGGAAATTAAATGTTTCTATGGAAGTAATAAACAATTTTATTAATTTTTACAGTTCAGAGATCAGTCCGATGCTGTGATTTAATTTAATCGTGGGGCAATCTCAGATAATCAACCATAAACGACAAGAAACTGAGCAGTTTTTACGATACATATTTATTAATATTTTTATTTTAAGCAGGAAAATTCGTACACATATTTCTCCAAATTGTGTGAGTGTGAGCTAATGATTACTT
This sequence comes from Pyrrhosoma nymphula, assembly GCA_963573305.1. Classification (NCBI taxonomy): domain Eukaryota; kingdom Metazoa; phylum Arthropoda; class Insecta; order Odonata; family Coenagrionidae; genus Pyrrhosoma; species Pyrrhosoma nymphula. The sequence goes on along the minus strand of OY754327.1, from coordinate 143,618,585 downwards.
CTCTTCTTCAAAAAGTCCTCATTAATAAAAAATGTTCTTAATCAGTACTAGAGATGCCGGAGAATTTCCATTCAAAGCAGTGCAATCAGCAATTAAAATCCAGAGTTGGATGAATGAGAGGCTGGGACGAGAATGAAGTGAGCAATGATTCGGCAGAGGGAAACCAGTGGCATTTGGTACGATATTCAGGGACGGGTCGAGGGAGAGCTGAGAAATACTTAAGGAAAATTAATGACGTAGGAGAAGGAAAAGGGGCATGATGGAAGATGGAGGTTTCCTACGCGGAGAAAAAAGTGACTCGAAAGCGCATAAATGAATTGTCACTGGGAAGAATAAGAAGTATTTGTCCAAGGAATCCAGTTTGCGAGGTAGCGTAAAAAAACTTTTAATTGGAACAAGCTTCGCATAGCAAAAATATCATATTAATACCTAGCACTCAGGACTGACTAGATATTAATAAAGCATGAGTTTTCTGCTGAAAACGATGATGATGAATAAGAGCACTTCAAATTATTAAAGGGATAATTGGAATTTAAAAAAGCATACAGAAAAATATTTGGGATCCCCATAGCGTTCCCACGATGGAGTATTCAGCACTTTATCAGTTGATTCTATTTCTGTCGGAGAAATCAATTGAAATTATGAAGGTTTTGTCTACGAGCTTTTTCTTTATTAATGCAACTCTTATTTGGAGTGTTTTGAATCAAAAACTGAAGTTATGAAAGGGCTTCATGCTCCATTAAAAGAAAAAATAATCATATTCTGAAGGAAATAATGGATTTCTCTACTCATTCTCAGCTATAAATTCTACACCTTCCTCTTTTACTTCCTTACTCTCTCTCTCACTCAATACTCTCTCAAGGCCCATCTTTTGATTTTTCACACAATACTTATTCTCAATCATGACGCTTTGAGACAAGGCTTACTAGAAATTGAAAGATATGCAATCAGTAACTTTATTCATAATTTTAATTAATTAGTGTGTCTACCATTATTCAGTTTCTTCATTTATTTCATTTGTAAGAAAGAATTTAATTTCTTAGACAACCACTTAATTGCGTAACCGAGAAGATGATATCAAAGGGAACGGGAACGCATCCTATGAAGAAAGAGAATAGGTCTGCTGAGTATTAGACATTTTCATTAGCAAAATTCACCCTCCATATGTTGATATTGAATTCGGATCTCTTTCGTCAACATGAACTAAATAATTGTGATTTTATTATTTAAACATTTTCTGCCTCACCAAATCACTCTCCACTGATGGCGTAGCTATCTCCAAGTGACTTCTTAAAATAAAATATGGTAAATATCTGAATGACAACGTTCAACCAACGTTCAATTCGTAATTATTCCACTTTGCATTGTTATCACAAACGAAAAATTAAAAAAAATACAATGATATGTTTTAAATGCAAAATATACGCAGAAAAGGGGAAAATACTTAATAATAATAATAATGTAAATGATGCATTAATCTTGTCATAATACATTGATGCTCTGAGAGCACGTGTTTGGGTCGCAAGAGAAAACAACTATGACAGAATCAGCAGACCTTGTTATCACGGGCTTCTAGTCTTAAAGGAGGCCTAGTAATTTTTAAATACAAATTACCACAGGAAGATAACTCTGCCACTTTAAAATGGCTTTTAGAGAAGCCAGCATGGGAGCTTCTCATAGTTCGTGCCCAAAGTTCAAGTCAATTAGAAATAAAAATCACTCCAGTTCATTGATACCATTGAGAGAATTATTTTAGTACCGTATTGTATCCATAATTCATGGGTTACCAAAAAAAGAATATAAGTTTTTGACCTGAACAAAAACGGAGTTCCAAAACCAGGAATATTGGTACCTTTCAATCTTCGTATTACATTGTATCTAATAGCCATGAAATATCCCTAAGTGTTTGCTGATCAAACACTGCTTGCTACCTAACCTTCCAATGGATCATCCGATAGCATGTAGATGTAAATATAGCATTTTAAGACGTAAAATTTCATTAAATAATGAAAAATACGAGGAGGATCATTTTTAAGATATTTTAATAAGACATAAGAATAGTTGATCAGAATTATATATGAACACTGGAAAGGGATTGAGAAACATGATGCCTTAGGCACCAGCCATAAAATAGCAAATAAAAGTTGAGATGAGGAGAAAAGAGAATGCTTGAAAAGTTAAAAAAAAACGCATCCTATGAAGAAAGAGAATAGGTCTGCTGAGTATTAGACATTTTCATTAGCAAAATTCACCCTCCATATGTTGATATTGAATTCGGATCTCTTTCGTGAAACGTGTTAGCGAAAGTGAGGACTTCTCTTTCTGTGATTGCTCAAGTTTCTCCAACTTCGGCAAGGCGAAATTTAAGAACTAAGATCGGGAGGCTTAGTTTGTACTGGAAAGTTGGAACTTGTGTGGAATTATTTGGTAGGAAATGGATCAAGAGGTGGAACGAAAGGGTTGAAGGACGACAGAAGGTGAGGAAGGGAGAGAAAGAGAGAGATAGTGAGAGGGTGAGAGTGAATTAGAGTGTGAGGGAGAAATGAAAGTCCGACGGGTTTCCTCGAGATGAGAGAACATCTTCTCATCCGGGTCCTCAAGATCATTGGGAGCTCTGCGCACCGGGATCCGTGGAGTGGCTGCGTGGTCGTAGCGAGGTTAGGGTGGGGAGGGGCTGAGTGGAAGTGGGGGGTGGTGAAGGAATAAGCCATAAGGGGTGAGTGCGAGGTGTAGCAATCAGTGGGAATTAGATGAGAGCAGGAGTCGGTCCGACGTCTCATGGGAAAGGAAAGGGTTTCAGGGAAGAGGTGGGGATATTGTGATTAGGATGGGGGTTGCCGCTGTGGGTCGGTGTTTTCTCTATTTACCAGGGAGACAGGGTAACTACCTGTTTCTCCATCTCGATCCTAAAAGCGTTGAGATGTAATTGTCGCATCTATCTCTTTAATTTCCTCCCATTACCAACGTCACCCACTCAATCAATCCGAACGGTGGTTTGATTCCTGATGTAACGAGCATTAAATTGACAAGGAGAGGATTTTCCGTCAACCTACCATGTCATAAATCGCGTTTTTTTTAGCTATACGATTAATCTAATGTAAATGACAATTAACGTTTATACGAGGTATACTACTCGCACTCTTTGTGTAGAGATGTGGTGAAAGTGATTTCAAATATTATTTTAGTATCTTAATGTCGTCTTGCTCTTTAATATAAAAACCTGTATCTGAAAAAATCTGAACCTCTTTTCAACATAGGAGAGCGACTCTTATTATCCTCAGGGTACGCAAGTGATAGCAAAGAGATTAATGACGTTAAGGGTTCTACCGTGAGAGAATCTTTTGTCCAGAGAAAAAAATAGCAAGAATGTTTTTTTATCTCGCGGTAATAGAAAGTTTTCGAATAAGACTGTTTTAAGGTGAGTGAATTACTAAGCTATTGTTTAGCAAAGTGGATCTTGCTAATTTAATTGAGGGTGCAAAATATAGTAAAATTTTTGTTAGGCTAAGAGAGAAAATGGAGAGCGAAATCCAGAAACAGAGAAGCTTTTCAGGAAAGAGATCATTTTGCATCTGTTTATCTTTTTAAGAAAGATCTTAATGTAAGGAAAATGAAACCTGTTAGTTAGCATCAATTATTTGCGTAATATTCTCCCTGAATAAAATAATCTACCGAATTGTGTCCGTTATTGTAGCAGTGAATATCCTTGAATGCATTGAAAATTACCATTATTTCTTGTAATTTTATTGACGAAACAATTGAAATATTATGTAGAAAATTCTTTAATAAAATTGAAATAAGAAGCCATAAAATAAACCTTAGTTCGATTGTTCTATTTCAGGTAGCTAAATTTACTTTTAGCTAATTACTCGTATAATGTGCTATTGCTGTATATTTTGGGACGTTTACTTAATTTGTCGTCGCTAAGCTTTCACTGTCTTAACCGACATTGGAATGGATATAGAATGATGGCGCTTACATTTTAATTTCGTATTGGATAAGCGCGCGAGACAATACTATGAAAAGCCAATCTCACATATTTTCCTCCGCGAAATTATTTCTGAGTAACAGGTGACTCACAAAACTCTCGGTTGAACTCAGAGCCTACGTTTTTCCTTGAGCTCCAGAGAGGGTGTTCACTGCAGAGTGTTGAAGGCCAAGATATTTAGAAAGCGAAGGATACATTAAATCCCAATCTTGCATCTGTCATTTTCACCAATACTTCTTGGGTAGTATTTACGTCCTAGAAAATTGAATCATGGTCTCTTTGTGATACTCTGTGGGAAGATGGGACGCCAATTACTGTTCAGCGTGGGAGCAAGGAAGTACACATCCGATTAATTGTGTGGATGGCGGAGGATGCTGAGTGATGTCGAAGAAAGACTGACGTAAATACGCATCTAACCTAAGCAGAGCAATTTCTACCTTATGTTCACGAAAGATTGTGTCTTAAATTCGATGTTTAAATGACTTCCATACAAATGCCAGGACGAAATGGAGTAATAAGCCGGTAGTCAATCGAGGGGAACACACTTTTTTTTTTGGGTGTAAGAACTTTTGACTTCCTGTCCGGACTGCCTTCTCCCAATGCGGCTTTTCAAAGGGAACGGTGCGCTGGCTTTCGGCTTTGTGATGCGATGCCACCACCCTTAGGGGAAAAGAGAACCTTTGACTTGAAAGAGTCGATATAGGAGTGTGCGGCTGGAAATGTGAAAGGTATGGATGTTTGGTGTGCAGAGGTGAGAGTGGGCGAGTTGGGTGTGAGGATTCTCGGATTGGATTGGGTGAAATTAGAGCAGGGGTGGGGGGTCAGGAAGAGAGAAGAGCCGGAGATGGAGTTGAAATCTATTTGGCCAGAGGAAGGGTGTCGTCATCTGGAATATTTCGATTAACGGAGGCCGTCTCTCGAATGTAGGCGCTCATTATGGTTAAAAGAGAGTCTGGGCACCTTTGGTTCGCCTGACAAATGAAGTGCTTAAGGCCCACCCAGTTAAAGGCAAATTGAGTGTAGATATCCAGACAAAATTGGAAACGATCACTTGCTTAAACGTGTTCAGAGATGGAGCAGACGTGACGAGCAGCCGAACTTTTAGTAATTTTTAGTCTCTCAAAAACTTCCCTTTTTATCTTAATGATTTTTCTCTTTTTTATTTCAATGATAATGTATTCACATATTTTCGGTAATCGCCATTATATTGTTTTGCTGATTGCCAATAAAGTCACAAAGGAATTAAATTTTACAGTTTTTTACTTCCGTCCATTTTGATGCTGTTTAAAGATGGAAAGATCGTCTAGTGAAATATTTTGGGGAAGATATATTAATTCTAGGAATTGTGGACGAAATAAGAGGAGGCAGAAGATATGAAGAATTGAAGAGGGATCTAATGGCGGGACATCCTTAGGAGGAAAAGCGAGACAATATGTATGAAATTGGGATGCAGAATGGGGACTGTCCAAGAACCTACAAATCAGCTGGTAGAATACTTGAATGAATATTACTTTTACTTATGATGAAAAACATATCCGGGTGGATGTTACCAAAAATGGTGTTGCGAGTAAATAAAAAAAAAGTTAAAATACTTAAAAGAGATATAGTTTTTACTATAGTGGTTTAAATATTTATGTACCTAATTTTAGTATTTGTTAACCATCTATGAATTTTGACACACTTTTTGCTATCTAGCCTTCTCATGAGCCTCTCATATGTTGAGGCTTAAAGTGAGCATGTTCAAAATATTGCTAAACTCCTGCTTTTGGGTATGGGGTTATAGTCACGTAAGCTACGTTTGGCTTCACAATGCCGTGCTTTCTTACGAGCGCGTCTCAGCATGCTTTCTAGAGCTTGGCTTGTGCTCGAATTCAATGAAAATGTTTTGGTTTGTGAAAGAGGGTGATTAGGATGTGTGTAGGCCATAAATGTTTGTTTTGAAAGACTTGCTGTTAACAACTTTGGTTTCTTTTTTTGTATTGACTGTGTGACGTTATTACCTCAACCAAATGTCTCCATCCAAAAGCTATTTTGACTTTGCTTCATGTTACCCTACCGCTGGAACGTATTTAATGCTTCTTGAAATGAGCTAACGTTGCTACCCTCTGTGGCAGGTAGTCCGCGAAGTGATTCTTTGAGAACGCACGAGTTAACGAAGGTGGAGAAAGCACTGCGAATGCTCCAGTTGCAAGAATTGGACCGCTTTTATTCACAGCGAACGCGACCTAGGTGAGTCTTGACGTATGCCCAAAAAAATGTTGAAAAGCAATATGAAAATGATTATTTATGATTAGAAGTCAGGGAGGATCGGCAATTGGTGATATTTTTTCATATCTTACCAGCCTTTTGTTTAATGGTAATTAAAAAAAAGTAAATGGGAAAATTTCGAATGAAATGAAAATATCTCGATTTGCAATAGTTTCCCTCTAGTTGGCTCGTACAAAGCGATCACGTTGACTCAGTGTGAATTTTCAATTGACGTCTTGGAACTTTTGCCATCTCAATATGGAAGATAAATCTTCAAGCGGGTTAATATGACATGGCGTTAATAAAATTTAAGCTATGCAAAACTCATAGAAGATTTCCCGAACTTCCATGTGTCTTAATTAATATCCGATACGACAGCTGAAAGATCAAAATGTTTTATTTTGCCTTGTAGCCGCGACTGGTCCCAATGATTTAAAATTAAATATGTTAACATGTGCATGCAAAATGTGTGTCCTTGACACTTACTACATTTGAGTGGCTTTGCAGTGAGGCATCCTAGTGTCCACGTAAAGTTTATCAGTATATGATAGGAAAAGCAATTGCGTTTATAAGTACAGCTTATATCGATAAATGTTTTGCGATTAATTAAATTCATTCAGCATACAAAATATTTGGATATTTGCTTTATCTTTACTTTTTTTGGCAACGAAAGAAATACGACATATACTCCGCATAATCCTCTGTGCGGATTGTATAACTACATTCGTGATGTTTTAAAACTAGCCGAAAGTAATCACTTCGATATCTGCCTGTGGATGAGACGAAAGTATTTCACCTGAGAAAAAGTATTGTTTGTAGAGTGAATCGGGGGTTTTATTTATCGAGCCAATATGTTAACCTCCTTTGTGTTTGCTATGATTTTTGTGTGCAGTTGTTCAAGCCAACAAGAGATGAAGCAATTGCTTCTTGACCTAAGCATGCTGATTTGCCTTTTGCTTGCATATGTTGTGCTGTTGCATGACCTTCACCTACGGACCAACTTTAAAGGTTCATTAAGTAGATTGACACATGTCACGACATCAGCTGTCATGTAGTGAAAAATGTAGCATTTAAATTAATATAAGCTATAGTGCTTGATGTAGCCATGGGGAGAGCCTCACTGAGGAGAGTTTTCACAAGGACTAGCAGGAGTATCATACTTTGAGGATGGTACCAATCATCATTATCTCTTTTTCCAGGTTCGGAAAGAGGGCTGAACTACGGCCAGTCCCGGAGGATAGCAATTCGGTGAGTATGGAGGCTAAATGACGCTGCTGGATTCTTCGAACTGAATTTCTCTTGTGATCTGGATTTGCATCATCGCAGTATAAGATTCTCACGAAAAAATAATTTAAAAAGGCAATAATTCCTATTTAAAATAGTTATGCATACTTTTTATTTCAAAATTGATTATTTGTAAATTTTAGTTTTATTTGACTTCCAGTTAAACCTTTTCATCAACAGGTTATTAAAGTTATCACAAAAGTCAGTCCCTAGCAAACGCTGGATTTGTATTCAGATAACGGATTTGTCAGCACATCTCAATTGTATCTAAACACCGACGCAGTCTGAATAATTTCCATACGTTAAGATGGTTAACTTTGTGCACTTGGGACTTAAAAATACAATTTCCTCTTCAGAAAAATGGTGTCTCTACTTTATTAGCCTTTTATTTCACAGCTAACTTATAGATACACTGTGATAATTAAATTTGTTTACATGATTATGCATAAATTATTTTCGTCGTGGTGCTTACCTATTTTTCGAAATAAATTAATTGTTGAGTAATATTTATCATGCATTAACATTTTTTCTTGGTATAGTTTGCAGCGTTAGCCGTAATAAATTTTACGAATACTTTTAATAATAACTTACCCCAGAATAATTTCTGCATCATCTAATGATATCATTGCCTTACATATAATGTGTATGGTTCTTTTACAGGTGATATATTTCGAATGTCTATGTAAATTCTAAATATCACCTGTTTTTTTCGCAAAAAATTTGAGAAAGATATTTTAAATAATAGTGAGCATATACTCTGATCGGCGAAAGTTTCTTTGGCTATCACAAATCGATAATACGAGAAGCTCTCTAATAAGGAAGGACTCTGAAATATTATATTCATTTATTTTTGAATTTCAAAATGATTCTCAGCCCTATTATTCATCATGCGGACTAAGAGGCTATAATTCTTTTTTGGCATTGTCCATGAAACTACTTATTTCTTCAAAGGGAAAATAATGCATCTTTAAATGAATAATATCTTAGTCAGATTTAAGACAGGACCCACTAAAACAGATTATGATAAGAATGGAATGAAAAGTTGAAGTGAATCATAAATAAAGTAAGACAGTCAACGGAGTCATGATGCACGGATGTTGAGGCTGAGATTTGGCGAAATTGCCAATCTAATAAGGCCTTGGGAGTGTAAGAATTCCAATTCATAATATTTAATACCCCATGTTTTTGTGATTTATATCCATTTGCATTGACGGAGACTAATTCCTTGTTTGGCTCTAAATTATTTGATACTGGCAATGCTTGTGACATTTTAATTCCGTAGAATCATTTTAAATCAACCGTTCCATCCCCATGTTTTGTATATTCATTGGGAATGTCAAAAAATTCAGTAAGTCTGAATTTCATAGCATCTTTCAAGTCTTTTTTAACTTTTTAATTATTACTGTGGTAATTTTCGGTTATAAGTATATATTAAAAGAGCCTGTCAGCGAATGATACACAAATGTCCTGGTAAACTAAATGATTATAATTTATCTCCACATCATCTCTTAAATTATATTTATATCTAGTTATTTGCATGATGGCGAAAATGATCATAATTTCATAATTGTTAATCGCCTTCCCAAATAACCAGCTAACCAATCCGTCCATCAGATGGGATGTTTAAATATGGACCCCTAGACGTCTTTCGTTAATAGTAGACGTATCACGATGCTGGAATTCCCTCCAGCCTCCCTAGTTCGGTTGGCTTACTTAGGAGGTGACCGAAAGCTATGGTTACTTGCGCCAATGGGATAGGAGGGTAGAAGGGCTTTGGGGAATGGGAGGAGGGGCGGAGAAAAACCCGGCGTCGTCATGAGGCTGCCCTTAACGAAAGACGCCAGAAGGTCCACAGTTCTGATATATAGAGTATTTCACTTGAAATTCTTTCCATATTGCACTAAATCAGGGTTAGGGATTCCATTGAAAAATCTTCGCCCTCGGTTCAAACCCGGACCCTCGAGATGAGAGGCTATTACTCTAGCCATTGAACCTATCCAGTCCTCTCCTCATTTCCTCCATTTCCCAAAAATCCTCCCAGATAGCCTCATCCGCCAATGGTGCAAATGACCTTATTTGTCGGTCGCCTCCCCAAATGATCCACCAATGAACCTAATATGGTTGAAAACACATATTTAAAGGGGTCACCTTTTCTGCGATGCACCATTTGCAAATTTTGTTAGTTTAATGCATGGTGCAAACGCTGTTTCAACCGTAAATGTGGTCCGTGTGGCATAGAATGCCATTCGTGAGCGTGAATGCGGTGGTGGAATATCCTGCGTCGCTTGAAAATTTCAACACACCTGTATCTTGTCTCTTTGCAGATGGAGAGTGGTGAGAGGCTGTGGGGTCGCTTGACTAAACGGAGGTGAAGGCCCATTCAGATTGATCGCCCGCGCGCATGCGCGCTCCCTGCTGCTGCAACTTCACGATCGTCATGCCCCCTACCGCTTGCCTCTGTTCCCCTCGGATCACTCTCCCGAATAACTTCCCCACTTCAACGTCTAAACTGTATTATTCACTGAAGGAGATAGATTATGCATTCAGCCAATCTCGGCAGAAGTCGATCGTCAAGAAGAAATCGTTCTCCTCTTCGCGCGACCACAACGGAATGCCGAAGCAACTGAGGAATATTCCTTCGGGAAGCAAAATGGAGGACATCAAAAAGCTTGCCATTTCAAAATTTCATTTAAAAAATATCATAAATTCACTGGCGATCGACAGGGTGGCAAATTAATTATCCCAAATTAGATGTATAACCTCTATGGCATGCGCCTGTAGGCGGTGAGTGTTTTCCAGTTTAAGTATTTCAGTGATTGCGTGAAATTTTGTGCTCCATGTTTCGAAATAAATGTTTTGCAAAAAAATATCAAGAATTCTCTTTTGCTCTCATTCTCTTTCTATCTGTTATATCTGAGAACCTGCTACCGCTTCCCATTCCCCTTAAATTAACGTAGTGTGGTTAACCCGGTCACTAACAAGAGGCATCGAAGGGATACAACAACTGAAAACGCATTTATGATGAATATACCATTTAGTGTTTGAAAATAAAAAAAGAAGTGGATGAACTCTAGGGCCACATTTAAAATGCCCAGGATGTTTCTGTCCATTGTTATTTATTTGACCGTTGTCAGCCCTCTTTGTCAATTACTACCAATGTGCAATAAAGTGGTAAAATTTAGTCTTGACTGAGTTTTTATTCGTGAATGAAAGGTGATGCGTCGTAAGTGATGATCATTGGATGAATTAAGGTTGGTGAAAATAATGATCGCCGTTTTCAGTGCCAATTCTAGTGCAAGAATGAATACACATAGGATTAACGCTGGCGTGTATTGTGGGTTTCTTTGTTTTAAATACAAAAATAGAAAAGGTGGAGTTTAGAATGGTGAGTGCAGAGTAAATACAGTTCTAAATTTATTGAGCATGCATGAAAACATTGGTATACATTTACACTAGCATTGATTTATAGAAAAACTTTTTAGTACTAAATTTGATTATAAATCATTGTAACTCACCACTGAGAGGAAAAGTGAAACCGTGTACTACCTAAGTGCATCTAAGGATAAACTTTTGACATAGTAACCATGCATTAAAATATAATAATAATTTAGTGACACAATGAAATAACACAATTTATTTTTGCTATAGAGAAGTGCTGAAGAAATTTGTGAAAAGGAATGAGTTCTCAATTGATAACTTAGTCAATTTCAGTGGTACCAAATCCCACAGGGAGGGAGGGAGTCTTCAAAAGTTTGATATCATATAGGTATTGTTTATAGCAGGTAGATTATATTGTTACTTGTTGTGCTTTATTTTGATTATGAGTAATTATGATAATATCAATATATTTTTCTGTTATAAGCACTTGTAAACAACAATGTGTGTAGAGCTTTCACTCGTATGTAGGTATAGTAACATTTTAAACAAAATGTTATGTTGTTGTAGTTTTGCATTAAAAAGGGAATGTTTCCGTGAAATAAAATAAATATATAAAATATTTTCTCTTGGTACCCTGGGCATTACATCCAATTACTAGGTATACTGTGACTTGCGGTTTTTAGGCTTTTAATTGACTGCATGAACATGAGCAATATCCATATCTTCTTTGTAATTTATGAGCATGCCGTTTTCATCAAGTCGTTTAATATAAAACATTTAACGCCATGATTGAAATGTATTTATGGTTTTTAAATAAAAGCAATTAAGCTCACGTCGTCAAGACACCTAAAAATACGTCAGCTGTAGAAAAGATATAATATTTTAATATACATAAAACTCTAAGCCTAAAATAAAACGATATCATGCAACGTTTCATACAAAGTTTTAATGCAATGCTCCATTTTTTCCACAACAAGAATTTGAACAACATTCAAACGTTCCATATTATTAATTATCACGACTCTGCTAATAAAAGGAACTTTTTTCATTTCTCAAATCTCGGGTGCAACTCCAAGTAATTTACATAATCTTTCATAAGAAATGCAAGTTTGTTTTTATCACTTGCAGGTTTTATTTATTGGTAAAATTTAATTTGAAGTACTATATGATCTCTGTAATCCGGCCTTGCGGTAATTCGACACGTCCAGTAATCCGGCAAGCAGAGCTGGCGACTTCCCTTCGGCTAACATAATTTCGTCAGTTTTAAATGAAAGATTTTTCAACACATAGTATTTGTTTCGTTATTATGTATGTAGGTGTACGTCTGTTACATTCGTGCATAATTAGTATGAAGTTTTGGTTACGTGACCCACTGTATCGGGAAGCAAAACAAGTTATCTAAGAAAATAAGATCGGGCGGGCGCGTGGCGAACGTAAGTTTGCAGTAACAGTCTGCTACAAAGTTGACATTTGCGCATTCAGCTCGCTGTTCAGCTCATCGAAGTGTGCTAGTTTGGACCCACCTTAATGACTCGGTTGCGTCATTTTCACAGATTATGTGACCGCTGCACGTCTCAACCTGTCATTAAGAGTGATTACACCAAGTTACACGATTCTATAAGGTTAGTGTCGTTTGAACCACTGTGACGTGTATACGAGTCTTGTGCCCTTTTACATTTCGTTGTGTGAGAAAAGCAAACTGGCTGAGTTTTAGTTCCTGTAACTTCTTAGTTACTATAGGTAGTGTTTTAATTTGTGAACGTGCAGTACCTTTTAAATATGCAAGGCCTTGAAAAACGTAAGCATAAAACGTCAACTTTGAGTGCTAAAATGGAAATAATCAAGAAGCTCGATAAAGTTGAGAAACTAACTGATTTAGCAAAATACTATGGTGTTGGACGTGCTACGATATATGACAACAGGAAAAACAGAGACTAGGTAGAGTGTTTTGTGAGAAATACTGATAGTTCTCCCAGTAACAGACAGACTCTATAATCTGGTGAGTACCCTAAAGTTGAAGATGCTATTCACACTTGGTTTTTGCAAGAACGTAACAGACACACTCCTATTTCCGGCGAAATTATTCAAGAAAAGGCAAGATATTTTTAAAACCAAATTATGAAAAAGGATGATTTCAGAGCAAGTCATGGATGGCTGGATAAATTCAAAAAGCGTTTTGGAATCCGTTTTCTAACCATTACAGGCGAGAAACTATCTTGCGATGTCTCAGGTTTTGATCCTTTCATTAAAATATTTCAAGGAAGAATTTAAGAACTACGTCTTGGGCCAGTTTAAGTTTATAATGCAGATGAGACCGGTTTATTTTGGAGGCTCCTGTCTCATAAAACATTTGTTAATCGAGATGAAGAATGTGCGCCCGGTCGCAAAATTTCAAAAGACAGAATTACGTTCATGCCATATGTGCGAACTCTAGTGGTACCCACAAGCTTGACTTGTTAGTAATTGGTAAAGCTAAGCACCCAAGAGCATTTAAAAATGTAAACCTTCCGGTCACATGCAAAAATCGAAGCCGAGGATGGGTAACACGGGAAGTGTTTACCGAATGGTTTCACGAGCACTTCGCATCAGTGGTAAAAATATTTCTTAGGAAGAAAAATTTACCAGCAAAGGCTTTACTACTTTCGAATAACGCTCCTGGCCACCTGAATGAGGAAATATTAAAATCAAGAGATGGTTTTATACAGGCTATATTCTTGCCACCTAACTGCACTCCAATTTTACAACCAATGGACCAAAATGTGATTCAACACATAAAGCTACACTATAAAAAGAATCTTTTTTGCAGTGTGATAGTAAAAAGTGATGATATTAAGAAATGCCTGAAAGAAATGAAGCTCAAAGACGTGGTTTTTAATATTGCGTATGCATGGCAAATGTGACTTCAAAAATGTTAATATCATCTTGGAAGAAACTGTGGCCACTGCAACCACTAGCTTCCAGTAGCAATGAAAACAAGGCGATAGAAGAATCGGTAAATGGTAATGCAGTCTTGAATTCTAGTCTTCAAGAAGCAATACTAGAACTCTGCGGAAAGGAATCACCTGGTTCAACAGCTGATGAAATAACTAATTGGCTAACCGGAAGTGAAAAGGAAAACTTTACATTCATGACAGGTAGTGAGATAGCAATGTACAAAAAGAATATAACGTCCAGGATGAGCTAGAGTCACATACACTGCCGATATTACGCACAGTGCAACACGATGACGCCATGAATGCCTTCAATACGTAAATGGGGAGAAGCAAACAATGTAAAAGCTGAAGATATTCATACAATTAGAAGACTGCAAGAAAACGTTTTAATAGAATCATTTGCATCAAAAAAGCAAAACACAATATACGGTTTTCTCATAAAACGTTATTCAAATTAAAATATACGCATTCCTTTCTTATTTTTTTTACCCTACCTAACCAAAATTTTTAGTCCTTTTTGAGTCCCAAGGGACTAGTCCATAATGAGTCCCATTGCCGAGCTCCTGCTCTGCATGATATACATACGGGGACTAGTCCCTTTTGAAGGTCAATATGTGTCATTTAAGACCCTACGAGGGACTAGTCCCGCAGAACTGCGAATGGTACTGGTTCAAAATGAGTCCTCAATAAGAGGTAGGTAATGGACCTGCAGGAGTCCAAAAATAAAATCGGCAGTAATCCCATACAGATCTAATGCTGGGACTGGTCCAGGACTAATACCATAACTACCTAACCGATCGCCATATATCACGCCTACCTACGTCATATTTAGATCGCCACTGTTAACAACAGCTCAAGAAAGTCGTATATAAATGGTCATTCCCGGGCGTAAAAGTGACTTCGAGAACTAATATTTAAACGCCAATGCCGTGATAGTTTGAGGAAATACCATCCAATCGCGACAACAGTTATCAGGCGTTAATTAATTAGAACCTATGTTGTCACATAAGATGAATATAAAGTCAATATTAATGAGAATAAACGAGATTCTTTCATTATCACACGTTTCTTAACATTTCAATGAAGAGTAACTTTATTTGTGGAAAGGTTACGAACATGAATGTACCATAGTTACGAATGTGGAAAGGAAAAAACTGATGAATGTACCAATAAAATAAAAATAACCTAATATACAACGGAAATTCATTACTCAAATCTATCAATGGAGTGTTTACTGGCATAATCCAACCCTTTCCGATTCGTTTGCAAGCTTCCCATTTATGCCTAATTTTTGGTCGAAGGATGAACCACAGGCTAAATATGTTGCTATATATCAAAAATATATTTCATGAAAATAAAAACAAAGGATAAACACAGCAAATATTTACAAAATGAGTATTTATGCGGTTATGGCTTCAAAGGAACCATATATTAAGTTAAAATAGGTATTAGGTATACGCGATAAACATATGTAACACAAGGTTTACGCGATCCGTGCGAATTTAAAAATCTCTTAGTTGGTAATTCTTCTGGTCTTCATTTAGGATAGGTACAGCCTCGGGTGTGGGGATATATACCGTTTATTTTTACTCTGTGATATAGCTGCACCTGGTTAATAGACTACCTCGATCTTTATGAGGAAAAGTTTTCCATAGACTGGAAATATTCCCTAAAAGTACGTCTCATATTTTTCGTGTGCTCTCAAGGTTTCCAGTTATCCAAAATGCATTTTTCACAAGCTGTAAGGTTAAAATTGCCATTCTGTGATTTGTAAGGGACAACGTTTTTAATACCTACACTTCCTGGGCATTTGGACGACAAATTGTTTGACTCATCGTCGAGAGAACCTATGTCTATGTTGACGGATATTTCTATGTATGTACCAGGGACCATAAAGAAGGATTTTTTAATCAATAATGAGCAATTTTCTAACGTATTGGGGAAATTTTGCATAAACGTTCAAGTCTTAAATAAACTATTCCTACAACGGAGTGGTCCAGAACGGTTCCAAATTATTATTATTTTTGCTCCTCGACTATTCTGATGGTCCGTATGCCCCTGCGATCCCGATTAGCCATTTGCTTGTCTTTAGGTTTCGCAGGGGCCGAACCACCAGAACTTGACAAACACCCTTGCCCTGGACAAGTGAAAAACCGACCCAGGCGGGACTCAAACCCGCGACCCTCGGACTAGCTGGCGAAGACTTTACCCCAACGCCACCGGGGCCGGCGAGAATTTCTGCGGCAATGGAAAGGGGGATAACCAGTGGGTACGCGAACGGTACTGCTCCGCGAGAGTGCCACGCCCATTGGGACTGGTCCGGAGAAGTCCGTGGCCATGGGACCCGTCCGATAGGAGTCCCACCTAACCCCTATAAACTGTAGCAAAGAAAAGGACTCGAAAGGGACTACCAAAAATATTTGTAAGGGATGTTCCTTACTGTCCTATTCCAACTCCTTTCCTACCTTGGTTCCCGGTGACGATTCAATGGCATATGTTGGCCGATAATTTCTGAGAGAATCAAACTCTGTATGCATATATGTAATTTTATACCTATTTCCCTTATTCATTCCATCCCCGTGCTGGGTGCGAGTGAAGCGTAACCATTCTTTGTAGACTCGTGCTAGTGTCCAGGATTTATTCGGCTATCTCTCTTGGATCACACCCGAGGCAGTCAGAAGGAGAGAGTTAGCGTCACCACATTTAGATACTATATTAATATTGAAAAAAGTTTTTTGGTGCATTGTATGTGTTTCTTGTACATTTCCAATAATCCGGTGGTTTCCATAATCCGGCGATGTCATGGTTGCATATGCGTCGGATTACCGACATCGCACTGTATTGGCCGTGCGTACTCAATAGAAGTGTATTGAGAAAGATATTGAATGAAATTTTGTAATCTTTTCATTTAATTTAGCTTTAGATTCGAAATTGCTAGAACTTTTACCAAATATTCCAATATACCTACAATACAGTGAATTTGTGAAAAGCGTCCCATTAGCATGCGATTGTTGAAGACTTTGATGGGGGACAACAACGCCTAAAAGGAATCAATGGAAAAATTATTTCAGACGATGGCAGCCTTCGTCTTTAAAACGTTGCTGCAGATCAACACCATCACCCGGTTGGAAACCCGAGAGCCTACATCTTAATTAAGAGACTATTTTTATCGCATTTAGACTTTATTTAAAGTAGACGGATCGGTAGACCTGTTTTTAGCCATGGACAGCTGTATGTATCACTATCAAGATGCTAATCAAAGGCTGGAATAAAAAATAAAAAAATTGTGATAATTTAAATAGTTTTTAATTTAATTAAAATTTTTATTTTGTAAAAAAGGAAGACGTTCAAATAAATAAAGTACTGCTTAGTTTTATAAAATCGGTGTAGTATACAGTGTAAAGATGGTGCTCTTTGAATTTCAATGGTAGGAAGATTTTTTCAATAGATTATATGAATTAAATGAAATTTATTGAAATTTAACCGATGAAAAATGCCCCAGTTGTCGCTGTAATTATGTTAGATTGAGGATTAAACCTTAGCCATACGTTCCTCGGGTGAAAGTTCCTATTTGATGTCTGTTCTGCAATTAACAAGTATATAAATATTTACATTGTTGAAGCAGTTAAAAAGTTGACGATATTGGAGCCAGAAACTCAAAGTTTAGGCCATAACAACGCGCTTACGAAAATAGCGCAAAAAATAAAAACTTAATTCTTTCAGATATGCGATAAAAAATATCCCATGTCGATATCATGTGTGCAAATGATAAAAAAAACAAAAAATAAGCCTCTGCTCCGAATCCAATACTTTTCTTTTGAAAGTAAAGTTGGTTTGAAATGTGCCCATAGAGGGGCCCAGAAGGACCTTTCGAAGGGTGGGCTTAAAACTGGCAAGTTACTTCTGCAAGAGCTTGCGGGGGATTTTACTCTGATGAAAAATGTTTCACATATAAGTGCAGAATCAGATTGATGACTGTTTGCACCGACAACAAAATGCTTCTGCAATCGACTTGCCGGTCCTTTTAATACATTGAACCAGCGACTTGCCATACCTTGTAAAAATTCTGCAACTGGCCTGAACCTTAAAACGTCCTGCAAGTAACTTGCCGGACCTTTTAAAGTTCTGAAACTGAGGCTGCGGAGCCATTAACACCTTCAGTTAATGCCAAAAGTCGCTTGCTACTAGTAACTGGCGATATAAACATGCCAGTATAAACCCACCTTAATAGAGCCTTCTGTGTCCTAAGGAACATGTATGCCAAAGTTTGTTCGAATCTTTCAAGGGGTTTGGAATTCTATAGAGAGATTGAGGTTATACTTTTCTCTTCCTTAGCATGAGTGGCAGCGATGCGAACAAAGCAAGGGTTGCCGTTGGGGGGTTGGGTTGCCGTTGGCTTCCAGGGTCTAGGCGTCCCATAATATTTCCTATAATTCAAATTTCACTTTAACGAACGCTTTTTCCATAGCAGCTTGTGATAAAATTACGGTGAATTAAATTTGAGCTACCTTTGGAGATTCGTATCACTCGAAAATACCGCAAGCACTTACGAGCGACAAAGCACAGAGCGTTCTTCTCCCATTTAACCTTTTATCGCGTTCTAATCAGATAACCTGTCACAACTGACTTTTTCCATCAATACTCAATAGGCTTTCAGTCAAGTTAGCTTCCAAAAGGTCATAGCTCCTTTTGTGTTCGCATGAGTTTGCAGGATCTCTTTCCCTCGCCATTAGCGAATTTAATGATAATTTGCAACGACCAGAAATAATATCGATGGGTTTAAAATACCATTAGCAAAACGCATTATTTTCCATTTCAATGGAGCCATAAAAGTACAATATTTACGAGTCATTATGAACAATATGTGCTTAACTTTACTTCAATAAATTAATAAATGTCACTCACATACGGGCACTTGGAAAGAGGAGCTTTTATTTGGCTTTTTTTGTCTGCCGAACGAGAAATGTGGATATGCGTTGGAACTCACCATACATGCAGCATTGGAAATGGTATAAGAATTATATTTCAAACGTTTTCCTTAGTTAAAGCATGTTAGTAAAGATTTTTCGGCACGGTAGTCGATATTTAAACGAAATTATATTGAAATACGTCGTTTTCGAATATTGGACTCGAAATGACTCATTGATATTTGTTAGTAGCAATTATAATAATAAGAAATATACTGTTTCGCGTTTAGAAAAAATTATGTACATATATAATCGAATTATTACGAAATATACTATGATTTCATATGTCATAAGGCTACGTCTTAAAATAGCACTGTCTTGCAAAAAAAAACAAATCCGTATAATGCCGTTTTTTCACTTTTAACTATAGATATCACTAATGGGAACAAGTATGCAAAGTTTCACGCAAATCTGTACATAAACAAAAATTGCAATGAACACCTGAAGATATTTTAAAAGTTCACGCCATAAGGTAAAATTGCACTAAATACTCGCTATCAGGGAAGTAATTTTTTTATGACTGCTTTTTGTATATGGCCCCAATAATTAGAATTTTCTTTTCAAACTGCATTCGGAATAACATTAATTTTAAGGTTTAGTCGACTTTAATATTTGATGTGGCAAGATCCAAGGTCAGTAGGCTTTTACATGCTACGTGGCTTTTTTGGAATTACTCGGCTACTCGATGATTCATTTAGTGTTGTAACTTTACTCATAAATGACGAGAATTCTCCAACTGCTGAAATAAAAGTTCTTTATTGAACAACGAATGCCTTAGTTAAATTCTTTAAACGAATTATTTGGAAAAAATATAATTTACGATATCCGTGGAGATCTAATCAGAAAAAAAATTGAAGTTACATGAAAGGGCTTGTCTAATAAAAAGTATTTCAGAATTTAAAATTGGTGTAATTTTTTAATTGATGCAGTTGGAGTATACGAGTGTGAAAGGGAGATATGTAAAGGGAAGCAGAGAGGTAACTAGGCAATCCCGCGCCCTTGGTTACTTTCAGAGTGCCATCATTTGAAAGAAAAACTGAATTGAATTGGGTAGTCGCTTTTACTTAACGCTTTTGAAATGAAATGGCGCCTAAGCAAGAGAAATCCCTTTGCTCTTCACTCATAATACAAAAAAGACCCAGGCAAGGACCTCATACAGCTTTTCTTTGTATCGAAGGTTTTATAGATAAGCGGTAAGCGTGAGACAGCTGCGAGACATGGACAGCCTTGAGCGCCCTTGGGGAGTTGCGATACATTCCAAGTGCAGATCAAATGAGCCACTCTCGCTGCTTTCCCTCTCACTTTTCTTGCGAAGGCTTCCGTCTGTATTCATCGAGTCAGTTTTCTTTGGTTCCATGAGGTAGAACGTTGTGGTTTTCTCAGTAGTGCTATACGGTTTAGTTCTCAAGTTATTGAAACATACCCAGTGATGCTATTTCCTCACGTTCATTGACCGAAGTAAAGCCCACAGAATAGGAGTTATCCAAAGAAATATATACGATTTAACAACTGTGTTATTCATCTACTCAGAGGTATGAGCACTGAAGGCGAGGCCCACCTACGATCACTTGTTGCAGTGAATGTCGAGAAACTGCAGAAAGACAGCACATGGTGGAGATGGAGATGCTGGAGAACATTGAGTGGAGTGCCAATTGTTAACGGCTATTGGAGACTCCCTTTAATTTTTGTATTGAGTGGAGCAATGGAAAGGTAAGCACTTGTGTACCATCTTGACTCTAGAACCTTTGCCTACGACTCAGAAATATTTTTACGTGCTTTTCCTACAGGCCTTATAAGATTCCTTCAAATGTGAGCTTCTACAGCAAGAAACTACTTTTCATATATGGTTAGCTTGAGTACTGCATCTATTCATTAAGACATAACATAAGCATATTTTGCGAACGCGAAGTTTTCGACGTCTGAAGTTTGGATGAGGTTCCGTTTAATTACGTGGGGAAAGTGCCGATAGAGCTTAAAACTTAGAGCTGAGAGGAATTTTAAATAGAGAAGATCGGCTTTTATGTTTTCGAAGGCTCATCCTAACACGTTGTTACCAAACCGAAACATCAGATCGTCAGATGTTTGCTGTCCCACCATTTCCACTCAAGAATTTGAATTCATGAACTATGCTAGCACGATTAACCGGGAAATAAAATATTCTACCTCCTCGCTCTCTGCAAACTCCAACTACTTCTTCTAGCCTTCCTCAACGTTTTCAACTCTCTCTCTCTCTTGAGGTTCTTTTCCTTGAGGCAGATTTTGTAGAGACTTTATTTGATCTTGTATTGAAGCTGCTCGCTATAATTTCAATTTTGCATACCCTGAAGCTTAATGCCTGAGGTAGATGTAAACATTTCCTCGAAATATGCTATTTAATTGAAAACACGGTGTTCAATGGAAATGCTCGCGTGAATGGGATAGGACGGTTACTCGATGTCTAAGAGCTAATATTTAAAAAGTGTAAGTTGAATAGACCTGCGTCATTTTTTTGTACATTTAGACATTCGCATTCGCCATGTAATAATTTAAATCTGCTACCTCCGTTTAATCAGTTACCGCTTGTGTTTTATGAATGACGAATTTGTAACGGTAACAGTTTTTGCCATAAAATTGAGGAATGGCATGTACTATGTATCTTCTTTATTAAGACAGTATTTTTCCTTTATCTACCAAATATTTCCTTTTTTTCCCTCGCACATCTATTAAAATGTCTTGTTTTGAAAGTAATCCACATTATTTAGTCCATCCTCCCTTTTTCCTACAAATGGATAATCTTCTTGTTCTTAAGAGTAGAGAGTGGTTTCTTCACAGGTGATTTAGTTGATTGATAAAATGTTACGTTTATGACTGTTTTCATTTACTTGGGTAGAGAGAATATGGGGTGAGAGGCGCGTTAGTTTTCGTTACAAAGAGAAAGAAAGCTTCGGGTAACGGATTGGAACGTGGCTGATAGGAGTGAGGAAAGGCTGAAGGTTCTATTGGAAGGAAAGAGCCCTTGGCATGGAGGCCCATCTCTCGCTGTTCTGTTTGCGTCCTTTAGGAGAGAAATGGAGGACCTCAAGCTCAACTAGCTAAGATATTTCGACTGGTCCTAATTCCAAGGAATTTCAAACCCGCAAGCACTCCATTATCCAAACCGGGAAAAAATGTTTTTATGATGTTGTTGTCATCTGACGCGAACTTAACCATTGAAATAAAAAAATATTGCTGTAAATGCTATATGACATTTTATTCGAGTAATCTATTTGACTTTGAAGTAACTGAGAGGCATGAAAATCCAAAATCAATATTACGAAGTTATTCTACTGGTAATCTCCCTAGTCATTAAGCATTTCATTCTCATTAGACTATGCACAAAATTGGCTGAAATTTGCCATGAAAAAATCGTTTGACTTGAACGCGATCCCGGTGAATTCAAACGGTTTGAGAAAAATCTCTTTAGATAACTTATCAAAAGCATAGGGAAACTAATTTCCTCATCAGAAATGCTATAAGAAGGCTGGAAACTGTTTATTTGCATCTTATACGCATGCAGCATCCTTTTTATTTTAATTGAACTGATGTAAAGCAATGTTTTAACAAGAGAGCAAAACATGCATTCCTTGAAGATGAGACATAATTGCATAAAAATTTAGTGTTTTATTCTAAAAATTCTTCTTTTGCTATATGCTTAGCGCCGGATTCAGGCATGTTGGAATTTAAAATTATGGGCTCTGATATATTTCCTGATTAAGCAGCTATGGTTATGGATGCTGACGCCTGTTTCTCACTCCGCCGAAATAAATAACATGCGTTGCTGGATTACTTTGTGACAAAACACTGCTCTCAACGGGATCAGTGCAAATAACTATGCGAACGTGATATGCGAACGGAGAGAAAGGGCCAGCGCAAGGTCGTCATGAGCCACTTCTTTGATCCCGTTCGTATATTACGTTCTAAGTCTCAAAATGGATGTGGATATACGTAAGAAATGTAAGGGAGCTCGACGCGTGAGAATTATTAACGGAGGCTCGATATTACTGCACACTTTCGCAAATGCCCAACGCAATTCCTAGCGACGTGAATTATCATTCGGCGAGTGCTAGACGCCGCCTTTGAAGGGCGGCTGTGTGTGTCTGTGTGTGAGAGAGAGAGAGAGGAGAGGCGGAATCTGGCGAGAAATTGACGGGCGGGCTCTGCAGGAGGGAACGGGGAGGGGAAAGCGGGGGAAACGGTTGCATTTGTCGACGCTTCATACTGTTTTGTAGTAATTTCCGCCGAGGAGAGATTAATCCGGAAACACGTATAATTTTCCGTTCGGGGATTTGTAAACGCCCTCCCTCCACCACCTACCTCGTCCAAACTCCTCCACCCCTTCTCATTTACTCTTTAGTTTCAGCCACCCCGACCTCTCCCCCCCCCCCACAAAACCCCCAATGCAGCCATCCACCATTACTCTCCCCCCCTCTGGAGGTTTGTGGAACCAACGCGGTTCGGGTGTGAGGGACATGGGGCTGTTGTTTGCTCTCTCAGTGGGAGGCAGGGCGTATGGCAGGGGAGGGAGGGGGTTGGCCCGCGGGGCCGTGAAATCCGATTCCGAGCACAGGCTCAGATGCCTTTGAGCGGCAGGAGTACGAAATGTCGGGGCGCCCGAACGTCACACCTGTCGCATGCCTCCGCACCCCGCACCCGATTCTCACGCGCTCGGCGTACCGCACCGCTCTCGCCGCACCCACGCTCACCAAATCGGTCTCTCACCTCCCTCTCTTCGCCTCTTCTGAAGCGGCTCCGGTTTCCAATCTCCCTTCATCGCCCGGAAATCCTCCACCCCTTCTCGCTGACAATCATTCCTTCTTCTTACTGCATCATATTTATTTTCTCCACTGTCGATTATGTCGCTACTCTGCCCTCGGCCCGTCGATCGTCTTTCTCCTCTCGCCCGTCAATTTTTCCTCTGGCGTCCCATTTTACCTTCCGTGCAAATTACTAACTCTCTCTGTTCGCTTTCTAATCTATCACTCAGTCCCCTACCACAATTTCGCTTGTCCTTCAATGCTCCGACTAGTTATTGTTCTCCATCGTGTAAGGCGTGCCTGGTGACAACTTTCCCGCCTGTTCATGTTAATTCACCCTGGTTTGAATTCTGGAGTGCGCCATTGAAGTTAAAACATATGACCTTCCTCACACCAGTTATCATTTTGCTTACTCTTCTATCGCTCAGCCCCCTTGCCAAAAACCACTTTTGTCCTTCAAACCTCCTGCCAATTTTCATCTTTCCTCCTTTCAGACACGTTGGATTTGTAACTAAGTTTTTATTTATGTCTTCTTTCACTTAGTTATGGAGTACCACTAAGTAAAGCCTGAGAACATTTAGTCTATTTGGATTTTTAACTTGTCCGTCTGATCGCGCTGACGAATCGAACTATTCATCCTGGTTTGCCTCCATGGGTACATCAATTTTGTCATACATTTGAAAATATTTAACCTACTGTGTAAGGTGGTTCTTGATTTTCTCTCCTTTGCCCATCGCCTGTCCCCTTCCTGAACCACGTTTGTACAAAGATATATAATGTTTACATTCTCCCACTTTACTTCCGTCGAACTAGTTATGCCAAGTGTTAACCTGTTCGCGATGTTTAGCTGATAATTTAACCCTGGTTAGCATTAACTGGTACAACATGTTAGTGAAATATTTGGTTCATTACGTTTTGAGAATTTTTGAAAAGTACGACCATACTTTTCGGAGCCGGTTTAATCGGCGTAATAGCGTAGCTGAAGCTCTGCTCCAAATTTAGATCAGTTAGTCCGCTCATATCAAAGAAAAACCTTTTTCTTATCTTGAAAATTCATGTTATCGCCCACAAAGCAGTAGGTTTCAATGTAAAACCTACTATGTAGCCCAATATACAGTTGGTTCATAAACAGAATCGTGATATACGTAAATGGCTATTTTTGACTTACTTAGTTTTAAGTACACATTTATGTTGTTCGGGAAATGCTCACAATAAACCTTAGACGCCACCACAGTACAGTGACGTGTTCAAACTAGCAACGTATCATGAAAACGTATATATGCAATCATATGCATGACAATGACGTGTCATGGAAATAATTATACCAAATTAGCTTGGTGCTCATTTCCATACTTGGTCCGAGTTAGAAAATGTGATTGCTATAGCAAGGAAGCCTTGAATCATTTAAAATTTCAATTGGAGACAATACATTTGATGCTACGGACTTGTATTCTGCATTAATTTAATTATACCTAGAGCATGGAAACATGAAAGTAATGAGGGTGGCTAGGCTAGTTTTAAAATATAGCAATATATTTCTTCAAATATCAAAATAAATCAATGATCGCACATTACACCAATGTGCAATGAACCGATAGTGAAAGTTTCTTGGTTAAGGTCAATGTCACAATAACATTTGATGACAGTCGGTATTAGGAGTAAGTGAGTCTTGTTTCATACATACAACTATAGAACTTATTTTGTTGCATCAATTTCATTGAATAGTTTAAATAGATTTGATAATTTATTGGTTGATTCACGTTGCAATAAAGGCCTCGAAATTTATGAATGAGGATTTTTTTAGATGATTCTTCATGCTAAGTTATTCTGCTGAAAATAAAGGTATGCGAATCATGCGGTATAATGCATGTTAATTAGATTTTTAGTCAATGACCATAGAATATGGAATCGAGTTTACGGGGAACAACTCAGGCGATAGATTAGAGATGTTACTCCTCAATATAAATGAAGCACCAATTAATTATATCACAAATCGCGATAAAGAATAATTGGAGCCATTAGGTGTGGCACGTAGACAGAAAAAAACAACAAGTAACACTCACAATTACAAAATTTATAGTTTTCTCGGATCCTCTCGCTCTTGAAGAAGACCAGACTACTGTTTGACTTTGATTGCCCAAGACCATTGTTTGGGAATGAGATCATGGAAAGGTGGGGATTTGGAGGAATGGCGTTGATTATTCATACGACTATCGATACGTGTGGTGCATTTGTCTATGTAGAAGGCAGGATAGAAATTGCAGGAAAGGCGGAGGGGGGAATCATTTGCACCTAGGGCGTTCGCAGGTAGAGGAAAATGGCGTTGGGTTGAAGAGAGGGTCTAGTGGGTTTAAGAATGTCTCGCAGGTTTGAGGGACGCTTACTAGAAACTTTGGGACATAAGGGTAAGAGGATGGAAGTAGATGTAGGTATTGTTTTTAATGATAGGATATAGGTCTCCGAGTATGTTTTACATTTTGTGTGTTCCGGGGAAAAATGTGGTGACAAGGTTGAGTTGGTCAAATTGGTGGGTTTTTTTTCCGAGGGGTATACTTGGCAGTAGTTTTTCAGAGTACTCGCTTTCTCTGAGGGAGTGATGAAGATTGTCAGTACATTCTTTTAGAGAGGGGGCGTTGTTACAGATCCGATGGCCGGGATAGAGAATGAATAACGAATAGAATGATTGGTATGAATCGAATGACAGCTGTTAAAATGGAAGTATTAGTCGTTAGCAGGTTTTTTGTGGACGAAAGTGGTCAATTTATTGTCTTTAATTTGGATACCAATATACAGGAATGTAATTAAGGAGTAAGAAATATGAAGGAAACTGAAAATTAAGGGTTCAGTGTGGAAATGAAAGAAGATAAAGAATCATTCAAATAACTTCCATAATACTTTTTTCGTTTTTCACCACAGAGATAGTTTTCAATAGGTAGAAAGGGGAAGATTGGAAACAATTTTACCAACCTATTTTTAGACCATTTTGCTCGAGAAAATTCAATTCTGGTTAAAAGTGAAAAGTTACCAATTAAAACCTGTCGATCACAGCAATAAAATGCTTGCATAAATCTGTGATGCATGAAAGATTGAAAAATATGTAGACGCGGTTTGATTTTAGTACAATGGCTCATTCAAGTTTCGTAAATTAATGTTGTGCGAAAATCCTAAACTAATTGTCTCATGAAATCAGTTGAAGTTGGGTGAGCGACTTTATTTTTTACAGCGCTTACTCTATGCTCAATGTCAGCTGAGGTAAAGTCATTAAATAATTTTGATTTTTCTTCAAAGAGAGAAATATGTTAACAGCCGCAATATACCAAGATTATTTAAGATTAGTTCTCATTTTTTCAAGAGAAAACAAAATTAAAAATTGCGCACAAAATTAAACTACCAAGGTGAAATCCATTAGTACGAAGATATTGACGCGGACTAAGCTAAAGAAAATCTAAGTGTGCCCGATGCCCTCGCTCTTATAAAGTCAAAGTTCACCGTTGGGAAGGATCGGTGATGCCAATGCTTGATTTAATTGAGGAATTCCCAGGAAGAAACTAATATCACTCTTCAGGAGGGTCAAAGATCGGCCAATGACGTGGTGACGAGAGGCAAACTGCTCTCCCGGGTGAAAGGCACTGAACAATATGAGTGTTTGGATTTGGGAAACCATTAATCGTTGGAAGAGCGTAATGTGTTTTGGGAGAAAAGTGAGGGGATATTGGCGCGGGTGGATGGAGAACGGGAGATTTTAGTGGGACATGTGTCTTTCTCGTGAAGAAGTGGGCGTAAGAGGGTACAACCTTGTCATTTGGGAAGCAATATCAGAAGGTTTTGGAGGAATATTAGTCCGTGAAAATTTATTACCTCATCACTTCTCCATATTCCCCACGCATTGATTTATTCTTGCGAAAATAAAAAAAAATATATCTGGTGATATCACGCATAAGAAATTTCGTGTTAATCACTGTTCCGGTGACAATGCGCCCAAAATAAGCTTAACAGCCCGCTTATCAAAATATTTGCGATTAGATGTTGAATGAGAAAAATTTATTTAATGAAACTATGAAGGTTTTTCTTATAAATCTAGCTACTTTTTTGATCACTCATGTAGTAAATTTTATGCTTTATTATTTGTTATTTATTTAAGAATAGTTTATCCAACTGTGCAGTCACTTTAAAACCCCCAATATTATTACTGATATGGAAGAGATAACTCTGAAATCGGAGAGAAATGGGATGAAGTTATTGAAATCTGACTAACAAGCTGAAAGAAAGAAAATTGGTTGAACTGAGTTTTAAAGGTCCCCTACTCCCATATTGAAAATTGAATACGGTATAAAAAACATTCCGGGGTAAGAAGGCTAATCTATATGTTAATGATGTGTGAAAAGATGCAATAATTCTCAGTTACAACTTCTTAGCCATAGTGGTAAGAAATTTTATTTGTAGTTTTGACTACTCTTGTTAACTTGAAAACATTTCGGAAATCTTGTTTTATTTCAGCGTGAAAATGCCCCCTATGCATCATTGAGAGGATTATAAATTCGTTGAAAACTGGATTGATCTTATTTTCATAAACACATTTTTCCGGTCATTATCCAGAGTGCTTTTTAAGAGATAATTTAATTTATCTCAAAATATTGTGTTATGGTATCGATTTTGTGCGCTTAAATGTTTCGCTATCGTAGGAATGATTACTAGTGTAATCATTCAAACGATAGCGAAATAATTCAAATGATAAATACAGATCCTCTAAAGAATATGAACTACTATTCATAAGCATAAATGACTATGGAACTTATCAGAATGGTATATTTATTTCCAACTGTAGGCAAATATATTGTACCATGAAATTGAGTTGATTTAGGTGGATTGAAATTGAATCTGAAGCAGTTGTTGCTTGATATTTTTTCCCATATTAGGGCACCATAGGTCATCGTACCTCAAGTATAGTCCAATGGGTGGATTATATCTAACCTTAATCAGCGTTTCCAATGAACATCTTTTAATCGTCATATCCTTGTTGACAGCCTCAACCACTCCTAATATTCAATCATTTGATCCTCGTAAATTATTATCCAATAAATAACATTTTGATGGTTTGTTTACTCCTTTCCTCTGCTCTGGTTACCGTCGATGCTCGCATCCATAATGAGGCTAGGATGTGTGTAGGATCATAGGCGTGCGCACAGTGGGTGCCATGGGTGCCGCGGCACCCCCAAAAAATTTTCGAGGGGCGCCAAATTTTGATGGAACAGAAAACTTTGGGGAAAGCGAGTCCTGCGGAACTGAACTGGTAAACCAATAAATCTAAATATTTTTAAAGGTCTGATTTTATTTTTTGATCCGTGATAAGGCAACTCAAACTATCATTGTATGTGCTTCTTTAAAATAGGGTACGGAGCCCGATTGTGGGCTAGAAAAAACGAGAAGTAGTATAGTATCAGTATATTAAAAACATTATTCTGATAAAGCTGATTACAAAACGTTTTTCGTATTTTTTAATCGAATTTTCTTCCCAATAGTTACTCTGCTTTTATTTGATAAAAAGTAAATAACTGACTAGTTTAAATATTTTATGCAAGTATTATCAAAGCTTTATTTAATTACAGTTTAAAAAAGTATTTTTAATAAATATTTTAGCTTAGCATCGAAAATTAAAGCAGAAATGTAATATATAGATTTTTTGTTTTACACAAGTATTGGGGCCTTCTAATTTTGTTGTGGGAATTGCTTTGTGGAACTAACTTTCCTCCGAGCACTTGGGGTTAAGACTTATTGTTACGGTCATGGGCAAAAGGTGGCATTTTTATCGTTGGCACCCCCAACAGCAAAATCCTGCGCACGCCTAAGTGTAGGATCCACCCTAAAGGAGGATTTGCCAAGTGAATTCATCTTTAATGCAGAGATTGATGTTTATTTATACAGGATTATAGGGATATATTCTGGTCAAATGTCTTCATGGCTAGTGGTGTAACTTAATTTTTACCGCTACCAATGATACCTACCACTTTCTCATTGAAAAAGGTTCGTCGAATTCTAAAGATTTTTTATCGACCTTCGTCATATATGCAGGTGTCCCAACTTTTCTGCAACCTTCAGTGAATTTCTTTGTCTCAGGCGTAACTTTATGAAACATACCATTCATTTTGATAGGAAGATTCTCGCAACTTCTTTTATAAAAAATGATCCTTGCGGGATTTTATGCGTGTTGTATATTTAACAAAAACTCCTTAAATATGGCCAATACGCAGTAATTTCAGAAAGGATAATTTTTAACAAAGGTAACATTCATGTTGAAAGGAGAATAATAACTCGAAAATTCCACATACTGTTTCTGAGCACATGACCTAGGTTCCGCCGTTGGACGTCGTCATGAGGTACTTTTTTCCAGAAGACATGACTATGTATAACCAGAAGGATTGGGGGGGGGGGGGTTTCTGGATCTGCTAGGGATCACAATTAGTTGTCGAAGAAAGGAAGGTCTAGAAGAATGAGGGGTAACCGTCAGGATGAGGGGGGAAAGGGAAATATTATGGAGGTTATAGTGTTGAGATGGGAGGGGGAGGCACGGGAAGTGCCCAGTGCACTAACGCTAATACTGATTGTTCAAGGTGGGGGTAAATAAAAATAGCATGGTTTGGAACGGGGATGCTCTCGTCCACAACCATACAAATGTGCCGAACGATGACAACCAAAGTCGAAACCTAGGTCATAAGTTCATGTTATTTTTCTAATTTCATCTTCTATGTCTTTGTTTTTTCATAAAAATATTCTGCTTTAATTACTCTACATCTGTCTTCTTATGCAGATCTATCGTTTAAAACACTAGGCGTGCAAATTTTTCGAATTTCTGCGGCCATAGCTTTTCCATAACCTTACAAGTTCGGCTTTGATCTTGAATGTAGTAACTTAAAATGAACTTCCCTAAAATTTTCCGGTCATATTAATTAAAATAGAGAACTTAGTAGTCCGTCAGCTTGAAACATAAAATAAAATGAATAAATAACTTCAAATGTAATTAATAAATATAAGTTGAAAATATTTATTCTGTAGAAATACTTAAATCTCAACCCTCACAAAAAAATCAAAGTAAATTTTAAATAATTTTAGCTAAACGCATGACCAGTCATGCTCTTATTTATTTTAAAGAGCTACACCGTAATAAATAATTTTCAATAATTCAGAGTAAACACACTTTATGTAATGCTTTAAAATGTTGAATTAATATATCGTAATACTACTCGTGATAACTACCTTAGTTGAATCATTTGCTGTGAAGGCTACAAACCTCAATGGCTTCCTTATATGTCGGAAAAAGCAGATTTCTTTTGACAGTTTTTTGCGTCACACATTCAATAAATATATTTTGATATATGTTGAATGGCATTGTTGGAATCGTAATCGCTTATAATGAAAGGTGTCATTTTTAGTATATATTGTTTTAAAGTATTTTTTATGTGACTCCTGATGGTTCTGTTTTCATATGATTTTACACTTTTCATTGATAATTGATCTCATATTATCATCGGGTGGAAACATAGCATGCACAAAGAGAAGAGCAGAAGTTTGAGTTGTATTACCGATTCGGATTTAGATACGATAGGGGTTGGTAATTCGATCAATTTGGTTTTGTTTTAAACGAAAAAAATATTTATATTTGAATAACTGATTCAGAGCGTTTAAATTTATTGAGAAGATAACATAAAAATTTGGTAATTTACTAACGGACTTTTTTTTTTTTTTTTAAATAAATAAGAATGCAAATACAAATTATTAGGTTATTATAACAATTTCTTCTCTTGTCAAGTATGTCTCAAAGAGTCTCATAAGACTGAGCGTTGTAAGAACTTCTTGACTGTTCTGCCACAAACTTGACTCACCACAGAAACGGAACTATATACACTTAACCTCCGAACGCGTAATATTTAATTTGGAAATAACTTTACGAAGGGAGCATCATAACCGATGTTAAAAATGAAATTCATAGTGGTAGGTATATGAGCATCGAGGGACATCATAATACTGCTAATGATGGATTGATCTTGAACACTTTGCTGGTGCATGAATTATGCTCAGACGTGCAGTGTATTGACGCACTTTGATGGAGGGGGTGTGTTTGAAGTGCGGTAATTCGAATCAGAATTGGCTTTAACAACTGTTTGCCCTCGGCACATTCCACAGTTGAGAGTAGGGAGGCGAAAGTAGCATAATAATGAGTCGTGCACATATTCTTGCAGTTTGCTTTGGGAAATATGATTCGTTGCTTTTTATTTGGACAGACGTAGTGAATCATAGTTTTGTTTGGACGGTTTAGTTCAGGAGACAGACGGCTTCAGTGAAGTAAATAAAATGCTATGTTGATGATTTAACGGTTAACGCAATGTTGATATTTCATAATTCTGTAGGTCAAAGGTCTAATGCTGAAGATTGCTTCTTAAATATGGGTAATGCAGGTAACGAGACTTTAAACAAGAATATAAATTTGATTGGAATTCATGGCCAAAATAGGCTATAAGTTCCATTTCAGCTGTTAAAGAACAGTAAGGTAAGTAAATAATTAAATAAGGACAATAATTTAAAAAGAGCATAGTATCGCAATAGAGGAAGGTATCTATACACATGGCATGATATGATAATTAAATAAAATGAGAAATTTAAATGTGAAGCTCCATTGGTTTAAGAAACGTCTTTCTTTTTGTGATGGAGCCATTAGGACATTACCCAAATAAAATTTAAACATTTGGAATTGGTTAAGTTTTTCAGGGCCTTTATCAATATTCTACGGCATTTATTGATTCAACGCCATTTACGAGGGTGAGGTGAAAAGTTCTCGGCCTTACACAGATATGGCGTTAGTACCAATGAAATTTTGGTTTTGTTGTGTTCGTACACGTTTCCCAACAATGTAATTCAAATTTCAACTTGAGCTGCCACTTAGTATTGTTGACACGACTTTTCGAAGTAGACGCGTTGTTTGTTTCGTTCAAATGGATAAACTGGAGTATCGTACTGTCATGCAACTATTCTTTTTTGACGGTTTATCGCTAACGGATATTCATAAAAAGTTGGTGAAGGTTTATAAGGAGTTTGCTCCTCCATTTTTGACAGTTAAGAAATGGGTGGCAGAATTTAAACGTGGCC
The DNA here is from genome assembly GCA_963573305.1 of Pyrrhosoma nymphula. NCBI lineage: Eukaryota > Metazoa > Arthropoda > Insecta > Odonata > Coenagrionidae > Pyrrhosoma > Pyrrhosoma nymphula. The sequence continues at coordinate 143,585,878 of OY754327.1, read as the reverse complement.
GAACTTCTCTTGAAGATGAACCGTGTGAAGGACGTCCCAAAACTGTGACCACAAATGAAAACATCGAAAACGTGCACAATATGATATTGGAAGATCGGCGATTAAAGGTGTATAAAATAGCTGAAGCCATAGGCTTATCAGAGGAAAGAAAACGGTACATTTTTCATGAAGAATTAAATATGAAAAAGCTTCGTGCATGTTACTCGCATGTGCATGCTCGTAATTGAAGCATAACTCCTCGCTAGTTTTCCATCGTTAGTTAATTCTTATCACATCATTTTTCTCATAATCTTCTGTCAAGGTTCGAACACATGCAAGGAAACAGGTAATTGTTATCTTTCCCCTAAAATCCATATATTCTGTCTCTAGTATATTGGAAAGTGGAATTTATCTGCAATACAACTACATATTAAATATTTTATAGTCTAATTTACTCTGTCCAAAGCGTCTTTCAATAGATTCAGTTCTTTCAAGGTTAATTTATATTTAGCTTCTTATTTTTGCATGATCCATTGTTTTCATTATTTTTATATTATCTAAAGATAAACATATCACTCATCTTATAATGAATGCAAAGTACGTTAAATTTTGTCTTCTAATAGTTTTTATTTCCTTATTTGTCCCACTTGCACTTTCCTTGAACTTTAACCATTCTATTCATGCAATGATATAGTCATAGTGCCTGCATGTGGATTTCTTTATTTTTTATCATCGAACACCTTTTATCCGATACTAAATATCAGATTTTCAATGCCATGGTGAGGGCAACAGGAGTACCGTATTTTCATTTAGGCCCTTAACATGAATGCAAAAATGAACAAATTAGTCTAACTGACAAAACAACGACCTAGCAGGTTACGAGATGAATCAATAAAATAGAACACGGTAAGTCAAAGGTCCGTGGTTCGATTCCCGGCCCAGGTGGGTGTTTTTGAAAATTATATTGGTTGTGGCCAGGTGGAAGGCAGTTACTACGTATTTCGTTTCCGTAGTTTTGGCAGAAGTTAGCAAATTCAGTCAGAGTAATTCTCAGCTTGAAAGAGACGAAGTCAAGACATTGATGGTCAAGTATGGAGGGTAATCATTTTGAGTGCACTGATACCATTCATATTTCTCAGGTATTTTCGATCGTATCTGAGAATGTTTGGCCCCTTAGTACCTTATATGCACCTTTTATGGTCAATCAATAGCCAATTACTATACCTGGAGGTCGGTTTTACAGGCGAGCATAGAGCACACAATGTAAGAAGCCGATAGGAATGTGAAATTCACATATTTATGATAAGCGGACCAGTTAATTTCTTTGTGCTCCCATGGTTTCTCAGAAAGTGGTTTTTCTGAAAGTTACACGTCGCGCTGTAGCCTCGTTTGTATTTGCGCCTTGGTCCCCAGTTCCCGTTATTCTTAGCAGAGCACTATAGGCACCATTGTACCTTGCCTTATACAAATATGCTTATACAGACATTATTAATGGAGAATAATGATAATATGGAAGTATGTAATTTTATTTTATAGAAATACAATGAGTTCGCATATTGATATTACACATTTTATTGATTTACGTCGAATGTTTAATTTAGTCGACAACATTTGTTTAGTGAATGAATTAATGAACATTCCACTTTAATTCATTAAAGAAACTCGCAGATTTAATTATAATAGATATTCAATATTGCGATAATAGATTAAAATGCAGAAGTTCATCGTAATTGATAAAACTACGTTCAATTGTAAGATGACGAAACAGTTTTAACTACTTTTATTGATTTATAGATTTAGAAGCTGGTGCACATCTCAAGAAAAATACATTACTTCTTGATTATTATAAACCTTTCATTCACAGCTTCAGTTTCACTAAATTATAAGGGATAAGTCGGAAATCAAATTGTTATCGATGGGGAATGAATGTGCAAAACCGGCAGAAATTACTCTATTTATCAAAACATGATCCTTAGTTGTATTAGCTAAATCTCTATGTAAATGATATCTTATCATCTTGATAAATCTTTATTTATGCTTCGCTTAGCTTTTTGGATTTCATTTACAAAAACAGTGCCATTTCGAATGAGTACAGTATAATATATTTACAACCATGGATGCTTCACATCCCAGAGCGGAACATTGCCATACATTTTGGCCATTGTAAATAATATTTTAGCCTTTAAACTTGTAAAAAAGTTTATTTTGGTTAAAAGACAAATTAAGAATTTTTGTTTTGCTTTTGATAATAATGATGATATTTTCCTGGAAAACACTGATATGATACAGATATTGTAAACCTCATTGTCTGTACGGAGGACCGTTCTAAAATCCAATGGACATTACACAGAAGCAAATGATATCTAATCTATAATTACGTCTTAAGGCTTTTAAAAGTGCCAAAAATTAAAATTCGGCATAGAGTAGCAAAGGCTGAAGTAAGTTCGAATATTTTCACGCAGCATGTATTTTTATCTTGTGCCAAGCTATTAAATCTATCCAGGTGTGTCATGAATCATCACCAGCATCCTTCTTCTATGTGATGAGATACCGGAAATGGTATATTGCTCTCTCATTGCATTATAAAAATAAATGTGACAAGTTTTATGGATCATATTTGATTTCACTTTATGACCAATTTTATGGCAATTTTTTTATCAGTTATAGAGAGACAAGATGAACGGAAGCCAGTTGACGCTGCGGAGAAAATACATTTCATTTTTTTACACTTCAAATAAATAATTCGTGATCATTCTTTGGGGACAAGGATATACCTCATGGTGTACTCATAAACCATTAAAATGAGTATTCTTAATGTTCAATTTATGGCTGAATATACACAAATTTAATTTTGAACCTTAATGGGACATGTGCTCATCTTACAAATATCTGCTACATGTCGGCATTGAAAGGAAAGGTTATAAACACTATTATCTAAGGGGTAAATAATTTGAACTATCGAATATTTAATGAAAGTTGCGGCAAACACGTTACAGGGACAGCCAATTCATTTTCACCAAACAATCAAGGTGTCATGGAAGTTGTTTTTTAAATTTTGATAGGACGGATGGATTGATAGCTTGATTAGTTTCATATACCTAAAAATTACACACTTTTCTAGAAACAAATTAAGTCAACGCTTTTAGTGCAAATTACGACAACAAGGCTACTTACTGCCTAAATTGTGACTGTAGCACATTCTAAAGAATAGTTTGCCGTCCTTTCACGCCGTCTTTTTTTTACTTGGCAACAACTTTTTCTCACAAAGCACACAAACAAATGACTTTCATTTGAACACAACCAGACATCAAGAGAGCGGTAATGGGAGAGTGAAGTAAAGATCGCCAGTTAGCGAAAGAATTGAATTTGAGGAAAATTTTTCAGACCTCCATCCGTCCAAACTTACTTAAGAGAGAAAGCTGTTTTAGTAGGACAGATATTCGGCGTCACAGGGTAAAAGTGCAAGACTCTTTCATTCACGTGAATGCCAGGGCTTTCAGGAATCCAATTTGGACAAAGAAATTTTGTGACAGTTTTTGTAGCTCTCCAATGCACGAGACGAAAATGCTCGAGCATTGCGTGAGAACGGCTTTCAAGTGACCACTTAAGTTGAGACTGGCCCGGTGATTCTCAAGTTTTAAGGGAATCACTCCCCAAAATATTTGTACGGTTGCATGCGGAACGTGCGAACACATATATTATCATCAGTTTCGACACTGCACCGTTCGGATGAGGAGTGGAGTTGTACTCTGGGTTAAGGTTTCTTTTGTTTTTTATAATAGCTTCAATAACAACTGGTAACTGTTTAAAGTAGTCCTTTTTGCCTTCACTTCACCAATTTCTAGCGGCCGAGAGGTCCACAAAATGGCCGAAGAGTGTCATTTATTTCCCCAATATTTTTCAGGTCAAACATTTTATTCTTTTTTTCTCCCCACCGTGTTTACTCATTGTTAACTCACTCCCAACAGTACGTCTCTTTGGCTTAACGAGGGGATAACGAACGTGAAATCTGTTGAAAGAGGCGCCTTCTTGCGCTCCTCTTGTGCTGTTTCACTCATCTGTTCAGTCGTCTTGCCCCTTTCCCTTTGCGGGCCGGCTGTGCAGATCTGGTTTCGCCGTTCCCTTCAACAGACCATAAAGGGAGTTGCCGTCCAACACAACCATTCGCCCCTCTGTCTGCTTCACGCTGATTTGTGGAACCGGCGTGGGCTTTGGTCTCATCTCTGGGAGCCTCATCCTAGGTCCCTTGGGCCACTTCTTTGCTGTGGAGCCGGTCCTCACTGTCGCTGGATCCACCTCAATTGAGGCTGCAGCAGTCGAAGTCTCTGCATCAGTGGTGCTCTCCTTCGATACAACCGGTGATGGCTCGGCCGGAGTCGGAGTTACTTTCGGATTCTGAGATACCGTGACGACTCCCGGGGGCTCAGTGCCAGAAGTTGTCGTTCCCAGTTCCCTTGGAGTCTCTTTGCGGTGAGGTGTAGTTGAATTCTTGGGGCTCTCTGGCGTCCTCGCATTTGATAGAGCGTCTATGTTTTGGTTGGTGGACGTTATCGACCCGGTGGTTGAAGTTACAACGATGGGCTGAGCTCGAGTCGGAGTTGAGGTTACGTAGACTGCTGTTGGAGATGGACTTCCAGGTGTCGTGTATTGTTTCGCGGCTGGAGTCTCCAGGGACACCACAACACTCTCCACCGCCTTATGGCCCATATTATCTTCTCCGTGCAGACCATCGATGCTCTCTGGGGATGTCCTGTATTCCTCTTTGTTACGGTTTCGTGATAACACCTTGGGTGGGGTGATGGTCGTTTTACTCTTTTCCATGGTAAATTTAGCAACGTCCGGTGTTGATGTTGGGACCATAGTGGACTGCTTTGTCTCCACCTCTGGTGTAGTTCCTCGGGAGGGGACTGCTGTTGTCTTGGGGGGAAGTGCGGATGATGTAGTAGTGGTGGCGACTGTCGTTGTAGTGGCTGGATTCACGGCGGCCGGAGTTGGAGATGGGCTGCCTCGGGGTTTAGGGGACTCAGTTGGATTCTTCTCCGCTATGGTGGCTGCCTTGACTCCCGCGACTCCGCCGGAGCAGGGTTGATCGCCGCACTCACACATGTCTGAGAAGTCCGAGCCGAGAGGAACCTCTGTTGGAATGTCCAAACGAATTTTTCAATCATTCAGTAACGAAAGAATACTATTCATTTAAGTGCAAGGTGTTGTGAACTTTGAGTCACAATGAACTCGGATCTAAAACTTTTTATGGACGCTAAAGCGTCATTCATACAAATATTTGACATTTAAAACCTTTTTTTTATGATTCACGATAAAGGATTCAAAATATTCGTGCATTCTGTTTTCATTTGACGTTTTGGCGAAATTATATTCGGTAATCATTTGGATATTAATTCATTAGGTGATCGATTATGTTGTAGCTTTTGTCTGTTATAGAATGAAAATGTTTTTCATATTCTAATTTAAAATTCCAGCAAATGAGTTTACGAATTCAGCAATTCATTTATTAACTCAGACCACCATAGTTTTTTTCTGAATAAAACAATATGACGAAATAATAGTAATGAGAAGACGCAACGACCATACAAACTGACAGCTGTTTGCCCCAGTGAAAATTATGCTCACAGTCTTTCCTGTGTTTTTGCGACCGCATATTAAATTTTGGATTGATTTTTACTGCAACCGCATGGGTCGTTCAACTTAATTCAACCATTTACTTAGTTTTACGCTTGAAATAAAAATTGATTAGTGAGCGCGGCTTTTTGTCAACCGTTGCCCAGCTCACCTTCTCCAGCTGGGTCGACTACTTGCTTGCCGAACCATGTGATGAGGTCGTCATCAGTCACTCCGGCGAGTAGTGCGCTCTGGTTCCTGCGCGGTGCGTGGAAGAAGGCGTGGGCAGCCAGGTGCGCCCTGCCGGCCGGAAACACTCGCGCCGACGCCGGCCGCAGAGAGCGAACGGAGTAGCGGCCGCGGGCGGTGAAGCGGGCACAGAGCGCGCACCCCGGCAGAACCTGACATTATATATGCAAATGTTTGTTGGCAAGTTTCCAAAGCACCCTAGGGCTGATATTAATTATTCGTAATCTGACCACCGTCAAGGTATGACATGGAGCTGAGTGAGGTTACTGAAGTGGAAGGGGCTTAGCACGTGATACTTGTGGTGACCATGGGAAGTACCAATTTTAATTCGCGGCTAAAGTTGGATAGTTTCATTTTCCTTCATAATGCGAACACTCACGTGTGTGAATTTGAATGAGTGATATTTATAAATAAATAATGGTTATTTCGGCAGATGAATCATTCCAGAAGGGACAAAACATTAGTTTGTGCTTTTTAATAAACAATTGGTGCTAATCTGGGGAAAACTATTTTATTGATACATACGCTGTCAAACAGGAACCAAATCTTTTCCCCTCGCTTGTCGTGTAGAAAGTCGACGTTCTTCCCGTTGGGTCCGCGTATTGGAGCCACGTGTTCTACTTCGAACCCGGAGAAAAGTGACACCTCAAGGCGTAGAACTCCCGAAGCACCTTCACCTTGCCATCTGGAAAATTAAGAGGACACTTACTTTTTACAACACTTACTTTACAACTTTTGATATTTAGTGCAATCACCGAAAAGAAATAATTTCTAAGTATAAAGGTTAAGAACATATTTGAAAACGCAGTGCACTGTTTTATTTCACCGAAATAAAGTGCTACTTATTTTTTCATTGGAAAATCCCATGCATTTGAGTTGTTGCGTAAATAAAGGTTAAAAGCGAATTGACTCGTTAAAATTCTTTACTTAAAAATAAGAGAGGGAGAGAGAGAGCGTTTCAAATAAATATCACTCACATTATCATGGCTGTTTGGCTGACACACAACTTATGGCTGTTTGTGTTGGTAAATATCATAAATGATTGCGATAACAAAAAAAGAATATCAGAGGGGAAGCATGTATTTATTTTGGTTGCTTAATAGATAATTATTCCATTTTTGGAGAATATATCTTTCAGAACGGTACTAATCTACATTTTACTTCATTTAAAAATTCACGTAAGCTTTACCGTTACACTTACCAAAAATAATCGTTCATCGCGAAACAAATTGATTTTTGCTGAAACAAAGGTCGAGTTTATCCACGGTATTAAAGAAAAAATTGCGGTAAACCAAAGGCAGTGTAAACCGCTAATACCTAGTCTCTCAGTACCCACCGCCACAGGGGGACGGCAGCTAACTTTTCCCATACTCTGGCTCCCGTTATTGCTAAGGGTTCTCCATCTCTACGCGGCCGCTTCCCATCTCATTATTGCCGCCCCTGCACGCGCAAGGAGGCGAGTCTTGGAGACGATAAAAAGAGCAAAAACGTCTATTTCGCAGGCGAGCAAACAAGGAGTAGAATACACCGAGGAAATATAGGAAAGGGAGATGGAGAGATGGGGGGATTTTTGCTGCTAATGAAATGGACGACTGGCACGATGCTATAGGATGGAAGACCATGAAATTATGTCGATTGAGGTGGAATGGAAAATTGCAAAGTGGGAAGAATGGGAATAAAAAATTTAATAAAATTTGCTTGCTCTGTAAATCGATGGAAATGATGCGGATGAGACTTGAAGAGTGGTCGGTGTGTTTTTGGGAGGAAGCAGATAAAACGATTTCACTATTTACCGGGGAAAAATTCAGTGAGTTGAGGGAAGGAGGGATGAAATATTTTTATTCCCACGCTTTTCTTAACTTTACCAAGAGGTCTAGTTAAAGAGTAGGTACGTAAAACAATGGGGAACAATCGAGAAAGAGGAAATTAGGATTGCTGATTAGACAGTGAACTGAGCGTCTGAGAGAAAGGAAGCGGAGTTTAAGATCAGATCAAGGGAAATGAAAGAATAACACATTTATGGTAATGGAAATTAGTAATTATCTTTAAGAAATGGCCGAAAAGACTTGAAGAAAGCCAAAAAAAGACCCTGCCATGTGGTCGTTTGGACCTACGTTAATGATACCATCGATCTAAATAAAATGAAGGCTTCAAATGAACTTGACTGAACATAAAAACGTTTTTTTGTGCGCGGTTGCCAGGAGTTTATGGTTTGATAAACTTTAACTCAAAAATGAACGATTCAGACCATAAAAATAGCTTTAGATCATTATTGGTAGTTGAATATTTAAAAATAACCAACTTGATGCTAACAAACAGATGCACCCAAAAAACATGAAATTAGAAAAATAATTTAATCTCACTAGCCATAATTTTCAAAAGAGTATGGTATGTTGGTAATGTTCGCGTTATAAAATAACTGGTACCTAATGCACTTACGTGTTAGTTGCGAGAGAAAGACAACAGTTAAATGTGTGTTCCATCCACCGCCAACGCCGTTAAAGAAGAGGTCGATTATAAAATTATTTCAAGCCTCGAGTTTGCCGTTAGTTGACATTTTATCCTTTTAACTTACTATGGTTTTATCACGCCAAGTTATTTGATTTTCGCTGTTGATATTAAACCTTTCGGTTAATAATCAACCTTTTGTGATGACAAGTGCAAGATACGATGGGATAAATTTTGAAAGACGGCAAACGTGCTCGAGTGAGTCATATGGTGCACAGATCTGTTCTCGGCTTCGTACTGGCTTTTGACTGTTGTCTTCATTGTAACAGTCTATCAAAACATATGCTCAAATGTTTGTTCTCCCTTGCCTTTTATTATATTATCCATCAAAACTGCAGAGGGATGAAAGTACTGCTGATCTTATGAATAAATATACACACTTCGCAACGAGGTCACTCCCTCCGCACATATGACAGTTTTTGCGAATATTTACTCTTTAATCGCTCTTTTTGGAGAGCTCGCAGACTGATCTTATCGTCAGTGGGGAGAATTATTTAGCAAAAAGGCTCTGGAGAAAGAGCAGAAAAAGATCTGCTAAGACAAGCTCGCAGTTAATGTCTTAGGCAAGTATGGGGAAAGAGATTTAAGAATATGGGATCTTAATATACGGACCTGGTTTAGAAAGAAATGGGGAGCTGTTTGAACATGACGGCAAGGAGGAGAGAGAAAGAAAAGAAAACAGGAACTTTGATGTGAAGAGAAGGTAGCTACTTAAAAGGGCAACTTCTTACCCGCTCGTCGACGTTATGAGAGATGAAAATTTTAGGAAAACATCCTGGGAAAAAATGTTAAGGAATTCTTTCATGCTAAAAATAAAAAAAAGTGATAAACGTTTTTCCTCTACTTCATCTCCTTACCACGCTGGTGTGCGATGGAAAGTTTTTTCTCCTTCATAAGGGTACCCACTCATAACCAACAAACCTTTCCCGCCATCCCATCGCATTGTGCCGACGGGACAGGCAAAACAAGAAGATGGGTGGATGAGTGGAAGGGGAAAGAGGGAGGGGGTAGAGGCACACAGGGAGTGGGGTTTTAGGGGGTGGCTGTCATAAGCGACGCGCGGTCTGAGTGAGGAAGAGGATCTCAAAGAGGAAATTGCGAGGGGAGAGATAAGTGCGGGGTAACGCTTGGATAAATACACGGGAAGTCGTCATATTGGTGAGGATTTTCCAGCCGTCTCCCCAACTCCCTCCTCACTCCCACTCCTCCCTCTGACTCTCCCTGTATCACTTGCGATCTCGCGTAGTGTGGCTAATGCGACTGAAGTTAATATGTTGTCAATAATTTTAAGTAAAAGGGAAATGAGACCGAATACACAAAACTTCCATTACGTTTCCAACGGCCCAGCTCTCTCGATTCGCGCCACGCTTTCGTTCTCATCTCATGATAGTCTGAGCTTCAACAGTCCATTCATTATTACTTTTAAATACACATTTTCCTTTTTCGACGAGCTTTATTTATTACCACTCGGAGTATTCAAAATTATTACTTTCTCTCACTTACTGATCCTCTTCATTCGTCATAGTGGAATGAGAGATTATGCGACGTTTGTGATGGTATACACTTTCATGGTCATATTATAATAGAAAACGAATGAGAGCAGAGTTGCAGAGGGGTATTATTTGCTTTGAATGAGTTATTAAAAATTATTCGAAGTTGTTTTTCACAAGGGAAATCAGCAAATATTAAAGGACATATATCATGAAAATGTAAATAATTCATCTTAACACTCGAAAGAAGATGATAGTAATGAGAAATTGTTAAAGTTTACGGACTTCGAACGAAGGAAATAAGAAGCATTATTGCTGAGCGTAAGTAGTACAAGCGTCTGGAAAAAGGTGTTGTGGGCAATGACAGATCTGGTGATGCATGCGCTTTACACATAATAAACAAGGAAACTATTGCTGAACAAGAAAGAAGACTCTGTTTCAGGCATAACTTTATGATAACAAGTTATGATTAATAAAAAAGTGAATGAAAGTGAGGATTAAAGCAGATTAAGCCTCAGTATCAGCAACACTAAAAGTTTTTAATACCGATCATGGTTTCAGCAATTCAGTGTCGTTATCAAGATAATTAAATAACCATGATCAAGGCAATGTATTACTGAAACCATGGTCGGCTTTAAAAATTTTAGCGTGACTAATACAAGACTATTGTTTTAGTTAGTCATGAACTACATGGGCGTAACGTAACAGTAAATAAATAAAATGCAATTATAAATTTCGTACCAAGCGTTTGAGTTGTTGTAGAAGGTAAAAGGATTTATGAAGAACTAGGGAGAAGAGTGACAAATGTCGCCAAACGGAAAGGTTGGAAGTCGGAAAGTAAAACGTGTTAGAGAGAGAGCGCGAGAGAGAAAGGGAGAGGGAGGGAGGAAGCATTAGGAAAAAATCTATCGACCTATTCAGGGAGAAATATCTATGACCCGCAATAACTACTGAAATTGGTAGACGGGAAATTGGGAGTTTCAGGGGGGATATAGGAAGACGCAATATGTAGGATGACGAGGATGGTTGATAAAATCCATGTAATTAAAAGCGATGGGAAAGTGACGAGGTTCTACTGAGTCCAAGAAGTTTCGAGTAGTCGGGCAGAGAGAGGAGGGAGGATTCGAGATATGGGGAAGGTGGTTGGGGAGGAATATAAATTTTCCAGGGGGAGGTTGGGTTGAGGCGGCGAGGTAGGAAGGAAATGCATTGGGTTGATGAGGAAGAGGGGGATGAAGTATTCTCGTTCGGGGGAATACCTTGGGTTGCCGTCGGAGGTCGAGGAGAAGAAGGGTTCGTAAATTTTGGTGGGGAAGTGTGAAGGGATGAGCTGAGTGAGGATGAGAGAAGAGGTGATAATGACCCAAACAGAGGAAGGGAACAGGGAGTTGGGGGAAAAAGAGGCTATCGAAATTGTGGTGAGCGCAGCGTTCGGAAGACTTCGAGGGTTGGAGGCAGGGCGACCGTTGACGGAGATTGGGGGAGTGGGTGCCGGAGCCAGTGGCATAACTTTGGGTGGGAGGAAGGTGGGTTCACCCTGGGAGGCTCTTTCCTCGGGGTGATTATTTTGGCTTTAAAATTATTCAAACTTTCACTAATAATTAGGAGAGAAAAATTTCCAGCAAATACGGAGTGTTATCAAGTAAAAAAATTAAGTCTGCCATTGGAAAAAAATACCCATGGTCACTATTTCGATTGAGAAATATACTGTTGTTATTATTTTATATAAACACGGAGTGTTGAGGTAATAATAACAATACTTGTTTCGTTATTTTTAATTTAAAAATAAAAAAAATATTATTTTGTATGAGACTTATTTTTCAAATTGTACCTAAATAAGTTTGATGGATATTATTCCCAAATGTCGGGTGGAAACTAAGGGACCACCCCGGGTGGCTCAAGCGGTACCTACGCCACTGAGTGGGATGGAGATGGACGGTTAGTTGCGGTGGCAACTCTGGCGGTCGCTTATTCACAGCACAAGGAAGTGTGGGGTGCGGTTTTGTGAGTTGGAGGCGAGCGAGCGTGTAGTAGGGGAGCGATGGAAGCGGGGTTGAGCCGACAATGTCAGCGGCCGAAGGCGGAAGAGATATAATCGCTCCCACGCAGCGACGAACGTCACACGCCGGGAATTTCTGTGAAGTGGAAGTGCGACACTTTGTAACTCATTACGAGTGAGACAGCGAGTCGTTTCGATTTTACCATTCTGCACCTGCTCCACCTGTGGAGTATTTCTGCTCAATGGATCCACAGCGACAATGAAATATGCGGAACGATCCCTCAGTCAACCTGGTGGATATTCTATCATTAATTTACTCGATAATCATAGCCAATTCTCGGATTTCAGTCGGTAAAACATTAGCAGCACAATATTGGAAGCAATTTAGAGTTTCACTAAAACATTTTTAATAAAGCACGCTCTCATATGGTAGCATTACTTGGATGATAATTGCAGCAAAATAGAGAAGACTGGGAAGCGATGAAAAGGGGAACCTAAGTACGAGTAATTATAAAGTCTTCAATACATAATGTCATTTAAACCACCTTTCTATCTGTATTCAACGATGTCTGGCGTGATATTAAAGAATAGCATTATGAATTTTAATACATAAATAAATAAACAAAACTTTGTTCTATCCACTCCATGTTTCGCTGTACTACGCGTTTCAGCGTATAAGCGTTATCTTCAGGTAAAACCCATCAATTATTCAAATAAGTTTTTGTACCTCATAATGAAGCTTCGACGTTGAAACGCATTGTACAATAAAACATTCAGGAAGAGAAATAAGTTTTTATTTATTCAAGTACAAAGCTGTTACTCCACATCTCACCATACATCGTAGAATACAGATGAAAAAGTTGTTTAGATGATAGTATGCCTTAAAAGTTTAGAACGTACCTCATTAAGTTGACTGTAGGATCACCTTATGGAGAACGCTGTTTCCGAAATTACTCTGCGTTTACTCATCTCTAGGCCACGTAAGCAACTATTTCCAACTCAGTGCTAATTTAAGGTAAGTTATTTTAGGGAATTATATTTGAATATTCGAAGACTCCTGAGATGAGGAGGTAGTATACCGCATAGCGCTATGCATTTCCTGCTGAAATTGGTAACATCGTACCTCTGAGTTTATGAAGATTCAAAGAGTGTCAACTAAATGTTAAACGCCTTATGGAATAGGTTGGGAGAATCAGCAGTGAAGAAGCCATGCGAAGAGTTAGGAGGAAAAGATATTTAATTAAAACTCTGAAAAGAACGATAGGACACCTTCTGATGCATAAGAGCCTCCTGAGCACCATCATTGGTGAAAAGTAATGGGAGGAATTATAATGAAAGACCAATGGAGTATAATACAAAAATTAAGAAGGATGATGGACGTAGGGAAGCGTCAAGGAATGAAGCGGCTTGCGGAAGAGAATGGAGTGGTGACCGGAAGCAACCCAATCATTGAATTCATTACGGCTATTGTGGCGATAGGTGGAACACTTATGCAGAATTGGCCTGTTAGCATTGCGGAACAAATTTTCCAGCAGCTGTTTTTTTGCATTCTTTAAAAATTACTGTGATTCTAACCCGTTGACTTTTTTGTGCCATCTGTGAATGCAAAAAACATTGTCTTCAAATAATGCACCGAATAAATAAATCACAAAATCGCTTTTTCTCAGAATTTTGTGAAATATTGAGTGCGTGGGGTCATATGTAATTCATTCTTGCGAGTTATGACGTCACCGAGGCTTATTTTGTCACAACAATGCCATGGTTTAGGGTAGTGGGCGGGTGAAAGAGGAAGCCGATCGGGAACCAACTGTGAGGCGCAGAATTTTATCATCGCATGTAGGCGGTGAAATCGGAGGTCGGATTCATATTTCAATTGTATAGTTAAATGGAGTCATTTATACTGAAATAGCCAGGCGTTAGTAGAGAGCAAGGAAGACTACAAGTCAATGGAAAAACTCGGTTTACCCTGTGGGAGTAAAATATTTAGCCCTGAGTGATAGAATTTTTCTGAAACATCAATATTTAATAAATTCCATTAAATACTTCCGTTGCTGGTGGATTTAGATGAATCGGCGAATTTAAAAAAAAGTAATGATCTATAAAAAATCTATATTAAAGACGAGACTGCAAACTTCATAATAAAATAGGTTTTGTTTTAATAAATCAAGTTTCACAGCTAAATTATGGCGAATAATTACAAAAACGATATAAAATTACTTTTGGTTTTCTGGAATTTGACAGTACACCACGTGCGCTGTGAGAACCAGACTCATGATATAAGATTGTCAGCAATATTTTAATGAGAATTCCATTAAGAATAAAAAGATGTACAGAAAATCAGTAAATTCATTGAAAATAAACTAACGAGGGCGTGAAAATGGATGGGGATGTTGTCAATTTATGCGCACTAGTCGATTAATTTATAATGGAAATGGATTCGACTCATGCAAAATGCAGCTACTAAACTGCCCTGTTCATGGCAGCCAAAGTTCCAAATGCGGTAGAGGTGTAGGCAAGGAAGCTTTCTCAAGTATCTCATGTGAGAATCATTTCTCAATAATCGAAGTTATAAATCAAAACCAAGCAATACATAGAATATTACTAAATATGTAAACTGTATTAACCTGAATTTTTCTTAGGGTACATTCCTACAGGAATATGGTCCCAAACTTGTCAATCTTAGACGTGAATTATGGATTCGGGTTGGGACCAGTTATTACGAATAATAATACTTATTCATATGTGTAAGAATAATTATTGCCTGAGAATTTACGCTGAAATCTTCGTTCATATAACCCCTCTTTGATTTCACGTTCCATATTCCGTGGAATAGTAGGCCTGGAGGTAGGCTTTACGGTTGTAACTTGTAGGCGACGAGAGATATGGAGAGAGATATCTGAAGACGATCTCGGAGAAATTGAATTTCTGTTTACTAGAACTCTGAGACGCTTTGGAAAGAACTAGGTCTCCCATTCTGACTATATGAAGTTGAAATTAAATATATTATAGACTGTAAAATGAAGTTAGTTCCATACCTCTAATTAAACTAATAGCGTTGGGTAAAATAGACATTTCGTTTTCGAAGACGCTTCTTCATGGGATATTGGATTCCGAGATCAAAAGAGATGTGATGGGTAAACATTATTATGCCAAAAATAGCTGATAAAAGATTTTTTTACCCTCGGTGTAATTGGATCGTTGAGGAAAAGAGGGGAGTTGAAATTCCTCGGAATTTTATTGTGATGAATAACATACTCTTAGCATTTTTCTGAAGGCTAGATGTAAAGAAATGCATTTGAAATTATAAAAATGCCAATTAGTAATCCCTAATCCAATTATGAGTCGCAAGTACGCTATAAGGGTGCCAAACTAAAGCATGTAGAGCCATGGAATCAGTTCGGTGAAAAAAGTGGCCATATATTCATGTAATCAGTAACCATTACATTCGATTTAAGTCATTCTGTAGAACTAAAGATACTTTCCTCATTTTTCGCACAAAGGCAACGTTTAAGATTTATCTTCATGCTAGGCAACCATATTGAACAAATGAAAATTAGTTTTAGCAAATTTTTGAATGGTTTTGAGCTTTGTAATTTAGTTAAGGACGGCTTATTTGTCTCATAAAAATAGCAATTGGAAGCACAGAGTATACTTTAATTCGTACTCCGGTCTCTCTTGCGGCCGGGAATAAATAAAAAACTGTGGTTCGCAGACTTAGAGTGTTGGTCTGGAATGGGTAATCAAATTGGAACTGATTCATAGCCATTTATTTGTTCCCTGATAAACCATTTGGCCTCGAGCTTTACTGAAGCATCTCGGAGCAATATCACTGAGTTAAATATTGGCTCCAATGGAAATTGTCGACGAACTAAAATAAAGGAATATCCAACCTCATTTATAATAAATTAATTGATAAATATATTTGAAAATTGTCAATTCAAATGATATTTCAGCATTTACTTAGGCTTTTTAGCTCGTAAGTTAAATTCTTGGCCATGGGTTTCGGCATTCAGGGCCGGCTATATTTTTGGCCCGTTTGGCCTTCCTGCTGTTTGTCCGTTTCATTATCCGATTGGTTGATTCACTGATTATCCCGTGATTAAAACTCACCCATATGACCGCAGTCCTGTTGACCGCCCGCATACACTCAAATTTTGTTAGTTTTTTTTTCCACAGTTTCACTTTCAATAAAATGGTGGGAATTTTAATGGAAATTTACTTTCAGGCAGGAGATTGATGGTTAGAGTGAGTGTTTTTACTAAATCCTCGAAAGTTGCTTAATAGATAAAGATCAATGAGGAAATGCTGTTTTAAACTTAATTCAAAATGTATGGTTATTAAAGTCCACAATCTGTCTACGGAAGAATAACTCGCGCTTCAAGTTCTGTCCATCTCCACCAAGTTTCATCAAATATTTTCTGGATCGGAAGTTAAACCACAGTTTCTCTTTTGGTAAAATTATAGAACTTCTCCGAAGGCTTTTGAAAAAGCAAGTGTTGCAAACTTTTTTCAAATGTGGAGACGTCACTAGCAGGGTAATGAATTTGGACGATCATTTAGATCATTAACTACTTAGCATTCAAGTATCAATTAAATATCCTTGGCAGGAAACTTCCATAAAAAAGGAAAAAGTGTTGAAACCTCTTTTGGTTGCACTTCCTTTCATTAAGAAATGATGTTGTCTCTCTCAAGGATTATCTTTGACTAAAGCAGCGTGGAAACGTAAGACTGGAACGCAACGTGTACATTGGTTAGCATTTAAAATCGAAAGTAACGAAATAATTTCAATATGAAACATCTCAAAATGTTGGAAATAACTTAATTTTCTAGGGTTATGTCAGAAAATTCATGGGAAAATTTGCCCATTCGTTGTTTACGATATATTTTCGAGAACATTTCAGCTTTTTCTTTTAGATACGAGCAACATTCTCATTTAGTGGATTGAACAATTGAAGGAGAGTGCTGATCCGTATGAGTGGATATAATAAAATAATCCGTTGGGGTGAATATAAGAGAAGCTTGCATTCCGAAGTCGTGGAATTCCGATACATTGATCGTTCGTTGAACTTCGCGTAAAGATCACAGTTGGTCGCCTGTGCAGTATTTGGGTCAAATTCCTTTCACCATAAGAGTGGAATCAATGAAGGAAAAGGGGATGAGTTTGAGGAGCGTTATTTTTTCCCTCTTGTGGGAATTCTGTGAGACTTCGGGCTCCTATATGTTGTCGTAAAAATCTGGGTGGAATCCAACATTCGTTGAATTTTTTACATTGAACGAGGTTTTTATTCTTGACGCCAAATACGACAGCATTACAGTATACTTTTCAAATTACTCATGAGCCCTTCCTACTCTCTATTTTGAGTATCGTTTGGATTAATAAATTCAAAGAAAAATGCCAGACAATTGTGGGGTTCTACCCTTGAAAATTGATTCATTAAATCAATAAATCCCTTCAAAACTCCATTAAAAGACTTTAGCAGTCCAAAATTATATTGTTTCTTTAGTTATCTGGAGCAAATTGATATCATAACATTTATTTACCAAATTCTTTTTTTTTTCAATTGACCAATTTCATGATCCGCTATTATTTCAGCAAATTATGGATGAGAATAACATAACTTTGATTTACACTTAAATTGGAATTTTCTGCAGTAATAATTTGTGAACTAGATTTTATCAACGTGATGGTAGGCGAAGTAAATTTTTAGAGTTTCAACATTATTAAAGAATTAACATTTGGTAATATTCCTCACAATTACTGCTTTATTCACCGGCCGATTAAGTTGTTATAAAACATCGTCATCAGAGTTTACTCTGATGATGATGTTTATAACAACATCAGGGCATAAAAACGGGTCAGTCAATGCCAACAACAGGGCATAAAAACGGTCAGTGAATTAAAACATTGTATGCAATGTTACCGGGTATTAATTTCTTTTTAATGGTAGATTTATCAATATTATTTCTTAATTTTCTGGGAATGGTAATTTCTTTTACTGAATGTAGTAGATTTTAGACAATTATATCAACGGGGTCCCATTTTGTTTGAAACATAATCATTAGTTGAATTAGAGTGCTAGATTTGCAATTCTGATCATAATTGAGCTCTGGTCTTGTTTTACTTGGATTTAGAACTTTGATTAGATATAGCAATTTAGACAATGCCTTTGAAGCTCACACAGTATAAAACACACGTATGATCAAAATTAAATATAAATGAAATATACTTACTAGCAATAAATCAACTGAACACCAGTATATTAGAATATATTTTATTTTCTGGTCTCTCAACGGAGGATAATTTGAGAAACCCCGTAATAGCAAAATCTTAATTAAATATTTATAAATGTCATTGTAAGATTTATCTTTAATTAAATGGGGAATATAGGCATGATAATAATCCAAAACAAAATACAGAACTCAGAAGAAGCATTAAAAAGAGTATCAAGAAAGAATTCACGCAGGGGAAAATGAGGAAAGTTCATGATGAGATTTTTTGAAGTGTGAAAATCCGTTAAAAAATATAACAACATGGAGAGTTTTTTTTTGATTAAACTGCAAGAGAGAATTTTTACGGGTGAGGGATTTCCCAAGAATTTAGTCTGAGAGATTAGCGACTACCAAGAAATTCGATTGCAAGTTCAGTTGGCAGCTATGAACAGTCATATTTTACGACGAATTCATGGCAAATAGTGCTTGAAGATAGCGTTTTTATCGTGACATATCAGTTAACTTTACAATCTTCAGGGTGATAGGAGACACATGGTTTCAACATGAATTAATCTTCTCCAACGAATTTATTGTTTTGTGTTGGCAGTAAAATTTTGAAAATTAGCGATATACGCTTGCTCAGGCCCTCTCACACTGGTTTTGTTGTTGTGTCAAAATGTTTTTCGATTACTAAAGTTGAAGGTCTTTCAGAATAATCTATCTGCACTTCCCTATAATAATTATATCTATGCTCAGCAATGACTCAATGACTCTAAAGGGACGTGTTCTGTTGGGACTCAATGAACTTAATGATAAAGTTGGTGATTTGCTCTTATTTTCAACGAATCATTTTTTACATTAACTCAGTGTTTGTACCAGCTTTTATTTTTGCAGAATATTGCCTTGTGAGAATTGTCCTGTCCAAAATTTTCATTTCCATTTATTCCTCGATGTACAACTTAGGGATGATGTTGAGATACGTTGAACTGTGGATCCCTTGGCTCCTAGTGTTAAGAGTAGGCCATCGCCGATTTCTTCCACTCACCCTCCATTTCTCATATAATCCTTCCTGTTTTCCCACCTATCCTAAATGGTGAACATGATCTCAGTTCTCCATCACCTCTCCAAATACACAGTAAACCAATCATAGTTTCAACACATTGCGTCGCCATCATGGAAAGCATGGTTTGTTAAAAATGAATCAGAGTGAAAGTTCTTGAAATGGCTATATTAAGCATGAATGTAAGTAATTTTCACCTAACTTCGCCCGGTACTCTTTCTTACGTTTGAAAGTGGAATGATATTCTGCCGATGACACCGGGTTTATTCGGCTCCCTTACCTGAAGCACGCCCGGACCTGCACCATGGGTAGCTTCCCCTGCAGCTCATCGATGGAGTTGGGCCTGGGGTCCTCTTCGACGTCGACGCGGGCCCACAGCCGGAGGGGTGGCAGGAGACGGGGGCTTGGGGGCGGGGGCGCCGTGTACGTGGAGTAGGTGACACGGCCGCTCACGCTGGCGCACCCCGCGCCCGTCGCGTAGATGAACACCTTGGTAGGGAGGCTGGGCAGGTGGAGGAGGTGGGCGCGGGAGCGGGAGGCGGCTCGGGACGGGGGCGGCGAGGGGCGGAGGCGGGTCTTGGGGGGCGGCGAGGGCCCCAGCTCGATGGTGTCCGTGAGCTCCATGCCGGATGTGGCGAGGGAGACGGTGAGCGAGCGGTGAGAGTCGGCCGCCAGTGTGGCGAAGGACAGGAACGCCCTCGCCGATGGGTACACCAACTGCGTAGTAAAGAAATAGAATAGAAGAGAGGGAAGCGTTTAAACGTGAATTAAATGCTCAGTTATCATGTCGAGCCGTAATCTGCATATGAAGCTTATAAAATACAGAAATGTATTTGTTTGGAAATTTGCCGAGTAAATTATAATGTATTTACCATCACATGCAGTTATTTTTAATATAGCATAGCAGAAACAAATTGCTTCGAGCTTTAATGTCATGTGTTACTCAACCGTACAGGAATGTTAATTGCGAAATGCCATTGTGAATCGTAAATGCGTGGAAAAGACCGGGAACTCATCTAACCTTAAGGTCAATCACTAATGCATCCACTCCCAATTTGGCGGAACGGATTCATCACCACCAAATAATTTTCTGGAAGCATTTTTTCGATAATATAATTCGGTATTTTTGTGTTAATTTTACACGTAAATAATCTAACACAAAAGATTTAAATAAAAAAAACTTGGTATAGGTAGAGTCAGTGCCGGATTAACACATTTGGAGGCCTGTAGGCAGTACAACCAACCACGTAAATAAACAAGTCGCAATAGAAGAAAGGGGAAAACAATTCTCAGGGCCTCTCCGTGGCCCCGAAAGCCTCGGGGCCCATAGGCAACTACCTACTTTGCCTTATTGGCAATCCGGCTTTGGGTAGAGTGTTACAATTTCAAACTAAGGTCAGAAAAATCTCTGAAGAAACCAGAGGTGAAAGTAATCGAATGAGAAAATTTCGAATAGTTAAATAATTTCTCAACCAGAAAGTTTTATTTCCGCCGAAGTTAAATCATTCGTCGACAATCTCGACTAAATTATAATACGTACGACAGACCTCCTCAATTCGATGCAGCTAAAAAATAATTAATCCCACTCATCAATTTATTACATTTAAGACTAAAAATTCGAAATATGCAATGGTTATACAATTGACTGTTAGCATGATCGCTGACTTTGCAGTGTTATTATGTATGTCTTGTACGGTTGGGAAATTGCACGAGTTATATCAGTGCTTAAAAGCGTCGGAAATATTTGGGGGCCAAATCCTGATAGGGTATTAGTTCAATGATTGGTGGTGTGATCACGTGAGTGGAGTGCTTGCGACTGATAAGGGGTTGAAAAATACCGGACGACGAGGGGATTAAGAGGAAGGGAAAAGGGAAAGAGCGAGGTAAGATAATGCCTAGAAAAATAATCACGTGAAATAAAGGCATTGGTAAACTTTTTAAAAATGCTGGGCAAAAAATGTATATATCCGATTTCAAGCGTAAAAATAGTGCGTGGGAAGTTACTGGAACTATGTATGTCGGTATATGTTATCATCTCTTTGTACCCTTTTGTGAAAATCAGTTATTCCTGAATATAGTAATAGTTAATTTAAATAAAATAGGATAAATATTATATTTTCAAAACATAGTTTAATAATTAATGATAATACTATATACACAGTGTATAATTTTCACAAATATTTTATTCGGCATCACCGGTTTCAACGTAGAGGTGTGAACACAAGGCAATTGAAGATAACTGTTATGCGCTGAAACTGGTAGTACCGAATAACAAAATTGTAAAAATAATTATCGTGTGCATGTGTATGCAAAGATTATCATTTAATATGATTTTCTGATAGTCGAAGCCAATTTAATCAATTTCATAATTTTAAAATGCTTATAAATAAAGGGAGCATGAAATTATCGTACGATGATATACCGAAATGAGCTTAGTTCATTTGATAATCCGTACAATTTATAATAATCTAACATACGAAATTTATTAGTAGCAAAAAACAGTAGGCTGAAATGTACTGGAAAATGATAACTGATGGATATCTCTAGATGTTTTAACGTAAAACTGAGACGAGGAGTAGATTATTGCTAATTGAGTAATAGACGGATTGCGATTGTTTTAATCCAATTGCCACTGTCACCGGTATAAGTAACAAGTATCTTTAATGAAATGTGGTGAAGTCAATAAATCATATCACAGCATCAATGCGTTCGTTCAAATAAACCTTTGCATTTCTCGCAGGTAACGCATCGAGTCTACTTCCATCGATCGGTTACGCTTTCCACGGCGCATTTAACAATTCATGGAATGCTAAACGTGAGATAGAGATGCTTGCGTGGGAGAGGCTGTGAGTTGTGCAGAGAGCGGCATGATGTTCTGGATCTCTCCGCAAATGTGCGTTTCTTGCGGAGACCTTCAAGTTAAGTGGAGAGGCGAAGCGCTAAGGAGAGAGAGAGAGTGTGAAATAAACATTCCATGAGCCGATGAGAAGACCAAATAATGGCAGTGAATGATAAAAAACGTTGAAAAATATTTACTTGGAAGGTGAAAGGAACCCAACGAGATAATTTTGTTTTGGAAAATTTTGGTTTCGTGTATAAAAATGGACTAGGAAACACAAGCACTATCATGAAGATTATCTGTTTTTTGAAAATTCAAGCTTTGGAAAATATGTATGAGGAATAGCAAGTCGTCGTTAAGACTAGCAATAAAAATTCCTCACTACGCAATTTCTGCGGCGGCCAGTCTCCCCGTTTCAAACTACTGCCAGTTTGTCCTAGGAGTTCATAGTTTGTCTTTAGAATACTCCATGCTTACGTTTTAGAATAGAATAGAATCACTTTTATTTAGAACCTGGGATCCCATGTCCCCTAGGTTCAGGTGTATACATAACACATATGGATTAAATTGCAAAAATACAAATACATACAAAAATAAAGATAAAGGCCTCGAAGGGCATCTAAACAAATGTAGAATACAAAAATAAACCAAAAAACACATCAAACGACAATATTTCAGTTGAAAACAGGTGTAAAAGTTAACAAATAAACTTTTGACTCTGATATTTTGCAGAAATAATAATAGAGTGAAGAATGAAGCTGAGTATATTGACTATGAAAAAACAGCATAAAAGTTTGATTGCATCAACAGCGTTAAAGAGTATTTCAGTAACGAATCAGAATGATTTTTAAGCATTTACTTTTAGTTGTTTTTGGGTAGTTTCATGAAAGCAGTGTGAAAGAGTTATTCAAGTATTGCCTTGATTTTTCTAAACTCTTCAGTAGGATTGTGTTCAACGAAGTTAAGAAAATACAGGTATGTATAAAAGTTGGGAGTTAGGAAATGCTTTGAACCAGATCTAGATATTTGTAGTTGAATAGGTGAGATAAAATTGAGTAGGGTCTACGTCAATTCGAACTTGCCACTAAGAAAGTTTCAAGTTGTACTGAATGATGCGTACGCACATTGTGTGGCTACTTGAGACGCCAACTAGTAATTACTAACCACGGGCGAAAAATGTCAAATTTTATGTGACCAAACGTTTTGCTTGGATGTATCTCATTAAATTTGATATGTTCTTCTTGTAAGGTTGCAATGCAAAGTCTTCATTGCTTGATTATTCTTTCATCTCCACAAAAAACTTTTAAAACCGTCACGGGCTTTCCCGATAACTACTGAATTCCTATTTTGAAAGAAGCAGTTACTTCGATTAGGTACTACTACTTAATCAGGAAGCTTTTACATTGTTTTTCTTGAAAATTGCCAAACAATCCTTGTTCAGGTAAAAACGTTCTCGGTTTTCCTAGCGAAATTGGCAGTGGCATCATATTTTGGATTTTGGAAGCAGTACCCTATAATTTTCTACGGACATTCAATTTCTGAATCTTTTAGCATCAGAAAATGGAATTAACTTTTTATTAAACTGTTATATCATCTCTTTAATTTGATCTTCATTTACTTATACCACTATTAAATCAGTGGACGTGAACTCGGTGTGTTACGTTGAATAACTTTTCCACATTTTCCGAGGACTAATATAACGTTTCCCGTTTCAATTCCACTGCTGGGCATAATAGCTCAATTTATTTTCGTACTATATGGCAAATATCCGAATAGTTGAAAGTTGTATAGTCTGTTGAGAACTGAACCTTTGGTGATTATTTTCTTCCACTACTTTCAGGAGCTTCCAATGTATATGTCGTACAGACAAGGCGATATCTTGACCTTGTTAAGTTACAGGAAAAACTCATCAGGCTATCGGCTGTGATATTGCTTTTTTCAAACTTTTTTGGACGCAAATCTAACGCTGCCCACATATATGTAACCTGAAGCAACATTCAGAAGGATATTTAAGCATTTTTGATGCAATTTTGAAGTAACAGCACGCAATTAGCTTAGCAAGCATTAAGATCGAATTAGTTAGAAAATTCATATGGGCTCTGAATATTGGCCTGGCGGAATGCTTGTAGGATGCATTTTGTCGTACGGAAAGCATTGATTATTTTTTTTTTAATTCATGTAAAATATTTCTATGGAAGAGTAAACTTCAATGAAAAATTATTTTATATCGTGCACGTCTAGTTAAAAGTTCATTCTTATGGGCGCTTACACCGGTCTTATTTGCATTTTGTATGTTATCTAAAACTCGTGATTAATGAATTCGTACAAGCAGCTTTCGGTGCTTTGCCTCTAGAGAAATGATACTTCCCGGTTATACAAGATTTACTTTACTTCATATTCTTGGAGCACACGTGAGGAACAATGAAGACGTTTAGAGTGGCTCAAAATTCAAAGTGCGAGAACAAATTTTGAGATTCGTAGGGATGAAGACATCACTGAAACGGTATTATTGCGGTTTGCTACTTTTCAATTCTTTGTTTTTAGCCCCCTTAACTCAAGGGAAACATGAGTGGTGAAGGATTGCACACCAATCTAAAATTACCGTCCCTCCAATCTCGGATGCGCGAAACTTTGACTTCAAAAGTGAACATGCCGAAACATGAAAATTAATGTCTTTCTTAAAAACATTACCAACGCAAAACTTGACATATGTATAGCTGAGATATCTAAAAAATGTGTTTATTTAATTCAACAAAATTGAAGGTGTACATGTTTCAGAGAAAAATGCGCTTGAAGTTATCATGATAAAAATGTATTCACTAAATTGCTAAATATTTCAACATTGAGTTAAAAATACTATGTGCCGTTGAATTCTATTTAAGACGAGCATTTTTGCACTGACAGCAGTGCCAAAGGTCCGGAGATATCATGGATAAACTAAACACAAATTTACGAGGAGCTCAATTTCCCATACTCCTTTTAACTAGGCAACGGATGCATAATTTGCGAAACTATTGATAAGGACCCATAGGTAGTATAGGTTACCAATAAAATAGTGTAAAAATATTTAGTATTAAATAGAATAATCATGAAAGTACAGCTTGGACAATGGATTAGATGACTCACGGATTCGCAAATTTGTAAATTAATGAGCGAGAAAGAGTAAATTATCTGAATCCAACTAATCATCCTGACACTCTTAGCTCATGGCGTTTATAATAATTTTATATAAAAGTGTTTTGAAGTAGTGCACTTTCACATTTAAGTTAAAGTTGACAGGGCCTGCTGTTTTGTTTCGTTACAATGATGGTTCATCTATTCAACTTGGGTTTAGTCATTTAACAGGCACAATAATAAAGAATATTTTTCTTCCACATCACATTATTCTCAGAATGAGTTTGTTGCAGGTATAATAAAGAGACAAATTATTTCACCTAATACCTTTGTCATGCTTGACACCCTATGTTCATTGACTAGTAGGGGGTGAGGCTTATGATTTTAGGAGACATTTAAGAAATTTGCTGGATTAAAAGAATAGCTATAAGAAAAAATTAGGTATATAATTATGCTGAAAAACTGAAAACTAATATGGTTAATTTATCTTTACAAAAGTAATATCAAAGTTTATTTCAATTTAATCAGGCTTAATGATTTTAGAGCTATGCATCTCTGAGGCACGGCATAGTGCAAATGATCAAGTTTATAGAATTATTTTCCCGAACTTTTAATTCTTCCTCCAGGCTTCGGTAATTTTAATTTGGGTATAAGCTTTTACTTTCATGGAGTAGCGTACATAATAAAGTAAATTTGCTTTTCATTATTTTTTTTACTGAGTTTTAATGTAAATATCAGGTTTACATGAACCCTATCCAGTATTTTCTGAGAGAGCAAAGATTAGCACTTAGTCATGACAGATATGAGCCTTAATGCAAGTGTATGGGGAATTTACTTAGTGTAACCTCTCTAAAATTTCTATTTGATCCGAATGTGCTCTTGAGGTCCTCTTATATCTGGCGGTGAGCAATACGTTGAATTTTTTTTCGCTCCAAAGTAAATACTTTTTAGAGGTGGAATCAACAAAAGCATTTAATTTGTTATCTCCTCTTATTTTCCATTAGGAAAAATGATTCCAGGCGAATCAGAATGATTCTCACCCGATTCTTACGCTTTGAAGAACGCTCATGGTTTATTATTTACCATTTACGAAAGGAAATTTAGTTTAGCAAGTAGTAGAATATAATGCGCTTTTGAAGCCGAAAATAGTAACGGTTTTGCCATCGTCTTTTTTAGGTCACCAAGGCTTGGCAATTTCCACTATGGCTGTAGGCAGTTTTTCCTCGGGATATCGGGTATGTTCCTCATCAAATTCTCGACTCTCGTTATCGTGCGATGATATCAAATCTCTCAACCTCTCATTTCTCTCAATCTGTTACTCACTCATTCACACAAATACACCCACCCCTTAAGTGGAACGTATACGCTTGTCTGTCACCGCACCTGTGACTTTCTTCCCCGAATCTTCCATCACTAGCCTCAACGTCAACTGGGAGTCATTTAATGCCTTTGTTTTTCCGTGGCATTAAGCTGTGATTGATCCGCTCACTATTTGGGGATCCTTGGCACATTATCTCAAAGTGTACGACATTTCATGGAAGAGTAATGACCGTGAGATCGGAAAAAATGAAGAATAAGAATAAATGCCGTATTTTAGTGTACCAAAGCATTAAAATAACATCGAATGAGGGAAAAGGAACCAATCTGGGATCAATCAGGTTTAAAACGTTTGAGTAACGAGAGTGAAGATCTTCCTGAATTAATTATGCTGACTGTGGAGCGAAATTTCGTCCGTTTACTGGGAGTTACGTACATTTTAGTTACAAAAAATGATAAAATATACAGCGCAATTCTCCAGCGTTCATAAAAAATTTTAATTGAATTTTTTAAATTATTGATTAAAATATGCTGTGACTTTCTTTAGATCACCTTTCACTGTGCACTTTCATGACGAACAGAATTCGAAACGAAAATAAAAATCAATTAATTAACTTGGATGTAAGATTTAATGAATCATTTGTAGGTTATTTCCATTGATATACATGTTATTTTTCTGATAAATATTAATAGGGTATTATTGGAGACGAGTGCATTGAAAATTCGGATGAAACGATTTCATTCAAATGTATTGCAACGGAACCTTCAATAAGAATATAATGAGAATGAAAATAAGAAAAAAATGACCTGCATTATTTTCATATCCTTGTAATTAAAAAGTAGTTAATTTTAGCACCAACTGAGGATTTTATATCGGAGTTTTATTGAATCGGAAATTATATATATTTATACTACGTATCTAACTGCTGAGAGCTTGAAAAAGTGTATTTCTTCTTCGGATGCACTTTGTAGGAGAAATAAAACGAGGCGTGCTTTTTTCCTTTTGCCTTTCCAGAAGCATGAATAAATCACCACATTCTTACTAAGAAAGGAATCACTGCTGTTAAAGTCCTTGAATCAAAAGTTTTGGGAGAACCGTTAATAGAACTGCGCCGTAGCTCTTTCACGCAATGGGACTTGGACCGCTTTTGTGGCGGGCGATGTCGCCATGCTGGGAGTTGAGAGAGGAAATCCATGGGACCTAATTGCCCCTCTCGTTAATGTGGCGATTGTGTGTGGGGTGGTCTGTTGCAGCGGGAGTGGCTGAGCTAGTATGCCTGCGTGGTGGTAAATGGGAAGCTGAAAAACGACTAGGAAAAGGAGAGAATTTTAGGGCTGATTTCATCTGAATGAATCAAAGCTCTATTGATGAGTGGAGTGTTTGGAGCAAAGATGAATGAGTGATGAAACTGATGGCTTATTAGAAAGTACAAATATTCATTAATATTATATTAAACGATAAATTGAAAATAGCTATAATTCATTTATTTGTTCTACTAACCAATTGAAATTTCGATGAATAGCATAAGAAGTTGTTTATTTAAATTTAAAACTGTTTCTAATTAAAAGCTGCAACTTTTCTAATAAAAGGCACGCATTTTATCTTCTAAGTACGCATGGTTCAAGCATCTTTGACGATAAAATAATTATGTGAGAAGCGGAATACTTGATTTTATCATGATGAAAACTAGTTTCCCTAACGTTATAGGCATTTTAGGTGCAAGAAAATTCAAGAGTAAATGACTTGTTTTTGAGAAGTGTTTTACGATGAAGATTATTTGTGAATATGGAGTAAAATGCCGGAGGATGAACATTTGCTGTAGGTTATCCATTTCAGGGAAGGTATTTTAGTGATATAAAGATGTCGTCTAAGTCACGTATTAAATTACAACTATTCGTACTTATCCTTCATTTTATCGAATTTATTTTTTGATAGTGAAAAAATGGCTTCTCAAATTAGGAAATAAAAAGTTTAGTCAACGGGAGTAGATCCGAAATTCTTCTGAATTTAAGTTAAAATTTCATAACTTTTAAACATCTATAAGTTATAGACTTACTGTGATTATTATTTTGTTGAATAGTTTGAATATTCCCTCAAAAAGTGGGATTAAGTGACAGAAAAAGTATAAAAGATTATTCAAGTAGGTTTCCTTAAACATCAAACTGGGCAATTATCGCGTAAAAGTTTGGAATTTTAGATCAAGAAATTATTGGGTTATGACTTTTAAAATTGTTGGTATGCTTATTGTTCACGAAAAAGCTTTTAACTCCGAAGTTCTTCAATGAAGACTTTTAAAATATCATTTTATACATTTTTATTTCATCACTGACTCTTTGGTATAACAGAGTAGAATAGAAACAACCGCGAGTTTGGGACGGTTTTTTTTTGAGATAATGAATGCGACGAGGAGACGGAGACTTGGGACGAGCACAGTTGCGACAGGACGAGATTTTCTTTTCAAAGTCTGGAAATAATGGCGCTTGACGTTTGATTGGATGACTGGCCGACAAGATGCGGTCGGTTGTGTCAATCAAGTGAAGCAAAGGTTGAGTTCTTACCTCTCGATGTGTGTCAAGCAGCTGTGAGCGGTAAAACAGGAAACGGGCGACGGGCTCCGCTGATTGCAAGTCACCCCTGGCGGTGTGAGTCCTCAAGGCAAACATGGAGGCGACAAATTCGTCAACGCTCGCTGTAAGAAAATAGTATAGTCATTTAAAATATGGAAAACGAGCAATGTTTTGCCTTTGAAAAATTATTAATTCTAAGTAATTTAAAATAATAACATCACATGGAAAGGAAACATATTATTTTTTTGAGCATCGATTATACAATCTTAATTTTCAATCAATCGTGACTTCATATTTGAACTGTCATATCATATCCAATTTTCTTATATATATATCTCTGGAGCCCATATCTTGCTGTGAAGGCAATTCACTTTTCATGCTGTCCATGAGGCTAACCTTAGTGTCACCTTAGGAGGAAGTGTCACCTTAATCAGAACACACACAATTTGCTGTTTGGAGGATACTCTTTACTCGCTTTCCTGTACATCCTTGGAATGCAAGTAACAGAAAAATACCTTAAGACTATTTTCCCTTGGTTTTATTTGATTGGCCGACTCCCTGACACACTGACTTATTTTCCCGTCTTTAAATTGATTATGTTAAGTCATTCTCCGAATTTGCTTGCTTAATTGGCCAGTCAGCGACCTTAATTGCGGCACCTTTAATAGCAAGAGAGTTAGAAATAATTTGCCTTAATCTAATTTTGTTGCTTAACACATAGTTTAGTAATCTTCATCGTCACTATTCTGAATTCATTATTAAGTTTCTAAAAATTTGCCATCTCCCTCGTTTTATGCAATATTAAATTTTCGTAAAACTTACTGAATCATTTTACTTTAATTTTATGGTCACACTCTTTATTTAGAATTACTTATACACTGCTTTCTTCATTATTTAAACTCACTGTTTCTTGGAGAACGCAAAATCATAACACTACAGTAATTGATGAATATTTATTTTTAGATTAATAGTAGATTTTCCGTATGAGTCCACGGATTCACTGACCTTCGGAAGCGTTCAATGTTGTTATGGTTTTCAGACGCTTTAAAAACCACGATTATCTTGAGAGCTAAGCAACGAAAGTTCTCATAGTCTTCCCTTTTTTTTTACCTTTACTTCCGTGGAAATTTTATTTCTCCTGAAATATTATATTGGGTAAGTGAAACTAGCATTGAGCGTAAATAATGTTATCCTAGACCCCTAGTTGATGCGTTACACATTTGTAAGGCGGTTAGTATTATTTAAGGATACTCCTGGTGGAACATCCTATTTTTTCAGCCCTATATCAGGCAACCAGTGTTGCATATACCTTACGAGGCGCCCTTTGAGTGTAAATACGGGTGTACATTTATTTGATTCACGAGAGTAATAGGGGCCTGAATGAAGTTATTGCGGTTATAGCTTGAGGAATTGTAGAAAAAATTATTCACTTTGAGCACATCACATTTTCATCAAATTATTATTGTTAAATGTTTCACTGTAAATTGGCGCTACTGCTGTATGTGAACAATGTTTTATAAATACATAATATAAAAATGAACATTATTATTATAAATCTAGAACTTTAGTAATGAAGAAAATTTAATTATGATAAGAAGAAAATTCATGGGTGCTAGATACTTGTTTTTAAGGTCTCTTATCTATATAACGCCATTGTCGGGGAAGGAAGGGGAAACATCTTTGGAATTTCCGGGTCTCAGGCCTTAGTGACCTCGTACGAACTCTCGTAGCTCCAGCACTACATTTTCTTCGCTTCATTTCGTCTTGATGGAGCTTATTGTTATAAGAAGTAGACCAGAAGACAATCGACCCTCATTGCTACGGGAGAAAAGGAGAAGAAAAAAGAGCCAATGGTTGTTTCCAGAAAGGGAGGAATCCGCCCATGGCGAAGTGCGAAAGGTATGGAGGGGTCGAGAACTGGGAGGCAGGGGGTGGTGGAGTAAGGTGGTCTGGGCTGGGAACGAGAATTCTTCCGCAACCTCTCCCCCCCGGGCCTCCGCCTCCGCCTTTCTCCTCGCAACACACTTTTTCCACGCTGTGTCCCACCGCTCCTTTGGCCGACGCCGAAATTACCTTTAATCCACTCCCTCGAGCCCACAGCCACAGCGTTCCCCATCCCCTACATGCGTTTCTTTCTCTTTAGGTGAGACCGCCTCTACTTTCTCCTATCCTACGCCATTTGATCTTCTCCGTTTCTCTCAACGCCTCCTCTCTCCCCTTTGATATTTTCACTCCTATTTCGCATTGGCATGAATACGGCGTCTCGCCACGTCTTCCTAAATATTGCTACATTGTACATAATCATAGTTATTTCTTCCAACTCATACCCATCGCTCATTTACAATTTTTGTAGGTTTTATTCGATGATGCTTCGAATTAATTCAATAAATCAACCGCAACTCCGTTTCTTTCGTCTTCTATTTAATATTTGGTATGAATGTTCTTCTCCTAACTCATATTACCTTCATATATTCTGAAAACTCCATTTTTGCCATTATTTACAATTAGATTTATTCTTAAAATTAAGGAAAGAATTTGAAAGAACCGTATCATCGCGAACAAGGTGATAGCTTCTACTACTGTGTGGAAAATTTGGATACAATAGTAATTTTCTATGAAAACGTATGCCAATATTCCGTCTACCTTTATTCGAGATAAAATAGCATCCTTTAGACCCAACCATTTCAAGTTCAGGAAAGAAAAAATTGGAAAGAATAGTGTCGTATAATGATACATAAAATATTGGTACCTTTCGTCACGAATAGATAATCCTTTTTTCCACATTTCCTCTCTAGAAATCTACTCTGCTAGTTGCAAACCATGCGCCTATCCTTTCTTTCCATCGACGATCACCTCATTTAGCCCAACCATCTCCTTTTTAATCCTCCTTTACGTCGCTTTGTTCTCCCCTCCATCCCTCTTCATCCCGTTCTTTCCAGCTTACGTTTTCATCTTTCCGCTTTCCAGCCCCGCAAGCGACTCAGAAACGACCGAGTGCCGCTACGGCGGCAAAGGAAACGAGCCTTACCGTGCCACCCGTGGTAGTGGGAGGGGGGAGAAGCAAAAGAGGGCCGGTGGTCATTAAAGCGGCAGCGCGATACACTTGGAATATATATATATATGCACATGCACACATACATACACATGCATACATGCTAGCGGACTACTAACACTTTGTTTTCCACTCTCGTTCCCTATGTCCTCCCAACATCCTCTCCCAAGCTTCACCCTTGCCTCCCTCGTCCCCTGGGCACTTGCGCCGTTCCCTTGCCGCAAGATTGTTAACGCCTTTCTCCCACACACAACTACGCACGTTCCGGTGATCGTCATTCCCGTGCGCTCGCTTCTTTCACGGCGTCACTGAACGATTTTCGCTTCCCGACTCTCCTCTTGGCATCTAAAATCAAAAGAGAGGTAATAATCCAAGACTATGGTGGGTAGATTTCGCCGTGCTGTGAATCTGAAAGTATCGGCGCTCAATCTTTGGCGTACTTGTAGCTATAAGCAAAGTCATAACAAGTATACAGTTATACTTTTAGCCAGAAAGTCAGTCACTCTCGAGTAAATTTATATGAAATTCAGAAATGTCATAAAACTCACCTTGGTCTAATTTTGTAGCGAATTTATAAAATCGACTCGCAAAACCTGCTAATTATGTTGCACCTCTACGACTTTTAGTTTGTGGTCACAAGCTCTGAGAGGCACTTGGGGTTGGATCAATGTTCCTTCTTTCTCATTCTCATTATTGTTATCCAAAACGCAAAGATCTCACGATGGACAGTGCTTAAAATTGATGTCCTATGAACAAACTCCATTAATTTACATCAGTGATTTTAAGTACCTTTGAAAACTTTAAAAAACTTTAAAGTGCCTTAGTCAGTCACTCTCGAGTAAATTAATATGTGACTCAGAAATGTCATAAAACTCATATCGGTCTGATTTTGTTGCGAATAAATAAAGCCGACTGGAAATATTTCCGATGATGATGTATGACGAAAAGTTATCCTTAAGGAGTAAGTAATAGAGAGAAATCAACAAGGGTTTTTGTTGCCAGTTTTGTACTGTTATCACAGTACTTTATTTCAAATGGAGAATATTTAAGCAAACAGACTTGAACCTGCGACTGTGGCTGTCGTTGTGCAACCTTGTGTGACTGTGTTATACGTTTCAAAAACATGTCTGCATGCCGGATTACTGCAACTAATTTTTCATGAGAGCACTTGCATCACTTCTGGGGTGTTCGTTAGTGTCTCCCTCCAAAAGGTAAGGTAGAGGTACTAAAAAACTGTTGTTTTTTGGAAATATAGAAATGCCACGAATTCAGTCTCTTTCCTTCTCTTGGCCTCCGTCACGGAGTCATTCCTGCTTTTCCTCATTGACCGCAGTTTTAATCTCGAGTTCAAGTCTTTCAGGAAGTGTACCGACGTGCAAGCTTTGTATGAGTTGTATTTAAAACCTCTAACAACGGTAAAGGTGCCTTATTTACATCCATTACGCCTTAAGGGAAAGTCCCTCGGCGATGTGAAATTTAGTTCCTTGTGAAGACGAATTTGAGGTGTAAAATAACTAGTCGGTAGATCATTAATTTCAAATGTTGTTAGAAGAAAATGAATGGTAAATATGTATATAAGTGTTCAGACTATTTTCCGCTTATAAAGGAAGATAATGAACATTATGAAGTGGGATTGAACTAACATTCTTTTTCGTTTAATTATACCCCTAAGATCATCTGGACAAATGGTGCTAAAAACCTAATTTTTGAGCTTATCGAGTAGGTCGAGTCTCATTTTCTATGTCTTTAGATCATTTCGTCGTCTTTACCTTAGATCACATGTCTTTAGAGTATCTTACACCAAACTTATTATTTATTATGGTATTGTTTAGGATTTACTAAAACATTATCAATAAATATATTCTAAATTAATTATGCTGAAGCACAAATTAATTGGTATTGTTACTTTCCGCTAGAAGATTTGAAAATGAAATCACTGGTCAAGGGAGAAAAAATAAAAGCGAGAAGATTAAACAGTTTTCCTGCCGTTAGCTCCGTCCATTATTTACTATCACACATTATCTCTACTCTTAAAATTTGGCTCTCTTTGATGGGGCTGCCCCGATCCACAATCATCCCTTCCTCCGACCCTCGAGACCACGTAGGACAGTCAAATCGTGGCTGAATTGTGGAGACGAGACACGAATTTGTATTTGAGCTCGTCTGTCTGGCTGTGATATGCTACGGGCCCGATAAGGGAAAGGTACGGGAGAAGAGTTGTTCGAGTGGAAAAACCATAGCGTGTGACGGGTCCTGTGAAAAATCGGAACTCAGGATTGGGATGTCGCGACTTTTAGGCGATAATTGACTGAAAATAGCGGCAAAACTGCAAATAGTGAATAAAAAATAATTTTTTCAAGTTTTTAATTTCACGAGTGATCCAGACCTAACGGAAATACAATAACTTCAATGTAATGCTTATTTAAAACCAGGCTGATTTTGTAGCTGTCTTGCACTGGTAGCGTTTAAGTCAAAGATTGTTTCTAGTTAAAAGTGCTTTTGGCGTAATAAGGTTTGATTCATATTAAAATTACCTTCACATATGACTAATCTCTAACAACTGCTGACTTTTGTAGGGACCGATAATTTACTTACACTTGATTCCTACGCTTACGTGATTGAAATTTTTATGAAATACAAAGTTGCTAGGCGTAATCCAAAGTAATATTATTAAATTAATTGAAAATGCATTAAAGTAATTATTTCGTTGTGTTTTGTCATAATGAGTCCAGAATATTTTAGAGACGAACCTTGCAATCCATTGTTGTCTCCGGGTTTCCCGGACGCGCGTGTTAACTCTCAAAATTGATTTTCAAATTCCGTAATGTTCTTTATACATATTTCAAGGGCAGATAATATTATTTTAATTAGAACTGTTCTCACTGTTTGGACAGTTTATCACTGTCCAAAAGATTTGAAATATAATACATTTCCTTTTACTGATTTTAATTTAGGGATAATGTAGAAGCACAATTCCAAATGAGTGGTATTAAATAAAAAAAATCATTGCCAGAACTATGCCTATTATTTTAACTCTCAATGGTGTGATTGCATTAAAAAGGCTGATGATTTCTTTGGAAGGATAAAAGGGGACTTCTTGGAATGTTATGAGAATATGGGATTTTGCCAACTCTCCCTCGAATCTTTGAATGAAAGAAAAACTTCACCATAAAAGAGACAATTGAGGTGTCAGCTGCAGTCATTACACGAAGAAAAGAAATTCGATCTAACCGCTATCAAAGGTGAACGTTAAATAACGACGTCGCGTCGGCGTTGAGGTAAACGATTTCACGTTTATGGCGAGCCTCCTATTTCATGTTCTCCGATACCTTTGTCTCTTCTCTCCTCATCTCTTCTCTGATCACGCCCTCATCAATACCACGTGACAAAAGAGGCATACATGAAACCCTACATCCTCAGAAACTTAAAGTACCATTCTGAATAAATAAATGAGGTCCTAGTGTCAATCATCATGTATATACCTAACTTGTACCATGATCTATCAATTATTTAATACTCGTAACTATAAAAATGGCTTGGTTTTTGTTTTATTTGTCTAGTTTCCTAATGAAAGATAAAAACTCCACGTTTTGGACAAGAATGCAATATTAGTTTTTTCATCCACTAATTGAGTGGGTATTTTATTTAGAGGAGCGTATTCATAAAAACTATTAGCACCTGTTACCTATGCATTCAGATTTTACCTTGCAGTAAGTACATACGAATAGGCTCTTTCCAACAGGGAGCAAATATTTTGATTGCAGATTTCTAAAATAAAGATGTTTTTGTTAAAGGCGTGTTTAAGGTCCATCAGACGTATGGACTGTATTAAAATTGCTTTGTATCGATAAGAGTTCATTATAGACCGTGTTTGTGTTGGGTCTTTTCTATTACTTGCATCTTACACCCTTGACTTCAAATTGAATGGCAACCGAAACCTTATTACATCAGCAACTAGCACATTTTGACCTAATGTTTTCATAGTGACCTTTGTCAGGTTAAGCGTTCGTTAGATTAGAGTTTCGCTCTTTATTGATTATTAGCTCCAAAATATTCCTTCCTCCGAGTTTCAGGGGCAAATTTATTTGGCCCCTTTCAGTGCATCTCAATCGTAGGGATTTCTTCGCGACTCGTTTGTTATTCCGTTTCTGAGCGTGCTCTGCCACATTATGCTTTTATGAAGCCACTCCTTTGTAGTCTTACGACTTTATCTCAATGAAACCCACGCTCTGTCTACAAGTAGTATTTTCTTCCTCTCTTCCTCTTGTCCTTAGAAGTGATTTAGTCATCCTTCATGGGTTGCACCACGTGGTCACGTTGGCAACAAAACTTCATCTCGAAGTTCAAAAGTAACCGCGACTGGCTAAAAGGCATTTCTGACACTCGCCCCACCAGACGTTGCCTCCCCATCGCCTACATTTATATATGTGACAGTCATTTCTGGATATGACATTTCCCCTTACTAACAGTGGTTTATAGCTTTCATATCAGCTTTTTGCCATTACGATCGTTCACATCTCACGTGGGCGTCATATTTGACCTTTATAAGAGCACTTGCTGACTCTTCTACTGAAGTTACTGCTTACATCAATTTTGGACTGGGGATTGTCTTATATATTCGAATCATTTTGCTTTCCATTCTAGACGCGCAAAAATATGCAAATTAACGTGCTCAACGCCAAGAGATACGGTGAGTTAGAAGATTTCAGGCTTAAATCTACGAACATTCGATGCTCTATGGCATTATTTTCGAAGTGAGATTCATTTTCTTTCACTTATATATTGTGATCCTTCAATTGATGGTTAGTTTGGATAATATTGTGGCACCTTTGGGGATGAGTATTTAATTAGTGAGGTGAGATCATATGTGAGATGAGGATAAGATTTCGTAGAATTTCACAAGTGAGCATATGAGCGAAATTTCCTTGCCGGTAACACCTCTGGTGACCAATGACATTCAATTTAAATTAATTCATATTCAGAAAGATTTAAAATAATCTAAGGAGTAGCTAAAAATAAATACGTCGTAGTCCTAATCAAAGACATGTTCTTCACATGTTCCATCGGATGGAGTAAATCATACTCTATTTTCCTTCAATTCATAACCCTATGTCCAGTAAAAGAGCAATTATAGCATCTTTTTTAATAAATATCAATGCGTCAACTACCTAGTGCTACTGAAAGATAATACTAGAATAGCAAACTTTTAGGTGAGAAAATAGTTATCTTCCGACACACTATTTATATAGGTGCACATTTATTTTCTTCAGGTTGAGATTATTTTACGCTAAATCAGTTCCTATGAATAAATAAATAAATTTATATTTTTTTTTCTATATCAATTAACTATGTTAATTTTCGAATGCGACCATCTAGACGATAATAAAGAGGATTGGGAAAAACAAGAGATGTGCAGATGATCAAGTCTTTGGAATAAGGAAAAACTTGATCTAATAAGAGATGATTTTTCGTATATTTGCTTCGATTATTTCGAGCACTAATATGCAGAAAATGAGCATGAAAAAGTCATTTGACTATCCAAAACTCCATGACAGATCAGTTGTGTTGGTTTTTTGCTCGGTGTTTTTGTTCCAATTCCGGCCAAGTGAACTGCTATTTTTATCGATGCAGTTCCATATTATAATGTTTTATATCCTGGCAGTTGGGGTGATTATTCAGGTGGAACCCGATTGAGTGCCGTATGCCGTGCAATATTTACAACTCATTTCGCAAAGAAACATTGTTTAGATTTCGTAAAAAATCTTTCCATTAATATTTTAATACCACTTCAGACCCATGAAAACGTATCGGTACCAATTGGTATAACTTGTAATCATTTGGAAATATCGTACTTACCCCCCACACATGAATATGAGGTTGACACCGTTTACTCTTTTATGTCGTAAACACGCCAGTGAATGAAAGTTAAACAGCTCACTGCCACTTATTATTTAAAAATATAAGATTTTTTCGTCTATTTGGAACGAATTAACAGTCAAACACGAGAACATTAAGGAGGCCTTTATAATAAGTCGTATTTCGTTCAAATGCATGAGCAATGCCACTTACGCCCGGGTAAGGTTCCGGAGGGCGCGTTGGGGTCGCTCTCCTCCGCGGCCTCCTCGCCCTCCTCGTACAGCCAGTCGGGGGTGGAGCCGCCCCCGGCCCTCGCCCACCTCCCGCCGGCCGCCGAAGAACCCTCATCCTCGGGGGCGGCGGGGGCCTGCGCCACGGCCGCGGGGGCGCTCGCCCACTCGAAATCACCCTCGTCGTCCGTGGAGGCTGCGCGAAGCTTCTCGAGGGCCGCCGGTGCCGCGGGACTCCGAGAGAGGGAGAGCGCCATCGAGAGCGCGGCCACGGCCCTGGGGGCGGTGACGTGGGGAATGCTCTGCTCCAGGAAGCGCCTCGCCTTGAGGATCACCTCGGAATCACTCTACATGTCATAAATGAGATGATCTATATCAGTACAGAGAAACAAATTAAGCGGGAACAAAAGGCATGGTTTGTGACAAGGAATCTCTGAAGAATTAGGTTGAAATTGTTGAATGGTATTATTTTTATTCTTGAATCATTGTGAAAATGGCATTATTTCGTTGTTCCACTGAGCCATTACCTTACTGCATTCTTCAATCAAGCCAAGCATTTGATACTGATTTGAACCATAAGGCAATTCTATTTTGGAATTCGGCTTTTCTTAAACTCTTATGGATTGGCGTGGATTA
Organism: Pyrrhosoma nymphula; assembly: GCA_963573305.1. Classification (NCBI taxonomy): domain Eukaryota; kingdom Metazoa; phylum Arthropoda; class Insecta; order Odonata; family Coenagrionidae; genus Pyrrhosoma; species Pyrrhosoma nymphula. Next base: position 143,547,155 of record OY754327.1, on the reverse strand, counting down.
TTTTCTAGGATTGCAAGACAAGACCAGAAAGACTTGAAGAATTGTGGAATGATGGAAATTTTAATGGAATCGGATCGAGATTTCTATAATAAAATTTGTTGCACATAGTTGAGGTAGAATTAAATGAGTCAAGACATATTATCGTAAAAATGTTTACCGTCCAAGTACTAGAATAAAATTATGAGTTATTATGTCTTATATTTTAACAAAAAAAAATTATCCCCGAACAATAATGTAGAAATTATATTTTTGTGGCTTAGTTTCTTGTCTGTTACGAATTAAAGACTTTAGACCAGGATGAAAGGTATTGAGTTGGGCTTATCTCATGAGAACGAATAAAAGATCGGTATTATCAGTATTGTATCTGGGACCATTTAGTTCGTGGCTAATATTGTAACTTTATTAATAGCTTTTCATTATCATCAGAATGCGTGTAAAATATTAAAAATATATACGCAATAGCATTTAAATTGTTTAATGCATGTGGAGGTTTTTGATTACTTACCTCGCTCTCGATATTAACTTCTAGCAGCGTATATATTGTCTCGGATGTAACTTCGACGGCCCAATTGTAAGCGCGCAAAGTTTCTGGGCTGTGGTCCATCGAAATATTGTGAGCGGCGTTCACCACACTGCCATCTCTCGACGATGCCGAAAAGCTTCCGTCTTCCAGCTGCCGACTATGTATCCACCTCTTGGCGGAGAGAAGAATTTCCGGATCAATGCTGATGTACGCCTGCGCCTTGGTCAATACTTCCATGGCCAATAGGGTGTTCCTGTGGAGAGCGGGAGTTTTGATTTGAAATTATTCCGGGCAACATGCTCTCGTTTCTTACTCTCGTGTTTATTGGTTATATCATGAAAGGATTTTGCGTCTGATGACGTATTCAGGTGCGTTTACAGATTTTATTAGTCATAATGTACGTTTGAGTAAAATCTCTGCTTAAAGATTCATCTTCAAATCATTCATTATTATACTCCTACACCAGAACTAATTTAATGATTCCACATTGATTAACATTCTGTGAGAATTTAGTTAAAACATTGTAATTGACTCCAATTATAACATTAAAAACAATGTTTTTTGGCATTATTGACTTATTTATCTGGTGTACTGGTATTGGTATAATACTGGTATTTATCGCCCTGTCGTAAAACTAAGTAAATTACATGAAGTACACAAAGGCTACAATTATCATAGTTAACATTTTATTTCAGCGTGAATTGTTTACATATGCAAGGAAACTTTGCAAAACCTACTTCAATTTCACGCCATAGGTTAGATCATTTACAGTCTTAAATCCCGCTATTGTCTGTAGCCACGCGTTGTTGATTCGAAGAAGAGACGTGGGCAAAACTTTTGGCATCTGCCCCTTACCCATAGTGCGGTATCCTAGGGTGGTCGCCGAAGTACCCCCCCTCCACGTTACGGAACCCGACGAGCACCTGCACCCGCAGCCCGAGGAGTCGGCGCACCCTCTGGCGGCGCGCGGCCGACGCCTCCCCGACGGCCTCCTGGTGCTCGAGGCGCAGCAGCGGCCCGAAGGCGGCGATGGCGTCCGAGAGGTCGGGGCCCGCCGACGCCGGCCCGCCCTCCCACTCCCACTCCTCGTCGCCCCCCACCCCCGGGCCCACCTCCTCGCCGCCGTCCTCCTCCTCGGCCCTCGACGCGCGGCCCCCGACGCCCCCGTCGCCCTCGTCCTCCACGCCCGCCGCGCCGCCTCCTCCTCCTCCACCGCCGCCCCAAGCCGGCAGTATGCCCTCCTCGTCCTCATCCTGAGGCACTGCGGACGACCTCGAGGTGTCCCGGTGCGGGGGGAGGAACAAGCCGCCTGAAATGATAACGGAACAGATTCCCTTTGTACTCGTGCCATTGCTATGGTTTGGTCTTCAGGCGCCATTTGTTGCTTTGGTACTGCTTTCTGCTGTTGGATTTTTATCTTTATCTGGATATTTACGAGAAGCGGTTTATATGAAAGTAAATGCATTAAGCCATTAATAGCATGCCCGACTTTCCCTACGAGAACTTACGTGGAATATATGCCAATCAATTTTCAATGATAGTAAGCATTTATCTGAACCAATACAAAATATTCCTCTTCAATATAATGTGCCCATGCGTTTTTGCACGTGGGGGAGATATCCTGCTGATGGCATTATTACAACGATATAGGGATAGGTGGGGTAGAACCGGGTATTCAGTTGCAAAACGGGTACTTCTCTTTAAGGTAAATTAATACTCATGTCACCTTCTAGGCGGATGAAATAGGTACGACTACTGTAGAAAAAGGAGAGGTCATTACAGCACTCGCATGCGATCAATTGTGTCAGTGTGAATTTTTGTTTTTATGAATTTGGGTTTTGATTTTTTCACGCTAGATCTTCAAGTTTTCTTCAACGCCTGCTGTAGAGAATAAACAGGTAAATAGCATTATTCATACAGCATTTAATAAGGATATTTTTTGGCATTTATTAATTGTATTTAGTCCTTCGGTAGACATGGTGACACCATGTTTTAGAACAAACCCTCTCAAGTGTTGGGCTAACGAGGGAAAAAACAAGTTGGCGCTTTAACATCAGCTGAGCATGGTGTTTCGATTACAGCTGAAGATTACGTGAGTGCCTCGGGTATTTTATACCCTCAATTTTTGTCTTTCCCCATAAGGGAGAAAATCCTCTTCCGCTAGATGACACAGAGACAGAGAGCTTTGCTTAGTATCGTTCAAGTGGCTGGATGCAAAGTGATAGTTTCCTATACTGGTTCCAAAAATTCTTGGATTTTAAAAGTCAAGTAAAGAAAAATCAGTTCTTCTACTGCTAGACGGCCATGCAGCCCATATAAAAAGCCTTAAATTTTTCAACTTAGCACGTACTAATAACTTAGTTATGTCTCCCAAAGGATCAAACGTTAAGTTGTTACTTTCATGGCACTTATTACCAACTTTATTTACCAAATTATTAAGCACTTATTACCAACAAGAAGTTCGCCAATGGCATGCAATGCATCCCGGGAGAGCAATCGCAATTAATCAGGTAGCTATGGTAGTTTCCAATCATTGCATTTACACAAATGATGTGATACGCAGTCACGCGCACGGTATTTTTCACTATTTTACATTTCACTGTCTTTGGTGTGTAACTCTATGGTAGTGCTTTCTTAAGAGCAGTGACAATGAAAATCCGGTTAATGGGTTCAAAAATACAGGTATCTATCTGCTGAATAAAGATGTTCCCCGAGTACCTTTTTACACCGTCCCTGAAAACAGACAGACATAAGGTCAATTTCCCAGCTACAGATAATAATTGTACAGAGTTTGAGTTGTAAAGCAACGTTGTTTCTGTTCCAAGCAAGTCTACAAGTGAAATAGCTGTAGATTCTACCGGCCATACACCCACTTTAGGTAAGTCTTCAGAGGATCAACCGTGCTGTTCTACAACCTTGCCTCCCAATGAAGCTTCGCCTATATCGCCATCTTTTGCTGCTTCATTCTCAGTCTTGATGCCACCACTACACCATGAGAGGAAGAAAACTGAAAAAGGTGACAGAAAAAGAGGAAAAAACGTTGTTTTGATATCTTCTCCGTCTAAACTGAAATCAGAGATTCTTCTGGAGGAAAAGAAAAAATGCCTTATCAAATCAAAAAGGATAAAAGGAAACTATTCAAAGATGAAACTTCAGTTATGATAGAAAAGAAACAAGGAAAAGGAAAGATGAAATACAGGATAACCCTAGAAAGAAAGTGTTTTATGAAAAGTGCATATCTTAAATCATTACGTTTACTGAAGATTCAAGTGATGAAGGAGACTACAATGCATCGAATTGTGCCTGCGTTTTTCGTAATAATAAATATTCAAATTTGGAAGAAAAAGAGGGGTGGATATAGTGTATAGAGTGAAGAGGTTGAGCTCATTAAAGGTGTTGCGGTGTTGAGGAGCTAGATGACTGCTTTGTTTGTGATCTTTGTAATTCAATAGCCTTGTTTAACTGGTGACTTTATATATTTATATTCATTTACAAAATAATATGTTAATTTGTAGCTGGGCCCATGAAAACTGAAGCGTTGCAAAGGAATACTTTTATTTATTTCTTTATAATTTCTTCCAATCTTTCTTCAAAGGAATATTTCTTTACCACTAAAATCCAAGTTTGATTGCTTACGTTAAATATTTACGTTTATTAAAAATATTTTTATTTCATTTTACCATGAGACTTACTCGCGTACCCCACTAGTCATAAAAGTAAACATAATTAAGTACTTTCAGTGCTCGGTGTATAATTTTAGAGTGCCAGAGTTTTATGACAACTTTACCCACCTGAAGCTATCAAACTTTAGTCACCCGATTCTATTCCACTTTCCCCGCATAGAAAATATTTTATTTTATAACTGCCTCCAATTTCGAATAATTTCCTGGTATAATATGAAGGTATATGCACAATTTTGTGTTGATGAAGATTATTAGGCTGCTTAAGAAGAAATCCTAAAAATTAGATTAATTTAAAAGTATTCAATATGTTTGAGCAGGTACTTATTATTAATCAATAATTATAATTATTGCATACGCTATTATCAAAGCCCCTAAATATGCTGACAATGTATGGCCAAACAAAAAGGTGAAATAATTTAAAAAAACAATTATTTTGAATAACTCGTAAATATAAAAATAGTATATTATGCCCCCTCAAGATATTACCAGGAAAAAGGAAAAAATGAAAAGTTCCGTGATCAACGACAGTAGCATATGCATAAATCAGAATGTCAACATTACAAAGGCAATATTATTGGGAGTATTGTGAAAATTTAATTCACTGTTCTACTAACAAAATTAAGTAGTAACCAGCTATGTATTCGGCAATTTAAGAATGAAAAATATGAGGAGAGGTTGAATAATTTCATGGGTGATTTAATCTTAAATACTAATGAGAGCTTTGTTAGATGACGATGAATAGGAGAAGGATTAATGAGAGAAATTTTTCTAAGCCACGCAAAGGTTTCACAGGGATTGATCTTTCACTTTATAGAAAGTAATAGCAAATAACAAGGTGAAAATAGGGTGAGAAGTAGTTAAGATTGGACATTTTTTATCTGTGTCTAAAAGGTACTAATACTGTTTTTAATGTTGGATGAAAGTAACTCCATTGAAATAAAAATATATCAATCTATTGTCCCTAAGTGTCCATAAAAGAAAATATAATTAGTAGAATTATAAAATACTTATTTTCGTCGTATTTTGGTATTAGAACTAGCCTATGTTTATCCTTTCAACATATCGATCGACACCTCTCAAACGTTGAAAATGTTGACTTCATGTCTTGCAATTGCTTTCTTTCATTAATCCTGCAGTCAAATAAGTTTGGAACGTTTTAATTTTTTTGATGTCACGCATTTGAGGGAAACGAAAATAAATGAGAAGTTGAGCTAGTACGAGTGATTTTGGCAAACTGCTAAGTAAATATCTTTATGATAATGGTGATTCAGTGATTGAGTCAACTGATAATGTTGAAGTAGTTGCTTATCATTATTACTATAGACTTGATTTAGATTATTTTTTTTAGAATTTTATATGAAATGTCTCGTTGAGAGTTTGATAGGAGCAATTCAAACAGCTACAAAATAAGGCACATTTTATGAAAAAAAACGTAACAATAAGTTACTCTGGAAGAGTTAAACTTTAAAGTTTCATATTGATGTTACCTGCCACAAACAGCGATCCTTGCTCTGTGCCCGGAACCACCGACTTTGGCACATCCAAGTGGAGGACTTGAGAAAATCCAGCTTCATCATTGAAGTTCCAGACTCTAAGTATATAAAGATGAGATTTTATAAGTGACTTAAAGTAATAGATAGTTTCATGCATTACTCATGTGTTGAGGGTAATATTAATTCATAATATTTAATTGACTTAATATAATTATAATTTTATCTTTTCATTTTAATTTTAGAAGAATTATTACTCTAAAACATGGCTTGTTAACTTTAAGCTTATGAGTCAAGCTAATATTTTCCCGTAATAATTGCGTTATTTCTCACGAATGTACAGTTGTTGATGTTTCAAGAATATTTTAAAATTTATTGCCGGCATGTGCAGTAATACATAAACTTAATAACTTAGCAAACAGCCGCATTGTTAACTAGTGGGCGTGCCAAAAAATTAAAGAGGTCTAAAAAATTAACGCCGAAATGAAAATTTCTGTTTCATCAGAATTTAAAAATTAAGTGTATTAGGCCTTAACTTAATGATATTTTAATAAAATATAAAATAAATGTATCTTAAAAGACAGTTCAACTTTGGCAGTTAACTATTAATAGGGGTTGTTTATTGTGGGCTCCTTTTTGGAGAGTAAATCAAATTCTGAAATAATTTCAAACATTTAGGATAGGTTTGAGAGGAAAGGATTATTTGGGGGATTAAAGAAAGGATGGAGAGAACCCGGCGTCAGAATAATCCGTCTCTTAGTGAAAGGAGACCGTAGTCTAACGTCCAATGGCAATACACGGATCTTAAAATACTCTCTACATCGGAAGCACGAAGAGATCGAGATATCAGTGCAAAATCTCTGTAACCGCCAGGATTCGACTTCGGGATCTCGGAAAGGAGAATCAAGTACTCTGGCCACCACGTCAATCCGATTTACTCTTTTTTATCGAGCGTACCTGAACTCGGCGGGGAGTCCCCAGTCGGAGGCGAACCCCAGCTGCCGCACCCTGAGCGTTGGATCCGTCTTCACGGACAGGATGGTTCCGTTGTGGAACGTGTGTCCGGTTCCCACTTCGAGTCGCCCCGACCGCTGCTCCCACGTCATCCAGAAGGTGCGGAAGTCCTCGGAGGATAGGATGCGCGGCGTCTGGGCGCTCGCCAAGTGCACGCCGATGGCTGTCAAAAGGTAGAAAAAAAACAATGAAGCTTCAAATGGTTCCTGGATGGGTTGACATGACACATTTCCACGCTCAACACCACAGATCAATTCATACAATACCATAACGATTTTAAAACTAATATCATACTATTAATCTTTTTGATCATTAAAATCCACTTTTCAATGTTACAATAGAGTATTGTGTACTCTTTCCATGCATGAACGTTATTAATAAAGGTACATTAACTTTACGTAAGCCACGGAGTATTTTTTAATTGAATTAATTAGAGAAGTTTCGTAAAAGGGTTCCCTCACTCTTAATTGCATTAAAATGTGCGTATAAAGCTATTTGAACTCTTTATTTTCAATTGGTTTTTCTCATATATTAACTTTAAGAAGCCTTGATCAATGATACGAAATTCTCAATAATTCTTCCATCTTCGGACGAAGCTGATTGATTTTCCCCACATCTATCCATTTTATCGAATCTTGCTGAATTTTTCTCTTTTCAAACTCTTTGTATTCCTGTTGGACTTTTAAAAGGCATGCCCCTTCAGATAGAGGAATTTTTAGCAAATATTCCTCAACGTAAATTATAACTCATGAAATTCAACACTGGTTGTCCTTGAAAGACTTTTGTAATTCTCGTCAATCCATGCTGATTCCTTCTCAATATCCTTTCGACACCCTCATTAAGAGCGGCTTATTAGGATGACGTTAATTTATTTTAATGTTTCATCATTATATCTGAATCACTGCGCTTACCTTTCAGGAACATGGATCCGTTCCACGAACCGACTCGGTCTTTCCGAGTTTGTCACACACGGCGAGCAAAAACTAATTTTTCTGGGCACAATCGTGATGCCTACATCTTGCCCTTCTCTTTTATTCTCCCCACTTGCCCCTTCACCTTTTAGTCACCTCCCCCAAATCTCTCTCTCTCTCTCCTCCAGCCAAAATTATTTTATTCACATCCAACTCCTCTACTACCTTAACTTTCCCCCGACGCTCTCTGACCTATTTTGTCTGCCCTCCAACAATTCCATTATTAATTTACTTATTTTATTTGTTCAGTGTTTTTTCCTACCAAAGAAAATAAATACAGGGCAATGAATAATAATACAAAAAGTACATGAAAAATACCATATAAATTCGATTGATGGCAGTAACATTAGTCAATTGCCAAATCGTCGAAGACAAATTTCGCACTTGTCCATGTAAATTCACAAATATTTTCCCGCGATTTGAGTTCAAATACAGAAAAGGAGACAAATGAGGAAGTGCTTTACCTAGTTGGTGAGGAGAGGAAACTTCTGGAAGAGATTAGGGGGAGGTAGGGTAGGTTGCTGGAAGCGGTAATGAGGGGCGATGGTTTTTCTGAAGGCCGTGATAGAGGGAAGGATGTTGGGCAGCGGGAAAGGGAAAGAAAGAGACTAGGTTTTATGGACGGGATGCAGAAAGGTAGGACACGCTGAAATGAAGAAAGAAATACTAGAGGTACATAAGGCCCTGCACGTGTGAAAATCTGTTGGATTTTCCCTGACTTTAAAGATAACCAACTTCTAACCGGTAGATTACTCTAATGAATGAATGAAGTTCAAATATATTTCTGATTCTATCTACAAAATTATCGTATCTGTTTAATACAAATATTTAGGTAACAAAATATCACAATAATTTGTCTAGGATGTTCCATTATTTAGTCTAATTTATATATAATTTCGATATATTTAAAATAGAGAACAAACGTAAAAAGCACTCTTTCTATATTGTTGAAATATGGAAGGACGGTAGAGGTCAACTGAGATATATTTGTATCAACATATAGCCACCACTGGTTAAGGATTATTTTTATTATCAAACATTCAAAATGTTGAGAATTTAATCAATAAAAGAACTTTAATTAAATCATTTACCACCTTTATGCGCGTTAAAATACAAACGAAACTGCTCACTAAGTAAGTATAAGTTCCCTGTGATATTCATTCACCCCCTAGGCGATTTTCCTTTCCATAAAAATCGTTTTCGTCCTTTGTTTCCATTAACCGACATATTTTTCGTGTAATGAAGCTGAAAGAATATGATTAATAGCCAACGAAGTCTGTATACTCATTATAATGTCTAATTGCAATGAAATCCACGTGGTGATAAATTGATGTCATGGGATACATTTAATATTTTCTTGCAGTTAACGATCAACTTCAATTTACATTCAGTCTCGCACGATCATCGTTTGAGGCTCATTACTAGTTAGCAACACTGTTTCAAATCCCCTTGAATTAGCTGTAATTTATATGGATAATAAACTTACGGCCGGATGCGTTAAGAGGGGTGCTAAATATTGGAATAGAAAGCCATCGAAATATCCTCTGGGGAATTGGCCAAGCTGGGGTAAATTACTGTCGTATGAATTTTAACTGGAAAAAACATTGCTTCTGTTTTATCTTGGGGTGTTTATACATTCTTGTTTCCCTGCCACAAAATTCATTTTCAAAAATATTTTCAATTCTCGAACAAAATAATAGTTATGATTGATTTGTCGTAAAAATTTATAATTTCCAAATTTCAGCAAAAATTGATATTGTCAGAAACTAGTAAATACTGTATCAAAGCAGAAAAGAACCATTTATATGGGATGCATGGCTGATTTGAGAGAATCAATACATTTTTAATAATCATCCATTGCCTTAATTCATTTATGTAGTAGCGCGCCTTTATTTGGAAACATGTTTGGATTAAAAATGTCCTCGAATAACTTTTTCGGCGCCAGAAAATGAGAAAATGAAAAACGGAGCAATATTTCATGTCCCTTCACTCGGAAAATCTCGTCTACGTTACTCCGACAGATATTTATGGATTATCTTTCACGTTTACGCCAATTAGGTTAGGTGCCCCCCTAAAAAGATTAGCGTTTTTCATCCGTGAGCATCCGAGCGACCGGCCGTTGAACAAAAGGAAGAAGGCACACTCGCCGCTCCTCTCAACCAATTAAAAAAAACCATGTAGACTTCACGATTCCCTTTTTCCTCCGCCGCGGCCGGTGGCGACACACGTAGACCTTGGCGGAGAGAAGCGGAACTAACACTGAGAACGGACGCGGGAAAACTAGGGTCTGATCGATTCTCAAAACAGCCACGACGCGTGAAGTGAACCGGAGAGGAAACAAAACTTTTTTAGGCAAACGGAAAAGAGGGAGAGCAGAGAGGACCAATAGATGGGAGAGTTTCGGTCGAGAACATTACGCGGACTTTTTGATTGATAGCATATTGGATGCAAGCTGAAATATTGTCATTGTGAAAGGGATCGACGGCTCGATTTAACGAATTGTTCGGAGAATGGGACTTCGGAATGGAAGGAATACGAGGATTCCAATTTAGCAAATGGCGGAGAAAATGCGATATGGCTTCGGGATAATGGTGGAGAAGAAGGGGAGAAGATCGTTGGTGGGAAGCTTGGGAGGGAGGAGGAGGAGGAGGGAACGAGTTGAGGCTTTGGAATAGTGGGATGGGATCGGGAAAAATTGTAGTGGGGAGAGAACTCCAATGCAGAAGAAAGACGGTCCTTTTACTGTTGCGGCAAGTTTGATAAATGTCACGGGTTAAATTGTTTTCCCGAGATTAAACCTTCATTTTTCAATTTCCCTGCGGCGGTCGTGTCATGTCTTTTGTCCCGCGTGGTCTAGAGGAATATGACGTAGCCCGTTCCCGCTGCGGGATTCTCGCTATTCGTCGGCGGATATTAATTGAAACTTACGGAAATCTGGAATTTCAACCGGAAGTGAGCGAGCTGTTAAGGGTTACTGTGATTTGGTTTCCCCTGAGTAATGCATTGCAAGGGCACGCATTGGATAATGCATGCATGTATATAGAAATATAAGACGTATAGGTTTCCAGTTACGGCTATATATGACAAAATAATTTTGCAGATTCATCAATTAAAAGATATTTCGTGTTCTTTAAGTGTTGAATTGAAAGCATAGGTATTGGTTAAGTGAGCATCTTTCAATAGCTTTTACATCAGGTGGATCGTTTCAGTGAATCATATTAATTATACAAGATATTTCCCAAAATAGTTATTATACCGTTTGAAATCATCGTCGCTTGAGGAGACAGCAGCAGCATCTGGACGATTACATGCCATTCGTAAAGATCTCCAACTCCTTAAATCCTCCCAATGATATGCATTTTTTCTTAGTAACTTTGGAGAATGATAGTGAAATACAAATAACTTTATCATATTTCTGAACCTGACTATAAATGGCCATACACATTGCACTCTCATATCAACTGGTAGGTACAGATTTATAGTAGTTCCCCAAAAAATACAACGCGGAGATGTCTTGGCCAAGAAAATAGTTTTTAATTGCCATTTTAACTTGATTTATATTCATCATGTCATCAAATTATCCACTGCGTGCATTCTTCACGCCTATTGTTGACAGAATGTTTGGTAATTCAAAATTGAATCCAACCTAATTTACAGAAATGAAGTATCAAGGCGAAATCTTCTAGGTAAATAATAGTCTTGCAACAGTACTCCTATTAAAGTAGTAGATAGAGCTAAAGAATTAAAAATCGAATATTGATATAATTTTATGCCTCCTTTTATTAATGAAAGAAGCTTTACCTCATAATTTTCCATATATGCTTAAATTTTCCTTTCATAGTTCGCATAATACTAAATAGAATTAGTTATACTCCATGGTGAAATAATGTTTGTAATTCTTATAATAAATAATGCAACAATAGTGCATGTATAGTGTATTTTAAATCAGAGTATGAAGATGAAATTATTAAAAGAATCCCTCCAGATCAACTTATTTTGAATGCCATGATGTACACCATTTTCATTTTTATGCGAATAATTTCAGGCTTAACTTTGTGGAAGTCTTTCATAATTACAGAAAGAAGAAATTTCAAATCGTATTTTTCCACACTGTTTTATTGACACTACCGATCCAGGTTTCAACGGGTAACCTTGAAAATGACGGTTACCCGTTGAAACCTGGGTCGGTAGTGACAATAAAACAGTGAGGATAGATACGATTTGAAATTTCTTCTATCTGTAATTTTCATTTTTCTTGTGAGTCTAGCGCCTGCTGGGTGTCACCGCGCTATTGTAATGTCACAAATTGTCTTACCATTATAATTCATAATTAATATTTATTTAACTATATTGTATCATTTTGGCATTTGATTACAAAATTTGACTCATAATAAGAATGGTTACACTTAAAAGTTCTTACTTATTTTCGTTGATGGAGTTAATTCTAGTTATACCAAAAACGTTGGATGAAAAACGTTTCCTGACTCTAAGTATATTTTTATACATTATTCATAATTATGATCAGCTGATACAGACTCACATCTCAGTCATCTGCTACTATTTTAATAGAAAGTTCAAATTAAATTCCTGCCAATTAAGAGATAATCTTCCCTTTGATAATATTAGAATTGCTGTTGAAAGCCTGCCTCGTGAAAAAGTAGGTTATGCGAAGCATATAATACTTATTCATTAATTATAACTGCCTGTGCCAATAATTATTAACTTAATTGGAAAAGTACTTCACAAGTTGAATTATACCACTGGATTGACGGTGGAAATTATAATTAGTCTTTCACCAAAGTACACTTGAGGTGAATGCAATTTTGATGTGCTTAAAACGGTGAAATGAGAAGCGTTTAGCGGGATGGTCCTCCTTGGCTTCAGTCAATTCAATTTAATGTGCTTGAACACGTTGTATATATTTAATAATCTCAATTAAGCATGTCGGTAGTTCCACTTACCGTGGCTTCCCCTTCCGATCCACGAGACCGTGTTGTCCGCGTCACCCAGCGCCACCCTGTACATACTCGCCGAAGCTTCCCGCACGTCCGAGAGCGCCAAGTGGACGCCGGCGCCGGCGCGAACTTCGAAGACGACTCCTTCTCTCGACCTCGGCGCCCCCACCCACTCGAATCGGAACGTTTCCGGCGACGAGATGAGGACGTTCTCTGGGGGTGGGAAACAAGAGGAGGGCGAAAGAAAACGATTAAAGGAGGAGGATTCTCTGACGGATCTTTGGAAACTCAACATTTTTATTTTACAAACTTTTACACAAATCTTTGAAAAATTGTTTGCTCTTACCAAACTGTTGTTCAGGGTGACTTAAGTTGACAGCAATATGTCACTATCAGTAACCTTCTTGAAGATGATTCTTTGATAAATTGAAAATATTTTAGAATATCAACCGATTTTATTTAAATATTTTTGAATTATTTTTATTACTTTACGTGTGAAACAGAAAAAAATCATTTATACATCTCTGAAGTAGATGCATGAACATTTTACCATTGAATATGCTGTACTAAAACTAATGCTTTAAATTAATACACACATTTTAATTGGTACAGAAGCCTAGCCCTTATGCACAGAATTTTCTTTCCTATAGAGTTAAATCCGTACTGATCTGTAGTTTCTAAATCACAGTTCACAATTCCTGCATCACACTATTTTTTATTGAAACAAGCGTTCCGGTTTATTTGACGACCTTTTTTCACGAAGAAATCCACGGAAAGTCACAATGTGTCTTGCATGGTCAATTTTTATGTTAGACTTTACCTAAAGACTGCCAGTATTGGCTTTTAGTGACGTGTTGCCAGTTAACTAAGTTTATCAAAACTTGCCGGTAAAATTCGTTTCAATTATACTTGGATTTATTTGTTGAAATACCATCTATGGGGACAGTTAATAGTAATAATACACAACGTAAATATTTTTCTCGTAAAAATTCATTGAGACCTGCGAAAGATACATTTTCACAACCTGACGTGAGCATGATGACATCAAAGATCATTCCATGCTGCCATATTTGTATTCATAATTTGGCCAAAGGTCACATTTACATTTCACGGTGAGCAATACCGGTCGTTAAAATAGAGTTAATAATTTTTTTCTCAAATTACGTGGGCAAAATTATGGTGCTTCTTGTTTGTCTAAAATAATTCCAACAGGCATTACTACCATATTTTTGACGTACAAGATGCACCCTAATTTTGCCCAATTCTATGGCGGGAAAGATGAATCTCTTAATAAACACCAGTTTTTATCATGATTACTCATATATAATATAAGTTTAAGATGCATATTTTTACAACATTTAAATTGAACTATCTCTGATGTATTACATAAAATATTTTCCCGCGGGGACTATCAGGAAAATTTTTCAATTGCCTCCATAATGGTAGATCAAAAAAGCGTCACGTACTTATTACGTAAAAAAAAGTATTAATTAACACCTTCTCGTCGATGTCTACGTAATTATTTCTCGGTCACCTCTTACCGTTTGCACAGAAGTATGCACTCTCGGTGGTTGTCTTGACGATACCTTCCGGGTGCACCAACATGGCGGCGGATCGCAAGGCGGTCACCACGAGCGTCTCGTTTCCATAGGAGGCTGAGGCTGCACCGTCGCTCCCGCCCGCCGCCCGGCAGTTGTCGCTACGGAAGCCCGACACCTCCGCTGAAACATGGGACACACACAAGGTTGTGAATACGGATACAATGATTTCCATCAGTAAGATGGAGATTCCCGTATCATGAATAAACATAGCACCATCACACACCAATTATCTTTTTCCATTCTTTGAAATGATTCTTCATTGGAGATAAAATATGTTGTGTTGTGAATGAAAGTTGCTGGTGAATTTGCGAGCGTTTCACTATATATATAACAAGTCATTCAACTGTAACCTTTAAATTCCTTAATCATTGCATATTACATTCATTTAGTTTCATTAAGTATTTGATTGGCCACGATAAAAAAAAGAAGAAGGTAGAATTTATGAATTACTCATACTCAGTATGCGTATCATGGGAATGAAAATTATTTCATTTGAGAAATATTTCTCGAAAGCCACACGCATTAAACGGTGCATAAGAGGCATTCTAGATATTGAGAATCCCATCATGAAACTATTTTATCATCACAGCATCCTTTTTATCCTCTCACTCCACGATAAATTCTAGTTTTAGTTCAGTTTTGATCTTCATAGTTGAATTATTTACATAGTAATCACTATAAAGAGCTGGTAAACTGACGATTCATGCTAAGTGATTTTCTTCTTGGACCCTAATGAGATATTTAAGATACTCATTAAAGGAAATTAAAAAAAATTGAGTACTCTTGAAACATTTATTATAGGAAACTGTAAATGACATAAGTATATGTATTGTTTGTAAAATATTGTGACTATGTTATCAGGAAACAAGATTTCGAAGAGGTAAATTATGTGGTTATACCACTATATTGGATAGTTATTCTCAAATTTAAAAAAATATGACGGAATTTCTTTCTTCTTTTCCATTATAGAATTATTAGTAATTACATTATTGAATTATTTCTGTAGATTTTCCATCCACGTAGCTTTTGTCTTTACCTCTTAGGGTCACAACCAAGGGACCGTATCTTTCGAGTGGTGGAATACACATTTTAAGTAATTAAAGAATGATGAACAAAAATCATTAACGTGAGTCATATCTATGACCTGAAGAACTGAAAGTTGGGCGTATTGGGTACTCGAAAATATCTCGCACGAGAGCTAATCAATGGTTTCATCGTGTAACTTTATGCTGTAGGCTACCTGGGACTATACTCTGGCTTTACATTATATCCATGTACTTTATTGATTCCAAAAATAGCTTGCAACTTGCTGAATGATCCTTAGCATTCAATTATCTTGAAGTTGAAGAAGTAATCAGATGCAGAGAACCGCATTATTTCGCAATAGTGGAGTGTAGAAAGAAAAATCCTGGGTCAGGACTTTTTTTTCCCGATACAGACTTCCTGCTGAGTCATAATGAAAAAATATATTTTTAACAATGGGCACCTCTAATAAAGGTTAAATCAAGAGCTACAACTAATTGCTAGTGAAGGCCTTGACATGAAACTTAATTAAAAGAGCAAGAAGGTCAACAAATATTGTATAAATATGTATATGTATTATATAAATATGTAACTGGAAGAGATAGTATACCGTTAAAGAGATTTAAAAAAGACTTGATTTTCATTTGTAAATCACGATCGATGAGATGACAATTGTGAAAACAGCTCCAAGCATTCTTATAACATTTTTGATTACTCTGGAGCTACCTCGTTATTTTCTGAGGATATAAATTAATTTAACTTCAAATTTTCAATTAATAGTTTTCCTTCAGTTTTTTTTAATACAGGTACATGGATACTTCACCCAATAATGTCACGGACGATTCACTATACGTAATAAACCTGTCGGATTGGGTGTATTTGAGGACAAACTAGTCACGCAATGTCTGCGAAGAAACAAAATTGGCCGTAAAAACTGCGATATTCCGTGGCACGACGATGACGTTTTATTTACATCCCTATGGAGAGACAAGAGGGCGGGATAAGGCTTAAGGTGCGATGAAAAAAGAAAACCACAGACCATCGCGTGGAGGGATGCCCCTTGAAATGTTATTTATGGGAAAAGATTGTAAACAGAGAAAGGGGAGGAGAGTAAACTGAGATGTTATACTCCGCTAAATAATTTACTCGTCTATCTTCTCTCTCACACTTGGCAAACATGTCGGGCAGCCCTGCGGCTAGAGGAGGGAGTGGGGCCGTGGGGGGGGCGGTTAGGGAAGGGGGAGGGGGGTGGAAGGGCCCTCCGAAAGGGCTGGATGGGGGAGAGGGAGCAAAGGGGGATGGTTCGTACGACGAGAGGACGAGTTGGGAAGTTCGCGGGCGGAGGTCACCGGTGGGGGTGGACGGGTGGGGATGCGGGGGACGCCAGGGAGTGGGGTTGTATGGTGCCGAGAAAGGACCGGCAGGCTCGGACGGGCAAAGGCAACGTGAGCATGTGTGTGCATGCGTTTATAATGGGTTTGGGTTTGACGAGGGGTTTGTGGGACGGAGGAGTTGTTGGGATCGGTGCTGTTGTCCCAAAGGAGGGGCGGGAAGGGGGGGACGGGGCCTGTGTATACGGGCCGCTAGGGAGGGAGGAACCCCGGTTCAATGTAGTATGGCAGGGGGTGCAGAAGGAGGAGTGGAGGGTGGTCTAAATGGCGTAAGCAGAGTGGTCGTTCGTACTCTCGTCGTTTCAGTGCAAACACTTTCGCTTCCGCTACCCCTTTCTCTCTCCCTCTCGGGTAGTTAAAGCGACTACGTGGAGAAACACAAGGCGACGGTGGCATAACTGAGCAACTCGCGACGGACTTGAGTGGGTAGGTGAGTCCCCGCGAATGGAGGATCTCGATCAAAGCGTCCATTTGAGCGAGTGGGACTCCGGAAAGATTCATTCTCGCTGCAGCGTTTGCAGCACCGGCGGAACCCAACACGGGCGGTGGAATCCACGGAGGAAGACAACAGGGCCTTTTCTACGAGTTACTTATATGTACTTATCTAATTTCTCTACACCAGTTACATACGTCTGGCCACGATCACGAATCCGATGAAGGTATAACGGCTTAAGCTTGTCGTACATCTGACTTAATAAAAATGGCAGTTATAAATATTGTTAGTTTTGTTATGAATATTTTTCCTAAAAGCTTATTCCCTAAATTATTATTTTTTCAATTAGTGAATTAATTTGTCTTTTGACGTTCAGACCGTTTCCCCTCCTCAAGTCAATGATTTTATAAGTACTAGGCAGATGTCGTGTCGTTCAGACGTAATCTATGCAATATTGATTCGAACGAGTTCTAGTTCGCTGTTCGACCTGTTTTAGAGCTGATTTGGTTGAATTTGGCAGTATAAAGCTGTAATGCGTTTGTATTGTGTCAATGATAATAGGAGTGCCATTTTTAAGGTTACAGGGCTCGAAGTACCGGCGGCTAACTGGTGGTTGTTAGGGGTGAAGGAACCGGGGATGGCTGGATACGAACTTTAAATTTATCATGACTCTCAATGAGAATTCGAGCTGTCCCGTTTGGTGGTCAGTGTCCTTCCTGAAAAAGGTTTGCCAGCGTCATGAAAAATAACTTTAAAGAAGAACGGTTGTCACTGAATACGTTTGCCATGTCTGGTTTCAGAGTCTATATAATAGAATCGATGGTAACACAGTACTGCTGAACATTGTACCAGTTTTGGCCTGCTACTCGTACACTGTAGGTGATAACTGATGCATTCGTAAAATTAATTTCACCTATTTTCCCAAACTCAATACTTATTGGCCTAACGCTGATTTTCCGGGAGCATGACTTAGTCAAAAGGTTACGAGCGTTTTACTGTAACGGGAAGTCGCTTCGCAGCGGAATTTAACGCTTCGAAAGAAATGAAAACCGAGTGATTGATTTGTGTGAGGATTAAAAATATTTATAATTGTATTGAAATAAATCAGAATGAGACCCCGTAAGAAAAGAAACAAAAAGTCTCGGGGGGAATGGTAAGAATAACTTACCAATTCATGCTCTTAGTAAGGGGATGCTGGGTTAATTTATCGGAACTCTTAAATGAGATCCCCTGAAATCGTTGATTTGAAAGTGGAGAGGGGTGAATTTGTTTCCTGTGCGGTGGGAGGTGAGATGAAGGGAAAGGACGAAGCCTGGGGCTTAATTGAGGAAAGAACGGGGTTGGCGAAATAGAACTGGAAAATAAAAGGCATATCGACTGACAAGAGCAGGATAAGGTAGGGGTGATGAGGATGGGATTGGTTGATAGCGGAGGGTGTGAAGGAGTAAAATAGGGGAACAGAGATAGAACTACGATATCGCAATCGAGGACGGATAATATGGACCATCGTTTTGAAAGAAAAGTGAAAGTAGATCTAGGCTCTCCAATGTAATGAACTCAAAACTCTCGCTGCCATTACCTGCGGCTTAAAAGGTTTTGCACAGAAATCCAATCCCTAACTCCAGGACCTGAAGAATCATTCCTTTGCTTCTACTCTGACGAGACTAAAGCTACAAATCATGATGGAATTATATTCTACTTTCGGCGGTCACATTATGCCGATGTGAAATTTAAAAACATAATTGAATCGCTTATTCCTCAGAAATGATTTCGACTCATGTATTAAATTCGGTGTTTCATAAATTACTCACGTTACACCATTATCTTTTTGTTAAACAATGATCGAGAATTCAATGCAATCTGTGGCCTCAATTATTCACTATAGTGTTTTATCAAGAAAATGCAACGAATCGTAGAATAGAACTTTCAGATTCCGCGTAACCCTTTAAAATTATGTGGAAGTTTCAAACCAGTAGCGTCAGTATGCAAGGACCAATCAATTTATTGCTCGCATCTCAATTTGATTGTCCATTTCTTTCAAAAGGGTTGACTGTTCCACTCTTTGGACTTGACTAAAATTTTGACTCAACTGTTGTGCAGGTAAAAATCTGAGTTAGTCAAATTTACTTATCATTGTAGGCCGTAAGAAGATATATTTAACAAAAAACGCAAACGTTTGTGATAGAAACGCAAACGCAAAATTTTTCAATAAAACTATCCTCGCTTTTTTTCAAATAAGTGAATAAAGTAATTGAACTTAACTACTTTTATAAATTTCAAGAATATCAATGATATATAATGTGGCTCATCGCTTAAGTAACTTCAAAAGAGAGTAGGACGACCGACCTCTCTGGCCCGCCCTGTCAATGTCACTGCCACCGGTCACTTACTATTAGCTCACTGTAAAAAAATATTTAACTGAACGGAGTGAAAGAAATAAAATGGTGTTTGAAAATAAAACTTATATACCTTCATAAATGTATTCCTTATTTTCACGTCACTTATAAGAGAAAATTATATGCCGACCGCTTTATTCAGGTCATGGTAGCCCCAAGGGTCCCATTTTGGGTAAGAATATCGTGAGTGTATTAAAATTAAGGCCTCGAGCCATCATAGGCCGTTATGTACTACGAGGGTTAACCCAAAAATAAAGTCACCATATTTTTTTTAAATAGAAAAAAATATTATTTTCAATGATGTTATCATGGTTGTAAAGCAGAACAAAGCATTATTTTTTAAAAATATGATCACTATTGCATTCGATACATTTTCCGAGCCGCTGTGAAAGTTTTTGGATGTCAGTGTCATAGAAGCTCGCCGCCTACTCATTGAGATGCCATATTAACAATTTCACCTCATATTCGTCGTCAAATCGTATTCCACCAACATGTTCTTTCAAATGTGTGCACAAATAAACATCGCTGGTTGCCAAGTCCGGGCTATAGGGGGGTTGGTGATAATGTCCCATCCAAACTGGTTCAGATGATTGACGGCTGCGCGGGCGACATGTGGGCGAGGATTATCGTGAAGAATTGCAACCAGAGTGTTCCTCTTCTTCGATTCTGTATCACCCGTTTGCGACCAACTATATCTCTACACCAACTGTGCATGCTTTTGACAACCATGCACCCCACCCCGTACACTTCAGTCAACTGTAAATGAATCTCAATAGGATGAGCCTCTTTTCGCGTTGAGAAATCTAATGGCTTCGCGAAGTCCACACTTGGTGGGAACGGCGATCGGGAACTCCATTTTTAACGGCTGCCAAACCAAGACTAAACTAACTAGCGAGCTCGGCAACCTTTTGTTTGAAAGAGGAGGGATGAAAGAACACAGTATTGGTGTCACCTCTGAGCCAAAAAATTTCCCCACGGCTATAGTGCTTTGGAGATCTTACTTTTGGGCTAACCCCCGTATGATTTATCAATTACCGCCCTCCATTCCATCTTATACAATACGGACTATCTTATGCCCTGAAAGTGTGTTCCTTTCCTACATTTTTCTTCATTCCATCTACTAATTTTCTTCTTGATTTAATGGGTGGCAGAATCTAAACGGCTGGAGAATCTGAAACCCAAGTCTATGTAATCGAGACATTACACCTGATCAAATAATCCGCAGATTGTAACATATTTCCTACCTATTCGCTGCGTATGTATTTCTGATGCAATCCAATCAGACTTCATGATCAATCGCTAAACGAGAGTTGGAAACACTGTTGAAATGGTAGTGCCGGATATTGTGTGGCGATGGGGAGCGAAAAATGGGTGAATGAACGGAAATAAATTAGTCTTTGAGAAGAGAGACATAACTTCATCTGAGCCGTGTTATGGGCTGTTGGGTGACACTGAGGACGGCGAAAACTCTACAAAAGCCCGGGCGGGGAGTGTATTCGGCGAGGTATGCGGGAGGAAGTGCGGTGGGTGGGAAGACGGATGAGTCAGCGGCGGGAGAGTGGGCTGGAGAGGGAGAGAGAGTGAGTTTAGATAGAGAAGGGGAGGAAGGGGAGGGGTAGGGCGCGGAGGAAAAGAAAAGGGAGTTGATGAACGATAGGGAGAGGGGAACGGGATTGCGGGAGGTGTGTGGCAGGGGTGTAGGGGGGAGGAGAGGGGCGCTCGTTGGCATGGAAACTACGGGACACTGCGCAAGAGGGGATGTTTTGGGGTGAGCGGGGGGAGGGAGCAAGGGGCGTACAGGGGGGTATAGGACGGAGAAGTATCCGAAAGAGAAGGAGTAGCGGTGAATAGGAGTGAGAGGGGAGTTAAGAGTAGAGAAGGGAGCATCCGGAAGTTGTAAGTGCCCGCTCACATGCCGTGATCTGGTTGAAATATCTTATTTTCTAGTTATCTTAGGGGAGTGTTAAAATCGCTAGCCGCATTGCGTTCCGCATTTTTCAGAAAAAAGGTGGCTTTTTCATTCAGTAATTCCTCCGACTGCTGTGTCCCTACAGTTGGCGAGGAAAGACAGCCAGGTATAAAATAGCTTCATACGGCCGTGACTTGGGGATTGCTCAGTTAAGTTGAATTTTTAGATATCCATTAATGTGTGTGATGTGATATTCGTGTTCCGAGCGTTGAAAATGACCCTTCTTTAATTTATGTTGCGATTTTGATCTCGAACATCTTTTTAAATGTTAAATTGTTGCCAAAATGACGTCAAATATTTTAGTAAGGCTGCGAAGTATCGCCAGTTTTAGTTAAGCTTGAAGGTCTTATGTGTCAAAAACATATTTCGGTATATTTGCAGTTAAATCACAAATGCACACTATTTCTTTTAACTAATTTAATCTGGTAACTATTATCGCGCTGTGTTTTCAGAATATTCAAATATCACTTTTTTGAGGGAGCGGAATTTCATACAATATCTTCAACGTGGAACCTAATATGCTTCTTGAAAGGTACAAGGAAAGATATATCCTCAGGAAGGATAGTATTAAGGGAGTACTATGCACTACGGCGCATTACCTTAACACATCGCCGCGTAGCACTAATAAGAGAAGAGGGGTAATCGACCGCAGAAAATGAAGAAACGCGCTCTCCTGATATCTAGCCGATACTTTTGTTTTCGCATGCGGTATTTCATTTTTCTCATCTTCTATGGGTTATTGTCAAATCGCGAATATTCTCTGGTGCCTTTCTATGCCTATCTTCATGATAAGCGGGCAAAATATTGACGAAAAGTGATAATATTATTCACCAGTGTGTTATTAAGTCAGAAATTCGTTCTCCATGAAAACATCTGGTAATAAAATAAGTTTAAAATAAGTTTCAATTTGAAAGATTTGCTTACCTGTGATAATACCACATCGAGTCTCATCACACAATCACATTGATTATGATAATTTGAATTATCATGCTGAACGGACATATATTTCAAGGAAATATTTCTGAAAACCTTCGACATTAGCGCGATGGAAGTGAAATCATCGAGGCCAAGAATTCGTGAAGACGGATTCATTTCTTTTCTTTTTCTTTTCTACCTCATAAACCCTTAGAAAGTCTCCTTGAGTCGATGCCTGCCACTGAAGGTCTCCCTAATAGATGCAGTGACAACGCGGGAGTTAAAAACAAGTTGATAGTGAAAATCCGGATTTACCTCTCAAGAGTGCGTGGGTGGTGTTGATGGCTCACGAGAGATGGATGGGAAGGTTATTGGTAATGAGGTCTGGGCGAGAGATCGTTTTAAACGGATTTTGTGATGGGGAGGAGAAATGGGACGGAAGGAGATGGTGGAGGAGTTTGAAGATCATCATGTACCACGATTCCACGAAGGTGACATAAATTGCGAGTATATGATTACATGTTAGGATGGGATAAAGTGAAGGTGAAGTGTCGGTGTTTTTTGCGGGGACTGGGAAATAGGAAAGTTTAGGTGTTGTGAAATAGTTAGATTGCCGTGTTTATTTTACGCGAGTTTATGACTTCATAGTCCTTATTTACTATCCACTAGTTAATAACACAACACATTCACCCATTCCCCAGATTAGCGATTACCAATCTATATTACACTTACAATTAGTATGCGCTGGAAGCCTCAATCCCTAGATTGTACCCCAAACATCAGGGTCCAATGCCTTTAGTAAATACGTACACTACTTCCATCGTTGGCGAACGTTATCCTCGTACCCCTGAACACGCACGTACCACTCTGTGTACTCATACCCTAGGCAACCCTGCTGTTCCCAACCAGAGGTACCGGTTACTTTTTTACCTCACGCTAATTAAAAAAACCACATATGCTGAAATCTAACCCGTGACCTTATTACAACAACTGTTGAAGGCTCTGCTTTACCCAGACGGTTTCGACGCTAGCGCGTCATTATTAAGGGTACAGTCTCCCCAGGAAGATCATCAAATACCAGGAGGGGAGACTGTAAATACTGACTGAGAGACTGGGAGAAATAAATCCAATGGAATATCACAAAGTACATTATTTCTCTCATTATGCCCGCGACCTTAGACTTATCAGGCGAGGCTTTTACCTTGCCGTAATTTTCCGGCAAAAATGGTTTCTCCTCGAGATCGAACCGAGGGCCTTCTGCGTGTAAATCGAAAAATAAGGGAAAAAATGAAATGAGAGAATGGGTGGGTAAGGAGTGTTGAATTTGGAGTGGAGGGAGGGGTAACAATTTGAAAAGGAAAGCGGTTGGAGTCGGGTAGGGGGCACTAGAGAGTGTGTCTCAGGGTGTAACCGAGGGGAAGGAGATACGGAAGAGATCTCGGAGTCGGCACGCTTTAGAGAGGGGATTCGCGGGGGGAGGAACCGAGGGGGAGGAGGTGGTGCGATTCTGAGGAGGGATGAGGTGGAGACAGGGTGATAGGGATGGGTTGAGAGAGAGAGAGAGAGAGTACAAGAGGTGACGACTCGGAACGAGCAAGGGTATTCGGAGGACTGGGGAGGGGAGTGGAGAACAGAAAGGGATATGTGGTGTGGCTGCGGAGAAGAGAAGGAGAGAGAGAAGGGTCGCTCGGTGACGACTGCGATATTGTGCTCGTGGGGTCGAAAGGCACGTGGGGGAAGGAGATAGGGGTCGATTGTGAAACGGCACAATGGCTTTTTGTGCCATTTGTCCCGGTCCTGCTTCGTCCCTGAGGTTCCTACACCCGACCTCCTCATCCCTTGTCCTCCTCCACCCTCCCCATCGCTCCTTGCATTCCATCCCATCTCTTCACTCCCCCAACCCGGGACTCTGCTTTTGGTCCCCCCTTCATCCGTCCCAAGACAACCTTAACCCGCTCGTCTCCCTCCTCCTTTGGATTAACTGCCAGTCTCCGGCTTATCCCACACCACTCTCTCTCTCTCGCCATCAACTGCTCTCCTTGGACCAACACACGCCGCATCGCCCCCCCTGGCTTGGCTTACTTTAATCCATCACCGCGGATATATCTTCCCTTCACTATTCCTTCCACTCCTCTCCGGCTTTCGGGAACTCTCTCTCTCTCTCCTCTCAAACTCCTCCCTTCCTTCAACACGTGAATCCGCAATTTGTGGCTCCCTAACCATTGTGAGGAAGCGAAATTGGGGGGAGCACTATTTTTTATCATCCCCCCTACCTCTTGCTCAGCACCCTACATCATGGTCATGTTCGGAAAGTGCTAGGACGGTTTCCCTCTCGCCGGAAAGTTTCCTAAATTAAGTTTTATCTTGCTGCCTCTCAGTGGGAAGCTGAGTGTGAAGATTTTAATCCCAAGGGTCGCATCACTCAAGGGAAGCCACCGGCCGTGAGGGAATTATTGCCTGGGTACTGGATCTAACACTCGCAAAAACTCCATACCCTTCCGAAAAAATATTCATTGTAACAATCCATGAAGTACTCAATAGAGTTGAAAATGTAATGATCGGTATATTATGTTATCGCAACACGGTAGACAGCGTTATTCCTAAAATGAATGTGGTGGGTAAGTACGTTTTTTATCACCAGTATCATATGAACATACATGGATATTAATGCCAGTGTTTAATTTTGTAATTTGAAAGCAACAGACACTAGATAAAGACTTATAAAAACACAGAAGAGTCCAAAACCATTCTTTTTATAAGTATTTCTTCCATTTTACGGAACAGTATTGAAGGCTAAGAGCGAGTGGTGAAAGTGGTCTATAACTTCTAACAGGCAAAATTCAAAAAAATCCTGATTGTGTCACTGCATGTGCTGAATGCTTTAACATTCTACTTTTCCCGTTAATTATATTTAGTATTTTTGGGAGGCTGAAACTAACAATGAGAGTTTAAGCTACACTAAACATGGGCTTCTCGGTTACTTAATGAGTGTGTTGTCAGAACGCAGTTATCATCGCAATCTTATATTTTTACCTCTACTCAATATGCATTAGTTTAATGTAACACCAAACTAGCCATTCACCCTAAATCATAATTTACTTGGAGATGAAAGGAAAATGCTCATAACGAATGATTTTTAAATGGCATGCTCTTCAGGGGTGAAAAATCCCAGAAATATATATGATTTTAGCATCAAGCTTCCTCGCATAAATAAATACACGAAGAATATATCAGTACATAGGCGTTTTATTATGAAACTAATAGCGAAGATATATTATGAAAAATAAAGTACCCATATAACAAAAAATAAGTTTTTAGTGTTTCTCAATATAAAGAAAAATAATTTTTCAGTGTTTCTCATGCTTGCGGCTCTTTTTCAATAAACGAAAATTGAGTCTACGGAAAATCAAAAATGAAATAAAAACGTAGTCATTCAAGCCTCTGAGCAGGATAAGGCATGAGGACAGAACAACAAAAAAGCAACCTGCCTATCACATTGGAGATGCAACTATTCTAGGAAATCTTCGTCAAATGGTGCTTTACTAATTTACCAGCATCTTAAAGAATAATAATTTTATCCTCATTCTTTGGCATGGGTTAAAACTTGAACATTTTAAAACCCAGTCTTTGATTTTTTCTTTTGGTTTTTCACTGATATTCGGATGTTTTTCATTCTTATGCACCCTAGGCATGCGTTAAAATTGGAAAATTTTACGGCCCAATTTTGGATTTTGATTTTGGGTTTTTACTCATCTTCAGTAGCTTTACACACTTTGTCCTTCTGCCTGCTCTGTCCTTGAATAACCCACGACAACTCATAATTACTGCCGACAATCCCTCCAGGGTGATGGTTTTCATCCTTCTCTTCGCAGTCAACACTCATGAATATCTTCACTGCTTTAACTCAATTCCACATTTTGTCTTTATCCTGCCTCGTAGAACTATGTACAAACGTATGGTGAATTGTATGGTATGGGTACCTTACATTTCCATGTAACAGTTTCATCTCGTTGAATCTCAGTATAAAAAAGCATATAAAGACCATTATTATTTTTTTAACTCTTTATTTCGGCCTCCTTTAATTACATTGGGTCCTAACTTAATCGATGACGAAAGTTTAACATGTGACATTAAAATATCAGGATTATTTTCAGAAAGTCATTAGTCATAGTTATTTGATAAAAATTTTACCGACTCTTGGGAGGCAGTACTTTTTCCTTAAGTACTCGTAAATGGGCTAGTACCCTATGGGCGATAGAGAAATGGAGATTAATGTCATCTTCATACTATATTTCAATGTGACTCGGACAAAGACTGCTTGCAGAGTTATTTTGAAGACACCCGTGGTCTGAAAAGTATTTCATAATTATGGAATATCCATAATGGTTTAAAAACAACGCAAATTGTAATATAAGAGCAAATCAAAGTTAATCTTACAAAACGTGATAGACGAGTTGTCAAAATGAACTGTAAAATGAAATTATATTATCTACATCAACCTAAGAGTTAATTTTCGTGTAGGAACCACGTGATGTGATTTTATTTTGATACGATAGCTTTAATTTTAAGTTATAATCTTTAAGTTAGCATTTGGAGATATTTATTATTAATGCGATTATAAAATAAAATTCGTTACGATAGAGCAAAGGGAGTAAAGAGTAGCAATCTTCCTTTGCATGACAGCACCACCGAGACTGTTATATTCATATGTAATTGCTTTTCTGAAGCTTACCTTATGGAGCAAAGGGCCAAAACAAAATATAAACTTAGATGGCAGAATTCAATATCGAGAGCACTTATTGTTTTTCCACCTACGTTATAGCACCTACGTTTTGTTTTGAAATTTCGGTGAATGCTATTATCGCATTACAAGCTCTTGTGATATACCTTTGGATAAAGACGCGAACTTAGGGGTCGAAGTTGGTGGCGTTTCACGAGGTAAGAAGTTCGGTTAATTTGTTGGATTAAATGAATGACGGAATAGGAAGTCAAACAAATGATGACTCCGGTTTGATTTTAGGGAATGTGAGTTCAAGTTCTGGGGGGTGAATGATGAGGAAGCCAGAGTTAGAGAAAGGAAGAGAGTTTTGGGGTGGGTTAGGTGAACCGGTTTGCGAAAATAGATTGAGGCGTGAGAGACAAAGAAGCTTTCCTTTCATTGGAGCGATGATGAAGGGGATCAGCTAATAAGTCTGGGTGCTTAAACATTGAAATTTATAATGTGAAATTCTTAAAGCGTAGACAAATGCTAGGTCAAAACTAAATATCGTTTAAAAGTTTTTTCTACGTTAACCTCGAGTTTAATGATGTTCTATTTATTGTTCTTAGGGAAGGTAAAGTAATTGTTAATCTTGGCATCCATAATTTTTATCCCGGATATTAGATATATAATTGAAAACTTCTTACTTTGCAAAGATCTCCGTTAGCCAAACTATGCAAGAAAAAGGAAAATTCTTACTTTTTGCTTTAACAGTAAGCAGCATATTCCATATTCGCTGATTTATTTCAATTTTGCATCAAGAGAAATTTTTCCATGACGCTACTTATAATTAGTAAATGATTTTTCATTGAGTGTCTGTTATTTTTACAATTTTGTAGAATTGGTGCGTTAAGTATCACTATTACACAGAACTGTAAACTAGTGGGGATGAAAATTATTCCACGTTTGCAAAAAATTTTTCTCATGCTAGTAATGATAACAGAGAAAAGTATTTGCAGTGTTAACACAATGTCTCAGTTTGTGTTAACAGGGCATATAATTATGTACGAAGTTTTGCATGCTGATACCCTTTCTTAAGTACATGTTTAGTAACAGCGAAGTACATGGATGAATTACGTCTCCATGTATTACTCAGTTGAATGATTTTTCATAACAGAAAGCTCTTATCATTGCTCTGATACCTTACTATAAGTGTAAGGATATGCATCTTCACTCAGGGCTAGCTTCCCACTACCAAATGTGCCTACCGGGTTGCAGATTTTGGGTTCACCTTTAGATATTGAGAATAGCTACGAAATAAGCGAGTTTACTCGACAAATAAGCAGTCGTGGACAAAAAGTGGTGATATCTAGAGGGTTTAGCCGGCCATCCTTGGGTAAGATGGCTCAAAAATACCACGAAGACCCGTGAAAATGCCGTGACTTGGCAAATGGCTGTCAGTTACCCGGAGGAGGGGGCAGAAGCCCTTCTTCATATGAGTGAAGGTGGAGACTGCATGGATCGGCGCCCGTAGTTGATGAAATTCCCTTGGAGTTTCATCAATACGCAGGAGTGAGGTCCCTAAATAAGCTATACAGATTGATACGTGAAATTTATTTAAGTGGGAAAATGCCAAAGGTCTTTAACCCATTTACAGCAGAGGTTAATATTCCCCAGAAAGTTCGACATTTTTCCTCATTTTTAGTCTAAATCCAAGCTAGAAAGAAATATTCAAAATTTTGAGGACCTAGAAATTTATTTATATCAAAAAATAATGGTACGTTTTCGCACCTTTGGCGGAATATGGGTTCTTCGGTTTACATGCCAAGAAAAATAACTAGTATCTTCTCCTTTTTCGCTATTGCATTTATAATTATAAAAATAACATATATTGGTATTTGGCCACATTAGGAATAAAAATAAACATTTCTACAATAGTATTGCCCTTTTATTCATGAAATTTGTGAAGAAATGTAGAATGTTAGGGCACATTACATTTTTTATGACACAATAGTAATGTGTAGGCTGTAAGAGGAACAGCTGGCAGCCATTAAATATGGCAGAAATGCAGAGGAAGCAGAAATGAGGAAAGGAGTACGGTAAAGACGCGCGTTGTCACCAATGTACTTCAATATATAAATTGAAAAAAAGCCATAAATAATGTAAAGAAAATATTAAAAACAAGACTACGTGTTGAAGTTAAAGATTAACGCTAAGAAAGTTAAGGCTATGGTTTGTGAAAAAAATCAAGATGACAAAATCACCATCAAACCTGGAGAGCAAAAACTTGCAAAAATGGAAGGTTTTTTTTCTGGGAAACAGGACCATCAGTGATGGAAGAAGAAAAAAGACATCGTTAGCAGAATAGCACAAGATAAGAAGACATTTTACTTTAAGAGAAGTCTGCTGAAAGCTGGTAACACAAGCCTCGAAGTAAGGTATATCTTAATTAAAAAATATTTGGTGCATGCTCTTATATGTCAGTGAAGCCTGGACAATAACAGCAGCAGAGAAAAGGAGATTGGAAGCAATGGAGATATGATGCTACCGAAGAATGATGAAGATCAAATTGATGCAGAGAATCACGAAGGAGGAAGCCTTACGAAGAGCTGAAGAGAAACGTAGATCTTTGCAAGAAAAGAACTACAAACTTATTGGACACATTTTGTGACAAAACAACATAATAAAACAATATTAGAAGGATAAATAAATGGGCAAAAATATTGGGGATGACAAAGAATGGAGTACATGAGGAAAATTGTTAAGGACGTCAAATAAAATAATTATGAAGGAATAAAGCGGTTGGCAGAGAGTAGATTGGACTGGTGAGCTGCTGCTAACCAATCTTCCAAAAACCAAAACTGGATTGATGACTGCTGATGGTGATGGAGCATCTTCAGTATTTTTAGTCCCACGTTCTAATTGCTGTCTAATGATGACTCATATAGTAAGATATTTAAAAAAGAAGTTTATAATAAGCGTTAATGATGCGCGATTGATTCTGTTTTGTTATTTAGTACGATGAAATCGGAGTCTCTGCTACTAAAGCGAAGAACATATCCAAAATATTTTTTCTCCAAAAGAAGATATTGAAGATGGAATCTCCCAATCAATCATCCGATACATCATCCAGAGATTGGAGTAATTACTCGCGTCCGAGAGTTAATTATCGGATTCACAGAATTCCCACGAGTAAAGTGTATTGAGTGAAGTGGAGGAAAAAACAGGAAACAACAACAGAAATGAGGAGAAACACATTAAAACTGATGAGAAACAGAGAATGACATGCGAGGAGATTAGAAAAGAGAAGTAATGGTATCATCAAGAAGATATGTAGTACTGCGAACAGTTTAGTGCCGCACACATTACTAGTATAGGTATAACTCTTTTCCAAGCAACGATTCGTGATGACTTAACTGCATTTAATACGAATATGGCTTCATTAAGGTCAGTGATTAATTCCTAAAATCAAGCAGATTAGATGGAAGAAATGACTTAGCTTAAATTGATTCTTTGAGCTATGAGGATAACTTCAAGAATTGGTTTCTTTTAATACAAGTAAAGGAGGTGTAAACCTTTCACAAAAAAACCAACCTGCTTCCGGTAGACATGTTGAAAATGTATTTGAGGGTTGATAGACATTAGTGATGATTTGAGAATTGGTAGTAACTATTTCAAAAAGGAGTAATAAGTCTAGACCAAGAGTAAATTTCCCGGATTTGGAGACTCCCGAATGGCAAAATAGGGTGTTCAAGAATTGGGGAACAAAGCAGCAAATAAGAGCTGAAAAAGGGAGAAAGAGTGTAGAGAAACGAGTGGGTAGTGGAGGACGGGCGAAGAGGTATAAGTGGAGATGAATAAAAGAGGATTATGTACATTGGAAGGGAGCAGATGGGAAATGGAAAAATACAGAGATGAGGTTGCTGGGGACAGGGAAAGGGAAGGATATTCCAAACGCCTGAACGTTACGAGAAATGGTTTAGAAAAGGGATTAGGGATTGAGATGTTTGCGGGGAAGGGAAGGGTGGGCTTCCATTTTCTCCCTTTTAAGGGAACGTGTGCCTCACCGAATTAGAAAGGGCGGAAGAGAGAGGATGTGTGGAGAGTAGGTAGCCAAAGGAAGAGAGAGAGAGAGAAAGAGAGGGGCACAAAAGAGTGTAGTGGGACTTAAAAGAGTGTAGTGAGGATTAAAAGAAGTAGTAAAAAATGTTGAGGAAACCGTTCTCTCCTTTTAGGAACGGCGGGATACAGTTCGCGAGATTGAGTGGTTGGCGGGATAATGCGGGAGAGGAGATTCAAATAAGAGGGAAGGACACATGTCGGAGGAAATCGAGAAGTCTCGATTGAAGGAGAGGTGGAGGGGGAGAGGATAAATAAGAGGTTGGAAATGGAAATGCAGTAGCCTGAAGAGAGACGAAAAAAATGAGAAGAGTAAAATGGAGGAATGGCGGAAAAGAAAATACACAAGTCGGGATATGAAAGTGTAGTCGAGATGAAAATTTGATATCGAGAAATTGGATGCCGTCACGAGTTGTTAAGCAAAGACGTCGAGGAAGAAAGGCAAGGATGAGGATGCTTAATTTGCCCATTCATGTCTGGAAGAGTTTCTGTGATTAGTGGATGGAGAAGAGGCTGAGTTGAGGCTGTGGCAGAGGGTAAAAGGTGTGTCTGCAGACGTCTTGGTTACGACAGATTCTAAGACGTCCGAATCTGGTAAAATTAAAAAAAGGAAGCAAAAACAAGGTAATTTCGAGCATCTCTGTTAACCAAGCTTTATTGCAGGAGCTGGACTATTAAAAAAATTAGTGATACAATTGACGCCATCTTATCTTAAACGTAAGCAACATACTTCAAGTAGAATGGTTTATCTAAATATCTGGAATTGCAAGTATCTAAGTAACTGATGCTATTTTTATTTAACAATAATACCGAATTTATGCAATGGAATCAGAAAAACTTTAACATGCAGTAAGTATCTATAGACTGGCTATCATAATTTAAGACTCAACCTATCAGAAGGAAGAAACACTGAACGAATTGTTTAAAAATATACCACAAAACTTCCAACTAGCTATGGTTTTCCTGACCATTGTGCTTTTTTAAGTGAAAAGACTTACAGATAATGTATAAATATCTCAGTGAAATTAAGGCAAAGATGAAACTTTATATAAAAAAGTCTTGCAATATTGATGGAGGAAATTAAAAAACAATGTAAATCACCGAGAAATAATGATGGCCTCTCCCAATTCGAAAGAATTTGAATAAAATGAAATTTGACGCAGCCCATATACTACCAAAAGGTGAGGAGGATGGACCTCAAATTTAAATGAAAATGTCTGGAAGTTATCGGGTAAGATGGCATCGATAAAAGCAATACAGGAGAAACCATTCAGAAAGCAAGAATGGCATCAAAATAAAAAGGAATAAAATAGTCTTTCCGCCTTAATAATTAGAACTTGGGACGAATATCAATGGAGGTAGCACAGAGGGGGATGGAAAAAGTACGAGGGAGCAGTAATTTTTTCGTGAAGCGGTAGAAATACGGTGGAGAGAAGGGTCCAAGGAGATATGAAAAGGATATGAAAAGGCTACGGAAGCTGTTTCCACTTTCCTCAGTGGGCGGTGGAGCTGGATTTTCGAGGAGTCGGGGACGAGGGAAATCAAAGCGGGGAAGTGGAGGCGGAAAGGCACTGCGAATGGGGTCTGGAGGAAGTGCAAACGAGATTCGGGAAGATCGCGAATCGGAGAGAGAAATGCGAAGTTGTGTACATGCTTGAGCCTTTGGCGAAGGGGAGGGGAAACATTGGATGGATTATAGTGGAGGGGGGGGGATGGGACGGGGAAAGGATGTATGGGAAAGGGATGGAAGGGTGAAGAGGGAAAGGTGGGAGGAAGAAGGAGAAGAGAAAGGAGGAGGAGGAGTAGGGATTTGGGTGGTAAGTCGATTTGAAAGACGTCAGTGAATATATTAGCGAAGGCTGTGGAAGGGATTTCTCGAGAAGAGGAGATGAGGGGCGACTTTGAATCGAAGGTGGGAGGGAAAGAAATTGTTCGGCTGCGGAAGGGGGTTGGGTGGGAAAGGGGGTGTGGGAGGGTAGTGGGACGGCGTTCCGAGGACTGAGAGGAGGAGGGACGAGAGGGGCAGGGAAGAGAAGGTGCCAGAAGGGAGAGAAAGAGGGAAAGGGAATGAGATTCTGGGAAGGGATTGGGAATATAGTCGGTCTCTATAAGGAGTTTAGTTAAGCACCCGCGAAGGAGTCGATCGGCGGGGGGCGGGGGTTGGGCGGGGGGGAGTAAGAGTAGGCTGGCAGGTGGCGGCGGTGCTTTTTGGCGGCGTTGGAGTAGGAGGGATAAGAATATCCCCCATTGGGTGGATTGAGGCGGTGTCAGCGGGACGGAGGGAAATAGGCGGTATAAAAGAAATAGTTGGAATGAAAGCGGGAGCGTATCTTATTTTGGGGAAGCGGCAGATGGAAGAGGGGGTGAGAATGGGGGAGGAGTTAGTACAGGTTTGGAAGAAAGTGGGAGTGAGTACAAGGGAATCGAAAGAGAATTAATTGAGTGGAGGAAGTTAGAGAGATAGAGGTGTGAGGTGGTGACGGCAGGAGAAGGGTATTTAGATGAGTGGTTTAGGAAGTGTATAACGTAAGTTACATACTTTACGCTAATGGAGCTTGTTTCTGTGGTAACGAGACGGCGCTGCGGCGATCTGGAGTAAAAAGTAACCTAACTGAAGGATTAAGATCTGTGATTGGGTTTGTGTGGTTGTGAGACTACTGGATTTCCATCCCCAGGACCCGTAGTTGAAGATTTTTTAAAGAAGTTTATTACTCCTGAAGCATTGCTCAATACTGGATACATTCATGTATCTAGCTAATTTATATTTGCGTCCCAGCAGTAGTGGAGATTTTTCAGCTGAATCCCGATCCCTAATTGGGAGTAGTTTGGGAAGAAATTCCAGTGCAGTATACTGTACGTGGAGATTGAACGGCAAAATGTGGAAATTTTGGCGATTTTTGAGATTTATGTGCTAATTCCGTTTTGGATTTATCTTCCCTTTTTCTCGTTTCAGTTCACCCTATCTCCATTCCTTACGCAAACCCACCTATTCTTGACTGAATAATTTCTGTCTCCTTCCCAAATAACAGACAAGTTACTAAGCATGGAATGAGATAAAGAGAGAGAGAGATACTTGAGTTTCCAAAAAGAATGAACGGTAGACGAACAACGAGGGAAAAACGAGTGAGATATGATTCTGTCTAAAACTATTTCTTTATTTCCCAAAAGTCACTCAAACAGCCTACTCGAAGTCACCATTTCACGACGATGGGGTGTTAGAGGGATGTCCTTTGGACGTCGACAGGTATGGGGAGAGTGGCTTTATAAGGTTTAAGCATACAATTGGAATCCCTAATCGTGCCATTTATTCTAAGCCATCTGATTTGATTTCGGATTTGAGGCGTCTTAAGGCCGTACGCGTTAAACGGAATGGAATTCGATTGCACAAATGTGCGTGGCCACCAACTCGTCGCCACTCGGACATGTATCCTCAAATCCCCATGGACTTCCCCTTATTTTTATTGTAGAATAGATTACCAATCGAGAGAGCTTGTGAATGTCCCCGGGATAGAGGTTCTGGAAGTATCGAGAGTAATACGAATTCAAATTTAACTTTTTGCCCCTCATATTCCATTCCATTTCCGATTGAGAAGTGAGGGTATGAATGGAAATAAGAAATGCTATCATGATAAAGACATGTTATTCTTCGGATATCCTGGTTCAGAAAAAATTACGCGCTAACATAGTGATAATCTTGCGCCCAGTAACGGTTCAACATGGCTTCACTGTGGGTATCACGGCGGTCTATTCATTCGCTTCTACGATTTTTCCCAAAATATTCGGGTTCAACGCATGGAAGGGACGACATAGTTGTATTTGAAGCACAGAGGAATGAGGAGACTTTGAAGATTGATCGCTATTTCGTAAAAAAGGTCTAATTATTATTGAACCAGAAAAAGACTGGTGTCCAAGAGACTTCAAGTTCTTTCCAGCAGTTTTTCCTCTTCTCTTTCCATTCCCTCAACACGTTGAGGAGCAAGGGGGGATACTCGGTGAATTCGATGGTTTTGGCCGACGACGTTGAGGACGTTTTTTTTCTCGCTCTCTTTCCGTCCTATCACCGTACTTCCCACTCCGCTTTGGATTCCGCGGATCGCATTGGGAATGTGGGGGAGTGGGAAAGGATAATCCCACGTTGAAAGGTTGACGGGTGTTGGAAGGTAAGAGGAGAGGCGGGAATTTTATGATGAGTGCTTTCAATTTCCCGACGTGAGGGAGGAGGTCAAATACATTGGGGGGAGGGGATGGGTTCCTCCGGTTTCGCTTCGTGTCTCTCGCCCCATTCGAAACAAGGAAACATACATTAAGGAGTAAAATACGGACGTTTTGACGCAGGCGGTAATTTGATTCAGAAAAAGAAAGATCGATGGACCCTGCTGGAAAATCCATAAATTAAAGTCCTTTTAGACTCAACATGGTAGTCTATGGCCTGGCTAGGAGGAAATGTATGATACTGTGAGCTGCCTACATTACTTAGTCGAAACCTGTTATTCTCGCTCACGCCATTGTGAAGAACCTATACTGTAAGGGGTTTCTCATATATAGAAAAGTTCATAGTGACGAATTGTAACGTAGTTTAAGGATTATCAACTTGTCGTAGACGCTATTTTAAATCTTAAAAATACACTATCTGCCCAATTTTATGAATGAAACTCACCGGTGGCTTCAGAAAATAGAGGTTTTAGACATTTTTATCTGTGACTAAATAAAGATTTTGTAAGTGAAAAATATTTAAAAACATGAAGTCTTAAATAAGGACAAATGATGTTCCAAGGCATGACAATTAACAGCGACAATTGCTTTCGAATGTATTTGAAATTTAAATTTAGTCAGTTATCAGTGATATTATTGGGAGGTATTTTCTGCGAGAAATTTGAAACTATTTCTTTATATATTTTAGCCTCTTTTTTAGTTTAATAAGATATTAGAAAATGTTTTTTATTGACGGAAAAACCAAGACCAACTTTCACCAAGCAGCTACGCCACACAGTCCTACAATTGCATCACATAAGTTGTAAAAGATGGGGAAGCCTTAATTAGTAACTTACCAGTCATGTTCTTCAGACCTGGGCGAGTGACCACGACTTTGACGACGAGTGAGGTCGCTCCATGAGGTCCAAGTCTCAGTTTCTCCGTGAGGTACAGCACTCGATTGCTTAGGAAATGAGCTCCTTCGGTCAATGCTAGATGAGCGGTTATCTATTTAAATAAAACATAAACATATCATGAAATCAGCTAAGTTATTCTAAAAAGTAAGGAAAGAACTTTTTAGAAATAATCAACTAACTATATTTTTATGACGTGAAAATTACGGTGGTTGGAAAACTAATTACCATACCAGCGTGGTGAAATCCCCGGGCCATAATTAAACTTTACTCGATATAGGAATCCTATAGACTCGTATCTCCAGATGAAAACACTTTTGGAGGGAGAAAAACTAGATCATTAAAAAGGGAGGACAGGAATGGAGGTAGAATATCACTCCTCCCGTGACAATTGAACGCGTGACCATCAATTTATGGGAGGGGGGGGGTTGCGACATTTTTAAATCCATATCCCATATATTTTGCCTTAAGGCAGAGTCTATGTCCGCGCGTTGAGAGACAGAGATAGAGAGAGTTTTAATTAAATAGACCGGTCCACACACAAGTTTCGTCGCTCACTCACGTCGAGGCAGGAGTTGATGTTGTTGACGATTTTGACGTCCACCTCGAGGGCCTCGCCCACTCGCAGGCTGGCCGGTAGCTTGAAGTGTGTGGCGAGGGGACGGAAGGCGGGCACGGGCAGAGGAGGCGACACCCTCACGCCCCAGCGCCTCGACAGCGCCACCGCCCGGAGCGCCCACTTGCCCGCGTCCGGTGGTGCGCTCAGCTGTATCGACAGCCCACCGCGGCTGCCGACGCCTCCACCCGCTGACGCGTCCGAACTGCCCGGCGGCGGCGTGGAAAGGGAGAGAGAGAGAAGTGATTACCATGCCACGGGTTTTTAATGATATTCCTCGCTGCGACGATCACATTTTTTCATGCATTATTTTTCAGTTTTCCTCCGCGTGCAACATCGCTTCTCTTTTTTTTTTACCATCGCTACGTGCCCCGGAGGTGTCCAAGAGCGGTGGAAAAAGAAACAAATCCTCATCTGCGCAGTGATCCGGTGGACATAGTTAAGGACTCTCAAATGACATCAGCGCTGCGGGATACTAGTCTCGAAGCATTGTACGCGCAGGGAATTTGAACTTTTTCACTGGCATTGGTTGAACAACAGGGCTCCAGGTTACGGATGTCGAAATGTAATGTTTTTCTATATGATTAAAATGCTAAGTTAGTTAACAGAACTCATTTCATTAAAATGTTTTCTTTGTAAAATAATCACAGCATTAATGAGCACTTATTAGTCATAATTTTCTACCTGCTACACAAATAATTTTTAATGACACATATCCTTGCCAATTCATGCAAGGTTATGCAAATAGGTGGGTAAATAATGTCAGGGAAGAATAAAAATTATAACTACGTTACTTTGTTTAGTTTAAGGGACATTTTAGAAGTTTAAAACGACCATACCTGATGTATTTACCAATTTATTAGAAATTAGGGAGCATATGTGTGTTACATGAAATTTGAACCATTAAGTAATAGTTCACATTAAGACATTTTGGTATCTGAGGACTAATTACTTTCCCATTTTACCTCAAAAAAGATCGAGGGTATAAAGATTAAATCTTGTACATTCTTAATTGATATATTTTTCTTCGGTTCACTGTATATTATCTTGAAGGGACCTAATCTATAAGATGAAGAAAGCTTAATTCAATTCTGCTCCTGAGACTCTATTTAAGTGGACTGACTAAGAAGAGAACTAAAGAAATAAAAGACACATTTTATCGCAATTAAGTCTACAAAATCAACGGAATGCATTCTCAAGAATAAGGTTTATTCAGAGGTGCCACTGAAGCGGTGAAAGTGATGCAGCACCAAGTAATTTGGTTAAATCCTCTGGCGAGGATATACCCTCCGCACTGGGCTAATTCTTTCCAAGAACATTAAGCGTACCAATTTTTCATTTGCTACGCACTTTCAAACAGCTTCATTCGAAATTTCCAAATCACGAAGATGCAATCCTCGACAAATAAAAAAAATGAGAGAAATTTTCCGAGAGTATCGGGAGTGAACGAGTGAGCAAGTTGAAGTTCGTTATAATTAGAAGTCTCACTCGGGCCGTTGTTAAGGGGGAAGGGAAGAGCGAGGAAAGAGCAGAAACGTTCGTTGGAGGTTGCAAGCGCTCTTCGGGGGATAATTTCCGAATTTAATTAACAGGGGCGGAGGGAGCGAGGAACGTGGGAAGCACCCCAAACTCAAGACAACCCTTTTACCTGTAATTAAAGCATTTCCACACCCACAGTTGCTCAAGCCCCGCTCCTCTAACCACTCCCTCCAGAAGCTTCTGCTGGAGTCGCTTGGTTATTCCGGCGCTGTTACTGCCACCGCCTCCCCCAGCCTTCCCCGCCTCCTTCTTTGGCCAATCGCCCCCAGCGGCCTTCTTCGCCGTCTCCATGGCTACCTCCCAGACGCTCGTCGGACGGTCGGAGCACCTCCTCCTCGCGTACCCAATGCCCGCTTCCTCGAAGTCCATGTCCGGGTTGGTGGTGGCCGGCACCCGGCCCTCGTCCACGTCCGCCGACGCCGGCACCAGCTTACCCTCTCCCTTGGGCCCTACCCTACTCCCCGCTGCTTCGCCGTCGCCCGCCGGCTCTTCTTCCCCCACGGTCTTCTGCCCGGTGCTCCCCCCGCCGCGTCCCGGAGGCGGCGATATCCTCGCGGCGCCGAACCTCTTTCTGGCGGAGTCTTCTGAGGCCCGGCCTCCCATCTCGGCCCCTCCCTCACCCTTGCCGTCAGAGGCCGCCCGGCCCCCGATGAGGCACACCAGGGCTCCGGCCTCCGCGGCCGACACGCGCACCTCCATGTCCTCCGAGACGAGCCACAGGTCTTTTGCCTCTTCGTGCTCCAGGGTGACCTGGGCGAGGAATAAAAAAAAACGCTCATGACAGATAATTTTTTTTTTTAATATCTACGATTTTTGACACATTCATCACTTTTGTCAACTATGGAGTTATGTGTATAACAGAGATATGTGTACGTTATTATAAAAAAAAGCCAGAAAATTTATTGTTGAAGTAATTCAGGAGCTCTTATACATTCTGGAAAACAGATTCTCGATAGTAAAAAGTGAAAGGACTTTTTTTCACTTCAATTTTAAACAATCTGCACAAAAACATCCGCTTTACTGTGGAAGTGGGGGAAAAGGAAATTAACTTTTTAGATTTGACGATTACCTTAGTTGATTATAAATATGATTTGTCAATTTTTAGGAAACATTCTTATACTGACGCCGTTATCTCCGCGGAATCGTGTCATCTCTGCTCTCATTAGCGTTCTGCTTTCCACTCAGTGCTGTATCGCCTGGTGAACATTCCCATGTTGCGAAGTAATTTTAATGCTGAACTATCTACGATTGTACGTATTGCTGTAAATAATGGTTACGATAGAAATTTGATTTTATCTCTATTGGACAAAAAACGCAAAAACAGGCAGTTACTTTAACACCTTCCCTATTACCATTTGTGTCTGACGTGCCTAATCGTTGGTGTAAGTTATCTTTTAGGGGGAAGTTAACTTATAAACTTATAAAAGTGGTGCCGAAAGTTTAAATATAAATTTTACAATCCTTCTCCTGTGGGGAAAGCTCTCTGTCATTCCAAAGACATTTTAGAGCCTATGGATAGGAGTGGAGTGTATGCCCT
Organism: Pyrrhosoma nymphula; assembly: GCA_963573305.1. Taxonomy (NCBI): domain Eukaryota; kingdom Metazoa; phylum Arthropoda; class Insecta; order Odonata; family Coenagrionidae; genus Pyrrhosoma; species Pyrrhosoma nymphula. The sequence continues at coordinate 143,507,176 of OY754327.1, read as the reverse complement.
ATCTTGCAATGAGTGCCAAGCAAAATATGTAGGGAAACTAGACGGAGTTTTCGGACTAGAATTAAAGAACATTATAAGTGTGTGGAAAAAGGTGATCTCTTGTCCAATTTTGCCAAACACCTCTTAGAAAGTGGACAAAATAGTGATTTTCAACCTAATTTAATCCATTTTGAAAGTAAGGGTGACAGGTTAAATTTTTTGGAAATGTTTGAAATTGTAAATTCAAAGAATACATGTTTGTTAAATGACCACATGTTCGATGGTCATTCTCCTTTGCTGTCTGTCGCCTTTCCACTAAGAGGTTCATCCATACATGTGTAACTCATCCCAACCACTCATGCCTTCAGTACCATTTACTGTGCTTTTTGTTTGAGTATTCTTCTGTTGGACTGATCAGTACCTGGTTTACTTGGTTGTGCAACCTTGAACCCCCTCAAAATTAATCACAGACGATGCTTTGTTTCCTACTTAAAATTCCTCAACTCCCCTACCCTCTCCACTCCGGCCAATGCTACCCCCTCCCCCGTCCCTGCTCCTAATTTTCTCCCTCCCTCCCTTACAAGAGGCGCATATATATATATATATATATATATATATATATATATATACAATATACCAAGAGGGTGGCCGATAAAAATATACACACGGAATAAAGAACACTTACAAATAAAAACTTCCGATATTTCGGTGAAGATATTCGCTCCACCTTTCTCTAGGAGAAGAGTAGGAATGAGGAAAAGGATAGAGGTTGAGGTATGGAAGGGGAAAGAGGGGGAAGACGAAGGTGTTACAAGGGGAAGGAGGGGAATGAGAGGGTGAGGAAGGAAGGGAAAGACGAAGAGCTAGGAGAGGGCGGGCGGGGAGAGGGCGAGCGGAGGGGAGAGAGGAAAAAAGGGGAGCAAAAGGAAGAGGAGTGGAGGAAGCAGGGAGAGATGAGATGAGGGGGAGGGAGAAACTAGTGTGATTTATTGAGTCCGGGGGGCGAGAAAGCCTGGTGGACCAGAATACAAGAAGATTCAAGATCTTTGAGCCGAAGGGGAGAGGAAGAGGGGGGAAGGGAAGCAAGAAGACCAACTTTAAAAGTGTTATTGAAAGTGGAGTTGTGGGAGGAGACGTGAATGGCGACAGGGAGAGAAACAGAGAGGGAGGGGCAATCGTTACAAGAAGAGCGGTGCCCATTCATTCTAATATTGAGAGTATATATATACTCAATCATTCGAAAACATGACGCTCAAAGGCGCGAATAAATTCATACATTCATAGGAAATGGAAATGGATAGGAACACATAAAAGGACGAACACAGGGTTTGGTGGGGAAGATGAAAATGAGTCCAGAATCCAGAAATCCAGACAGAAAAAATGTCACCGTCCCTGCCGTTTAATGTCACCGTTTAATCTCTGGGCCGATTTAGTTGGGCATGGGTTGTTTCATAAAACCCCGTCAAATTCAGCAGTTATTTGAGTAGCCTTGGTGGTGTAACTGGGAGCACACCTGACCGGCAATTGGGAGATCCGGGTTCGTATCCCGGCTAAGGTGAAATTTTTTCTGTCTGGATTTGACTCATTTTCATCTTCCCCACCAAACCCTGTGTTCGTCCTTTTATGTGTTCCCATCCATTTCCATTTCCTATGAATGTATGAATATATATATACATATATATATTCATACATTCATAGGAAATGGAAATAGGCTGTTGGGTATGAATGTATGAATATATATATACATATATATATTCATACATTCATTATATATATTCATGTATATATATATATAAAGGTGCTTTGCTGGTGTTCGACACCTTGAAAATGACGGTTACCCGTTGAAACCTGGGTCGGTAGTATCAATAAACAGTGTGGATAAATACTCTTTGAAAGTTTCTTCTTTCTGTAATTATGAAAGAGTTCCACAAAGTCAAGCCTGAAACTATTCGCTGAATAGAGTTTTTAGTCAATGTACCACTTTTGATTGACAATATGGCTGTGCGTGGAAAATTTTAAGATGAATTAATAAAAAGGTATTACAAATAAAAAAATTTCTTGAAATATTTTGGCTACGAGCTACTGATTGAGATAAAATGTGATTCTAATGAGGGTTGACGTTCAAAGTAACTTATACGAGAACTACTACAAGTGTAACATGGTGTCTTAGATTTTTTCAGCTTGAAATATGAAAAGCTTATTTTCTCTGAGGAAAATTAAAAGATCATTCTATTGGTGCTCTCTGATAATAGAATTTATTATTATTATTTGTCCAAGGGACAATTACCTGTTTCTGGTGCAGGTTGATATCAAAGCTGACTACATCGCTGATCGGCTCTCCATCTTCTGTTATGTAGTACACCAACAAATGGCTCACGGGTGCCATGACAGCTTGCACTGTGAAGCTAAATGAAAAAAAAATGGGATTAGATTGTTTGATGTGATTTCTTTTAGATACGATGCTCATAAAATCTTAAATGTTTCAATTTGCCTTATAATCAGGAAATGCACCAAGTTTCCGCCTTAACTTTTGACAAATTAATATTTATTTATCACGTTTGATTAATTTTTGATACGGAGTAACCTTTTAATTTACAAAGTAACCACAAATTTCACAAATTCAGCGTTCCTTTTGGCTCTTCGTAGTAAAATTGACTATTAGTTATCACTGTTGCATTTCCTTTAAGAAAATTAAGTTTTTTGGAAAGTTAAATTCAACCTCGTATAAAAATGTTTAACTTTGAATGCATTGTTGAAAAAAAGGCATATTGGTTAAGGTCAATGGAAACTATTGAATTCAGCATCCTCCAGGGAAATTCGTACTGAGGCTGATTGCTAATTTATTATATGATAAGAGGGAATAAAAATTTGATTTATGGCTAAGTAAGTAATTCATTTAAATTCTATTAGGTAACGGGACAGTTCATTCGGCAGGCATGTTCTCTCTTACCTGAAGTAAACCCTGCACATGGCGGATCCCTCGAGGTTGAGTATGGTGGCGTTGCCGTCGCTCGAGTCCTCGTCTTCCTTGCCCCCTTCTCCTCCTCCGCCCCCTTCCCCACCCCTCTCCTCCTCCCCTGTCCCCCGCCTCCACTTCCCCGTCTCCACGTGCCTCTCGTTCCAGTAGTTCACCTGGCCGTTCGTCGTCACCACCATTTGGAAGTTCTTGTCGCACGGGCAGGTGGATAGGATCGCCGCCTTGGCCACTTCACCGGGCTGGAAAATTGATTTATGACCAAAGTGTGAGAATTGTTTTGGGATTCGATAATTCCCCTCAATTTTCGTTTCTTGAATTTCCACCAGTGACTCAACATCATGACGGTTCACAGTGAAATGTTGTTACGATCGTGTGAAAATTATTTTAAGATGAGTGAAAGAGTAGGCTGGAAGGTAAGGTGGTTAATCAAAAATATTAAAATGGATATATTGTGGAAAAAAGGGTTGACATACAATCAGTTACAGCCAATGTGTTTCGCATTAATCTTTCTTGTGACACAATTGTAGGCCATTCATCGTCATCGATGTTGCTACCTTGATGAATTATAGTTGAGGGAAATGAATTTTATCTTTAACTTAACATACAGATCTAGCAAAATGGTGTGTAACAGTTCTAATATTTTTCGTTCATTCATTTTATTACTTTTATTCATAATGGTTCTTAACTTCGTGTTGATAATATTTTTGGTTTAAGGTATGTCCCACAAAAGAGCCTCAGATAATAACGCCCGTTACGTTATTCTCACAAAATGATTTGAGTGTAACCTCAATATCAGTGTGGTTTAATCACATGAAGTAATACCTACCTCCATAGTCTGTTCCATTCCCTCGATGATAATGTAGCAGTCGGATGAGGAGTTCCATTTCCGGATAGGTTCCCTCGCTAGGACGTAGTGGCTGTCTATTTCTTTACCCTCGACGGAGACGAGTTCAGCCTGAGAAGTGATGAAGCCATTTATTGAAACAATTGATTGAGAGGCTTTTTGAAGATTGCAGTAACACTTTGCAGGAAAAAATGAAAAATTGCAACAAAAAATGATGTTTTGAAAACATTTCAAGAAAGGAAGAATGAAGGAAAGAATTGATTTTGGGTTTGTTGGATAAACAAACTGTTTAAATGTGAAATATAATCGTTAGAGACTTGAATTGTTGTCAAATTACCTTACTACTCTGATAAATGACTTCATACGGGGTAAGACTGTGATTAAAGACATGAAATGAGCTTAGAAAAAGTGGATGGTAAACGTTTTACAATTGTTGTTAAATTACCTTACTACTCTGATAAATGACTGAATACGGGGTAAGACTGTGATTAAAGACATGAAATGAGCTTAGAAAGAGTGGATGGTAAACGTTTTACAATTTTTTTCAAATATGAAACGAGTAAACAAAGTGTACTGCATGAAACACATGATTAGTTTTAATTAATTTAAATGACAAGTTTCCCAATTTCATAGTACCACTGCTAACATGAAATTAATTGAGAAATGGATCATATCTCTGAATTCCTATACTCTGTATCATGTGCTCAGGGTCCATATCCCAACCAGTAAATAAATCTCTTGAGAATGCGAATTAAAAACAAATGAATTGTATGAATGAAGTAATGGCTGCAGGGAACTCGTGGCATTTGTAATGTAGTACAGCTTCATTTTTTCCAAGAAATTGGCAGTGCAAGAGCAATAACAACTATTTTTCCATTGAGTAGCGTTTCCGTTATGGTAATTTTTCACCGAGATTTTTTTTATTAAATACATCATAATTTGCAAACATCTGTATATATTTATTTCAATATTCCGAAGTTTCTAATGTTTCAAATTTTATCTAATAGTTGTTGCAACCTTGCCTTGTTTGCAATATAATTGCAAACAAAGCAAAAAATATATTTTTAAATAATTAAATAAACAAATAAATGAATAAATAAATTATAGAAAGGAAAATAAGAGCAAATAAATTGAAAAAAATGTTTATCACCCATAATTAACGCGGGGTCGAAGAATAGTACTATTTTATTTAAATCAATAAGTCTACTAAAGAGATGCAATCATTGGTGGTATCACTAATTAGATCTAAGGATTTGAAAGTTAATGTTATTTTCATTCATCAACAGCTTGATTAAATGCAAACAATACTCTAACGCATTCATTAAATACGGCTAGCAGTCTCTCTCTCATATGTGATGTGATAAATTTGATGATTATTTAACGATGCAAGGTTTTTTGTGCGAGATAATTTAATAGAGAAATGCTTTCATGAATATAAAATTTTCAATATGCACCAAGATTTTCAATTTCCTGCCCTATACATAATTCCGTACATTTATACGTAATTTTCTTTATAGGCCTGTTTTCAGGAACATAATTCTGAAAATAGCAAAGTTAATGCAACACTGAAATAATTTATAACCTGAAGAATAATGACTTCACTATCAGCAAGAATAGCGGGCACCACAAATGTTCCTTCTCCGGAAGTTATTTCGATGTCTTGGCTATAGATGGCTGTAGTGTTGTCGTACACCTTCACTCGCACCCTGACGGAGTTTTCGGTACTGACTGCTTCCACCTGCAAAAGAGAATTTCCGGGTCAGTTGTTTGTAAGTTGGAATAGAAGAAGTATCAATAAGTTGGAAGTCATTTGATAGAGACATTCTCTCAGTCAGGATTTAATCTGCGTTCTGTTTAAATTAAGTTCAAGCAGATTATTTCAATTTGACGTGCGACATATAGGTAATAATCTTGTCCCAGGTCTGATGTGGTGTACCTTGTATGTACATGTCGAAAAGAGAGCTCTTCGCAGTTTTCCTATGAGAAATGTTGATTGCGACCGAGTTAAATGATTCACATCTTGATGGGAGCTTGATAATGTTGCAAAACATTGTCGCATTAAACATTTCATATTGGAAAACTACAAAGAGTTCTTCCGTCGTGCGACATATCGACCCATCCTTCTTAGGTACAATTAAATAATAAGTAATACACAAGTTCTCTTCCCAATCCGCGTCATGCCCTCAATCATGAAATAAGCCGTACTCTTAATGTAAACAGATGAGCGATAATTTGTAAGCGATGGAAGAAAAATCCCAACTCCCTTTCACAAGTATCCTTAATACCTTTTGGGACGTATTTGCTTAAAACACTTGCTTAGCTTCTCCGAAACTTCGGAAGAAACTGCGCGGCAAGTTTCGGCGGGATTTCTGAAGTTGTTGATATATAGGACCTGTTCCTCGAAATCGGCCCTTCCACTCTTCCGCTACCTTCAACTCTTACAGCGTTTCACAACTAATACAAACTTCCTGATCCCCTTGGAACTATTCTCTCTCCGCCTCTTCCTCTTCATTCGTACTCTGTAATGCTATTAGCATCTCCTTTCGTATCCTCCTCAATTTCTCTCCTGAAAGCCAACACGCCAGATTCATTCAGAGGGATCCAGCTTTAGCTTCCAAGGAGCTAATGCCTCAAGATACATCATTTTATTTTCTGAGGAAACGGTAGAGATTGATAAATTTAACAGAATGGCCTAAGAAGGTGACAAAGAGACTTAGTCGATCAAGAAAAAATTCAAAATATTTAGGACAATTCGGAGAATGTCTGGTTAAGTAGATTGAGTTTATCAGTTTGGAATTGCGCGAAATTATAACTTGTCCTTTATGTTTGCTAATCGGTTTAATATTGTGATGAAGAGTAAAAGGTTTCAGGTAATGTTAAAAGTTTTTACCATTTCTTGTATGATCAGAATATGCTGTATTCCGAATATTTTGGAGGATATCAAAAATGCTTTCAGTCAATTGTTTTTTTGCTGAAAGCATTCCTTGACTAGTTACAACATCATAAGTTTAAAATACTTCATTTATGTATACCGTCAGGCATTTTTTAAATATTGACATGTTTAAGGAAGTCATGCTGTTATCACGCGCAAAAGGATTTAGAAGTGTATCCTCTCATGCAAAATTAGCAACTCGGCTTATTGAAATGGAAATTACTTCAGTTACCATTCACAAACTTAGCTTAGTTGATGTCCTGCATGATTCCAAATTGATTTCAAATATTTAAAAATTTCATTCAATGTTTTTTATATGTACAATTTAACGATGCAAGTCCTGTTAATATAAATGATATACCTCGTTTAACATGAATTCCCTCTAATTTTGTCGCCTAAATTACAGTAAAAATATTGCATTATAACATTTTTACTAAAACTGATCGCATTCTTATTAATAAAAATATATTAATAAATGTTATATTTAAAATGGATATAAATTATAGCACATATTTATTTCATCGTCAATAAATATAGGCTGATTGCTGTGATATCGTAAGCACTGAAGGAATTTAAATATCGTTAGATTTTAGGGCTCCCTGCTCCAAACAATACTCGGGAGAGAAGACAGGAAGAGAAAGCATCTTGTATGTGAATGAACTAAACCTTCAATGAGAGACTTCAGAGTTGTAATTATCTTCGAATATTTACCAGCCAATCTTGTTAAATTTAGTAAAATCCTCTATTTGCCCGTAAAATAAAGCAAAGAATTATGTGAAATTATTAAATTTACACTGAAGTTTGGATTTGTTTTTCACATGGGTATTCTTTCATACTCATTAGTTTTCGCTGCCAACCCGTGTATATAAGTGTATGAAAGTAGTGTATGAAGGAATGTAAAGGAAAATATATGCCATTAAGAATTTTGTGACGGTCCTTGGTTTCCGCCATCGAGCGTAGACAGTGGTTATTTATGAATGCCTTCGTATCTTTGCCTTTCAAAGGTGCCGTATTTCGAATTGCTTATTCCCTGGAGAGATTAAAAGCTTGTATGAATGATTAGTTACTATCTCTCATTAATAACCAACAAATTACTCCGCGCAATACATCCAAACATTGTCGATTTTCTCAAAAAGACGTTTTAGGCTGCTTGGAGGACTTCGGGGAGGAGTTCGCTAAAAGAAACGCCCTGAAAAAAAAACGGGAATGCACCCTTCTCAAAACGCTTCTGATAGATGAAACTCTTAAGTTACATTTTCTTCTTCCGCAAGTATGACACGCATTTCTTAACCTTCACTTCCATTATCTCGCGAAGTAAACCCTCGCATATAAATGAACTGAGAAACAGTCGTGAAGGGAGAATGGCGCAGGTGTTACAGATCCTTTCAGAAAGTCTCTAGGAAGTGTTTTTAAGTCAAATAAGGGTCCCATCTGTTCTGTTTAAGATTTCTGCAAACTTTTGCGTGGCACAAATTCTAACTGGATGCCCTGGGCTGGAATAAATTTATCGGCTTTTTAGCTAAAAGGAGGAAAAAACTACTTCTCCCGAATTTTTTTAAACCCACTTACGCATGAATACTGCGTTAAAACTGTTTGCCTGGAAAACAATCACCAAGGGTGATCCGTGAGTCGAGAAACTTTTTTACTAAATCCCTCAGAAAAGCTCAAATCACTGACGGCACAAGAAAAAGTTCTGAGCCGTACTGTTTTGTCTCGACTAGATGCAAATAGGTACCTAGGCATAAATTCTTAAGAGTTTGTCGAATTCTGGTTATTATAATGAATTTGAATCGGTGAAGACGACTATAGTCTTATTCATTGATTCAAATATGGCATAAGTTTAAATTCAGATTATTTTACCGTTGTGAAGCTTTGGAAAAGTCATTAAGTTACGTAAGTGAAGTGTTACTTGAGCGTCAGAAGAAATATCCTCCGGTATTGTGATCAGCATGGCCAAAACCAATGAAATGAGTTTAAATTTCAACAAAAATGGTGACTGTTTTTAATATGTCCCCTCACATATTTTCTCTCTCATCTCTTTTGACTTAATGAAGCTGCTGCCGTCTAATTAAATTTTAATGGGATCAGGGAGAAAACATTTGCAAACCACCGCAGTAAATGAATAAAATAAAGAGATGACTGTGGTTCTCAAAAACTAATGCTGGTTTTTATTTTTATTTTGTCATAATTTTGTTTCTTGGGAAAGTTCACCCCTTTTATCTGTCATCTTTTCACCTTGAGGTTCACTAATTACACTGGAAACTACGATAGATTAATGTCAAAAACGAGCCCAGTAGAGGGAAAGACAAAATTTTTAAAAAGGTTTGAAGTTATGCCTATTTACTAATACGTATTAGTAAATAGGCATAAATTCAAACCTTTTAAAAAATTTAGTCTTGCCCTCTACTGGGCTCGTTTTTGACATTAATCTATCGCAGTTCCCAGTGTAATTAGTGAACCTCAAGGTGAAAAGATGACTTTTTGCGTAAATTGATGATAGGTCACATTTTTTCACGGGCACTTAATACAAGTCTGAAATTAACATACGACCTTAATTTTTCGATGAACCTCCTCAAGTATCGATTATGTGCTGAAGAACATTACCTAGGGACAGGATAATTTAATGTTAGAATCGGAATATCAAGGCCATGTTTAACAAACGAAAATCTACGTTTGATGGCGGATCCATCCATCCTTGATTCTATCGATGAAATCGTTTCACCGACGACAATAAGCAATGATCGAGGATCAAAATTTTAGTCAATTATTGCCGACTTTGGACGAACAAATCAATAACCAACCAACACGGCGTTGAATTCCCAGACGCTTTAATCAAACTGTTTTCCTACTACAAATTACCCGGTTTTCGCTACACTTTCGATGTATATTTTGCTAAGTTTTGCCAGTCTTTTGGCATAAGAAACTTGAATTATCAGTGCTCTAATAAACTTGGATGCTTGTGAATTGGATCTGCTATTTATAAAAGCCGAATGTGCGCAAGACATTTTCAAAGCTGGCAGTCACATGCATTTTATGACCATTTGCACCTTGATCTCGTGACGGTGACCGCCATTAGGAATGCATCAGAAAATATATGAGAAAATCTACACCAGCCGATTGCTGACCCGGGGGGAGGGGGGGGGGGGGCGATTACAGTTATCGATAACGCCTGCGCTCGCGTTATCGTTATTTTGTAATTGCACTCATGAGAACAAAAACGTGATCGTCATTCTTCAAGTTTTGCAAAGTGCTTTAAATAACTAGTTTTTATTCATAATGAATAAAGACACTTGGTAATCTTCCACAGATTTATTTATTTGACACGGCGCGTTTCACCACACTGTGGCATAATCATGTGCAGGGTTCTTCGCTTTAGGCCAAGCATATATAGCTTTCCACCAAGGCGTTAGGGAGTGGGGGGGAGGAGGGGGGATGGCTAAGGGAGGAGCGGAGAGGGGGAGTAGGTGGGGGTGGGAAGAAGGAGAGAGAAGCAGCGGGGGGAGGAGAACTAAGGGTTTCAGTGGACAGAGGGCGGAAAGACATAGGAGAAGGACGCAGGGTTTGGGACTGGGTGATGATGGAGGCCTCCTTTCCTTGAGAACTCTGGATGGTGAGGGAAAGGAGGGGGGGGGTCAGAGGGTTTTAAATGGCCAGTGCACTGCCAACACCAGAGCACTGGAGGAGGGAGGGGGGAAAGGAAGTAGAGTGTGAAAGATTTGGGACATGTGGCAGGAGTCGGTTGGAAAGAAAACGGTTAAGGGCAGGAGAGTTGCTTTAGTCTGGGAAATATTTTGTGGCCAATAAAGGAGAAGGGTTGTGAAAAAGGATGTCATTACATAGTTTTGTATCATTGCACTTCTGGTGCTTCACAATTTCCATTGTCTCCAAAGCGTCCATTTTCCACCCTTTATCTACCCTAAGAAGCAGCTTGGGGGTGAAATCACTCCTGTGGCCATCTTCCAGCAGATGTTTGGCAAAATTGGAGGATGTATCCTCCAATCGGAAACATCTTTCATGCTCCCTGGCCTTTGTTTAGTGTGGATGATATTAACTTATCGCTTATATTAATTAATCGAATGGTGGAGTGACTCACCTTTCCCACGAATGGTAAACCCGGCTTGTATAATCTCCTCATCTCTGGGCCGAAGCGCAGCTCCACGAAGTGCTCCTCCGCCATTGCCACCTCCGAAGTCTCGCCCGGCCCGTCCTCAAGGGTCACATTGATAGCGGACGAAAAGCTCTCCGCAGGCTCCCCGACATCCACCTGGATTGACCAGCGACCCGTCCGCGCGGCATGCGACAGCGGAAGCGAGAATGTCTTCACTCCTAAGGGCGTCGCAAGCGAAGAAAAAGGAAAAATCATGAGGTAATGATGGATGGGGGTTGATGTCACTCTCAAACAGAAATCCAACGCTTCAGTTAAGTACAAAGTCCACGACCGATGAAGTATCGAAAAAAAATCACTGTCCTATTCATTAATTATAATAAATGTATATTTTTACTAATTTAATTTGATATAATTAAATGCGGGACCGGTTTTGTCACATCGGCGAGATCATCGAGTCGTCATCTGGCGACGCCTGAAGATGTCACCTACAGTATTTGACGAAACCTGTCACGTTTTAAATTGAATTAGTGAACACAAGCGTAGTTTATTTATTTGTTAAAATGCATTTTCACAAAGTTGAGCCAGGAACAACGGATTTAAACTGCCGCAATTGTACCGTCCGATATGCCTGATGTTTTACAACTGAGCTGATTTACAATCTGCAAATTCAAATCTAAACACTCTGTACGTGCATATACCGCAACCGGTGAAATTTAGAAAATGAAGTCGCATTCCAAATCATACGAATGGATATATATGTGAGGTATTAAACGATTGGGCATATAGTTTGGATGAGGTGGACTCTAATGGTCGCCTTCCGAAGCGTACTTAACCTGGAAAGCTTTCTTCCCCGTGCCAAAAACTTCGCATAAGAATATCCCTCCGAAGGGAAATACTGAGCTGATGGAAAGAAATAAATACCCCTGGATTTAATCAAGCCTTAAGAGTGAAAAGATAATTTATTCATGAAATACGAGGTAAGAGTAATTTTTGTTTGTCTGGGGGTCTTGGGGAAAATTATTGGTGAAACGAGCTATGAAAATACAATGGATTACTTGTCTATTGCACTATGGACTTAATGTATCACAGATACCTCATTGAAGCAAATGTAATTTATTTTGATGCAACTTCGGCACGATTGTATGATGAATGTCGAATACTCTACAAGTCATACGTCATATACCACATGAAACATAAATAGGTCTTTTAAAACGTATTTCACTGTATTGATATATATTAGAGTACATGCTATTCATGTAAAGAACATGGAAAGGTACGAGGAATGTATTATTCATTTATTGATTTGTCATTTTATATTAAAGGAACTAAACCAGTAAAAGAATATAATTTTACTTGCTCTAACTTGGTGGTTCATACCATATCATGGTAACACCAATGGTATAACTATTAACCATGTTTGGTAAAAAGAATTAATGCGAAAAAAGTAAAACAAGTAACACGAAATATTTCTCTCCCGTCAGTTACCTTCATCCAAGGGAACTTCCTCCCAAACTGTCACGCTGTTTCCTATTGGATCGTGCACCGTTATCCTGCCGAGCACGTTGGATGGAACTCGCAGATCATGGTCCAGCGCCAGCACCCAAAAGATTACTGAAAAGAAGAAACACTTTGTAAGTTCCGGCTTTCCATGATTAGGTATAGAGGCTTATATGATACCATCTTTCAAGCATTAATCTATTTATACAACTTCATGCATTTTAGCCATATAGTATGTTATTTATTAGATGTAATTATCATGATGACTTTACCAAAGATTGATATTGGCGTCGAGGACGTATTCATTTAATGGCAATATTGGTTTCAAGAACGATATGCACGAAATGCTGTTGGCTCATTTCACTTTCGAAACATAATGACGAAAAAGGCTTACAGAAATAACGTCATGGTCGGAGACAGCCACCAGAAATTGATTACCATAAGTAACAATGAGCCAAGCCGAGGATGGCAACCGTTAAGTGTAGAGAGCAAGTTTATGCTCAAAAGAATTTAGACTCCTTCAAAATTTATCTGCAATGGTTACGTAAATCCCCATGGAGTATTTTAAATAATAATAATAGCGTTAATTTAGCAGTAGCTATTCAAATAATCAATTACAGTATACATTACAAATACATTTTCCAAATGACAATATTCCAATTGCAAAAAAAATAATGTTACATGATTTTCAAACAGAAAAGTGTGATACTACATACCAGTACACTTTATACATTGACTTCACTTACACGATACATTTTACACTTTAACCTCAGTTTATTGCGTGTAACAACCATTCTTTTACCCTTATTTTAAAAATATTCAAATTTTTAATATTTTCTAGTTCTGAGGTCATTGCGTTGTATAATAACAATCCCCTATAAAAGAGTGAGGCCTGAGATGATGACTTCTATCTCATCGGTAGGTGAAAATTACTATTTATTATAATAATATAATTGTGAAAATCATTGTTGGTAATTTGAATTTCATCAAAGTATTTTGGCATTTACCCAATTTTAATTTTATGGTTAAAGGTTAAATCATTGTGTTCTAAAGATCGACTGACATCCATCCATGATTGTCTGTAACTGCGCTTAAAAAGCATAAGAAACGCATGATTCATGTATTCATATATTCAGACTGGACTTGCATATAATTATATAGTTGAATTTTTAGGATATTATGAAATGTATTTGGTGCACAGTGTGCATCTATAGACCATATCAACTTAGAACCCTTGAAGAAATTTCATGGCAGATTATTTCATAACCTTAATGCATTTTTTTCAATGTTAAGCTTGCTTCTAAACGTGAAATAGAATTCCAATTTTAGAGAGTAACTAATATTTCACGTTCATTAGTCGGACCCATCCAAGCGTTCGTAAAATTGGCGTCAAAAGTTTAAAATACACGAAAGAGATATCACGCCGAGGGGATAAACTGGGACAGCCAATAAATGCACGTTTCTTTATTTTCGGGAGTGAGATTTGACACATTTCTGGCACATTCCTCGGTGCCCCAAATCCGCACCGCTGAACTCGCCTCCCCTCTCCACGGCTGTTCCGTTAATTCATTACAAAAGCTCTCCTCCACCCTCTCGGGCAGCCCAAGTGGGTGGTCGGGTGTGGAGGGAGGAGGCCCGCGCCGCCGCTCCCTCATGCGCTCCGTGGTGCCCAGCGGAGCGATCCCCTCTCCTCCGTGCTTACGCGTCCGTTATTTTTAAAATATTGCACCACCCGGGGGACCGTTGTGATCCCGAAACACGGTCATCTTATTTACCCTGACGAGATGGCGCATTCAAAAGATCCAATCCCTATTTTTCTTCTCCCCCTCTATCTCATGTGGCTCCCTTATCCTCGGATTTATTTATTTTAAAATCCTTTTCCGCCGCCTTTTCGTCCCTTTCTTCTTTTATTTTCGGTATTTTTCTTTAATTTTTTTTTCTCAATCTCCTTTCCTACTCTCAAAAGCTCCACTTCCCAATGTCCTAACTACCTCTATTTATGTTCCCGATATTTTTCTCTCCTTCTCCTTACTTTAAGCTATGCTGATTTTTATCCTTCCGTGAACTATCACCGGAGACCAGCGAAGTTATGAAATAGTGCTTGAGAATCTGCAATTATGGCAGTGTAATAACACCAAATCGATGCCTCTTTTATAGCGGAAAAAACACTCCAAGAATATATAGAATTTATAATGTATTATGAACAAATTTTTCAATGGGAATTCAATTTCTCCCTTGAATAATTGGTAATAAGGATTCTCGGACTGTGTCTATGACTTGATACGAGCCGATATAAAGTGTTCCACGGATTAGAGAATGACATGCAAAATCTCACGAGTGCTATCTTATCATCGTTTACAGTAGAGAAACATACATATAATAGCATTTCGTACTCTCAATAGAAACATTAAATGCATTATAACATTACTCCCTTTGAAACAAACAAGATTCGTTTCGAATCGAAAAGCGTCACCGCAGTACTCAATAAACAAACCCATTAACAAGTCCACCACATGAAATTGAATTTTCACCGCAAAGAAAAATTTGAATTTTCAACTTATGGTTAGGTTTGGTACTTATGGCCTCTTTTTTGGTAGATAACTACTTCTTACGGTCGGGTAAAACCAAATAAATTACGCCAAACTGGACGCATTCAGATTTCCCGATGTTTTTTCCGTTCTTATGTCGAATTTTAATTTGATGTGGCTTGCGGACGCTGGTTAGATAGTAGTAGTATAGGACCCAAGCAAGAGTCTCCATCGCATTACTATCCTCCCCCATTCTTAACCGTCCCACCGCGCTCCACTGCTATTAAATCCAGAACGGGGTGAGAGCAGGGGGAAGAGAAAGGGAGGGAGGGTTAGGGGAAGGGGCGGGGTGAGGGAACCCCCAGAAGACATGAAGAATTTCCCAACCTCCCATCCCTACTGCACCCTTCAGTCTCCTCCTCAGCTCCTCCGTTGACGCTTTTGTGTTATGACAAGGACGAGATAACATATGTGCAGCGCTCTGTTTGATCCGTCAAGCACCTATTGTGGGCACTTGCGAAGAGCTGATGCCTTCACCCGGCCTCCGATTTCCCATTTCTCTCACCTCCTGTGTATATATATATAATCCAAAACGAGCGATGGTGACAAAAGTCGGGGAAATGATGAAAAACTTGAAAACTCGCGATGGAATGCTTTCTCGGGTTATTCAAGAGAACGCAAAAGGTGAGTACTCTTTTTTTTTAATCGTGACAAATTATCCATAAATATTCCTTTTCATTATTCCTCACTCACCTTGTTAGTGAGTGGGTTCAGAAGAATCGATTTCCTCTCTCTTGTGTTGGTTATCTGCGCGAATTGCAGCGATAATGACATCGTGAAGTTGAAGTTTCTTTCTTGAGTGAGTTAAATGCTCGCGAGAATTTGAGACCGTTTTATTCAACAGTACAACCATGAGTTTGATAGAGGAATTATTGATAATCACTCAATTCACTCTTGCAAATGCCTGTTTTTCTTCTGCCTTTGACGACATTATAGGTTTCCGGATAATGTGACAAATCTTTTATTTTTATTTTAATAGATATTTATAATAAAACCTAAACCTTATATGCGCTCAAATTACATCGAGCTGTGGATGAGATGCTAATAAAACACAAATTCTAAGAAATATGCACCCGAGATAAACGAAGAGGGAATTTTTACCAGAAATTCATTTAACCTTATGAATAATCATTTGGCTGCTCACGGTATTGCGATCACAAAAAGAGGACGCAAGAACAAAGAGAATGAGATCTGTTCTGTATCTTGAATTCCAATCCGACGTAGCGATGTTCTGCACTTGTTTGGCGGACGATTCACCGGCAGAAGAACCATACTTCTTTCCTTCTTTGTTGTGTAAACAAATCAAACCTTTTCAACTCACCAGATATTTACGAGGGGTGCGTGCCATTGTGCATCACGTACGCATCTTCTCCCGATACCTATCGGCTTCAATCACTCTTTTCCCTTCTTCCTTTCGCCCTCGTTCCACTCATCGTCACTCATATATTTTCAAGCTCTTTTCCCCCGTACGCGGCAGCGATCGGAGACGAGATAGATATGATTTTCTTCATCGCGCGTCTCAATTCCATTTTCGGTTGCCCTCGGTCAATATTTAAACGACTCCGGGAGCGTAAAGTGGACGCGCTACGCTTTGCCCAGAAGATGAACTGCTTGATCCGTGTTTGCCAATCAAACAGAGCCGAGTGTGTACCGGAAGAGAGGGGGCGTGATGGGGGATGATGGGAAAAAGACGAGGGCTGGTGATGATGGACCGACTATAGGGAGGGTGAGTAATTTCCATTAAGGCGACGTGTAGCATTCCACCGTCCCACTCCTCCGTTCGCTCAGCCCTCCCCTAATGTCTTATATTTCGGTCTATCGACACGAGGAATCTACCCTCCCCTTTCTGAAACGAGTGTTTGAGAGAAATGTATCCCCTTATATTTCAAGATGAGATGACGTGCGAAGAGTATAGTCTAGATTGAGTTTTGGGCCGAGTTAAATCCTTGAGACGCCCTCGGGACTTCTCATGTTCAAACGGGAAGATTTCACGAAGAAAACTTTGTTATTAAGCATCATAGCTAGAGATGAGAGCAATATGTGCACTTGTGATTGAATTAGGACTTTGGAAAATACCGTTTGCGGCTTCAAATTCATCTCCAGCCATTGGCGCCAACATTTGGATGTGTCTGCGAATCTTTAGATTCACTAATGGTTCCAAATATGAATTTTCCTTAACGGAATCGCCCTGTCCTGTGGTCCGAGACGTTATAAGGTGCTTACATTTCTTGTCCGTAGTTTCCTTTGGTGGGTGAAAACATTTTTGTTCTATTTTCCAGCGACAAAAGGTTGAAACAACTCTGTTTTACATTAAAACAATTTGATCTTTGAGTAAAACAACTGAACAACGGTTAAAGACCTAAAAGAGGTTCTTTCTGTGGGATTGAAGGTATTTTTAAGGACAAAATACCCTTATTATGATTTCCTTTCTTGAAACACATATTTGACCTGATGATTATTTAGTAGGTACTTTATTAGAAGAGTCTATGGTCAATTTTCTTTGAGCTAATGGATGATATATGTAAATTATTTGCTTTAATGCATTTTAATAACTTAAATTAATTTCCATTTTTACTATCCAATTAATTCGGATAGTTACCTCTAACTGCGGGCAAAAGCACTTTAGAGATGCTAAAATTGTTTAAATACTTAAATAGTATATTATTTTAGGATACGTATTTGAGAATTTGCTGAAATAGTTATGGAGAATCATCAAACATAATTATTGTAAAAATATTTTTAATGAAGATAGCATTACTTAATTAGAGCTTCATAGACGAACATGAGAATTATTATTAATTTCGACTAATTGTGTTCTGCTTATATAATGAATAGGTAGTCGGATGGAGAGAGACATTGGCTTTAATTAAAAGGGAAAATTAAAGAAGGAAGAGCTGGTGTCAACCATTATCTTTCTACTACTTCACACTGCGAATTCCAATATATTTTTATCACCATTGCCGTATGAACTGGTTTAAGTTGCTCCTCAAAGAATTGTCTTTCGTATGGAAAGCTTTCCAATGATCACTTGATTTAAAACTATGCTAATTAAAGTAATCGATCACTTCTTGCAGTATATTAGACCCGGAGTGACTGACTGATGGTAATTAAATCAATGGTTATCAAAAAGACCGCAGGGGAAACATGATCCGCCGGAGATAGGTCGAATTAAGCGGCTATTCGACTCCCCATTTCCACGGAATCGGTCTTTAATAGGTTATCCGACGCATCGAACTGAACCCACTGGAGCGTTATAAAGCTTTTGAAATCCGATATCGTATCTCCGCTCTGTTTGATGTCTTTATTCTCTCTTCAATCTTGCCTAGCAAAACGCGGGAGGGTGAAATGGTGGCCGCAACTTCCACGCTACGATTCTTCGAATCCATACAGCCAGAAACACCCTCCGGCACCGAAAACCCTCACCCTCTTACCCTTTCATCCACCCTGTGCCCTCTCCACCGTATCCCATCCCAGAGTTTCAATTTCTATGCCTTGATTTTCCCTATATCACCTCGGTTCTCTCTCTCTCAAATGTTTTCATATTAATGGCGTCTCTATCCCAGTCCTACTGTTTTTCTTCTTTCCCTCTCCAAGTGTCCTCGGTTTCAATCTGCCAAAGTTACTCTAGTTCCGTTTCCCCGTGCTTCAAGTGACCGCAGTTCTCTTTGAAATTCCTGCACGGAAGATGATCTGCGGTGGCTGTTTGATGCCGGTTTTTTTTTTACAACTCCCGGCGTATTGCATTTGGCTGCATTTAGCGGGAGGAAAAAACGCCTATTTGCACTTAGTACTCCGACGAAACCACGGAAATCCATGGTTATTAAATGCGGTTTGAAAACAGAAAAGAGCTTTGGATAAAAAACCATTTCAAGGTTTGTAAAATGAAAATAAAATGAAGTTAAATATATTATTAATCAGAAAAATAGCTTGATGAAAACTATTTCTCGATCCATCGCATGGCGGTGATGCTTTCTTCTTTTTCCGGTGACATAATTTAGACTTGTAATTGAATCACTTTTTCATTGTTAATTTTTTTACAACGTACCTTCAATGAACAACTCTTCTCTACAGTTTTCGATCCTGTAGTAAAACATTTGTTGCTCTCTAGCATCCCTTCTCTTGCCCAATATTTTTATCGAGTGTCAACTCTGAAGGTTTACGAGATGAGCTAGATGTTGTGCAACCGTACGTAGGGTATGGTTTGTGAATCATTGAGTAATATCTAGTTTAGGTTAAGGTATTTGGGAGATGGAATTTAGGGGTTTCACAGCTCCAGGTATGTATGTTTCCCCCGGACCTAATTAAGGACACTCCATATATTCAGAATGAATCTGAATCTCATAGCACTTGACTGTCACTATGTTTCTTCTTAAACCTTAATTGCTCGACTGAGATGAATTTAACGAGTATAAAACATTAACATTAGTTCATTTTCACCTAATATTTGAATATTGTAGGGTGTGACCTTGTGGAGGTACGTGGAGTTAAATACACTTGTTACTTTGTAAATTCTACTGAATTTATTAAAAAAACGCACAACTGGATTGGCCAGCCTGACGGCTTCATCACCGGTTGCACGTATTTTGTAATTGTGCGGAATTTACAAAGTAACAAGTGTTTTCACAATGCTTTTCATTTTATTCAGAAACGCATGCTTTTCCCTGGTTCCGATTTCTACAATATTGTTTTGCTTAAATTTAATATTTTGCGTCAGATTTGAGAGCCTCCTCGTTCATGCATCATTGTGCAGCACCCAGAAACTCATCCCGCTGTTATTTTTATCGTTATAAATTAGCGATGCTCTTGTCTTGTGATAGTTTTGATCATCAACCATCTCCAGCGTTGACACAGCGTCAGTCTTGGGGGATTCAGACAATAGAATTCCTGCAGGAATATTTTAGTGGAGTAATTTTATTCTTTCAGAAGTTTTTTCACTTTAACCCTTTGTTTCTCATTTGGGGCAGTGGTCAAGGTCAACCATATCATGTAATTGAAGCGAATAAAAGTGCGGCTCTTCAACCGCGGGAGAGAGATAGGCCACATAATACCGCCGCCATAGTTCATCACTCAATAATGCGAATTTAACTAAAACAAAATGTGCAAAGAAACTATCTGAGGCCCCAACGGGCTTGAGTCATAGGAGTTTATCACTCACCCGCTTTGAGTAAATGAATATGTCTTCATTCTTCTTTCTCTCTGAACTTTCCTCCCCACTTTGTATGCATCCCACATTTTTCAAATGTTCTTTTCCAAAGTCCTTGTCCACGCTTAACGTTGGGTTATTTGGGGAGACGAACGCCCACTGAAGTCACTTACGCCATAAGGGGTCGTGCATACTCTACGTTACCGTTTTCTGTTATTTTTTTACCCCCTCCCCCTTTCTTTGACAACCGTAGCATTTTTCCCAACCCCTCCTCCCCTCCCCCCGACATGTAACGTTATCTCTAAAAATGAAACTTTCAATTCAAAAATATTTTCTCAATTATTGAGTGAGTTTATTTTTAGGGATAGGTTGAAATGAGACAAATAAAGTAGCCGAACCAGATATAATATATCTATCTTATCTCCTACTAACATTCATTTTTAAATTCTAAAATCAACAATGAATCACGGATCAAGGTGCTGTGCTCATCTACTTTGTTCTCTCTCCTCCCCACATGTCTGACTGCTGCCTTGAAAAGTATTGTCACGAGGTCGCTATTCAACCCGCGAAAAGGTTAAAATGTAAGCAACTAGACAGTATATAGGACTTGCAAAATTGTAGAGGCAATGGTTCAGTTACATTGAGTTAAAGTAGAAGCTTGGGGTGTAAGAAACACCCCGCGCGCCCTTCCTCATGTTAAATTCTGTAGTATTGTCGACGCGATGTTGACGAGAAAGAAACGTAAACAGGTGCATTGTAACTGCTACGTTACTTTGAGTGAATCCCGCCCCCTCCTCCTCGTTACCCAGCGTAGGTTTTTATGCGATCCCCTCCCCCCCCCTAATTTGGTAACGTAGTTTATGCGCAACCCCTAAAGGATAGTTGGGTCGGTTGGCAAGATTGGGATTATCTGGAGAATGAATGAAGACTGGAGGGAAACTCGGCGTCGCTATTCACCTACTCATAGTGAAAGGCGCCAAGGAGTCCACAGTATAACGTCCCTTCCAACGGACGGAGCACTGCGCGTGGAGTGCTACCAACATGGCACTCAAGTAGGGATCGGGATTCCAATGAAAAATCTCCACAACTTCCGTGATTTGAACCCGAGTCCTTCGAGATGAGACGCCAATTCTCTGGCCACCAAGCCAACCCAACATCCCCATTCCTTCATTATTCCTCGCTCAATAATTCATGAGCTGAATAAAATGTGCGAAAAGAAACAGTCGTATGCGTGAGGGGTGGAGCGTCTGAAGTTTATCCGTTTTGCGTAGACGTCGATCAATCTTCCTCATTCTTTCCTTTCGATACTTTATTCCCCACTTTTTTTTCATTCCACCCTTTCTTTGTGAATTTTTCCCATCTACAAGCCCACACCATTCTTTCACCTTATCGTCATCTCTCGATATTTCTGCAGAGCTTCATCCTCCACATTTCAACCGAATCAGTCGCAACCCCTTCTAAAATCACTCCCACTTCCCCGACCGCGAGGCCTCGGGGGCAGTTTGATTGATGGGGTCTCGGCAATGATTCTCTTCTTCTTGTTCACCTCACTGCTCGGTCTCTCCGTTGAGGTGAGGAGGGCGCTTCTGGGGCAAGGGAAAGATTCGTAACGTCCGGGGGAAGAGTAAGTAAGCCGAGACTGAGGCTGCGAGGCACTATGGCGCTACTGCCTCCACCCCAACTTACGGCAGTGTTTTCTTGATTAATAGGAGTTAGCAAGGAGATTGGCAAAAGCGGTGTGGGTGAAGATCCTCCTTAGGTCAGTTAGGGTTGACTTAGCGATAGACCTATCTAGATGGACATTCAATGGACAACGAAAGCGTTGCCTCCCCCAAATGCAGTCTTTTCTCAATCCTTGACCCCTTTCCCCCGACTCTTCCCTCAGGGGGCTTCATTCCTTGTTGTTTCCGTGAACTATTGACCCACGGGAGAAATGAAGGGCTGGATTCCAATCTCCATTGCACGGAAAATAATATGTAAAAAGAAGGAAGGTGCTCCGTCCTCCTAATTGAATTCCGATTTCAATGATGGACCTTTTCTAGATAAATCCTTTGCCGGTGAGGTAGGAATTTATCTAGATGTTAATTGCTTGAGTGGTTAAAGTAAATGTTTCGGAGAGGGCAACGATGGAAACACCTGTTCCCGCTCTGTCACCAAAGTTAAGCATCGCTGGGCTCCGCTCGAAATTGGTTGGGCGATCTTCAAATTCGTCTCATGCATTGGAAAAAGAAGAATCCGCAAGGCCGTAATCTTAATAGGGCACGGAAGTGTGGAAGGCAGTTCAAATGTACGGTGAAAAAAATGGGAAAGGCAATTTTACCTAGATTGGGGAGAAAAGGAAAGCGGAATCACTTCAGAGGAAGGACAAGCAAGGAGAAAAACACGCTCAGAATCACACTTACCGTCAAAGTACTCTCTTAAAAGGTAAAATAGGTGGAACGGTAAAATACAATAATTTGGGTGTGTCGTGAAACTGACCCTCGTGAATCTTCCTTGAGTGCACTCACAGGGTTTAAAGAGGATTTCTCCTCCACCAGTGTCCCACCAGTATATAAGACCGTGGTCCCACCAAATATAAAATAAAAACAAAAAGTGCGCTCTCACAATCACTCAATCGCTCGGGTGTGTCGTGTAACAGTGACACTGACTGTGATTGATGATCACCATGATCAGCACTGACTGTCGGAAGATCAACCAAAAAGGCTTCTTAGCCTCTACAGAGCCGAGTAATTGTTTTCATGTGATCCATATTAAAATTTAAAGGGAGCCGTGTGGTAGACATTGTAAACTACTTCTCCTTCAAAATTTATTAGTTCTTTTTTACTCCGTATTAGAATGTTACAATATCTCGAGTTAATGTAATAACGTAAAAGAATGAAGAAAAAGAAAGAAAGGCGTCAAAAGTCTTCCAATTGCATACAGCCACGATTAATGACCCAGATACAACGAGTGCATATGTACGACCCAGATCGGAACTAATTTGCTCAGTTTCAGGCTCCAGCGCTCTCGTCGTGTTAGTTTGGTGTTACAAAACTTTTTTTTCGCTTTTGCAGCACCCTTAGACTTTGGCAGTAATTAGTTCAGAAGCAGAAAAACTCGCAGATAATTTCTATGGAAGCAAAGTCTATATCTATTTCATAGGAGTTCATGTTTTGAAGCGTGTAAATATCTGTGGTGATATATATATATTTTTATTAATTATGCTTTAAGTTCACCCAGCAAATAATTACAACGCAAAGAAGTATATATGTATAGATATGCTATAGCTTTGACCAGAATCGTAAACTGTTTCCAAGTACCATTCCTTCATTGGTATTTTAAACTATTTTTCTATAAGGCTGAGGGTACTATCATTCCAACTGTACGTCCCAATGAATAAAACTTGATAAATATGCCAAAGTAAATACTAATATTAAAGCATGAATATTTCAATATCAGTAATAGTTTTGCATTAGTTTTTTGGAAGTCCAAGTGATGCATAAATTAGTGATGGAATTACTTCGCTATACAGTATCAATACTATTTTAATGTTGTTCATCGGCTCATGTTTTTGAGTTCTTTTTCACGTGAATTTTATGCCGGCATTTCATTTTGAACAGTCTTCTGAATCATTTATTACTTCAATAAATGTTTTATCATACGCGTGAGAATAATTATAAAGCTATGCAATAAAGGCAAAGCTATTAATATTGAAAGCACGGGATGAATATTTAATATAAATGTCGATCGAATGCCATATTGACCACACTTAAGAATGTATGTTTATAGGTATATAGAGTCAAACCTTTGAGCACTAGCTATATTGACTCATTCACCCCGCGCACTACCTTCTTCCAACTTCCATTGCAATCAGCCGCGTGGCCAATCCACGGTTTCATTTTTACCGTCTCATGATCATCATCCGCCTTGGAATGATAGTTCATATCAACGCGGTCTGCTCGGAGCGAATGACTGTGACGCGCTTCCATTCCAATCCATTATGGATGCGCCAGACTACATTTTCATTTCGCGTGCGCATATTGGAGAGTTGTTTTTCGCTCGCCGAGTTCATCGGTGTTTGGTTACCTTCCCTCTTCGTGGCTCAATCGTCGACGCATGAGGAATTCGACGGCGGGGGACGAATTTGTATTCATCGCGTGTGTTTAAACCGTCGCCGGATCAAGACATATATTATGGTCTAGCATGTATATTTCGGTGCGTTTGACGAATGAGGATAACAAAATAAGGTTTTTTTATGATGGAAATATTATTTTCGATGGAATTCTGTTCGAATTCATAATAAGGAGGTGCTTCAAATGCTGTAAATATGGTTGGTCGGGAATTCCAAGAAGAGTGTGTGGTAGGAATGAAAGTTGATTTGAAAACAGCAATCTCCACAATGTATTTTATTCTTAAGGTGCATGGTTCCATTGCAAAGTAACATCACCACCATCTTACGATGTTGTTTTGAAACGAAACCATGGCATTGAGCTATAAAATACATAGCCGAAATTGCAGTTTATTCACATTTCATTCCTACGATGAATGATTTCCATATATTGTTACACTTGAAACTGCCAACTATATTGTGTATTAATTTATCATATTTTCAATCAGAAAATACTACAGTCCTTTATAGGCGATATTGTGTACTTACCACTTGTCGTAGTCAGACCTACAAACAAGATTTTTATGGCAAAAATTTGAAATTTCGTCTGCATTGGAAGAAAATTCCTTGATATGCTATTCCTCATTATCGTTAAAGCTTGAACATTTCATTATGTTCTTCAGAAATATCCTTTTTTTTATACAGATGGAATTATTCATAAGAAAACGTCATTAACTTCTAATGTGAGACGCCATGAGCATATGACTACACGAAAAAAATGGGAGCAAGATTGTAGCCAGAGGTTGAAAAAAAAGAAATGAAGATATACGATATGCAATACCACCATCCAGGGGGAAACACTCGTATCTGCGACGCAAGGATTGACTCAACGGAAGTTAAACTGAATAAGGCATAGCAGGAACTCGTTTAATTTCCTTCTGAAACTTTCTTAATATCAAAGTTAAAATAGGAATATTCTAACCTAATATTCCTCCCTGGGAAGACATCCAGCTCATTTTTTTCCGTCTTGAGCTCATAGCTGCGTGATCTTCCAACTTTTGTCATCACCTCCGCCCTCAATCCTCTACTCATGGCATTCACTTTTTATTGGAAATATTCCTTATTATAAGATGTGTGCTTTTCATAGAAAAAGGTAGTGTCTGCCACGATTATTTAACTATTTTTAATAAACAGTAACTGCACTAAACATTAAACCAGTGGAACAACTACAACAACGAGTGTTCCGATGAAAATATGTCAAGTTTTTGCGATAAAAGAAATGTGCGTCAGTGAAATGCTGGCTTTGACGGAGACTCAATACTATTATTACCATAAACATCGAGCTATTAAAAACATACCCTCGAAGAATAGTCACCATCCCAACTTAAGCAAATCAACGGCAGTCCTACTCACAATATTTCTACTTTACCAATGTATTCACCTTTAACCCGAGACAATTTAAAAAATATTGATTAGTTAGTGAACTTTTATAATCAATAAATATTGATTCACCTGAAAATTTCCCCCATACGTTTAGGTTTACACCTTTAACCCGAGACAATTTTAAAATATTGATCAGCTAGTGAACTTTTATGATCAATAAATAAAGATTTATCTGAACATTTCCTCCATACGTTTAGGTTTCACATAAGTATTGTTATCAAGCTCATTTTACTCGCAAGAAGAGAAATTGCAATTGATTATTTCCAGATTTGGAGTAAAGAAGCTTATAGACAACCTTTAAATTTCTAATTAGACATTTCTTCTAATGTGTTCATTAAACCTTAATGGAAATTTGGTAGTGCCTTAAATAATATTTTTGCAGCAATTTTACTGAGGGCATCTACCATAGTGAAAGTCATGCTCTATTAAAAGACCCTACGACACAAAGTTGAATTGACAATGCTCTGGGCTTAACGATCATTCGTGCCTATATTGAAAATTACTCTCGACAATAGAACACAGTGTGTTCTATTGTGAAGTTAAATGTGTTAACTTGAAGTTAAATGAAAGTTCGGGTATGGTAAATTACATCTGGCTATCTGTTAGTACGCGTGAGTGTTATCAATGGGAGGACCTATTAATTACGGCTACTCATACAGTGAAAACATTTAACCGAAGATTATAAATTTTGGAGTTAAAGAGTTTATGAGAAGTTATTAACCGAATTGATTTGCTGAAAAATTAATACCTTTGAATTTTTGTTGGGAGAATATCCAACCCATTTCTTCATGTCTATCTATCAGATGCTTTCGGCAGTCTGTGGGGAAACTCATAAGAAGACGCAGCGTGGATTTTTCGATCAGGTCACTTCAATTTCGTCAAGCGAAAATGGGAAACCGAGAAAAACTGAACCCTGACGGGAAGAAGACGCAGTGCGGGCTTTCGATACGTATATCCGAAACCGTCGCGCATTTCATGCGTATCCAGTTGAAAAAAAAGACGGACAAGTGAATAAATAAAGATGAGAGCATCTCCCAATTTTTTCCCTTCTCAGTTCGTCCTTTCCCGATTGACGTTCGCATCCGACGCCGGGCGACGGTGGATGGCGGCGCGATCGCCGCATAGCCGGGTGGCATCGTCCGCTCCCTTCTACCCCTCCTAAACCCCTCGCATCCACACTCACCGTCTCCTCTCTGCCCCCGAATCAATCCTCGGGACGACGCAGGCTGATTTACGGCGGTGGCAGATTTTGTCCTCATCCCCCCTCCCACCTCTCTTAACTACAACGGCGACCGCTCTACCACCGCGCCGCCGCTATTGCGTGGGTCCGTCTGTGTGTATGAGAGCGTCGGACTATCAGCAACTCCTCTAAACGTCCTCCTCACTGACGCTCCCTTTTTCTCATCCCACTCCCTCCCTCGTCGCTCGAGGACTGAGCGGTAGTAAACATTTTAACGTCGCTTGCGGAACACATTCAGCGTTGCAGAAGATGCAATGTATAGAGTTTAGTTTGAATTCGTATTGAATTGGTCATTACATCGAATTGAATCAAATTAGAATGAGTGGAATCGCATACCCCATTATATTGCATGCTGAACGCTTTAAGGTTTAGCGATATTATGATTTTAACTCGCTTTGTGATGCACATCCTGTATCGCATAAGTCGCAATGTATCGTGCCGCATTTAGCATTGAATATCATATTGAATTGCACATTGAATATCATATGGAATTAAAATTTAATTTCCTTTACTTGCGTCAAATTATATTGCTTGGCGTCGCACTACATTGCATATCGCATTGTATAGCTTGTGGGTGAAAAATAATACTAAGAAAGTTCTTGGCATGCGACAGATGAAAGAAAATCGCAAGGAAATCTAGAGAAGGTAGAATATGTGGTTGGGGTAAGCAGTGGTGTGCAATCGGATTCTGAAGGCCGTTTTGGAAAGTTAACTGCTGGGAAAGAGGGAGGGAGAGGATAAAAATGTAAGGTATAATGGTGGAAGATGGGAAATACTCTGATCTATTGAGAGAAATCGCGCGAGAAAATAATTTTAACCTAGTAAGGCCAATGGGATAGCAACATTAGTCAACGAAAAACCTACACTAAAATGTAAAATAATTACAAAAGAATAACTCTTAGAGTTTTTCCACTGATAAATATTTTACGTCGCATAAAATGTTAATTAGTGAACATACATTAGTAAAAATAGTCATTAATATCACTCATTAGTAAAATATTCATTCATATAGTGAAAGTTTATAAAGACTACAGGGAGTTTTTCTTTCGTTGTGTACCAGTTCCACCACTACTGTACAATGAAGGGTAATAAAGTAGATAATTATGCAATAATAATTGTCTGACATCGAGTCATGAGGCATACTGTATTGTATGCCAATAAATCGTATGTACATCAAATCGTCTTGCGTCACATAGTAATATATCTGTAGCGAAATATCGCTGTATGTATAAATAATGCGCTGTAGAGAAAATATCGCTATGCGATATTTTCGCTACAGCGCAGTCGAAGCATTAAGGTATCGCATACCTACACATGTACTCCACCGCCGTCCACTCTTTTTCCTCCCCGTACCGCTATGCTCCCTCCTTTCGTGGGAGCTATGTCTCCAGCCCACCGTGCGTTCTTTTGTGATCTTCGCTTCATCCCCAGGAGGCGGAAGTTACGGGTGGTTTGAGGGAGGGAGGGATCTCTGTGCCGCCGGGGAAGAATGGCAACCGGCCAATTCGGACAGCGTCGCTCGGACGATGGAGGAGGGCGATCGTGGGTGGGTGGGTGGCTCACAGGCTCCGGGATCCATCCTTCCCTCCTCTGCATCACTCGCTCCTCGCCCCCCCCCTTGAAACCGCCCAAAATCATCCACCCACTCCGTTTTGGCAGTGAAATGGCGAGAGGGCGATTATCGCTCTAGGGACGGTCAGGACTTATTTCTCCCTCCTCTCCTCCCTCTGCCCTTATCGCTCGAGGAAGGACGAAAATTATGAATGCAGCGACGAGAACGTCTCGCATAGGAAAGGGCGTAGGAAAAAAACTCGACTCTATAGCGCGGATGGAATTAATTTTTACGAGAGGAGAAGTGGACGTGCTAATAGTTTGGCGCAAAGGTTTCGAAATATTTTCGTTGGAATAAAAAAAAGGTGGGATAAAAAAATTGGGAGTCCATGAAACGGACTCGGAATGACTATATGCGTCGGTAGTTATGGGGGAAAAAACTTGCTATCTCCTCACCTCATCTATATCCTCATCGTTTTGGATAAAGCTTTGCAGATCTCAGTAACTTTTTTATCTGCTTTCTCATTGCCTCCTCGCGGTAGTCTCTGTGTTAATTTTAATTATTAAGTTTAGAATGTGCAAACAAATGGAACTACACCTGACAAGGCAGAGTAGTTTTGGGGGAAAAAAACTTGCTATCTCCACACTTCATCTATATTCTCATCGTTTTGGATAAAGCTTTGCAGATCTCAGTAGCTTTTTTATCTATTTCCTCATTGCCTCCTCGCGGTAGCCTCTGGGTTAATTTTAATTATTGAGTTTAGAATACGCAAACAGATGGAAATGCACCTGACGTATAAAATTGGGATATAGTGGGGCATGGGGATGCGGTCATAGCAGGTTTAAGCAGGAGAAGCACATTTAATCAATTTGGCCCAGCTCAAATGAAGCGATGAAAGGGCATATCGCTGATAAGTGCGCAAAAGATACGGGATTGATGGCTAATATAGTCTGAGAGAATTCACTCCGGTCAGATATGAGCGTTCATAAACTCTTCTCAAGTGGATTAAGATTCTCGTATTGGATCTAATTATATTTAATCAATGTTTAACTTGAACCTAGATACATGACTTATATACTTATCCTTTTCATATCAAATTGTTTAAAAATATGTTTGAATGCTATCTACTGCATTTCAGTAAATAAGGGAATTATTTTACTGGTAGTATAATAAAATAATTCCCTCTCCTACAACAAGGAAAAAAACTCCCAAACATAGGAAAAATAAGGAGATCAAGCAGTGAAAATATGCATATATGCACAAATGTGGAATCTCATAGTGGATACATTTGATTCTCTGAGGAATTTTCCGATGCATGGTATAATTGAACTATAACTGTTCCCAAGTTGCTGCATGGCTTTAAATGAAGAGTGAGATCGTAATTAGTGATATGAGTGTCTTTCCCTAAGATTACGTATTTATTTCAATGTGCATTAGAAAAAACATCAAGTGCTCTTAAAAATAACAATGGGAGAAGAAAGAGCTGGTCTTTTCTCTGAAGCTTATTTATGAAATTGTATTTTCATCCAAATACCTCTTAATTTAAATTGTTTAAGAGACAGGGAGTAATAAAGACCATCAATTCCTTCAAAATGGAAATACTTGTATTCAACTTTTGCAAATGTGTGTTTTTCAGTCTAACTTTTCTGTTTCCATTTACGATTGATTTTTTTAGTAAGCATCAAAACAGGTAACTCTGATGATTACACTTATTGAAAAAGCAATTTCATCCGGCAAAACTTTAATTTTAAGGTTTTATACGAATCCCCAGTAAATTAAATGTATAGCACTACAATATTTAATATCTAGTATTTACCTCGTAAACATGATATTGATTCCCTCACTCTCTTCGACTCACATTGGAAATAATTTCTTCTCAATCTATTCAGAAAGTATCAGCTTGCTAACACACCTATCCTTATTTTGTTATTTTTGTATTATATTGAATTAGTATTGATTAGCGAGGCATAATCTTTCGTCAACTTGAGGGAGAATCATTTACAATATGAAGTATATTGAGGTTATGAATTTTCATTTTACCTCTTTGTTTTAATTTCACATACCTACCAATTCTGTATTTTATGCTTATATAATGGGGTTGTGTAATTGAAAGACTACTGCTGCATCTGAAGTTTTTCATTTTTAACATGAATGTATATTGTAATTTTTTAATTTTTCAAATACATTTTTCGATAAAATCGCAATTCGACTGTCCTAATTAAGACTTATTTATTATTAATGAGAGGTGATTGGAGAGTTAATGACAGGTCATTAAAATCGACAGTAATTTAATTTAATGGAACATTTTAAAACGTTAAACGCTTGATGGCTAACTCTTTAAATTATCCTTTTACTGATATTATTTCAGGTAATTTATCCCTTGAGAAACAAGGGAAGAATGTAACAAAATAATGCTGCTTCATAGCACATTGACCGATCCCTGAATTGAAACAACATCGCTATCTGTGTTTAATAATCTAGTCCCGGTTTTCAACAATTAGTTTAGCATACTACTCGATCACTTAAAATTTACTTCAATCATCCTCAAAACAAAGAATTGCGAAGAGCCATAATTTTATAGAAAATTGTGCATTAAGAAAAAACTCCCATTAGGATTTTTGCTTTAATCCGAGTTTTTTTGGCTTAATGGGTACACGTATGTAACTGAATTGAATGGAATTACATGCAAAGTTTAAGCTTGGAGTTTTTTTCATGGAGTCGCCGTGATTGAAGACTATTGCACAACCATCCCAAGGATCTCATTTTACTGTTCTCAATTCTCTCTCTCTCTCTGACCTGGAAGCCCACTACAATATGGCGCTCAGCGAAAATGAAGCCGTGGTCGCGCCGCCGGGTCCTACGCCGGATGTAACCAATCTGCTTCACTCCATTTCGTTTCATTTGGGATGAAATCGCACGGCAAAAACCGTCCTCCTTCATTACCTGACTCTCCTGCTTGCAATCCCCCCCACGTAGCCTGTCCATTTTTACACCGTCCTTCCCATGGCCCCTTTTACTCTTCCACAGCCCTTCCTCTATCTCTGGGCCGCAGTGGAAACACTGCGAGACGTTAATTCAGTGGCATGCCCACATTTTTTTGCCCTCGCCGATGTAAATGCTCCGGTTCAGTGAGCCTCAATTTTTTAAACGACTGCCAAACTTTACCCAGCCAGGGAAAAAAACATGCACGCGGCCCTTTGGATGCTAATGCCATTAGCCAATTATTTGGGATAAAGGCAGGGAGGATGGTCCGGCTCCTGACTGCATGTTTGACGTGCGCACGAGGTGCTCTTTTTTTGTGTGCATTCTTTTCAGCGATGAGTTCAGCTCAAGGGATCGATAGCGAGGTTGATTAAAAAACAACAGTGCATGTTGGAATGATACGTTAAATTAATACCCCTCACTTTCCCCAGTGCAGTCAATATGATGATCCGCCAGCAATTGAAATTTTTAAGGCCTGCTCCCAAGTAAATTACTGCGGATCGGAATGAGCGTGGTCAATGCAATTCATTAAATGGAATGGTCAAGATTAATGTGCGCATTAATCTGATTTTGCGCTTCGTATTGAACCGAGGGAATTTATCACAAAGATACCTAACGACAAGTTGTACCAAGTATCACATCGTTTGCTTGAATGCTGTATGAAACGCTTCCATTATAACTATTAAGTTTTTTTTCTGAACATAGTCCGACTGTCGGCAGCATTGAATTATTGAGATATTAATTTTTTTAAATATTTACATAGGCTAGAGCAGTATGACTGGCGTACACTGAAGAGTTTTATTTATTCTAAAGGGAAAAATGATCTTTGCATCGATTGTCAGTTCCCTATGGAAGAGTTTTATTTTGCATAAGCAATCAGGTCAGAAATCTTTTGCTAAAACTGTGGCAGCTATTTACAAGTTATGATGATCCATGCAGGGAGCAACATGCATACTACTTACATTTGATGTCACTACTCAAATTCTTGTAGAAATAATGATGTGTTCTAAAAGCTTTAGCTAATTGAATTAAAATTCGTTGATTTCTTGGATTTACTTAAATTCAACGTTAACTCGTAGCTGGATATGTTCAATAAATGTCTCGAAATTAAAGCGAAAGATTTGATAATCAACGAGTTTTAAACTTCGAGAGATATTACAAATGAAGTAAAAGCCCTGAAGACTGTTGTTTAGAGCAAAATATGTAAATATTCTGTGCAGGGTAAGCATAAATGTAGAAATAATATCTTTTCAGCAGACCAGTGACAAAGTACAAGTTTGAAAAATAAGGAACTATTCCCCCAAAAGTCTTTCTAACTGATAATATTTAGTAGGGTGAAACTTTTTACGCATGGCAGGCAAATGTTGTGTTGGCCAAATTAATGATTACATTTGGTGGCTAGGAATGTCAAAGAAAAACTGCGCGCAGTGCTTCCTATCTGCTTAGCATTCAGTGGCAGTCATTTTGGCCGTTCTTCATTTACAGCTTTTTCTATTTTCACGTCGGGAGCCACATCCTCGGGTCTCATTGTTTTATAGCAGCTCAGTGAGAGAGCACCTGCGCGGAGTTGCTCGCAAACTTTTGACAGCTCCGCGGCCATTGCGTTAGTTTGGAAATTAGGGCGCCTTCAGAGCGAGGGTGGGATGGCATTTTTCCCGCAAAAAGTAAGATAAGTTCACGTTTCTTTCGAGAAATGACTTTTTGCCAGTCATTCATACGTCTATGCAGTTAAAATCCTGGACATAGAGGAGTGAAATAACTAATAAAAAATGAGGCACCTTCCAAAATGCCATACTGTATAAACCTTCAATTGAACTCCTTTAAACATGTATCATTGAGAATATAAAGTTTGATTTATTTATTTAGGCAACACTATGATTCACCGAGAGGAATTTTTACGAACATAACAGCTGCAAACTATTCTTAACTAATCTGTAATAATATCATTTAGCATTGGCCTTGAAGTCCTAGTGACGTTAAAAATATTTCATAAAATAAACTGCTTTTAATGTTATTTACAAATTTCGTTCATTAAATGATTCTAATTACGTTATATTTTATGGCAATA
This sequence comes from Pyrrhosoma nymphula, assembly GCA_963573305.1. NCBI lineage: Eukaryota > Metazoa > Arthropoda > Insecta > Odonata > Coenagrionidae > Pyrrhosoma > Pyrrhosoma nymphula. The sequence continues at coordinate 143,473,736 of OY754327.1, read as the reverse complement.
TAATGATTTATTGATCGTCATGCCTGATTCAGTAAATTAGTTTCATGAATTAGTGGAACCAAAATTGACAGTCGTAAAAAAAAATTTGGTCTGGATTTTAACCTTAATTTTGTTGTTTTTTCCCCCGAAAAATCTATTGAAGTCTAAATTTGTCCCAAAGGAAAGATATCGAAGAAAATTTAATATAGTCTTTTTAAATGACCAACACTTCAAGTAATTGGTTTTAAATTCTGTTAGTGGTAATCTCAATTCTTAAGTGCCATTTTCTTACATATTTCGTCTACCCGATGAATCTGAGCTGTACTCTCGACTATTAATTATATTTCATACCTGTATTTTGCCACTTCGTCTAATTCTTAAAAATAAATTCTTAGGTGATTTCTGCGGGGATGATTTTAGCCGGTGAATAACACTGAGGACGTGAAGGTATATAAAATACTGTTTACATAAATATTTGGTTTAGAACAAATAAAGAAGTTATCAAAAATTTACATGACATACTTTAATTACTTATGTTTCAAGTTCACGAGGGCCTTGTCGATGTTCTACTTGACAAGTCTATTCATCCGAGAAGGATGCGGAACAAGCATAATTTACTATTCATAGGAATGGTGGACAAAAAAGTTATTTCAACAATTTAGTGAGGTATTTGTTGCAGTAGAAAGGGAGGCAAGTGGCAATAACATTTATACCGGAACGAATTAGTTCACTCCTATATAAATTATAACTTTCATTTCAAGATCACAATTGCTCCCTGCTTCACATAATGGCATAAGCATAAATACAAGTTTTTCAACGCCATTTCTCTGCCAAATATGTATTATCCATCTCAGCCCTCTTGAAACCTTTTCGTCAGATTTTTTCTGTCATTTATTTGCTACTGAGTCGCATCTCCGTGTTAGCATAGAAATGAATTTGCGTGAATTTGGTGATAAAAAAAAACATTTTAAGGAGAAATAGATGATTGGATTAACCATTTCCCACCAATCAATAAATACCTTCTAATCCACCTTCCTATCACTTTTAGGTATAAACAAATATTTTAAATGCTTCCTAACCACACAACACCTATGTGAGAGTTCTCTTATTCAAATTATATCTTCCTTAATTTTTTCATTGTTTAGTTAAGTTTCCTCGTAGTCTTTTTTAATGTAAGGTTTACCTTTTCCTTTACACAAAGATTGCTATACTTCATGTGGCTAAGTATTAATTTGCCGATCCCACCTTCCTGTTTCAGTGTCATTTGTAGCTATTTTTTTTCTCCGTGCTTGTTCTTATAGCACAGATGTGGAGGCGAGAAGTTAAATCCCATAGTATCATATTTCACTCAAAGCAAATGTAGATTCTCGCAAATTAACTCAAGATAAGGCACGATTGACAAACATATCGTATATCACACGAACATAATATGAAAATAACATTTCCTTGTAAATATTTGAGCATGATTAACATATTTGCTTTTCTTTTTCAACAATACCTTCGTTAAAATTTGACGTATAAAAGCATTTTTCCAATGAATAAAACTGAATACGCAACCTTTTTTTGTTTAAAATTACATCGTTATCTTCCGGTGTTCTCAGACTCATTCTGTTTGTCATATTCTGATAAATAAAAAAAATAATGAAAAAGACCGATGGTGATTTTAACCGCACTAATAAAACCGATGGATAAGGAAAAACCGATCCGTTGGAGAACCTAAGAGTTAATTGAAATATTCGCCCGATGGAACCAAATCCTTCTTTGATAAAACTATTATGTACTCGATAACTTAACAATATCACTGAATACACCTTTTTTAAGCTCTACGAGAACTTAATGATGATTCAAATATTACAAGAATTCTCCTTTCAACGTAAATATATCTTAAAAATCCACAGAAACAGAAATTTTTTCCAAAGCGTCTTTTCCTAATACCTTACTGGTAACATTCTGTAAACGTTTCAAGCGGTGGTGATGGCTTGGCGATATTAGTTTTTCGGGTATATTGCGGAGTAGTAAGTACTGAAGCACTTTACATGGGTAAACCCTAAATTCAAATGGTGCCCAGGAATTGAAGGCTATATTTTTTCTTTCGATGTGACTGCTCAAAATCTTCCCAGATCCTCGGTGAAGCCTGGAGCTCGCCTTGCGTCTCACTCTTCACTCTATCTTTCCCCGGATCCTTCTGAGGTTCCCTTGACAATCGACACTTGTCCGAACAGCTCAACCGGCAGCCGCTCACCACAAACCGTCTCTCCTTTCGCCAATCACTCACTCGCTCGGGCTGGGAGAGCTCATTTTTATTTCTTCTTCTCCCACGGAGCATCCTTCCGATAACGCACCTTCGAAACTGTGTTTCCACTCCACGGGCATTTCCTGCCCATGCTCTTCTTTTCCCACTTGTTTAGAATCTCATATTCCACAATATTGACTTTTGTCCTCCATTCCATTGCCCGGTTCTTCCAGATAATTTATTGGGAACTCACAGCCCATCAGTGGAGATCTAAATTTTTCGCATTTGCGATAACGCGCAGTTTTACGCGATTTTCACAGTTTTTACGCGAGTAACACGAATTTTGGTTTTTATTGAAAATGGCTCGATTTTGAAATACTGTTGCCAATTTGCGCCATATTATAGCCTTAATGGGTACATCCATCAACTGCGATGAAAGATCGTGAGGTGATAGTGACGGAAGCCACATCCTAATACTCCAGCTTTAGTTTTTTAAATTCTCCGACCTAATATTCGTATATAATGAGGAAATATGTATCACGGACCATGCGTACGTCAATTTACACATTGTGGGAGCGCGACTCCTTGAAGCCTTTTAAAGCTGGAACAAGGCATGCCTCCTTTCGACTCGGAAGGAAGATGGATTGGTGTGGGAGAGAGAGAAGTTCATGAGGGGAGGCTATACTCAATGGGGCGTCCCTTTTCTTACCAGAGTTTGTGCTCGAGTCACTCTCATCATCCTCCGAAAACATCGTCTTCGCTACTATCCATGCTTTTGGATTTATTGAATTTCTCAAATCCATGCACAATAAACTGTGGTGATTAAGTCCAAAGGTGTTTTGATAGCCTTACCCAATACATTGAACGACGCTTTATTTAATATTGAAAGCTTTTTAAACGCTACATCTCTATCTTGCAATTTTGATGCCATTCCTCCGGCATTAAAGAACTAGACTTACACAAATTTCAGCCATTCTATTATTTGACATTTTCAGGTGACCCTTGAAAGCGTCAAGTACAAACATTTCCCTTTGACGTAGTAATGGACCCGGTAGTTTACCTCAGATTACATTCAGCCGGTTCATACATACATAGGTTCACCATTCATCCGTCATTTTTCCCTTAGATGAAAGGTTACCCGTGATGATAGGTTTTCCTTTGCTATTGTTTGACACCCTAAAATTACACCCTGGGTCGATTTGCGCCCTTAGGCTGTAGCTGCAACAGTTATGGTGCATCTAGTTGAGAAGCAATAGCCGGCGGAAAGAGGGAGAACTATATGCCTTTGTATGTGTTTAGCGAGTATAAGAGGACAAAAAAGATATTGATGATTTATTGCTCAAAAAGCTATGAAGAGAGTTATATTAATACTTCTTCGACAAGTAATTTAGCAAATTCAATGGAACACACGTTAAACTTACATTCATTTGTTTTATTTGAACACGATTTGAACTTTTTTGAAGATAATGATTCTTAATTGCTTACTTTGTCTTAGTTTTTTGTGAGTTAGAGCTTCATTAGCCTACTCGAAGTTGAAGATAATTTGAAAGATATGACGAAAGCATGATTTTTTCTTTTAAAGAACTCATGGTATTGGTATAGCTAATGTTAAATATTGGGAACGGGAAACAAATAAGAGAGTACAATGCTTGATTTATTCTGAATTCTACGCAATTGCATCCCAGCTTTTTCTTCGCATTTTCCGTCATCAAATCGGGCTCCTTATCTAAATGAACCTTTAAGTACTCTCAAAGAATACAACGTGAAACTCATACCTCTTGGAAATTATTTCAAGGATAGTATATTTGATATGGTTAATATTCTGAATTTTCTGCTTTTTCTTCGTTGTATTTTACGCTAAAACTAACATGAATTGGTGCAGTGAGAAATTTAAAAAAAGATGGAACGAAAATTTCAAGAATTAATTAGGAGATTATTTATGATTGCGACGAGTCAGGTTTCAATTTAAAAAGGAATTTAATTTCTCACTTTATCTCGAAGAGAAATAATTTGCGAGAGACTTCGCTACTTAATAAACGATGATATAAATCACAGTTGACTTGCTTCAAGTCTGGCGGCAAATTATATGACTTGGCTCGGCAGGTGTTCATTGCTTTCTTTTCCTGCATTTTTGAAGAGCCAGGATTGATTGAATTGAATTAAAATGATTGAAATCAATTGAAATATAGTCCATGTTCATTGCGACTCAGGCCGATCAGCTTGGGGCCTGGGGCTAAGAGCAGTTGATTGCGAAGATAGAAAACTAAATTGCCGTTTTCATCTGGACAAAAGCATCAGAACTACATTTAATTGAGGTTCAAGGTCTTAGGAAAAAGGCGAACAAAATCATAAAAGCAGGGAGGAAAATAAAAATAAAATTTCATATTATCCCGCTTGATATATGACTGAAATCCGTTGTTTCAGGCTCAACATTAAGAAAAATCAGTGTCAAATAAATTTAAAAAACTATGTGTGTATATTTTCCGTAATTTAACGTAATGTTTTACCACTTTCGTCACATAGGGGAATTTTGACTAGGTGATGCTTGTCTATGTGGTGAATTCAGTCGCACACTAAATTAAATTAGTGAAAATATAGACAGTTTATTTATTTGTTATATCTATGACTTTCCCAACTCCTTCACTTCTATGGATGCATTCCTTTGCTTCTTTCACATGCTGTTTCTTCCTCGGCTAAGATGACTCTGCCTCCTGGAACAGTCAAAATCAATTTTCGCTGATCAGGCGTTCTACTCTTTCCCAACTTGGACGATAGTTGAAAAGACCTTGGCTGCCTGATGGCATTGAGTGCGGCAGTGAACACCACCACCTCCTCTTCTCGACTATAATTTTATTTCCACTTCTATGGACCACCCCTCCTCCACCTCCCGCCTGATTTCCCTTTTGTGTCTTTCATCCCCGTTCCTCAATCACGTTCCCTTATACCCTGTGAGTTGACACTTTTCCCACTTTTTTCAACTCCACATCCCCTCTATTCCAATCCTTCCCCTTGTATCCGTTTCTTCTCCCCCCCCCCAACACAACCAGTCACCACCCCACATAGTCAACTTACTTCGGATTCCAGAACCCTCTTCGTCTTCCTTTCAATGGTATCCCTTCAACTGCTGCGGCAAACTTGGACAATGGCCCAGAAGAAGAGCTTGGTATATACGGCGACGGAGGCAGCATGGAGCTAGAGCAGAGAGAGAAAAGCTGAGGGACGTTCCGAGGAGGAGGAGGGGGTGGGAGGTGGCGGGATGGAGTGGGGGGGAAGCAAAGGGAAGAGGGTAAGGGTGGGTGGGGTATGTGTCGACCGCGGAGGAAGGGGGGGAGAGGAAGGGAGCAGAGGTGGGCGGGAGATTGGACAGGAGAGATCTCCTTTATACGGAGAAGGCGTGAAGGGAGAATGGGGCAAGGGTGATATGGGTGGAAAGCGAATGTGGGTGAGCGGTGGGAATAGGTGGGAAAAAAGTAGGAAGGGGAGAGAGCGAGGGTGGGGAAAGTGAATCGTGGGACGAGAGAGGGAGGGAGCGGCTCGGAGGTGAGGGGTGAGATAGGATGGGAGGAGTGAGTGATATAGAGGGGGCAGTCACTATACCTCTTGGAGTTCCGCGCGCTAGAAAAATTCATCAAATGCGTCCCTTTCTCCATGTTTGGGTGCTGACGTTGTTGTATGTTTTGAAAGTTCTATTAAATACCTGAATTTTTATATTTTTGGTTGACATTAACCGCAAGATGGCATAGGCTTATTGATAAGTTAGTGCTAACTCGGAGATGAGGGGTGAGAAAGGATGTGAGGGCTCACAAAGATATAGAGGGGGCAGTCACTACCTCTTGTAGTTCTGCGCACTAGAAAAATTCATCAAATGTGTTTCTTTCTCCATGTTAGTGTGCTGACATTGTATTGTGCTTTGTAAGATCCATTATAATACCTAAGGTTAAATAATGTCTGGTTAAAGTTAACAGTAAGATGGCGTATGCTTATTGCAACTTGATGCTAGCTGAGAGTTTTGTATATTACATATTATCTTATTTTGTATATTACGTATTATCGATCTGATCTTTAACCTCGCTTTTTATACCGTGAAAATAATTTAATAGAGATAATAAAACCGGGCCTAAATGTGTAGTTTCAAATGGTTCAACAAAAAAATGACCTTGATTCAAGCTTGATTTTTACGTTTGATGTAGAGCACACCACATTAAGATCGTGCGGCACCCGTGTCACTGGAAGCGTTATCAGCTGTAACGTAACTGTACGAGTTAGTAATGGTAAATTTCAACCAATATGCCACCAGAAAAACCAATGACTGCTTTAACTCGTTCACCCAAGGTGAGATCCTTTTCTCAGAGAACTGCTTCAATAACCACCTTGTAATGTGTAAATGTGTACAAAAACCTCTTTACCGAGTTACTGCCGCGGATAGTCCCAATTTCTTAGACTTAAGGCAGCACACCGTTGCCGGTGACTCACCGCATGAATGCGGAACAGTAACATAATGGAACAGAAACATATATTACGCAACCTAAACACGCAACAATGTAAAACATCCCAGGGCATTCCTACACTTCCCTCCATCACCTCAAAACCTGGATCCGCCCAACAGGATGGATGGAGAAAAATTTGGAGGAAGAGGAGAGGGCCGGTCGAGGAAGGAGTTCGGAAAGGGCAAACTAGAAAGACGAGAAGACGGACGTGGTCGGGGCGAAAGAGAGTGTGCGAGGCGGGGGAAATTGCTGAGAGTGGGTGTAGACTGTAGAGGAGGAAGGGCTGGAGATGAGGAGTGAGAAATGGGGAGGCTGGACGAAGAATAGAGGAGCAAGTGAAGAGGGTTTATGTGCGTGGAGATTTGGAGACGGTAGAGAGAGGGGAAGAGGTGGAGGCTCAGTGCACATGTGTTGGTATCTGTGTGCATGGCAGAAGATGGCAGGGAGTGATCACGGGGGATGAGGGAATTCGGAGGGAGTTGAAGAGGGGATGCTTTGGGGGGCCACACGAGAATTGCGTCGCGTGGGCGGTGTTGCAGGGAGGCGGAGCGGGAGGGAAGGAAACTCGGGGAAAATTAACACTGGTCGTAGGTTTGTGAATGAGGAGGGGGTCGAGAGGGAGGAATAGGAGGGGGAGGAAACAAGGATTGAGGTGTGGGAAAGAGAGGAGGGGATCCGTGCGGCTCAGAGTGGAAAGGAGGCATTCGGGTTGGTGTGAGGGGGAAAGAGGAGAGGTGCGGGAGGGTGAGGGTCTCCCTCTGAGACACAGCCAAACTCACACGCACACAACATCATCTCCTCTCTTCCTTCTTCACTCTCCTTCTGTCTCTCAGATGTGGCCAATAAGTCTTCTTCCTTTTTCTTCCCCCCTCCTCCCTTGTACCCACCCTCTGAACCTCACCTCGTCCCTTCCCCTGTTCCCTGCGACGGCCGCCTCTCGCTCCCTTTCACTGTGCGCGCAAATGTCTTTTGCGAACAGAAGAGGAGTTTGAGAGAATACAAAAGGATCCATCTCTTATTTCTCCTCTCTCATTTCTTTATCCTTTCCTCCCATTCACTCTTTCTCTCTCTCATTATTTCTATATCATTTTTTTCTCCCGATACACAAACTCCGCCTCGGCGCCTTTTTTACTTCTCGAGCTCTAAAGGATTTTTGCCGGCTCCGAGGAAGAAAAGGATGAGATTTGAGGTCAACTGAGGTGTGAAATGCAGCGTATGAAGACTGCCGAGAGAGGAGCACTCGCGGCGCTTATTTTCTTCAAGTTTTCTTTTTTTTGGGTTGAAGTTCCCAAAGGGAAGTCTTAGGTGTGTGAGTAGTTGAGCAGATGAATAAATAAGCTTTTGGAGGTCGGAAAGGGAGCGGTGCTGTGAGCTGCTTGTAAGTTTCAAAAGGGAATGAGAGCGCTTGTTTTGGCAATTTGACCTTGAAATTCAAGTTGTTGCATCATGTCACCTTTTAATGGCATGATGAAATTTAACGCAGTTGAAAAAATAGTAAAGGAGGAAGTCCAATTATACTTCTGCGTCACCGTACTACGTATTTCAGATATTACATTTGAAAATGAAAAATAATGTTTGCTTGGAGATTAAAGTTGCATAGCAATCTTAAACTTATTACTTCAGCTGATCTTAGCAACAAAATGGGATCTTAAATTCCAAAAACATTTAATTATATCGTTTTGATGAAATAAGGAGCGCCGATGATTAAAAATAACGGTATTAAAACAAAATTTTATACTTAGTCAGAAGGAGTGCGACGATTTTTCGAAGCCACAGGTATTTCTATCTATGATTCTAAGTAACCACTCATTGCAAATGGACTCTCGAGCTTATACGAGATGATTTACCCTCTTGATTAAGAAATTACCTCCCGAGTTAGCAAAACATCTTGAGTGAACAAGCAGTCAATGAGAAACGTACGGTGGTATAAATCGAGCTGAAGAATCTTATACTAAGGTAATTTAAGCTTCATTAATAAGAACTCCTTTCAAGGTGCTGTGACAAGAAAGAGAATGTTACAAGGCTTCCCCAATTAATTGAAAGTGGTGGTTCTATTCATTGGTATCAAATGATTACTCATTTTTTCCCTGCGTGGTGAAAATTTCTTCAACAGATGAAGAGCAGTCTTGCTAAAGGCATCCGAATGTCACTTCTTTACAACTTCTTGCGTTAGTATTTTACGAATTTCTATGACTTTGATGACAGATTATTCAAGCAGCAGTAGAAATAAGGTGGAAAATGGGTTAAGAGGATATTACGGGTCACAGAAGAAGTATCAGGTCACAAAGAGAAAGGAAGAATTCAAAAACGCCGTGAGAACCAGTCAGTGGGAGCAGAAACTTAACTTTAAGAAATGTAATTTGCTGTAAATCAAGAAGAACCATTAAAGAAAGAAGAAAAAAAACTTTTTTAAATTAAAGCAAGAAGACTTATTACAGGTAAACGTTCAAGCAATTTTATAAAGCTAAATCGTGATCCAGAAAAAACCGCCAAGAATTTGCGGTGAAGAATGCCACACAAAACGAAACGTCTTTCTCCATGCAACAGCGTAAGTGCTTCTTGCAAACTGAGCAAAACTGAATAATTTATGGCACATCTAGAAAGGATTTATAGTGCAAAATAATTCCATAAATAAAAACTTCATGATGAAATAATGATGAGAGTAAGGTTATACATATGTAGCCCTTTCTAAAGTAAAAACTTTAGACTATTATAAAGGCGATAATATTATCAAGGGAGAGACGAAAAAAACATCCGCGATACTTAGTTATTGACCGTTGACTGTGAGAATATTACTATGTACTCTATGTGTCAAAATTAAAACAGAAGAAATTGTAATGGAGTTTTTGAGGAGCTTGGTTTCACTTATAATGAAGAGAGCCTGATTTCATCACGTCTGCAGAATATATTCAAGTTAAAAGAATCATATTCTGTTTTTGGGCACATTCATCTAAATTTGGACATATTAATTGAGGCATTGGTATCGGATTCAAGCATTATGAACACCATTTGAGATTAATATTGTCACTATTCAAGGCCTTTGTGTAGCATATTCGCGTTGCAATGTTTTGTATCCTCTTCGGAGATCTATTACTTAAGGCAAGTTTAAACTGTCAACATTTCTCTCCATCCCTCCACCCTCACACTTACTTTGCATGGGGTAATGTATGGCAATCACCTCCGACCCTCTGTTACCTCGCCCGACATTCCTCCGCGTCAGTTCCATTGAAATGGCTTCCATTTGCGATAGAGTTCCTAATTTCCTCCGCTCTCTCTTTCCTGGCTTTCCGAGGGGAGAATTCCTTGATCCGACCGACTGTTATCAGTGGAATGGATAGGAGCGGTGTGGAGATCCATCCATCCTACTCTCATTCTCCTCGTTCTCTCAGTCGCCTCCAAAGTGTGCCTCTTCAGCCCGCGCCAAATCCCCGCTTCCACCACCCGCCGCCAAGCCTTGTACATACCTTTCTCGGAGCCCTAAAATCATCCCAAACGGTGTTTATTTAAGGTGTTTACTCTGCAAAATGAAGAACATATAGTTTTATTCCCATTCAGGCTCATCATCAGCATCATCAGCAGTCATCAGTCCGAAAATTGGTTTGGTTCTTCACTTCATTCTCTTTTCAGCATGCTGCTTTGGTCCTTTATAATTCCTCATTTCTATATCCTTAAAAATTTGATTACTGCATTACACCCTTGATCTTCTTCAAGCATTTTCATTCCTTGCGCCGCCCAGGTTTCCAGGTTAAAGTTTCCAGGAGGCTGTTGTGAGTTAGAATGCATCAAACAAATTTAGGGTTCTTTTAAGAATACTTACCTCTTATTTGATGTTCTCGAAAAAATCTTGCCTTCCTCCGCTTTTCTTTTCGTGAAGTAATTTCGCACGCTGCTAAAATGCGAGAATAGGAGTAATTGCAATTTTATGTCAAATTAAAATGCCGTATTTGTTGGAAACTGCCACGAGAAGCGAAATTATCCGGGGAATATAATGATAATAAAATATAAGCTCAAATCCGTCTTAATATTTTCGTTTATTGTATGTTATTGCAATCCTTCAAGTCATAAGCGTTAAGTCAATGGAAATGGTAGTGCCGTTGTCTCATATGGCTGGAAAAATCTTAGTTAAAAATTTATTCGTGAAATAATATAAACTTTAGAATCATACTTTTGCTGTACAATAACTAAGGAATGCAGCATTTTTTTTAAATAAAAGAAATGGCGGACTTTCATATTTTTTACCCATACAGTCGGAGTGATTCTGAGTGATTCTGTGCATAGCAATAATTTCTCATTCTATAATATCGAGAAAGATTGGTCGGAAAATCTTTTAACACAATGATAGCAATAATGCTAACATTTTAATCTCAAATTTAGCATGAACCAAGCCAAAGTGGTTCTGATTTAACTCTGTCGAAGTGACCCTGTTTAGGGACGTGGACAAAAGATTCAGTAATCATGGAATCCCTATCAACCACAATACTTTGAGTTTAACTCAACATGCTTCATTTTATGTAAACCTTTTATTTAGTATCTCGTCCCCTTTCCGACCCTACCTGCGCTCTGACCCACGTGCCTCGGTTGTTCTACTCTGGCTTTGGTGTGAATGAACAACCAATCTTCAAATTAATAATTACTAACATACAATAAGCTTACGCCATTATTTAATTAAGATAATCATGACCGTTTAACATGACTGAATGACTTAAATGACAAAAATAAACAAATAAAAGTGACCACTTTTATTTGTTTAATTATTTAATTTTCATAGATAATTCTTAACTAGGTATGAAAAAATATTAAATTAATGTGAGACCGAAATTATCGAGGCTTGAGAATTCCACATCTCGTTTCTCCAAGGTTCCAAAATTTCGGTAATTCGGGAGCGCCGCCACGCACTCGCCATGAAACCTCTTTGAAACAGCGCTCCTTCGGCGGGCGCCTCGGCATCAACCTGCTCCGTCACACACCCACACATTTCACCCGTCAACCCTTCCTCGGCTGCGGTTTCTGCCGCACCCCTTCCGACGCCGCGAACCTATTCCGTGTCTCACTTCACCCGAAAGGAACACGTCATCGCAAAACCTCGCGCCCTCCTCCGGTTTATGTGTGTTTGAGGGGGCGTTCGCATGGGCGAGGTCGATGGAAAAAGGAGTATGGCAGCGGCGTAGGCGTGAAAGCATAAGGAGGATACGGGCACTTCCACCAGTGAAGGTTGAAATGAACAAGATAGGGCGCTGCTATGCTGTCCCATGCTTTGACCAGAAGCAGAGTACGGGTGCTTTGCTTGGGGAAAACCTGGTCTATTTTTGTCCAAAACAGAGAAATCGCCGTGGGTTTGAAGGTAACCAACTTCTCAATAAGTAGTTGGTACTCATCTCAAGATGCCATATTGGACAGCTTTTACTTCAGATACTTAAAAAATAATATTATCTATGCATTGGTTACACTAGCGCCGAGCAGCGATTTATCGCGCGTGACCCCACATGTCGCATAATTTGTGGAAATTCAAAGGAGTATATCTCCGCCATTTGTAGAACTACAGGGGAAATAGTGAGAATCCGTCATACCGTGTGAATATGAACAATATTGTCCAGGGTCGTGCACATCACATTTGCACCACTGGCGGGGACTTTCAATAGCTATATATTCCCCTCATTTGTTCTCTTATTGGCAATTATTATGTTTTACTTCAGTTGTTTCAGCTGTTGAAGGCTCTACTTTGTGAAATAACGACATAATGGGAGAAATAATGCACTTTGTAATATTCCACTTAGATTTATTTACCCGACCGGTTTCAACGCTTGTGCGTCATTATCATGGGTACAGTCTCCAAGTTTTCTGGGAGTGCGTGCTGCATATACACCAAATTTACCCGGGAGGGGGGGGGGGAGGGGTTGAGTGGAAAGAGGGTGAGGAAGGGAAGAACAACTGAATCACGAAATGTGGGTAGGCGTGCGATAATGGTTTGGTGGGGGGGGAGAGGGGAAGGTAAGGTTAGGGTATTGCAAGTCAACAACTGTCAAGGTTAAGGAAAGGACTGCGGAAGGTCATGGTGCAACAGTGCAACACGGAGGTGAACAGAGAACGTTTAAAATCAGAAGGATCATTTAAAAGCAATACATCAGGAACACCTTGTCTCTTAACAATTTCAAAATTCTCTAAAAAATTCAATGTGACAGCATTTGACAGCACGCGTTGAAACCGGTCGGGTAAATAAATCTAAGTGGAATATTACAAAGTATTAATAAAGAGGGGGAGATCAGAGGTGGGATTAGAATCATTTGAGAAGATGAGAAGTATATTATTTCTCCCAATTATTATGTTATTTCATGGTATGTTCTGTTATAATGCAAAATGCTGAGGAAAACTGTTGCCTTTGACGATGCTTCATGAAATTTTCTCCGTGACGATGTTGACTTGAACTGTGAATAGCAAGAAACCGTGCTACTATAAAAAAATGGCGAATTATATGAAATGAAGAGGTGATGGCACGTATATATGCCATTTATTTGCGGAATCATCGCATAAAACTCGATTTACCAGTAATTATCCTTGTTAAATTCATGCATGTTATAATTTATAGGGTGGGGCAATTCAATGTGATAGCATTTGACAAAGCAAGACGGAGGACTTTGAACTACACGGGGTTCTCCAAGTTAGTGCCCCGGGTATGTTTCGACCTCCTTGCTTACATCTTACCTTCCTTTGTCCTTACCCCATCTTTCTCTCTCTATATACCTTTCCAGAGATTCTAGGAAAGCAAAGAGCTTTAGGCTAGAGAGAGGGGTTGAGAAAAGTTGAGACCAAGGGAGGGAAAGGTGTCCATCTGAACCTTAGCGTCGCCTGAATGGCCTCCGGGTGGAAGGAATATTGTTGTTTTTTTCCCTCGCCTTGTCCTCATCCAATTGGAGCCAGTGCCTGAGCTCACGGCTTTCAAGGGCGTGGGTGTCGCTTCTTCACTTCACGGTTGGATGTCCTCGCGATTCTTCTTAAGAAAAAAAACTCCTGAAAAGTGCCGACTTCCCTAGGGGCTTCACTCCGAGGGTCTCTTCAAGAGACAGTACGTTTCATTGAGTATCTTGGAAAATTTAATCTCTCGACGTCTCTCACCATCCACCTCTGGTCGGCACCGTTGAATTAATCATGGAAAATTGGAGATCGCATTAAGTTGGCTAATATAGTCATAGATACAATCTTCCTGTGCTATATTCCAGGGAAAAAATAACGACAGCATACTGATAAATATACCTTTAACTTTCTTCACCCTTAGATCAGATATTAGCATTTGATTGAAAGGTAAAATAAAGGCAATTAAAAAGTTGATGTTTTTAATTCATGTATGATGAAGGTGTTAATTCCAATGCACGATGCATTCATTCACACCGTTCGGTTGGGTGAATCTTATGGTTTGGCTGTCTGTGTAGATTCATTTTTTCAATCTAAAGCATAAGAAAATTATTGTATCTGTAGGGGAAGGTATAATGGCATTAGTAAACATTTTTCAATAGAATTTATAGGATTAAATATCATCAGAATTTATACATAACTTCTATGATAACAAAAAGGTGAGTGGATCTCGAGTATAATACTGGAAATATTTTTATTCCTAATAAAAACACGTGGCTAGAGAATGAAAATCAGGCAGCAAGGAAATTAGCTTTGGTGAGGGAAAATGAAGAGGAATGAAGTGGAATGCTTTTCTGATTTAATGCTAAATCTCCACCCGAAAGGGCTTGGAAATTGAAGCAAGTAAATATAAAAGAATGGCAAAAAACTTGGGGATAATGGCAGAATTGTAGCGTGTGTTTTCTTATCAACACTTACATGATGGCGCTCCCGTCATAAACGACTTCCTAAAACCTTTGCATTTCACCCGAAAGCAAGAAAGACTGCAGACTTATTGAAGTGATAGACAAGTCCTCACTAGATTGAGGCAATGCTATTGTCGTCTATTAGCGCTACGCCTGCCATCACATATGAAATGTTTTTTTCTTGCTATATTCTATTGACAGCAAATCTTGGGTAATTTAATTAATTTTTAACACTTATTGGTTTTTCAGTTTATGATAGAGATTTGGAGAAAAACCCCTCGATGAAAAACTGTAATTTAACGACAAACGTCGACGCTGGAAACAGGAAAATAAAATAAATGTTTTGAGAGTAATTCATCGAGTCTCAATAGCTACAAGTGACTTTGTGGGGAGGCCGTAAAGGGTAGTATCCCTTCAGTTGATAAACAGCCACTTCGTAAACGACACCCCGCAACCGAAACATGGTGAACGAAAACTTTGTGACTGTGAGATCTCGTAACTTGATATTTCGTAAACGTTCAATTTAGTAAACGACCAGCTCGAAACCAGAAGTGGGGTCGTAAGCTAATAGTCGATCGTAGGACCCCACGAAAATTATTCAATCTAAATTTGGATGGATATGCCCACTACGTGAGACCCTAATTCCGGTTACGAGTTCGTCATTTACCAAATTGTACGTATACGAAATAGCAAGTTACGAGTTGTCTGGTTACGAGATACCATGGTTACGAGATGTGGCGGTTACGAAGCGTCCGTTTACGGTCCATTTTAGAGAAGACTAACGCCGAAGTCTGGTATCTCTACACCCTTTCTCCGTTCTTCAATGATCCTCCCCATACACCTACCAACCTGTCCTCAGAGGAGCAAATATCCTCAGTTGTCGCTCCCCTCCTCAAACGACCAACCAAACGAAAGAACGAATAGTTTAGCGTTCCAGAAAGAGAATGTTGGGACAAAAGTGGATAAGATAAGGCTAGAAACATTTAAATGAGGCAAACTATTTAGAAAGGTATGGAATGGTTTGGTTTTTGAGCATTAATAGGTGTGATAAAATAGAGGAGAGTTACCGATGACGTCATGAAATATATATTGAAAATAATGAGGGTTTTGTCAGAGAAAATTCGGAATCACATTTATCGTAAGGGTTTTGCAAAGGCCGTCTTCGGCGTCTAGGATTCACGTAATCACGTGCTCAAAGTTTGAATCCAAGTTTTACTATTCAAATCCATAATGACACTGGGCGCTCAGAACTCAAACGGACATCCTTGGTGCCTGATGAAAAGGGAAATAAAATATCCTGCATTTGGAGCATGTAGAAATTCTAAGAAATAGGTGTAAACTATTTTGAAATCGTCAAGCTCCCCGCACGGAGCGCCATGAAGAACCAGGTAAAACGTTCTCCGTTGCTCAAATTGGAGAGAAATTGCTTCGACAATAAAAAAAAGTTGACTTCCGTCGGCATATTTCTCCGACGAGCGGCCACGTCTAGCACGTAGAGCCGGTTGTACGCCGTGGGAGTTGGATTAGGGAGGAGTAGCAAAAGAGTGAGAGAGAGAGAGAAGGAGCAGGGGGGGGGGAGAGGAGAGAAAAGGCGGCCGTGGACGAAGGAGGAAGCCAGGAGATGGCGTGGCATTGCCGCTGGGGGGACGTGTAATGAAATTGGCTTCGGCGGAGTCGGTGGAGGAAGTGGCGGAGATGGCGCCGGAGTGTTTCCCCGCTAAGCTTCCGAATGGGAAGGGAAGGTCCGTGGCCTTGACCCACATCCCAGGGTCCAACTCCCTTCCTCTTGGCCTGTGCGATATTGAGATGCATCGATTACGATACAGCTTGATTTAGATATCGCATTTCCAGACCGCATGGATATTCTATCGCCTGGAGATAATATGCGATTTCCGTGCGATATAGCAATGCATCAACAGCGATATTCAATATTACGGAGACATCACATTTCTATAGGTACCTCACGGATATTTTAAATACCAACGGAGATATCATGCAATGTCGTACGATATCCGTTATGAGATATTGCGATGCATCAACAGCGATGTTCAATATTCTTGTGATATGGCACTTCTAAACCTCACGGATTTCTATATATCGTCAGGAGATCCCGTGCGATATCCGATATCATCTGATATGCGATATGTTGCGATTCGAGAAAATCGATGTGATTAAGGTAAAGAAACGTCTGTAGTTTGAATGTGACATGATGAAATAATCGATGCTTGTAGGAATGATTTGCTATTTTCTTTGTGATTGAGTGAGACGGTGGGTGTATAATGTGCCAAGCATGCGACATTTAGTGTAAAGGCCGTTTTACACGGGAAAGTTTTATTGCACAATGTGATGTATGTATGGGTGTGCACTGAAAGTTACGTCGTGTAAAGCGGTGAATTGAATGAATGTATGTGTAATTGCATAAACGGCAGATGGGAAAATAGCCCCTGCTCTAATTCCGCGCCCGCGTTATCGCAATGTCTGCACATCAAATTGTGCAATAAAGTGCCTCGTGTGAAACGGCCTTAATACTCCACGTGATGTTCTCGCATTAGAGCGGTGCAAGCTATCTGAGGGGCAACTAAGCACCTGTCTTCAGAGTTATTCATTGGGGAGGATGATTGCATGCTCTAAAACGCGTTCAATGTGATATGTAATTTAAATCAGGTTTTATTTCCATTGTACATATGAACCGTTAGGATCATTAGTGGTGTAAGTCAGTCACTTGCCACACTTTAGTTGGATAGCATTATTACAGAAACACTTGGTACAATTCCACAACAAGTTTATTTTACCGAACTAGGTTTCAGCAAAACATTGCCATTGCCAAGGTAATAGTAATGGCAATGTTTGCTGAAACCTAGGTCGGTTAAATAAACTTTTTGTGGAATTTTACAAAGTGTTTCTGTGATAATGCTGTCTGTCACACATTTCCACAAATTAACGCCTGATATTCTAAAAGAAACACTTTAGTTAGGTGACAATTTTGACACAATTCTTGCTCTCAACGGCTCATATATGATATCATGGTGCCTGTCAAATTATGTAACGCATCACATAATTTTTTATACAAAGCTGTTTATATCGTCCATCGGTTTTACAATTCGAATATCGAGCATCCTGCCCCTATCTAAAGCCACTCCCTCCGTTTTAGCTTCCTCGCTCTCACGTGCTGAGAAGTCTTCTCCGTCCTCTCAGCGCAACCAAACCTCTTGCTTGAACCTCGCCGCTCCAATTCGCCGTCCCATCCAACTGTTCTTTCCGACTCGTCGTCGCCTTCTTCAGAGGACTCTTCTCGTCGCCCGTCTCTCGACTCGAGTCCCTCCGAAAATCTACTCTTTTCCTGTCCCCCCACCACCACACCTTCAACTCTTTCACTGCGACTGTTTTCTTTCCATCAACGTCTCCTCTTTTGTTATATGGCCGTCGCACGTTTTCGATTTCTCCGCGTGGCCACTGCAAAGTGAGGACTATTTCTGAGAAAAAGAAAACTCCGTGGAGAGGGAGAGAGAAAAATCAGGGGTGGGATGTTAGGCTTTGAGAGAGTGCACGTCCCTGAAAAATTGCTTCGCCCATTTTCTACGAGAAGCCTTGTGCGCGGATTTTGGAATTGGAGGGCGCCCTAGCGAATAAAACCGATAACGGGATCGTTATTTCTTCTTAATATTTTCATTTTGAAAGACTACCTACCTGATTCTAATCTGTTTTTGTATTTCAGGGAATTTTTGGTTCCATTGAATGGAGATTCGATATAATAGGCAAATAGATGGTTATTTATAGGCTACCCATGGGTCTCTTGATTCCATTTATACCTGAAATATTGCATTTATGAATTGTAACTTTTTCAGGATACTTTTTGTGATTTGATTTCCCAGAAGTACGGAATTTAAAGCTGAGAAAAAATTTGCACGCTAGGAAGAATAGCTTAATTTTAGAAGCATTAAATTAGTAACAAAGTTGATTTTTATATTTGTAACGATAGGTATATTTAGTAGAAAATAATATTTGGCTATACTACTCAGTTTCTTTGGGATAAAGTAAGCTACTTTTAAACTTAAATATCGTAGAAATATTTGTTTTAGACATATAATTACTCAGGATGTAGAGCTCCGAAGCATTAGTAGGGAAAGCCTCAAATTCCCAGAGCCTCAAAGTCTCAAGCCACTTGCCCTCCGTCAAATCCTCTCAGGTTACATATTTTCTTAGCTCGCAATCGTCATTGATTTTTTTAATGCAATAAATTTACCAACAATATAATTTGAAAGTGACGAAATTGCTCAGTATCATTTTAAATTGAACTAAAATGTACGCAATATATATATTAAATTGATCATTTTACATATAGGTTATGCCATCATAACAAGACGTTGCAACTAAATGATGATCTAAAAGAGAAGTCATCATATCATTTGAGATTAGGGCTTTAAAATATTTTTTTCCCATCTTTAATGATTAGTTTTATAAAAATGAGTATGAGACAAGAATTTTCTTATTTACTCACTCATTGATAAGGCCGTTACTCTGCTACCCAATCTACTCTACTACTCTGCTACCCAATTTTCTAATCGTATTGTAAATTCGATTTTTTAAGTAGATATTTTTGCATATTGCATCGTTCTCCCATTCCTCTTTAGCTTTTCAAGCGGAATTATTATACTTTTATATCCTACACAAAATCATTCCCTGGGTAACACCAGAGAAAAGCTTACGCAATGTATAATACACTGGCTATTAGAAACTACGGATTTAGGGAAAGGAATATTTATGCAATGTTATTCTTTTACGATATGAAGTAAACACTGTCTTCAGTAATATAATATCTCCAAGCTTGAGATTAAAAGAGTGTGAAGTGAAGAATGTTGGGTGGTCATAGGAAGGTTAAATGACGAATAACTTCATCAGTTCATAAAACAATCTCATCGTGGTGATGTAATCGCCCTAAGAGTGCGCTCAAATACAGAGACATATCCATGGTAAAATTCATTGTAACTATCCCATAAAAAGATAAATATGCATCCATTACATGACAACCCCAATTACTTCGGTCCTTAAGGCGTTGTCTTTCAGTAATTTGCATTTCTGAATTTTATGTCTAGTACCTTAATTTATTTTTCGTCAATAATGCTAGTTTTTATGTTAATATATTATTGTCTATTCCTCCATTATTTGATCAGTATCTTTTATAGCACTGATTGGGTTCATATTTTATGAGTCTTACTTCCAGATAAAACAATATTAATTTTTTTAAATAAAATATCACATTACTCCTAAACATGAATATCAACAGCAAAAATTTCAGAAATGATTTTCCTCGGGTTTTCTGGAAAATTAATGAGGCAAGATGTACGAAATATAGTGTTATCAACGGTGAAAGTGTAAATACAAATCAAAGTGAGAATCCAAGAGCAGAACAGCCGTCGTGAATATTAACTGAATGGGAATATCTGCTAATAACTTTCTTTCAAAATATCACTCTCACTATGCATTGGCCTTGTGTGGAGAAGGATTAGATTCAAAGCTCATAATTAGTTCCAACGTATGGCTTGAATAGATGAAAATCGTTGGTTTGACTAAGGAGAATTTCAAAGGGCTAGAGACACATGCTTTCTATACGTTGGATTACGTTGTGTATCATTCATGCAAGAAATTTCACGATACCAGTGCTAAAAACATGTGTCATTAGCTTTGGTATATTTTCATGCCTGGTTTCATTTTCAAGGGCGCAATTTCAAAGTAAATTAATGACTTTAAGAGTAATAAAGAAGGAAAGGCTTTTTTCGTGCCCTCAAATTTGTGCCTGTTGAAAAAACCTAATTTTATTCTCCTAGATGGACTAAAAACTGTTCCAATCTGTTCCCATTTATTTTAAAAACAACTATCAACTATTGACAGAGTGCCAGATGTAAAGGTCCCTGAACTCATTAAACGTCATTAAGAATTTAAGAAATGGCTTGTCCGTTGCAACGAAATACGGTTCTGATTGTAAAAGACGAACTTCAAAGCGAAACAGCTGTTGCCAGCTTTGAAAAGGTGGAAAAGGTAAAGCAAAATCTCTCTCTCTATCATTTCAGTTGTCCACGTTGAAAACCATTCCTATTAAGAGATCAACTCAACGAGGGCGCTGCTTAGTTAGAGAAAACATGAATGTTTTGTGATGTATAGCTTGAGAGGTGAAGACAATAGAAGAGAGGGAATTGTTGAACTAATTGCTACTGTTGGCTCTCAGCTCGGAGACAGAGTCCGATTAATTTATTATAATTATTTTAGGATTAATGTAACTATGAGAGGAATGGCCTACCACGATAGGTATACTGGTTCCCTCTCGATCACCGTACTTTATACGCCGTTGGACTCAACTTGAATTTGGAGAGGTGGTCATCGTACTCGTCCCTAGTTATGTCAACTCTGTGTCAAAGGGGCAGATGGTAAGTGCGAAATGGCCTGAGCCTTCGAAACACATTAAGCTGTAATAGGTACTTTTACTACCGCCATCTTATCCTGCATTTGATCACTCTGACTGATGTTGTCCCTCTCAGTAGTCCCCACCCGGAGATCCGATTGGGAGGCTATTTTATCCCCGGAATATTTTACCGGGAGAAATTCCATCACGACATCTATTGGTGGATGCTAGGCCGCACCTTCTAGCGGGACTAATGTGGTGGATTCCCGTTGCCTTCCACATCAAAGTACTCCGGCCGATTCCGAAAAAACTTCGCTCTCACCCGAGGCTATGGCAGTTAATACCGGACCGATCTTCATGATCTGCACCATCAGTGCCTTCTGCTGAGACTGCAGAAACACATCAGCGGAGCCGGGTAATTTGGTTGAAAAGCATGGCAAATAACATTTTCGTTCCAGAAAAATCCGATTATTTTTCCATTAGTATATTTTCCAAAATCAGGATCAGGATAATTTTCCAAAATCAGGACAATCCATTTGCCGTCGCTTGGTCTCGAACCTATTACCCTCATATTGAAAGAGCACCCTACCACGCTACCCCTGGGTCACCCCGGTCCTACCACAGCCATATTGCCATATAAAGGTTTCTGGGTGGTAGTCCGTATTTATGAACAATGTGATACTTTTTTATTTGCTACACTCTTGAGTGACCACGGAAAGTATGACTTGTTCAACGAATTTGGTCAAATTAATAAAATTGGTGAATTTCATGCCATTAGTAATTTTACTCTTAAAAGTTTTGCAAAATACGGTAAATGATTTGCTCCACTCTGAGTGATATTGATTGTAATGCAATATAGGCCGAATTTTGAGACCCCAACTGGAATTGGAGTTTACTAAATAGGATGCCGAGGTAACAGTGAATTTATTTATTTAATTTTTAATGAATTTATGAATTCATCCGATGTACATACTTGCCAAAAGATTTTAACTTTGCAACCTTTTCAAGCATATATCTTTCCACTTTTACTTTTTAAATGACTTTTTTGCTGTCGAAGATCTCCTTATCAAAGTTTTCTCATAATCATTCTTCATATCAGATAAATGTCATGAGAACTAAGGAAATTACAATATTTAATAGCGAGATGAAAGATTTCGTTGAGTTTTTATGCGATGGTTGTTCAATTTAATTTTTACATTTGAAAAAGAAGAGAATCCTCGTGCTAAATGCTAGAAAAAAGAAATTAAACTCACTTGTCTCTCCTGGCTTGTAGTAGTTCTTAGCCGGGCGTACTATGACGTCACGGACTCGGCCGACCAATCGCACGTTGGAGATGCTCTCAAGTGTGCAGTTAGTTGACTTCTTGGCCGCGTCGGCGTTGCAGTCAGCTCGCACGTGCAGAATACACCATTGACCCGGGCGGGTGTCCGCCGGGATAGGAAGAGTGATGATCCCGTTTCCTGAAAAAGGGAGAAGGGAGCGATTCATGAGTTAAATTTACGTCACGTGCGCAAAAACCAGGTCGGCAATTTGGTATTTCTTTCGAGGCCGTGCAGGACTCAGCACATCAATTTGATTTTGAGGCAATGTTAGCCATACATATGTAAATTGGGTATTCATTCATTCAAATGAATAGGCAAGAGGAGACGCAAATGACATTAAGAGAAATGTAGTACTGTTCGTAATATAAAATTGAATCAACAGGTTGTAATATTATTTTAAACTACCTTGAGGGATTAACCTAACAGCCCCAAAATATATGCACTGAAAACATTGTAGAGCTCCTCAACGAAAGCCCCTTCACATAAAATCCACAGATATGTTGTAAATAATTCACATTCACCCTTTCTCTTTTACATATGTCTTCCCGTATTCCCTCCATTTTGAATGGCTGTTATCCAAACACCCGTTGTACCACGCCTTTGCGTTGCCTCGCAGGGTAGTTTAGAGTTGAGTTGCAAATGAATAGACAAATTTTTGTATTTGTGACTTATACTCACTTATAAAGTGTAAAATAATACCCAAAGAGTTAAAGATTCTACTGGTTAAGTAAAACTTTGTAATGAACATGTTAAAAGAAAGACTTTGTACTATTCCACGATATGATGTATATTTTATTCCCCATCATATCGTGGAATAGTACAAAGTCTTTCTTTTAACATATTCAGTGCAACTAAATTCCACAAAGTATCGCCTGCCTCCATTGATATTAAAACTTTGTAAGTTTATTATAACGTGAAGTAAACATAAGTTTTATCTGAAGGAAGAGAGTGAGAGAGTACATATGTTTCGACGGTCTAATTTGAATTTTTTTAAAATACTAGCATTAGAATTCTTCATGTCTATTTTTTGGGATTCTATCTTTGCACTCGTGGAAATGACCGTGTAACAAACGTCATTATCTAATAAGGAAAGACATATATTGATTGACCACACAATGAGACAAAATAAACTCCTAATAAAAGTGAAATAGAGGTGAAAATCACACGAGGAAGACCGAGCGGGTAAAATGACTATTCAGATAAAACGGGACTTGAAACAGAGATACATCAAGGGATAAAGAAAGAAGCACGGAATAGGGAAGAGTGGAGACCTAAAGTCAAACAATTTTAGGATTTAGATAACTTACAGTGATGATCACCTTCATTTACACGGCATAAACATGAACTTCAGTACGAAAAGAACTGTAGCAAGTTACACTGTGTTTAATTTATCCTTAAAGGAACGGTTCATTTCATGGAAAATTTACTTCTTTTGCCGATGTTATTCGTCGACTACTACCTCCGATGTTGTATTACAGATGCAAAATTATTTGAATAGAATACATTATTGGTTCTTGTGCAATAACTTTGTTCTAAGTGCCAAGTACAAGTACACGTTATTTGGCTTTAAAAGTATACTTGTGCCATCAGATGACATTTATTACAGATGTCCTCAATGCTTGTCGTCAAAAGGAAGCGTTTGTATAAATTGCCTAAAAATTGATAATATAAATCGTATAAAGTACCTCGGTTTAATTTTAGTTTAAAATTGTAGTTGGAAATTTCATATTAACAAATTGAAATCTGAGCTGATTATTTCCTTGAGAAAATGTTATCTACTCTCATATAAATGCCCAGTTGCTATTCTGAGGACTGTGTTCTTGGCTCTAGTTAATTCAAGGATACAATATGGAATATCTTGTTGGGGAGGCACCTATTGTACTAACGTCAAACCAATTAAAATTATATCAAACAAAATTCTAAGGGTGATTTTACGAACTTCCAGGACCGAATCTTCCTTCCCGCTATTCTTAAGGTTAAAAATCCTCCCAATTAGACATTTTTTTGTGTATAAAGTCTTAAGAAATTTTTACAATCGCAGTGGCCTCAAAAATAAACCATGGCCCTGCACAAAAAAAATAAGATGCCACCAAATTACTTTTGTTCCGAAACCTAGAATTGAAGCTTATAAACACTTTAATCATTATTTTGCCCCAAAACTGTATGATAAGCTATGGCAAATATTACAGTGTTGTAACAGTCAAGCTGTCTTTACGTATATATTGAGAGGCTGGTTATTTCTTAATAAGGATATTCAATTTCTTTTTAAGACTATTACTTAATTTTCTTCAAGACAAGATGTCCACGGATTATGTTCATTGTTTATATAATTCTATTTTTCTACAAATTTTATTTGAATATATTTTTGTTTATGAATATTTTCTATTTGTATTCTTATTGTATTTTTCATTGGTTTATTGTTTATATAACTATATTTTTCTACAAATTTTATTTTTTAAATATATTTTTGTTTATGAATATTTTCTATTATTGTATTCTTATTGTATTTTGTATTGGTTTACGAAGGTTGTTCACATACTTTTATTCATAATATATGGACACATGTTAGATGAGTCATAAATGAGCTATTTTTGTTTAACCTAAATGTCGTATAATTTACTGCCGAGCATTGCCTTATATTCATTGAATGACAACCCCTAAATAAGATTATATCTTCTGGGGTTCCTAATTTCACTAGTTTGTTATGTATTGTAGTGTTTTTTTCTTTGGTAGTGAAATAAATATCTATCTATCTATCAAAGGGTTACCTGGGCCACAGTTTGTGAAGCTGCGGCGGTTATTGAGGATGGGGAGTTATTAATAATAAAAAAGCATGTAAAAAATCACCCTTAATTTCAGACATAATGTTGATATTTACAGATTGAATGCTTATATAATATGTTGAATTGTATTGGTTATCTATATTTCTCATGAGTGTCTGCTGTTGAAGTTAGTGTGTGTTTTGCTATTCTTTTGTTTTAGCACATGTGGCGCACTCTCGTGGTTAAGTGTGTGCACTTGCAGTATGTCGTTGTTGTTGTACTGCGTATGTACGCCATGATGCGAATAAACCCAGTCGCAATGTATCCGTATCCATCTCATTTAAGTTTGCCTGAACTATCCATATTCTAACAGGTTATGGGCCCATCTCTATGAATTTATTCACGAGCTTAAGCAATTATAGTGTATTTTAATCGTCCGCGTTTTATGAGTGTGATTTTTTTTTGCGTTGAAATATACGTAATGGCAGAGTCACATGGCGCGGGTGGCGGTTTGCCGACTATTGAAAAGCTTGGGGGTCGAGATAATTATTGTGATTGGAAATTCGCGATGAAGATGTATCTAATACATGAAGACCTTTGGTCTTGTATTGAGGGGTACGATTCGGACGACAAAACCAGCCAGCAAACGAGAGTACGGAGAGATCAAAAGGCTCACGCTAAAATTTGCCTAATGATCAAACCGTGTGCATTCTCTCATGTAAGATCCACAAAAACCGCCTTGGAAGCATGGGAAAGCCTCGCAGCAGCCTTTGAGGACAAGGGCCTTAATCGACGACTTCGATTGCTGCGATCCTTGTGCTCGGTGAAGCTGCATAACTTCGCTTCAATGGAAGATTACGTCAACGAAGTGATGTCCCTTTCACAGAAGCTTGCTGCCGTAGATAAGGCTGTGGATGACGAGTTCTTGGGTGCTATCATGTTGCAGGGGCTTCCGGATGAGTATGAGCCGATGGTGATGGCTCTTGAAAGCTCAGGAGCCGAGATAACTAGTGATTTTGTGAAATCAAAGTTGCTGCAAGATGATAAATGGGGTGGTGAAGTGCGAAGTAATCAATCTGCCTTAGTTTCCCGGGGTAAGAAAAAACCGAAGCCCAAGATTGTGAAGTGTTGGGGTTGTGGTGAAGTTGGGCATGTAAAGCCAGCATGTCCAAATAAATCTCACGTCTATGATAGGCCAGTGCCCGAGTCCTCGAGAGCTGAAAAGAAGCCAAGAGACAAAGCTCTTCTTCTTGCTCTAGGGGTTGATACTCGGCCGAACGTGTGGTACATCGATTCGGGTGCTACGACTCACATGTGTTCTAGAAGAGACTGGTTTTTTAATTATAAAGGTAACATGAATGTTCAAGTGACTGTTGCAAACAATGAAAAGGTATTTGCTAAGGGTATTGGTGATGTATCTATCAGACTTGCTGGTAGTGATAATCTTACAACTATTCTTGATGTCTTGCATGTTCCAGAAATTAGTGTTAATTTGTTATCTGTCAGCAAATTGGTTTCTAAGGGTTATTCTGTGTTTTTTGATGGGCATGGTTGTAAAATTTTCGAAAATGATTGTACTGTTGTGGGAAATGTCAGAGCCTCTGCTTCAAATTTGGGAGGAATATATAATTTAGACTTATCTCATGAAATGGTCAATCTCACTGGCATCAGATTGTCCCAATCTCTGTGGCATAAAAGATTGGGTCACTTGAATCGGGTAAGCATGAGCCTTCTGAAAAATGGCTTGGCCGAGGGCATCTCATTTGTGGATGATGACCTAAAGCAGTGCATTCCTTGTGTGGAAGAGGAGGAGCAGCTGCCAGACCTTGAGGCGCCCTTGTCCCCTGATGATGAACCTAGGTATCCTAGGAGGGAACCTCATCCTAAAGAATATCCTGATTACATACTGTATCAGGCTATTGTGGAGGAAGGTAAGGTATTGACGGTTGATGAGGCACTGAATGGAGCAGATGCTGTGCAGTGGAAGGCAGCTATGGACTCTGAATACGAGTCTCTTCAGCGAAATAGTGCTTGGGTGCTTGTGGACTTGCCGAAAAACAAGAAGGCAGTTGCATGTAAATGGGTGTTCAAGGTAAAGAGGGATGCTGATGGGCTTGTTGACCGGTATAAAGCACGTCTTGTTGCCAAGGGCTTCACCCAGAGACATGGCATTGACTACGAGGAAACTTTTTCCCCTGTTTTGAGATATTCCACATTAAGATTTCTAATTGCCCTTGCAGTGGAAATGAACTTGGACATTAGTCACTTGGATGTGTCCAAAGCTTTCCTTAACGGTGATCTTGTGGAGAAAGTGTATATGAACCAGCCTGAGGGCTTTGTTGTTAAAGGGAAGGAACACGAAGTGTGCTTGCTGAAAAGAGCAATTTATGGTTTAAAACAATCATCAAGGGCATGGTACGAAAGGATAAATCTTGTCTTGTTCGAAATGGGGTTTGAAAGATTGGACAGTGAACCTTGTGTGTATTGTAAAAAGGGCAAATCTATTCTTGTAATCGCTTTGTACGTTGATGACATTTTCATTTTCAGCAACAACTATAAAGAGAGAGATAAACTAAAATGTAAACTCATGTCTAAATTTGAGATGAAAGATCTAGGTGAGACAAAGAGTGTGTTGGGCATGAGAGTACGGAGGCAAGATGGTAAAATTCTGTTGGATCAGAAGAGATACATAGAAGATGTCTTGAGAAAATTCAATATGTCTGAGTGTAAATCTGTCTGTACACCAATGGAGGTAAGTCATCAGTTGTTCAAAGGTTCTGAGCAACATTCTAATGAAGTGAGCAAATTACCATACCAACAATTAATTGGGTGTTTAATGTATTTAGCTGTGTGTACTAGGCCAGATATTTTGCATGCTGTGGGAACTCTGAGTAGATATAATACTTGTTTTGGGTTAGAGCACTGGAAAAGTGCCAAGCGTGTGCTACGATATTTAAAGGGTACATTGAACTATGCCTTAGTGTTCAAGAAAACAGGTGAAAGTGTTGTTGGTTTTGTGGATGCGGACTGGGCTGGTGATAAAAGTGACAGGAAATCCTGCACAGGGTTTGCCTTTAAGTTGACAGGTGCTGCTGTTTCGTGGGAAAGCCGAAAGCAAAGGACTGTTGCCCTGTCAAGCACAGAGGCAGAATACATGGCTCTTTCCGAAGCAGCAAAAGAGTGTATGTTCCTTCACAACCTATCTTGTAGTATTTTGGGGAAGGAGGAAACAGTTGTCCTATTTAATGACAATCAGTCAGCCCAAAAATTGTGCATGAACCAAATGTTTCACAGTAGGACGAAACATATTGACATTCGTCACCACTTTGTTAGGGAAGCTGTTAAATCTAATGTTGTGAAACTGGATTACTTGAACACACAGGATATGACGGCTGATATTTTAACAAAGCCATTGACTAAACCTAAGCATGAGAAGTTTGTTCAGCAACTAGGACTAATGGAAATATAGCTTAAGGGGTGGTGTTGAATTGTATTGGTTATCTATATTTCTCATGAGTGTCTGCTGTTGAAGTTAGTGTGTGTTTTGCTATTCTTTTGTTTTAGCACATGTGGCGCACTCTCGTGGTTAAGTGTGTGCACTTGCAGTATGTCGTTGTTGTTGTACTGCGTATGTACGCCATGATGCGAATAAACCCAGTCGCAATGTATCCGTATCCATCTCATTTAAGTTTGCCTGAACTATCCATATTCTAACATAATAGCATGGGATCTGAATGTTTCAAAATTAATAAATTATATCTTTGATGGGATTTAGGTAGTGTTATCTTCATTGCAGTGAAACATGTGTATGTCAGGGTAAGTGTAGGCTAATTGCAGTTGAAATGGCGTACCTGAGAAATGTTGGCGGTAAACTTCGGTGGGATGGGGTAAGGAATGAGTGGGTCGTGAAAGGATGCTGACTGAACGCTCCAGTGATGGACAGTAATGAGCGTGCTTTTTTCGTTTGGCCATGTAAAAAGAATGGATGGGAATCGAATGACAAAACTGATTAATGTTAGAGGGGTGAATTTTATTAGAGCAAGAGATTGGAACGAGAAAGCCATGTGCGAATGTGGTGGAAGGGGACTCTTAAGCAGAAGAATATTAGGAGTCTCAAGAACAATAGAGCGTGTATGAGGCAATGCACGAGTGTATCCTAAGCAAAAGAGGCTTGCAAGGCTGGGGTACTGTGGAGGAAATTATGTAATGAGAGCCAGATTGCCAGGCCTAACCTCATTAACTAAGCTCTCTGTACTTACTCCGAAAAGGAATGGCGAGATGGTTTGGTATATATGCTTGTTTAAATTTAAGATTAATTCAATGTGTCAATAAAAGTGAATTGAATTTTGAAGTCGATGACAACATGGATGACCACAATGCATGTATAGGCTTTTATTGACAATTTGGATTAATATTTAATTTAAATTTACATGCCAATTGCTTTCTTCTCGTAAAACTACATATATGCGCATTGTCATATTCATTCCTTGATGAATTGCAGCTCTTTTAAGTTGGTCCTCGCGTCAGTTGACATCCCTCCGTCCCTTTTCCTCCTCTCAGTTCCTGGCGCGGATTTGTCGTCGTGACAACGTCGCCTTGCTGGCATCCAGTGCCAGAACGGATTCTGGGGGAATCCGTCCACGCGAGCCGCGTGCGTGCCGACGACTATTTAGCCGTGAGCAACGCGGACCTCGTTATCATGACGAGACATGTCTTATGGGCACGATCACAGTAGCCTGGTGGTTAGAGTGCTCGGCTACTAATCTGAGGGTACTCGGATCAAATACGGGTGATTTCTCGGGAGACTCGGAGCTTAACTCGAGGTGCGCAGTTCCCCGTAGATGCAGAATTCCACCTTGGACAGCTTAGAAGCACAAGGAAAGGATTGGACTGTGGCATAACGTTTAAATAGGTTAAAACCTGGTGGTAGAAAGAAATTACTATGGTTTCGGTTTATCAATTTATGAACTTAGGGGTTATTTTTTTAACTTTACGAATCCGATTCGAAGTACAGATTTTGTTGCTAATGGATTGGCTTTCAAGTTCTAACTAGCACGGTTCGGACAGTCAATTTGTCTGTGATGTAGACAACGAATTATGACTCAGATGCTATCGGTACGGAAGTTACGACCCTTCCTTAGGAACTTTTTACGTTTCTTTTTGCAAATTAAAAGGAATTCCAAGACTTATAATAAAATGCAATGGATCATGCTTGATTCATTGTATTAGGACGATAATAAATGTCTTTACAATTTTGAACTGCTCTGAAATAAGGTTTTTCTTTAATAATCCTTCCTCGAGTAACGATATTTGGGAACATTGGCGGTAAATAATTAATTAACGATAAAAAATTTCCACATAAACACCCAATTTTATTTAACGAAGACGCGGATGAAGTCTCGGATTTCTACTAGGTTAGCCAATTAAAGAGCGACAAAACGATGGGTTAGTACCGATTATCTTTCGGCTGAGCGAGGCGATTACAAGTATGTCAGGGTTAGCCATAGAAAAGTTGGCCTGCGGCTAGTTACGTAGATACGTAGAAATTCCTAAAAGATATAATTCATATTATTCAACGGTAAAACACCATATCCTTCATCGACAGAAGGAAGTTAATTAATATTCCTTATTACTTAAAATCTCATGTATTGCTAAACAGCTTAAGGGTTAGCTATACATATTTGATATTACAAGCTAAAAGTGAAAATATATTAACTTTTTCCTTATTTGGCATAGTGAATGCTATAAATGTGAGGAAGAGTTTTAATAATCGGTTTTTCCTTGATGAGATTGTCTTAAGTATTAGTTAAAATACTTTCCGTTACATTTATTAGCAGCACCTAATGCGTGACAGAAAGAGGAATGTACGGAGAAAGCTACATTTTCGATTCTAAAATACTTTCATTCATACGTGAATAAATGATTAAATCACAATCATAATCTTATTGTCCACCTACGAGCTTATTTCGATTTTATTTCTAGTTAATGTACATTTACGAATGCTATTGCGAAGTGTCAATATCCCCAGTGACTCAACTTTTCGTATGTATTCCCGTCGAGATAAATTATCATCGACACGGGATTTAATTCTCGATTTTAATTAACACAACTACGTATGTTTCCCTTGGATATTGGAACTAAAATTTTGATGTTTAAAACATTCATTGAAAAGCAATTATTTCCAGTGCATTCAATTCAAAAAGAATATTCTTGAAATGACATTTTTATAATTATTAATTAAATTTTTGATACAGATGTGAATCGTTGGATTTCTGCAACAGGAAAAAGAAGCATTTGCAATGTTTTTTTTAACATTAAGCATATGTCGAATAGTAAATGAAGGACTGAATTTCACATTAATTAGTGACGATTAATTATTGTAATGATCACATTCAGACGTCATTTTATTCAGTAGTAAACATGGTATGCATCAATTATTATCATCCGTCAATTATTTTAATGCACTGACCAAAAGTAATAATTGAAACATTATTTTTCAAAATGTATTTTATGTTATTTTGAGATTTAATGTAGGTTATTTGAGCATTGACTACTGAACTACAGTAATTCGAATGGCAATAGTTTAAAAAACAAAAAAATCGGCATGTCTTTGCTACATCCATAGCAAATTCCATACAAAGCGGTAACAAGTATAAGAATACTTATAAAAAGCTATCTCACCAATCCAAAGCAAAAATTTAGTTTTATTGAGAAAATATGCAATTATCTGTACGGCAACGGATTTTAACGTAAAGTGTTCTAATTACAATTGGTGATACGTTGGTTACTTGCACATGGTAGCATTGAAAACAGAAAAATTCGGACTATCAGAACAATGACATTGAACTCCACTCACACTCAATCAACTTCACAACCTTTAATTTAGGATCGCCTTTCCACCGAAACGTCCTAATTGGACCGAACTTTAATGAAGTTAAACATTTAATACGTTTGATCCGGATAGTCAGACCTGATCGTCGCCACCGTCCCTCTTTCCCTCTCGTGGGTACGAATCCTCTCACCCGGCGCGACGACTCATCACCCGTCACGTCATTGGGTTTCTCTTTCCTCTCCCTCTCTCCGAACGGGGGAGGAAGGAAGGAGCGAAAGAGAGCGGGAACATCCCCTGCGGCGGCGGTTGTGGTGGTGGGAATCGGCATCGGGGTGACGAGAAGGCCACGGAGGGGAATGGGCAGGGGTTGCCTTTTTTTTGTAAAAAATAAAGAAGAGAGAAATCTCGATTCCCACTCGTCCCTCAGGGGGTAGGGTATATTGAAGGAGGAGAGAAAAAGATAAGAGATGACGGAGGAAAAAAGAGAGGAGAGGAGGAAGTGTAAATAATAGAGGAAAAACACGTGGAAATGGAACAAAAATTCTTTTTTTTACCCATCCTCCTCGTGCGGTGGCGGGTTTTCGAAGTAGCTGTCCCTTTGTTATTCCTAGTAGTCTCCCTCTCTCTGTTCAGTCCCATGTTGTTCCGGTTTATCGAGAGAATTCTCGGACTCTGTGGATAAGGAGGAGGAGGAGGAGGAGGCGAAGGGGAAGGCGGGAGGGAGCTTGTCACTCCACTCCGGAGCGCGGGAGGCGTCGTTCCCTCCAGTGTCGCTACTCCTCTGTGCGGTGCGCTGCCGCTCCGCTCTTTGAGGGAGGGTGCGGAGGCTGGGGGTGCGGGAATGGGAAAGCGAGGAGGGGCTGGGGCGTTGCCACTGTCCGGCGTGCCACTTCGCCCCCTATAGGAGACGCGACGGAGAATGAATGGGATTGCTTTAAATTAATTAGAAGGGGTGTGGTGTGGGTGGCGTTGGATCAAAAATAAATATCGATTCATTTGCAGGGATCTCGTCTAAATACGCCAAAAGAATAGCAGCTGTGACTTAATGCTGGCATTCGTGTCTACACTCTGTTTACATCAGAGTCTAATTTGAAGAGTAAATGTCGTCCCAATGGAAATAAATTAAAAATGTAGGGACATCAATGGAATCTATGCATACATTGTATACTCTCGCATTTATAGCTTTTTACCATGGTAATCCATTATAAGGGTAAGAATTAGGGTAATACGAACGCCCAATCAGCACCGACCATGGTAAATTTTCCACCTGAGTAAACTTAGCATAGTTATCTATCTATAATAGTTGTTTTTTGCAGGTAGAAATGACTAGAATTTTGTACCGTGGTAAGAAGCTAGTGACGTGTACGGGGCATACACCCATGATAAATAATCATAAAATTAAGCTAACTTATATCAACCAATTAGAGAATAATTCATAATGTTTTCTATGCGAGGTGAGCTTTTTCTAGTTACGACTTATGCAGACATATATTTCAGTCGTCTCATTTTAGGATATAAACATAAGAGCTTAATCAATACAGTAGAGGATCGACTATCGTAAGTGATGGGGACAGGCATTAATTCAGATAAGCAAACTTTCGGATTATCCGAAAATGTTTTTGCCATGAAATGGAAAACCTATAAAAGTATTTTCCTCCATGGCGTAATTATAGGCGAAGTTCACCAAATTGTATTTTCTTCTTTTATTGTATTAAATAATACTGAAACCGCTCCTCGGAAACGCATTATTTTGAGCACGTCATGTGGTTTTTCACAAACGACCGGTCGTTTCGAGTAACCCAGATTTTGGTTGACTGAGCCACAGATAATCGGGGATCTATTGCTATAATGCGGCTAAAAAATAAATCTTTTTTGCAGATTTTCCACCATAACATTTTTTCACTTCTCATTGCCTACTTCTTTGGCCTATGCCATCGTCCGAGCACCATTGTACTGCTTTTCCGGAATATTTCCCTCGAATATCTTTTCCACGAAATTCTCTTCTATCCGATAAGGCTTTCAATGCGGAGGTCGGTTTTGATCGTATACGGCAGAGCGTAGCCTAAGCCCCAGAGCATGGGAAATTCAACAGCTTAAATTCGGCGTGTAGCAGTTCCTTTCACAGTGGTTCTCCAGAATGAAATGTTACCTAGAAACACCACAGAATCAGCTTAGCTGGACAAAGCCCTAGGACCTCTCCCGGATTTGAATCCGGGAATTCCGGGTCAGTATCCTAACGCTTTGCCTGTTATTGATCAATTCATGTAATCTATACAACCGAACTGCTTCCATTAACACCCTAACTAGGCACCATATCGAGATGGATTCAGCTCTCCTCTTGCCGGGAAAACATTTCCTTTGCGGGATCGTGCTTTTATGAAGGAAGGAAGTAGATGGGGAGTGTTGAAGAGGTAAATAGAATCACGTAAGAGGTGAAGAAAGAAAATGGACGCGGGTGAGGAGACGCGAATGGACGCAAAAAATAAACATGAAAAAACACTATCAGCGCCCGACGAGGAAAAGGGGGCGTGGTGCTGTGTGGCGAGGGCAAAAATCTCCTTAGGTAGCCATGGCAACGGGGAACTCGTGGGGGGGGGATTAATGTGTCGGGCCAACTTTTTTGAAACGATCTTCATAGGGAAAGGCTCTAAGTGAAATTCGGATTAATCCGCAAAACTTGAGGGGGCGCGAACACAGGGGGCATTGTGGGGGGAGGGAAAGGGTGTTGCAAGGATTGGTTTAAGCGGAGCTGAGCCGAGGGCAGGGGAAAGCAAAAGTGTGGAGGGGGCAAGGAAGGAGGGAGGGAGGGGGGAATGGGAGGGACTCGGGGAAGGGTGGGGACGTGATATATGCAGGACTGGGAGCGGAGGGAGGGAGTTTGGAGGGGGGAGAAAGGAGGAGGGAAGTGGGGGAAGGAAAGTGGGCTGAGGAATGAAAAAAGGTCCTTCGGGGGACTCGGAGAATGGAAAACAAGTCGATGCGGAAAATGAAAACAGGAAATCCAGAATGAAAGTGGGAGAGAGAGAGGGCGTGAGGACTTGGGTGTGTTGTTGTTATGTGAGGCGGTGCGGTGACTGGAGTGCTTCGCATAATAATACAAGGGATCAGAGAGGAAGAGAATGCACGGAACGAGGAATCAAGCGTGTGCGCACAAGAGTCGGAGTTTTTTCAAAGTATTTTTACTTTCTTTTTCGGGCACCGTTTCTCTCTTTTTTTTGTTTGCAAGCCAGACACTCGATGGTAAAGTGAGGTAAGCATACAAGCCGCATATTTAAACCAACAGGAGAGGGAAGGGAGGGAGGGAGAAAGTACGGGTGAGGATTACATTGAAGTTACAAAACTTAAGAGCGAAGTTCTCCACCGGCAGAAACGTGCGTGTAATGAAGGAGTTAAAACTTGCAAAGCTTCGGGTTGAACGGTAGATTGGGGAAAAGCGCATGATATGAAGAAAAGATACACTTTAACATTAATTATATAGGCACTTTAATTTTTTATGCTCTCTCATATGTTATTTTTTGGGATTGGGGCTTGGGTACTAGATATAGTAGACCTGGGTTAAATGAAAAACCGAGGATTAATGGGAAAAAGTTTAAACGTGCAGCAGCAATTTTCAAAATCCCATTTTGCTACACAAGGAAAATAAATATAAAGAAAGAAAATCCTTCACTTTCAGTAAAAATGATATAATTAATTTTACATGTGGATGGTTATATGCCGTATTATAAACAAAGACTAAGATATAGAGGAAAATTACATGCGACAATTTTGCAACGGAGATTTGGTAATTGAAACAATAAACTCAAGGGATCATTTCATCTACAAATTAATTAGTGTAAAAGCATTTTACGAGACATTAATCGAGGTCTTTGTACTCTATATAAAATTCATCAAAAAATAATGTAACCTGATGACTTTTTGGCTCATATGAATCTGTTAGTCAATGAAAGCAGATGCAAAGCTTCGTTGTCAGGAGGCGAGGCAAGATAATAAGAGAATTCTGTGCTTTTAACATAATTCTACGGGTATGCCTCAGTCAACTGTTGGCGCAGAGGAACATGTTCAGAACGCTATCATTCATTAAAAGCATTATAAATAGAATCTGTTTCCTTATTTTCGCAAAACTCACTTTATGTCGGCGGTTTCCTAAATCAACTTAATGGAATTGCCTAACTACGATGATCTAGACCCCTCGCAAGGCCTACGCCATCATCATCATGCGTTTCTACTTTGAAATGTTTTTTTCTCCTACATGTTTCAGGAAAATTCACACACATTCGTTGCACATGTGTTTTATTAGCTTCACATTGTGCACTGGAGGGAAATTTCCGATGCATAAAAATAATTTCAACAGTGGTATTTTTTTCCACAAGGAGATATCAGTTTTTTAAATTCTCTACACTTAATTTAGAGCGTAGATGTTTGCAGCGGCGTAAATTTTCTCCTTTTGGAAGGGCTTATTTCAGTCAATGTTCACATGTCAGCGTTTTAAAATTAAGCCGCTGGCTGGTGCAAATTTAGTATATGTAAGTGTACATTCACGGCATCGAGATTTAACTCATATTCATATTCGAGAATTGGATTCATATTCAAATAGTAA
Source organism: Pyrrhosoma nymphula (assembly GCA_963573305.1). Classification (NCBI taxonomy): domain Eukaryota; kingdom Metazoa; phylum Arthropoda; class Insecta; order Odonata; family Coenagrionidae; genus Pyrrhosoma; species Pyrrhosoma nymphula. Next base: position 143,437,316 of record OY754327.1, on the reverse strand, counting down.
GATGATATATAATCTTTAGATTCTAGCTGGAGTCCATATCATTTTCATTATGAATTCAGCTTTCAAAGCATGAAAAGATCATTTAATTGGACTTAATTCAGAGACAGTTATTTTATTGTGTACATCATCCCATAAAGTCGTTCTCCTTACGTATGGAAATTAATGATTCTAATTTCCTTTTTAAAGTGCCATAAAAGTTTTCCATAAACTCGTGACGTAAATTCCTTCCATGTTTTTATACTCTCTTGATTTAATCGTCAAAACCGTCGAATCTCTCCCTTTCATGATCGTAGGTATTATGTATGGCCTTACATTTGGCAGTAAGAACATTTTTAACTTTTGGAAAGCTTTGATGAAAATCTATAAATAACGAACTCGAGTCTTCACTCGATATGCACCACGGGAATGAGTCTACAGTCACTGTAGACGCATAGTTCTTGTTGAAGACTAAAAATATAAGTCGAAGTTCGCCTAAATATGCATGTTTAGTATTGCGTTCTGCGCTTCGTTCTGTTATCACCATCATTCAAACTATTTCCACTGCAGTCTATCGAGACAGGATTGTCATCGTAATATAACGATGGATTGCACCATTGAGGCTGCTACGAATGACGTCGTGGACTTAAGACCACCCCCATATTCACGTTCACCTAACCGGAAAACCGCAGCAAGGTGGGAGTGAGAAAGCGTCACGCGTTACAGCAAGGCCCGGGACACATTTCCAGTGTCGTAAAATTTGTAAACGAGAGAGACCCTTTTGGTGGGAGTCGGGATGGGAAGGAATCGGAGATAAAGTGCAATAGGACGGGAGGAGGTAGAGTTCGGGGTGCGGGAGAGAAATAGGTTTCGAGCTCGATGGGTGGGGATGGAGGGAGCAGCCTGAAGATGGGAAAGTGAAAAGTGTTAGAAGTGCCCTGGGGGTGGAAGGAGGAGGGGAGGGGGAGGTGGTAGAAAGGAGTGTTGCGGGAGGGAGGAGCGTTTGGAGGAATTCCGGACGAGAAGCAGAGAAAAAACTGCGGGATGGGAAAGTGATGAAATGGATCGAAAAGAGATGGTTTGGGGGTATGGGGATGAGTTGAGGGGACGGCGGGATTTGAAGGGGTGAGGGTTGGAGGGTTATGGGGACATTTCGGTGGATCGGGAGGATGAGGATTAGAGGGGTGGGAATTGGGTAGGTGTGGTGAATAGAGAAAGGTAGTGGCTTTCAATCCTGAGGGATTGGGTTCGAATTGCTTCGAGCGTTAGAAGACGCGAAGAGTTTTCAGTGGAATTTCCGATCTCAACTTGGATCCTATGGAGAGAGCACTTTAAGTGCAGTATTCCACCCATCCGATGGGATGTTATCCTGTAGACAGGTCGGTTTCTTTCATGAAGGGTAGGGTTAGGCCGACACAGGGTTCCTCTCCACCCCTCATCCCATTCCCTTGCCCTCCTTTGCACACCCTAATGACGCGTATGACGGATGCTTGTCGGTCGCCTCCTCAAATAAACAAACAACCACGAGTAGGAGTCCTTATTTCTTTTGAAATGGAGACTTTTTCGAGGATTCCCGAAATTATCTGGTCTTTTTATAAACTGCATGGATCATCATTCATAAAGACTATAGTATTGGCTATAAATTCACAGCATTTCTGAAGTGAGGGCGGAGTGACCAGAACAAGCGGCCATAGCGCGCGAAGTATTGCCGGCGGAGACGTTACTTTACAAGGTTGATTCGAAACGAAGTCCTACGAGTCATAAGGCCATACGGAAAGTTCGATTGGAATTTCATGTCAAGTGCATCTCTCCTGCACGGCACGTAAAACGGGATACCTTCAGCGCGAATGGACATTTATCATGTTGTATTCATGAAGCTTTCTTAAAATGTTGAAAAAACATTATTTATTATCATCGAGTTCAAGCAACAATTTTCTCCAACCTCCCCGGCCAAATTTTTCGGAATTCTGGTACGATATACTGCGAAAAATTCCCTGAAACAGCCGGGAAGGAATTCCTACCCGGAAGCACTGAGGGTAAGTGATGGAGGGAGTTGAACGAGGAGTAAGGGTTGGTTGGGAATGGTGTGACATTGGTGGGACGTCGGAGCGCTGAAGTTAGGGCGACGGAATGGGAGAGCCTTTTTGTGTGTGTGGGTGAGAGAGAGGGATGGGTAGAGAAGAATGAGAGAGGAGGAAGAAGAAGAAGAAGGGATTCTGTAATGGGGTTGGGAGTCCTTCGAGAAGAAAACGCGATCCGTGGAGAATCCGTCACGACAAGGGGTGGTGGTGGTGCTGGGGGGCTGCGTGGACGGGGATTGGACAGAGCTGTGGGGAGGGGGAAGAGAGAGGGAAAGTGGAAGATGGAGTGAGAGTGAGGGGAGAGGTTGGGAGATGGAGGGTGAGAAGGGAGTAGGTTGGGCAAACCCAAAGAGTGAGTGAGTGAGTGGATGGGAGGAGAGAGGCTTGGAGGAAATGGCTCGAGAGTAGATGACGAGTATAGATCAAGAGGGCGGAATGGAGTGAGAGGATGGGGCTGTGAATCGGGACGGACAGAAGGGAGGATGTTAAAAAAAGAAAGGGAGAGTTGGAGAAGAGGAGAGAAAGAAGAGGGGAATGGGAGTATAAGGGCAATTAGGGATTTAAAAAGTACGTGGTGCGGGTGGGGTGTGATGGGTTTCGGACAAATTTTGAAACGGAAGGCCCCTCACTTGTCCCGCATAGAAATTTAAAAATTATTCTGGTGCCATAAGCATACATCTGTAAATAAGGTAAATTTGTCATTTCTTAAATGGAAATAACAAAAACAGCAACTAAGGCCTTTTCATAGGGTGCAATAAGCAGAATAAATTATGTCACGTTTGTAGGTCTTAAGGGGGTTATATACTTGACGTTTCTGCCGTTTACCTCTTTCCCAGTAGCGGCTTTACCGAGTTTGCCGAAGACTTGGAGTGTTTTTTTTTCTGTAGAAAAATAATCAGTTGTTGCTATGAATTGAATAATTTTCTCATTAAGCCGTTGAGTTTTTAAAATGAAAAAATGCGAAACTTCTCATTTTATTGGTAATATTCCGGCTGACGTTGCGAAGGCCAGACTCCGGAGTGAGGATTTTCAATCCATTCTGAGCAAAGACTGGTTCTTCGTATAAGTGTATAATTAAAATCATTGATGCTGTTCTCGTATTAAGACTATAGTGAGGAAAATTGTTCAAGCCTGCATTTATATTTGTGCGCGGGATCCGGGGGATAATGGCGAGTGAGGGTGTCGCTAATGTAGTCAGTCTACCCCCACTCCTGCCTCTATACCTCACTACCCATCTTATTTGAAACACTCAAGAGAGCTCGCGGTCAATAGTCAGTGAGGTGGCTCGGAAGTATAGAGCCACCTTAAAACGCCTGCGTATTTTATTGAAGCAAATAATAGACTCATGTAAACCGTTAATGGCCATTTTTGCCGCGTACAGGTGAAAGTTAAACAGCTCGGGAGGAAAGAGGGGTCGATGAGTATGACAGTTCACACTCGTATACGCGAAGCGAGAGAGAGTGACTGCTGCTAGCCGCATCGACGATCGGCTGTCTAGAGCCAAGCACTAGAGACACCTGGGTAGTACTAGCGAGCTTGGGGGAAGAATTCAAGTGGCCATATACAAATTGTATGCAAAATAATCAATAAAGCAGGAACAACAGTATTCAAAAATGTAAAATAAAGCAAGTAAACAAGTGCGAGGCTATGAAAAAAAAAGAATATTTGTCAGTGCGTTTCGGTTTGGAGGTAAAGATGTTGCGTGCGGAGTAAAGGTCAAGGGTAGGGTGACTGCCAGCTAGGGCATTGAAGAATGAAGGTGGGAGAAGTAATATTAAAACATGTTGCAATATTATTGTAACATAAAAATTCAGTATTTGATGAATAAAATTCTTTAAAAATGAAAAAAGGTGAAACAAACATTGCCACATGCACGTAACCATAGAGCTTGCGTGTGGCTAATAAGCCGCAGTTTCCCGACCACTGGTGCGGTGAGGATGAGTATCGCTATGCAAATAGGGCGCCTTGAGAAGAAGTGGGAGAGGAGAGATAGGCAGGCTGTACCGGCTGGATGGAAGGAATATATACAGGAAAGACAATGTAGATAAATAGGAGAGGATTTGATCAATGAAGATGGGAAAGGACAATGGTAATTAGAGCGGTGAAAAGTATATGTGGTGGATTGTATTTGGAGGAATGAGGAGGGCAAAGAAAACGAAGGCGCACTCAGAATGGGGTGAGAGATAGGATGGATAGAGTCATGGCGGTGGCATCGGTGCAATAAACGGGTTGTAGCGGAACAAAGGATGACTATTACGGTCCCACGCTTGGGTAGCGCGGTCGAGTATAAAGCATTAGGCAATGATATATGTAACGCTGCTTCGGAAAAAATGAGAGAAAAAAATGCGAGGATGGGAAACGAAAAAGATAGCGGAAAGCGGGAGGATTTGGGAGGAGGGGAGGTTGAGAATAAGGAAGGAAAGGCGATCGAATGGCTGTTATCGCCTCGGATTTTCATCGGATGAGAAGATCTAAGCGGGCTTTTTTCCTGATGGGGAAATGAAACAACCATGTACTCCACTTTCGTACTTCTGGCATCTATCCAGTTGTGCGATTGAATACAACATGGGCAAATTTATAGGGGGCATAATGGTAGTAATTACGTTTGTAAGATATTTAAACATTCATGTCTTTGTGATAGAGAACTTCAATCTTTCTTAGTAGTAGAGGTAATTAGGAGAGGTAGCCAACAGCAGGGGGTAAATTCTTGAAGGCAGTGATAATTATCGTATGCGACAGTTGCATTGTCATCGCATGGTTTTGTCGATTAAGTATTGCTAGATGACCATATTCTGCCCTCAAATGGTTAGTATTGATTTCAAAATTTCAAGTGGTGGTATAGCATACGTTATTTTAATGAAACCGTGCAATAATATGTAATTTTCGCTGAGAGAGCTGATTCCCGGAATTATTTTTCGGAACTGAAGGCTGCAGATTGATAGAGCTTATTGGAGGAATCTTGAAAGGGCGGAATGAACTATGTAGGAAGCTTTAGCCTTCTCTATGTGAAATAAGTTGTTCATAGTTCTATGTCCTATCCGACATGCTTCAAGTGTCTGCTCTGAAGATGACTGCACAACGTACTCTGTCAACTGCACTCGAAGTTTCCCCGAACGAGAAGGGTTTAGTATTCCTTAAAATTCTTCACCGAAGCCGATATTCGTGCCCAAGTCTTTGGAATAGCAAGCATTTTTGCGAACACACTAACCTGATTTATTTAACACATTCTTTATGCAAGCATTATAAAAAATCTTTGGTTAACTGTGTGTTCGTTCATACCATTTTCATTTTCACTTTCACCTTAATATAAACCATTAAAAAGTGAAATAAAAATTCCTGCATTCTTCTCTCCCCACTGAAAGAAGCTTGAGTCTTCCCATTGAGTACCCAGTGATCCACCTAACGTCATGCTACACGAGATGCGCGACCATTCGTCTTGCTTATTCAAATACCTATATATCGAAAATTTGCTCACGTTTCTGTATTCATCCGGCTGGTCGTTTCAAAGTAGTATGTTTCGGTGATGTACGCGTTTCGGAAGAATCTCCATGAAGAGAATGGAGCAAGGGAACGGACGGTAAAGGTGATGCGAGACAATATTGCTGAGGATTCGTAGAGAGAGAGAAAGGATGAGAGGATAAAATAGAGGGGAGAGAGAAACTAAAGGGGAAGAAAAATGGCGGATAAGATAAACGAGAGGGAGGAAGGGTCCCAGGAAGAAATACGGACAGGAAGCAAATAAAGAGGAGCTGGCGACGTAAAGAATATAAAATTGGTAGGGAACCTTTTGGTGGAGAGAGAGAGAAAAAGGGAGTGAAATAGGAGAGGCAAGGGAAGGGCTGAGGAGAATTCGGCGGCGCGGGAATGAGAACCTGCGGAGGGGAATGATGCAGAGAATGGGCGGGTTAAAAATACGATTCCGGAACGAAATGAAAGTCTGCAAGAAAATGAAAGAGAGAAAGGAATTGAAGGGAAAAGAAGAGAAAAAGTAATAGAGGGAGGAGAAAAGGGGAAAAGGGATGAAAAAGCGACGAGAAAAGAAAGCGGAGACAAGAGGGCTGCAAATGAAGGGGAGGGTAGGCGAGGCATAAAGGTTGGATTTGTTATTAGGGGAGGCGGTACAACTTCCGAGATCAAGGATAGGGAGATAAGACGGCGAGGGATAGATTTTATGGGCAGTGGAGGAAAGTGGGAGAGAAACTCGGTGTTGGTATAAACCCATTCTTAACGAAAGGTGCCAAGGGGACCACAGTTTAAAAGTCCCATACAACAGACACACTCTAAGGAACTACCGCATGTAAAAATATCTCCTCTCGCACATCGTATTATCGCATGGTATTGCAGTAATAGTATTTTTAGGTAAAGGAGCCTGGTTCCTGAAGTCATTTCTAGAATCAAACGTGGGAGGGTAGGTAGGAAAGAAAATGGTTCTTAGGGAAATGTAGGGTGCATAACCCAGCGTCGGCATTAGCCTACACTCAAAGAAAGTTAAAAAGGGTCCTCCGTTTAACGTCTCTTCCGAATGACGGATTACGATACTGCTCTCCACTTTGCACCCTGTATGGATCGGGATTGCGCAGAAAATTCTCCACCACAAACGGGATCCGAACCTTGGCTCTCAGGTTAGGATGCCAGTATTCTAACCAATACCTACTATAACGCAGTACTATTAAAGTACTATTTTGGAACCTAATAAAGCCTGCGAGAAAGTGAGAGATACTGGGATCGAAGAGGAAGAAAATGAGAAGAAAGAAGGAGGAAGAGAAGAATGGGGACAGAGGAAGGAAAGGGATGAAAAAAGGAAGAAGGGAACAAGAGAGTTGCAAATGGGAGGTTGAGCAGACGAGGGTAGAAGAGGGTTGGGACAGAAGGAGAGGGCTGGAAGTATGAGGAGGAGAGAATGGAAAAAGAAGGAAGTTGGTAAGTCAAGATGAGTGAGGGAGACAGTAGAAAAAAGTCTGGGGATGGAAGGAACAGGATTCAGTGGAGTTAGGTTGGCGAGGGGACAGGGGGAAGAGGGTCGGCCGAGAGGAGGAGGAGTTGTGGAAGGAGAAGCTTTCACAGTGAGGCCGGTAGAGATATGAGGGACGGAGGAATGCGGCCCGAGAAGGACGTTGGGGTGGTATTAGTGGAGGAAGGGGGGTATCTTGGGGGGGGGGTTAGGGGTTGGGGGAAAGGGATTATTCGTGGGGTTGGGGAAGAGGAGGAGGGGACTGCAATCGTGAGTGTCAAGAGCGAGGAAGATTGGTGGGTGGATGGGTGGGTGGGTGGGAGGTGGGTCCCCGGAAAATGACGGAATAGAAGTTTCGGCTCGCTCCAAGTTTCCTCAAAGTAAAAAACAGAAAAAATACGGATGGATCCGAAAGGGATTGCAAAAAATGTTTAGCTGTTCACTTCGCTTCTCGCCGTTTATTTATCCTTGGTTAAGTTATCCAACAGATATAACCTGAGCATTTGATAAATGGATAATTTTATGCATATGGATTCATTAATCCTATCACTTCACTTAACTTTAATAGGTATATTTTCTTTGAAACACTACTATCATACGATGAAATATTTTATTCATTTTTTATCAAGCCCTTATTACCTAAATAAAAATAATAGATAAAATCGACTTGCTTGTGAAATATCTGTAGAAAAACTATATGGAAAACTGTTTTATATTATTTTGTGCTTTCAGAAATTATTCTCGCTTAAAACAGCATTTCTGTGGTTTTTGTAGGAATATTTTCTTCTGTCGAGGCAAAATTCACAGCTATTCACTAAAATGAAACAGATTTTTTAAACAATAGCTATTCCGAGCCGTTATGATCATAAATATAACTAACACGGAAATGATTTACGGATTGTGCATTTTTTCTCTACACTTTTCTACAGAGAAAGTTGGTTTGAACAGAAAATATAGATCTTGTACGTGCATCTTGAAAATATTTGAGCTCTTTTGGAAAACATTAAGTGTTTTCCTGTTCAGAGTCCCCGGGAAAATTCTCCTGGTTATGCACTGAAGGTAATATTTAAAAAGAGATCTAGGACACGACGCCCGCACTTAAATGTGGACACGGCGTTGGTTCCGAACTTACGTTAGTTTATGAAAACGACGTCGCGGGACGTAAAGTGCACTCACTCTATCTCAAACGTGGACCCAGTGGGGGGGGGGGGGGTGAGAAGAGTATTTGCAGGGATTCGGGAGGACAGCGATGAGGGGGCAGAGTTGAGAGGAGATCGCGAGGAGAGGGAGGTGACTGCGCCAAGCACAGCGGCGATGTCCCCATGTCCAGCCGGGGGAAAGAGGACGGCGCGGCGGGGAAGGAGTACGGAACGGAGGACGGCCGTGGATAGAGGAGGACCGGGCAGAGAGGACCGGGCAGAGAGGACCGTGCCGCTCAGAGATGGATGCTGTCCAGGCTGGAGAAGGAGGAGGGCGGGTCGGGGCGAGGTTGGACCATGTTTCGCGTTCTAGCTCGTGGGGTCGTGTGTGCTCAAGGCTTTTGGACGGCGAGGTTTGAGCGTGGAAGGAGACAAAAGAGGCCAGCGGAAGGTGGTGGGAAGGGACCTCTCCTCTGGGCTGAGTTGGCGAGGGCACCGCACCCCGACACGACCACACATGAACATACACCCACACATACACCCGAGATGGGACGTGGAGTGGGTGCGGCAGTTGTGGGAGCAGGTGGGAGCGGCGGATGCTGCGCAGAACGGTGAAGAGGTGGAGCGGCGGGTGAAGTTGTAGTTCTGCACACTATTCGGAAGTCAGCATCCCATAGCGATATGAAAGTTACAACTCAAAAGACAAAAGAGATTTTTGTGCAAGGTATGGAAACCCATTTTGCATGATCTTGCCCTTAAGATGCAGAAAATATCGTAAATATGTGGTATAACCGCTCACTTTTGTTGCGCAAGTAAGGAGTGATCCACGCGGACATAATAATCTGAGAATATTCCTGGTTCCTTGCTAGGTCGCTCCTCTGTTAAACCCGAAAAAACTAGTGCACACAATGATACGACATTAATCAAATGGAGTGCCAAAGAATTGAAATGGTTTATGTAAAGGTACATTAATTATGTTGCAATAGATCATAAGAGATATTATTATTAAATAGATGTAAATATTTATAAAATAAATCTGCGAATCCAAGAAATCGTTAATCTTTCTCCTATTTTGTGCCTATTAAGGAAACAGCTTCGCGGTAAAATCATGTAGGTATAATTAAAACAATGCATCGCGCATCTCAGTGAAAAAGTATTGAATGCGATGTCTAATGCATATCGACGTGATGGTGGACGAGGTAGCTTGGTGAAATTTCGATATATTTGGAAGAAGTAATACTTCGCAATTTTACCATCCCGGTCCCCTAATCTCCTTCTAATCGTTGACTCGGGGAATGCTATCCTAGAGATGGAATAATGAGCCTTACCTACTCCCCCTCCCCGAGTTTTTCCGTCGACACCTCTCCGACATCCTCTGTCATAAAATAGACAGTACATGCACCTGTGCAATTCTTTTTAACCCTAATAATTAATGTGCTTAACATAAAAATCAGTCAGCGCAATAAAAAACACTGTAGAATATCACCTAATGTTACTTTTTTGAATCATGAATAGGTAAAGCACTTCCCGGTCGGTAGGTACATACATGGCAATATAGTACTGTCCAAGTGCGAGAAACGGACAAGAAATTTGCGAACGCCCACGAGTGGTATGAATGGGAGTGAGTTGGGGATGGGATGCAGCCGCTGGGTGCCGGGAGGAGGGCGGGGAAGCGGGAGGGAATCCGAGGAGATGCGGCAGGGCACGCGTTGCACCCCCGGCGGGTGTAGCGTCGTCGTCGTATGGAGGGGGGTCGCGGATGGCGAGCCCACGGAAGAAGAGAGTGGGAGGAGGGAAGGACGAAGTTTTGGGTATAAATTGAATGCGAAGGGCACCACAAGCGGAGAGATGGAGTAGGGAGCGGGGCGTGCTTGGGCGATGGGGTTATTTTTTATGGTTGCGGGGTGAGGGAGGGGGAGAGGGAGGGGGAGAAGGGGGCGCTGAAGGAGTGGAAGAGGGATAGGGAGAGACCGTCTGAGATATAGCTGGGCGAGTGGGCGAAAGGGGTTGAGGGCGGGGTTAGAAATATTTTAAACGATATGAGGGTTTTAAACACCTTTGTTTTTGCTATGACCGCCTTTGTACTTCCATATATCTCATATGTCGTTTTTCTTGGTATGATCTATATTTTTTACAGCAATTTTGTCCACATATTAAGCTTTTTAACGCTGAGGAATACATTTTCGAAAACTTTTTTCTTTAGATTTTGCCGGTAAAAAGTTGGAATAAGCAACTAAACCTTCATTGGTAAGTTGATTAAAAATGGGATGTATAAATTCTCTTCGTGCGTTAAAAATTATACTAATGGTTTAGTAGGGCTGTGTAATGTTGAATTAAGGATGGAAAGAATGATAAAATGAGAAATTAAATTCAGCCGTTAATAGAAGGAAAGTTTATTGGTTGCGGCAATAAGCTTAACTGTATGTCAGGACCAATTTTACTGCAGTAAAACCATTAATGACGCATTTTAGGCAGTCCTTACCGTAAAAGGAAAGATATATTTGAAGAATTTTAAAGAAATTAAAAAAATATGAGACCATTTTTTAGAAATAAATAATATTTTACACCTTTTTAAAAACAAAATTCTTAAAATATTTTTTGAACAATAAAAAAATCGCTTTAAAAACGACAACGCAGGTTTATACTGAGGCAGTAAATGGGCAAACAAATGAGAGAGCAGGGATGAGGACGGGCGAGAAAGGGGGGTGTAGGATGTTGGAACCCGGGGTGTGCAGCGGTGAAGTTGAGGAGAGGGAGGAAGTGAGGTGGAGGGGGCAGGCGAGGTCACCCGCGGGGAGGTCGAGCTTGTTCCCCGGCGGGAGAAGCAGCGGTGGCGGCAGTAGTAGTGACACGAGTTGTGGGGCGGGATACGGGGGAGCGGTGGTGTAGGAGGAGGCTTTCTAAAAGAGGGAAAGAACTAAAAGGGGGGTGGAAGAGGTGTAGCAACGGACCGTGGGGGGAGCGGGAAGAGTTTTATGCCACACGCAAAGGACGTAGTAGGACGGAGAGAGAGAAGGATGCTTCTGAATAACAAACGGATTTGCCAAATAACCCCCGCGCCCTTCCTGCTCTTTCTTGGAAGGGAAAAAAATGCACGCGAAAAATGTCGGATTTTCATACAAAATGAATAATTTCGACGGTATGCGGAAGGAAAGCTGGGCTACGGTGACATGAAACGCTAGGGAAGCCACCGTCTTTGCCAGTTAATGTCATACGCGGTGTGTGTTGAACATTGAATCTGGAATGCTACCTCGGGGGGGATGCAATATTCCTCCGATGCCGTTTCTCCTAAGACTGTTTCGTTCGATGTAATAGGGAGTTTGTGCTCTCCATAGCAATTCTCTCATCACTTGCATCTTAGTTTCAAAGTATATTTGATTTGAAAATTTCGGTGAACATGAATATTTTATTCGTGAAAGAAGAGGCTAGCAGTATAGCATTGGAGAAGGTACAAGGAAAGGCAGCCAGGTATGTTTTGAGGAAGCATAGGAAGACGGAGAGCGTAACATAAATACTAATAAAATACGTGGATGGTTGTGATTGCAAAATGTCACAAAAAACAGGCTTTCTGAATGTTACCACCTGGAATGCAGCCATATTGTAGCACTTTCCTAAATAATAATAATGGCAAAACATGAAACAGATAAGATATATTAGAAAATCAGAGACTAGCAGAACAATATAAAGGTGACTTAATAATTATACTTACTATTACTTACTATAAAGGTTCTTAATATATTTCGACGAGAATAAGACAAATATGATTAAAGAATATTCCAAAACTATGATTTTGAAATAAGGATAAGAAAAGTAACAGACGGCTGGGGTAAGTTTTCTTAAGCATTAAAATCAGGAGTAATAAAATTATCTTACCTTAATGATCGGAGTAAAAATTAGAAGAGCGTCTATATTATGTGAAGGAAATGAGATGCATTATTTCAGCATTGAAGAAAATGTGAAGGAAGGACTGCTTCGTAAATTTGAGGTAAAAGACATGATGTTGTGTTTTTTCTCTCTATTTCTACATCGCAAATACTGCAGTACTCAATAACTTCACCTAGTCATTGTGCAGAGTTACTAGTTATTGTTGTACTTTCGTCATAGCTCATATAAATAAGGTATGGAAGGAATTAAGGATGGTAAGAAGTATTACAGATTGGTCAAATAAGTATTAAAGCCTACCAGTATAATGTAAAACTTGAAACTAAAACAGGGAACATATTGCCTGACATTTTCTTGCAAATTTAAAATCTACTGTTTAATTAAATGAAAATATTTTTATCATTTTCTTTAGAGCAATCAAAACTATCTTGGTCACCTATTTTTGTTGACTAGGTTATGATTTGTGTGGCCCTGAAGTTTTTCAACCATTGAATAATTTTGTGGACGAATCCAAAGCGAACCGTGTTTAAAATGTTCCGAAATTTATTCATTCAGGGCCTCAATTCCATAACTTTTTGTCCCATTTTTTTCCGAGTGAATGGAGATTTTTTTGGTCAAATTTCGCACATATCACCTCTGGAAATTGCTCCCCGTCACTGAGTGCTGAGTAAATACGACCGAAATGGACTCCATTTCAGTCGATAACGTTCCTGCGCAAGCTTACAGAGTCGATCCCGCAGGATATAATGGTTGGAATATTTCAATATTTCAATCCCGCAGGTATTATTTGGTCATTTAAAATTCCATTTTAACGCAGAGCTTTTTTGCATTTTTGAAAATACCTGGTGTTGAAGAATTCCTAGTCAAATCCTTGCCATAACCTTATTTTATATTAAACTCTCTTAAAAATCTACTAAATTCTCTCCGGAGAGATTTGCATTTTTTCTCAAGTTTTGCATTCTTTACTCTTTCAATATTATAGAGTTATATTATAGAGTCACTTTACTGATACTGGATTGAAACGTCGTTGCTGAGTAGTGTGTTCCAAATATTATTGAAATTTGAATCCCTCGTCAAGTCTTACTATAACCTAATCTTATAATAATATCTCATGAGTGGTTACCTAAACCTCATCTCAACTACTTACCGATAGATTTATTTTGACTCTATCAATTCTAGTTTCTGGTTTCTTCAAATAGTGAAAAAACATTCATATTAAAATTAGAAGTATTCTGAGAAAATGAGTGAAGCTTCGAACCCATTACTCTTATTAAAATAATCCCCCACGGGCAAACATCCTTCTCTCGAGACGCAGCAGATTTGGAAGAATTTTTTAAAGACTTTCTGAACTGCATGGCTCCTCCTACCACACGTACACCCACACACCCTTTGGGGGATATTACAGAGAGACGTCTCGAGGAGGAGAGAGCTTAAAACTCGGGAGCGTGCAGAGAGGGACAAAAGTTGTGTACCGAGAGACGGCGATGAGAGAGAGAAATACGAGCGTACGACAAGTGCGGAGTGGTGTCGGGAGAAGTAGAGGGAGAAGGAGGGTTTCGCAATAAGGTGATCCGCCCACCCGCTGAAAAACCCCTTCCGAGGGTGGACTGCGATGGAGCCCTAGGCAAATAATTAGTAGATGACGAAAGAGTCGCGGGATGGGGAAAAGGGAAGGGAAGAGACGGGAAGGTTGGATGTAGCCGTGAGATATTGCGACGCATCGAAGTTTTGTAAAAAGTATCGCGTATTTCGATCTTGAGTCACTTGGCCATTGGATACACTTCTATATCAAGGGATATGCGATCTGATGAAATTTCGTTTCTCGAAGGATCTCATTGCTATTCACGATAACATGCATTGGACATTCTAATAAAAAACACCAACATTTCTCCTGTGAATGGAGTGATCGCCAATACCCGAGTGAGATACGGACAAGGCTGCAAATATTATTTTTATTCTACAATGGTTGTAATGATATATTCTACATTGAAACAACTGCCTTTCCAATGGAAAATTTCGTATGTGAATTATTTTCTATTTAGGCACAAAACAAAGCATAGGGCTGTAATTATGTAAGTTAGTAGCACTTCAACTATAATCTCGAATATGCCTAATTTTAAAAGAGACGTAAATGCCACGTGATCGCGATATTATACAACATGCAATGTGAATCAGGTTTGTATAGTGACTGGATTACTGACATCACAATCTAACGCAGGGATTTAAATCTTGGCGGTGGCGTAGATTTTTCTGTGATAATCCGAGCCATTTTTGTGTATACTTTTCACTTCACAATCAACTTAATTTCTCCATCCACAGATTGGAAAGTATGGCTTCTCTCTCTCCGCCTCTCAACGGAAAAAATAATTACCGACTTTGAGTTTCCCTCCACCCTTCCTCCTTTCCACTAATAAACTACTTACACAGATCCTCAACAAGAAAATTACCTCAGTGATCGGTCACCAAACCAAATAAAAGTGATATTCGTAAAATCGCGTCTTTTTAAATTGAAAACTCATATCGCGAAGAAATGTAGATATATTCAACCATCGCAAGGCCCTAGAGGTGGGAGGAAAGTGGAGAGGGAGAGGAAATACGAGAAGGATTTCGGGAGGGAAATGAGGGATTGGGAAATAAGAGGTTTGAGGGACTTACGGGGGAGGGCAAGGGGGTTGGCGAAGGACTCGAGCCAATAGCCCCTGAGGAGAAAGAAGGGAGAATGGAAGGAAGGGGCCCTTTCGGAGGATCGGTGGAGGGTTGGGGGTAAGGATCAATCGCCCGTCTTGGAATGTTCTCTTTCTCCTCCCCCATCCTGCGTCCACCAGTCCACCCAACCCCTCTCCTTGGTCCTTCTTTCCCGCAACCCACCCAATCTAGACCCATATCTCGCCTCCTACTCCCCCCCCCCGTGCCTCTTTCCCTTTGTTTTTACGCCTCAGCGAGATTAAGATTCGAGATCGTCCCTAACGAGAAAGAGTGAATACGGGTGGGTCCAGGGGGCGGGAGGATGAGGGGGGGGGAAGAGTTGCGTGGAGGGTGTGGATGGAGGTGGAGTGTGAAAGCGTGAAGAACGGGAAGGATTTAAGGCGTGGCATAAAAGGTTTTGTGAGGAAGAGGTGAAGGAGCCCAGGGTGCTTCAGCGCGGATTAAAAAGAGGAGATGTGTCTAGTTTGGTGTGGTGGCTTGAGTGCTGGTTTTCTATTCCGAAGGCCCAGGTTCAAAATCCGGCAGTGGCGAAGATTATAATGAGGAATCCCGAGCCCTACCTGGGTGCTTTGTGGAGAAATATTCTAGTACCTATAGCATTCTTTACGTCAGATGAGACGCAAAACCGTCGGATTCTTGGCGCCATTCGTCAACAGTAGGCTAATGCCGAAGCTGGATTTCTCTCCACCTATTCTTCAATCTCCAAACATTCTTTCTCCAATCAACTTTTATTTTTTGCTTTCGAGACGATTCTAGTTGTCCGTGCGCCCCTGTCATCTCGTTAAGCCACTCTTGGCTAGTTATCTGGTTTCCTAACCGAACCTACAGAGCATGGCAGAAACACCCATGCCCTGGGTGGAGAAAAACCAACCCAGGCAGAGCTCGAACCCGCAACCACAGGTTTAGCAGACGAGTACTTTACCCTGCCGCCACTTGGGTCGGCGCTAAAACACCTCAAATGGCTTAAGTTTTCGGTCGCCTCCCCAAATAACCAAACAATCAGAAGGAGGCGGTTGCGAGGATAGGAGAGGAGCAGTAGGGAATTTGAGTAGGTGATTGGGTGGGCTGAGACCCCGGGGAGTAGGCTTCGAGATGGAAGTATAGAAGTAGCAAACGGGTTAGAGGTGGAACGCAAAATGCCTCGTGGAGCGGGAAGGGGAGGGCTGGAGGTAAAGAGAGAACCCTACAGACTCCGTGGAGTGTTTAACTGGAGAGAACGAGGAAAGGGGAGAGGGTGAGAGATGGGAGGAAGGGTGGTGGGTGGTGGTTGGTGCGAGGAGGTGGAAAGTTAACAAGGGAAATGGGTTAAGATGCGAAAGGCTGATGCGAGGAGTCGGAAAATGTGGATCCCCTTGAGGGACATAGGGAAAGGGAAGGAAATGGCCGAGAGGGAGGAAGCCCTTGAAGGACTTAATTAAGAATGGAATCGAGGACAAATAGACGTTTGAGACTCGCCTCATTACGTGCCAATGCGTTTCGGTCCAGACAAATAGAGCCTTCAAAATATATATAATGAAGTCATCGGAAATTAAAATCCATTTCCGTGCTTAAAATTTCATCTCTTTTGGCTTGATTAGGTCGTTAAATGAATTTGACTGGGGAAATCCCTTCGATGAGGAAATGGTAATGAAGTGAGATTGGATGAAGTGAGAAGGATGCTAAGGAGTTAGTAGCTAGGAGCGGGTGGAAGCGGGTAACGATCGAGGAAATTCATAGTTCTCTCACCCTTTCTAGGAACTAGAGTTTTATTTCTGTGTGCGACTCAGTCGTAGGCTCATATATAAAATGGCGTTCAGTTAACGTACTACATTCTCAAAAGACATCGGTGGGGTTGAGAAAAAAATGGAAAAAGAACTTACGCCTACACTTATTGGCTGTCAAACCTCCTGTCAAACTAAGCTTCGGGCTGACACATAGTGAATGAAGACGAAGCAGTGATTCTCTCAGAAATGCGAGTAATCCATTTAAGGTGTTAACCTAAGAGAAGATTTGAGCCCATAAGCACACTTCAGCATGCGCGAATGACGATGAATGGAACAATTGCGTGAGCAGGCATACATTTCGGTAACCCTCCAGTAGGTAGCATAATGTGGGTTTTTTATGGCTAAGGCCGGATATTTTGTCTTAAGTTATCAAATTCATTTTTTAAATGCGTTTAAAAACGTATGATCTTTACCAGAGAGTAATTAGAAACTTTACATAATCTATGTTAGACGACTTCGCTGAAACTAAACTCCAAAGCAACAATGTACTGGGTGAGATTATTGAAGTTATTGTATTGTTTAGAGTACACCGCTGCTGTTCCCGATCTGTTTTGAAGTGCACTGCCGGGTGCGCAGGGTCTGAAACGAATGGGAAGCAAAATGCGCCGTTGTGTTGCAAAGTGAGCCTCACACTAGAGCGAATGCAAAGCGCCCTTTATTCCTTAACTCCCACAGCTTCCCATTTCAGTCAGTTCAATATTTACCCTCCCACTCTAATCAAAACACTCCAAGATTATCCCATTGTGCATCACCACGGTAACCTATTTCATGTACCAATAAGGTTATTGGGTACCTATTGAACATTAAGTGCAGTCCAGAAACATGTTTGTCGAAGTAATATGGGCTCCAGATCAAGAGTCTTTTTTGGATACTAGTATTTGAAATTTTAATAATGTCCCTTTGAAACTTCTGCTTTTGAGGTTTGTGAAGACGTATGCGCTTGGTTAATAGTATGGGTGAAAGGTTCCATAGCTTTCGAAGTCGAAGCGGTTTTATGTGAATTTTTTAGCTTGACATCTAAAGTATCAAGGCTCGATTTTTTTATTTAGCAGGGAACGACCTTTATTCAGACCGGAAGATCTAGTTTCTTTCTTGCGGGCTTTACTTGCACGACATTGCTTCGCTGGATTGGATCTATGATCAAAGGCATTTATTCATAAGCATACTTTAAGTAAAAGAGTCCAAGGTTGCGAGTTGAGTTTGGATCATCGGAACGAAAAGCAGCTTGAATTTATGAAAATACACATTTTCTATTGAGCCTTGCCAACAATATGGGATCGAGCAGCGTAAGGAAGAAAGAGTGCCTCCTTGGAATACACATTCCCTCTCTCGTGGCTTTGAATTTAATAGCCCCTCCTCGCCGTACTCCGAACTCTCTTTATCTCATTTTGGCCGCGACCCAAGTCTTTTCTTTCATTCCGATGTCATTACTGTTTACGAAAAATACCGCGGCAAGCACACGCATATGTAGGTCAAGAGGATTCATCCAGCCCCTTTAATTAGACACCGAGCCGTGGCACTGGAGGACTCAAGGATCCAGAATATCTCATCTGAGCAAGAGAGCTGTAAGTGAGACACTCCTTTCAACCGCGGCGGAATAAAAAGGTCCCTCCCTACCCAGGGCGTATCGACGTGGGAGAGCAAAGGGCAGATGGGCGTTATCTTTTATTTTCATCCCCGCCCCCCGACCTCTCGGCCGGGTCACCGAGAGGCTGCCTCCCCGAAACCTGGACTCGCTTCCCAAAGCGAATGAGAAGTGTCGACGGACTGCTCCGCGCCGATTCCGGTGCTTCGACCTCGGTAACGCGTGTATGGCCGACCAGACCTAGGCCCTGTCCATAATCACGATGCAGTTCCCTCTCCATCGCCCTAAGTTCAGACAGCCTTCTCTTCAAGCTCCTTTTGTGTTCTCTGCACACATTTCAAAGAACTGCGGAACTAGCCGCGCAGTCATTTTAAGGGAGTCTCTCGCTAATAGTCACACAATTGTGTGAAATTCACAGTGGAAAAATCATTCGCCTGGACTGGGATTCCAACCCAGACCCCTCGATTTTGCGCCGAGTACTCTAACCATTTAGAGAGAGGACGCCTGGGTAGCTTAACTGGTTAGAGTACTCGGCGCGAAATAGAGGGGTCTGGGTTCGAATATCAGTCCAGGGGAATGATTTTTTCACTGGAAATTTCACAGAATTGTGTTCACTGCACGCAAAATATATGTTCTTATCGATTTTTCGGCAGTGCTTGTACTTACTTTTTGAGGATACAATAAATTTACGTTCAGTAAATGTGCCTTTGAGAGCAAGCGTGGTGGTAGCAAAAATGTTAGTTCTTGAAAAATGAGGTTAAAAATGAAATAAATGAAAAATTAAACCCTGCATGATGTTTTGTGGACAAAAACCAACGAAGATAGGCTCACACTATTCCAACATATAAACAGAATACTGTCAGAGGAGACCTTCTGCGCATCTAACTAAAATATAACAAAAAAACTAACACCACTTTTGCTCCCAACGGCTCAAACATGTGTACTAAAAAAAGTGCTAAAGGCATATTTTAATAAAGAAGTGTCATATTTCTAGTAAAATTCGCTTTTGAGCTCATAAAGTACAGGATACTAAGTGACTTGTGCCTGATTATGACTCTGAGAGGATACATTGCTTTGAGCAATAATAGAATTGTGAAAATTGCAATTTCTTTATTTATACCTCCGTAATGGATAACTCCCACAGCATATATCCTGAAATTTAAACCTTATAATGCGAATTTGTAACCCTTTGGTATTTAATTCAGTTCAGTGGCGGTCATGTAAAGACAACGAAATCGAAACAATGAGAATTTAGAGTTGGTAAGTTCGAACACTCGGTGAGAAATTGTGAAACACCTCAAAAACTTCATTGTTGAATAGATATTTGCTAGACGAGTGATTCTCTAATCGGTCATAGTGCTTAATTAATTTCCCTTGAATTTGATGGGTAGAAGTAAGATGTAATAGTAGTGGGTACTGAATAGAAAATTTTCATTATAACTAATATTTTGAGCTCTAAGCGGTTAAAGTCAATGGTGGTATTTATCTGTCACATCACCTATTAGTCAGTTGCGACAGCAAACTTCGCAGCTAATGCATAATAATTTGGAAAATAATCTCATGGAAGGAAATTTTCACCTTTGAGAGGAAGGCTACACAATTGCAGATAAATTTTGGTCAATTTGAAGAAAGATCCATAATTATTTACACGAAAGAATACCAAACCTCAACGCTGGAGAGAACTGCCAAACTGAATTGAACGGCACTCATGGTCTGGGTAAAGAAACTAATCTAAATTTCAAGACATTGTCTTTTTGTGAAGGTATCTTATTGTGTTTTAAGTACGTCATTTATAGTAAGAGCATAGGAAGCTTACGTTTATCATTGGGAAGAAGTTTAAAGTGATAAAAAACCACAAGAAATTTAGAACTATAATATAATTTTAAAATATGCAAAATGTTATGGTGTAGCCATTAGGTATCTGGAATATTCAAAATGGGCACTTCCAAAATTTCTATTATAACGAAACTTTTCGTATTCGATTATTAAGCCAAGCTCAAAACGGGGTCCTAAAAGAAGCAGCTTCGAACTTAAAGGCGTACGATGATGGGAATTCCTCCTCAAAAGATCCACTAAAAATGCAAATAGAGATACCGTATTCTAAGCCTTTTATACATTGCCCTTTAATTTATTTTCATTTAAAACTTCGTCTTTTCCTATTTTAACTATCAAAGTGATTAAGCGACGGTAGACTCTCTCATAGTTCTTAGTCTGCCTACTCTGCCGATCGCGGTGCAATGGACCGTTTCCCTTAGTTTCAGTAGACGTCGAGTTATCAAAGATAATCTTTGCTCAAGTTCTTCATAATTCTCTTCCCGGTGAAGCTATCTCTCCTTAAATTCTCCGCATTTTGCCAATGTGACGCGATGCATGAATGCATATGCCACGAGCGCTTGAGTAAATGTTATGACTGCACCTTGAATGGATGAGTATACCGACGACAACTATTCTAGCATATGATATGAAGTGGGGAAATACAAAAGCAAGGAAGTGTGAGTACGTGTGATTTTTTTGTACTTCCGCTGCCTTTGAGTGTCGGTGAAAGTATGCGAGAATGCATTCCGCGCATTTTGTCACCCAAAGATGTTTCTCGCTTCGGATAGCAGCGCTCTTTCTAAAATATGCGGCCATCCAGGGCACCATGTATAGAAATGAAGAAATGGATTTTGAGTGTGTTACATGCCTCTGTGCTCACAACCCCATTTGCTGCACTTCTGCAGTATTGTCGCATGAAAACTGATGCACCCCGGCCATCATATAAATTTAGCTCTCGTAAAGAATTTAGCGTCTAGTTCAAAGTACTTATTGATGATCCAAAAACACTTAAATCATTAAGATACGAGTAATAGTAGACGTAAACTAACTTCACTCTTATGAAGTTAGTTTACGTCTACTTCTACGTTTAAGTCATTTTTTATAAAGTCGGTACTTATCTTATTCATTTACTAATGCCATTTGTCTGCAGCTCACCAAGTTATTAAATCAAAACCATCTGCAATTTATGCATGAATAGTGTATATAATAGTAGGTATAATTATATTATATAGGCAAAATAAACAAATGTATTTCAAATAAACAAGTGTCTCTAAAGATTTTATCGTGTGTGGAGGTTATGTGGAGTATAATATTCAGGAGATTGAGTAGACAATAAAATAATCTAGAGGGTAGGCTTTCGCAGCTGTTGACATAGATGCTGATGAGATTTTTGAGTTTTGCTGCGATCCGAGCATTTTTAGTTCAACGTTTCACTCGCGTTGCAGCGAGCATCTTCAGGTGCAAAGTGTTACAGGACCACTTCGATCTTGGAGACACTCGCTGCAACGCGAGCAGATATTGAGCTAAAAATGCTCGGACCGCAGCATAACTCGAAAGTGTCGTCAGCGAAGGTTAAATATTTTTCCATTTATCACAATTTACCGTTGATTGCCTAATTTGGTAACTCGAAACAATTCTTTCGTTTCACCAGTGAAATTGTAGAATGTGGTAGTTGTGGGTTATGCGTAACACAATAACTGTAATTTGATCGTTAACAGGAAGAAATATAGAAAAAGGTATCTTATAGCAATTGTATTTATTGCGTTGTTTCGAAAAGGCCTTAGAGAGAGAACTGTGGATGCTGTTCAATGGCGTATACCCGTGTTTACACGATGCATTTATCCGCGCAAGTACGTGGCTGGACAGATGCGTGAATAGAAGTCTGGACAGATGCGCGTTCACGTACCTGAGGAGTGTTTACACGATGCATGTGTTCGCGCAATTGTTCGAACATTTTCTCGATACGCATTGCGCGATTGCTTTTGTTTTACTAGTACTTTCACTTCTACGAAGCAGACGACATCATACGAACTTCAGCTATTGAGGAATAATGATAATGACTTTGTAAACTCCACTAATTATTTATTACCACGACCCGGGTTTCAACACTTAAGGTTATTATAAATATTCCGTAATGGATCAATTTCACAAAGTCAAGCCTACAACCGTTTCCTTTGTTCAGCTATTGACCTCTTCGCTGCTCGTCGTGTTTACGTACATATTTCCGTTTTTTACATACTTCGACCCCTGCCTTTCACTGGACCTCCACTTACAATTAGGCCTTACCACCTTAATTAGCACAATCTTGACAACCACTCCATATCCTCAATCACTCCCTCACTCACACTATCACACATACTCCGGTCCGCGCGTCTATCAGACACCCGACTCCACAATATATTGTATTTATTTCTTCATTTTTCATTAGAAGCAGTGTTTTTCCGTCATTCGTAATAAAATGAAATGAATGAAATATCATTATTTTCGTACCTGACTGCCTACATCTACCCAGCTATTTCCGCCATTCCAGCCTGCCTCTTCCCTTTATTTTTATAAAGGGTGTTCCTGCGGTCGTATAAATGTGCCCTTTCGCTGACCAGATATATCAACGACTCCACCTGATCCCTTGACCATGGCATTTTCTATGGTCAATTCAAGGGTAGTTGGTGCAGTGGATGATTGTCGTGGAGGCCAAGAAACGTTCCGGTAGGAGTTGTGATGGTCGATTGTAGTATATTTAAGTCCAGGGAAACAAATAAATGAATCAGCGATCCGTTAGAGTGGTCCAAGAAGATCAGGGTTCAAACAGGTAGAATAGATGTCCAGACAAAGCAAGGGTCGAAATATAAAAAGCAGTAAGACGTACGGGAACACACCAAAGCACAAACGAAAAGCCGCCTCCAACTCAATGCAAATGTCGTTTATGATAGCTACCACCAGATGGCACTGCGAAACGACTGAAAATTGCTCGGACACATTCACCAAATTAAAACAGGGCTATTTTCTGCCCACGCATTCACGCATTTGCGCAATTTTGAGTGTTTACACGGTGCAATTTTGATGGTGAATATGTTCACGCATCTACCCGCGCGGGTAAATGCATCGTGTAAACACGGCTTATGGTAAAAAATAGGAGAAGACTTGTGGAATGTCTAATTAGGAACCAATGTAGCTCCGATTGTACAGGAAGGTGGGGTAATTCGTATTTGCCTGCGCTATAGAGGTTGTTAACCGAAGAATTGGCAACGAAGGCGTGGGAGGAGTTTGATAAAAGATCAAGAGTAGGCTGGAGCTGATTAAGTCGGTAAAATTTGCGGAAGCCAAGCGTTAATTAGCCATGTCAAACAGGAGATGAGATTCAGTTTTGATCGCATAGCCGGTAACTTCAATGAGATTCGTATGAAATGAAGATTATCCTTAGATAAACAGAATAAATTAGATTCATTAGGATATATGAATGCTAGATCAAACATTAAAGAAGGAAAAGCTGGTATAAAACTCTTAGTACTGAAGCTAATTGACTATAAAACGCGAACTTACGCTTATGCGACCGAGGATATGATTTTTTAAATGTTAGGATTAAATATAGAGGTCATAAATTAGGGATGGCTGTGCAAAGTACATATGATACAAGAAGTTTGGGCGGAAATGGTCTAGGTAGCAACGGCTAGGAGAGTATAATTGCGCTAACAAATGAAGCAGCCAAAGGACTAAGGAATCATTGAAACGAACTTTGCTTAAAACTTAACTGATAGGTCAGTTGACAGAGTTCAGGAGAAAATTATTGCATTGTTCTGGAATTTGGCTTTACAGAAAAGGTCAAGCAAAGATTAAACGCTTTTGAGTTTTGATTTGGTTAATTTAAGCAAGGAATATGGAAAAAACAGTAAAGTTAGTATTGCTGAAGTAAGAGAGAAAATGTAGATGAATTATATAATATGAAAACAGAATAAATCAATGAATAAAGAACTGAGAAATAATCTGATGCCATAGGCTTTGATAAATGAGAGAATGGTAAGTAAGGGAAGAAAGATAGAGCAAAAAATAGACCTGATGGATGTCATAAAGATGCTAGGAAACACGTAAGTCTAAAGAGGGAAAGAATATTGGTTAAAATATGGTTTTTGTGACATTTCAGATGCAAACAGTACTGTTTCCTCAGGTATTGACCAAGAGTTTTTTTTATATTTGCTGGGAATTTCACGAGATGAGCTATGACTGATTGTTTGCTCGCGGAGAGAAGCGACTCTAAGAAAAAGGCAAATAAAGAAAGGAACCGCAGCGATAAATATTTAGGTGTTATATAGAGGAAAATTCTCTCAAAAATGATTTGCCATATATCTTCTGTCCTCAGTTATCGTATTTTTCTCCACAAGGAATTAAGTAATTGACATTAGGTGCTATATAAGAATCGGCCATTCACTATTATTGCCACTCTACCTCTGACAGAAAGCTATTCAATATTTGTTGGGCATCTCTTCCGAGAAACAGAAATGATAGGAGACCCTGGGCGCAGAATAGAAACCAAGAGGAACCTCGGCAGAATTTATCTAATTTTGGGCAAGAAATATGTCGTTGAATCCCAAGGCAGGTAATGCGTACAGTTCTGGAAACAGCATCATTCATCAGTTCAGCAAGTTCATCATCGCCCCTCTCTAATTCAAACTTTCCCTCATCTGCATTCCCGATACTCTTTCTCCCGATCCCTCGTCCTCGCCGACGATGTCAAAATCCCTTCCTCAATCTCACATCCGCCCTTACTTCTTCAGCCGTCCACTCACCGCCCCTGCTCCGCCTCCCTTCTTCCAATGAATCCCCTTCAACCACTCCGCCTCTCTTCTCCCCGAACTAAAATCCCGGCATATCTTTCCTACGCATACAAACATGCCCACTTCTGCCCTCCCCACTATATATCTCCTTCGCCCTTTCCCTTGCGTAACCTCTTCCTCCGTCCTCTAAAATTCGTCTGTGGACCAAGGGAGGAGTGTTTACATAGCTCTCTCTCTCAGCGGGAGATCTTTCTCCTATCCTTTCTCCCGGCCCTCCGCGCAATGCTTTTTCTCCCCTGTGCCCTTTATCCTGGCTCTATTCCTCCTTTTCTTTCACTCTTTTACCATCTGTATAGGGTGCATTCTCCGGGTGGGAGGGGCAGGGGGAGAGGGTGGAGGGCTACGGAAAGGGATACACAACGAGAGTCTCGAAATTACGAGGACATCGGGAATACGTGGATGAGAATTGTCCCCGACTGTCAACCACAATAACCCAACTTTTTCTTTTGATCGAACTACTGGTTAAACAGAAATGTGTCACGAAATATCAATAACTCTGAAACAGACTGACTGATCTGACTGAAAATTCATATATCCATCTTTGAATCCCGGGAGAGTCACAATTTTGTTCATGAATTTTCACACACACTGTTAATGTGTCTTACTGCCGCGTGGATGAATTCGTGCTATATTATTTGCGGAATGTTCGTGATGGATATGGTGAAGAAAGTTATTCATCCTGTTGGCATGGTGGTTGATGAACTGACTTTCCATCTCAAGGGGCCGAGTTCAAATCCCGGTTTTTCAGTAGCTGTTCCTGGGTAACTATGTCGAGAGCGTTTGAAGTGTAGTACTGTGCCCTTAAGAA
The DNA here is from genome assembly GCA_963573305.1 of Pyrrhosoma nymphula. Lineage (NCBI taxonomy): Eukaryota > Metazoa > Arthropoda > Insecta > Odonata > Coenagrionidae > Pyrrhosoma > Pyrrhosoma nymphula. The sequence continues at coordinate 143,411,781 of OY754327.1, read as the reverse complement.
AGGACCTCAAACGGGAGATCCCTTTGCACCTTAGGATGAGTGTAGGCCAATGTAGGGTTGCTCTCAAGTATCACCCTTTTTCCTTATTCTTCTCCCTATTTTTCTTCTCTTTTTCTTCTTCCTTCAGCCCAATTCCTATCAATTTCTCGAGGACACTTCTTTCATCCCGAAATCGTAATTTAAGGGTATCGTGTTTGTGTGGTGGATAGAGTACTAGCATCTTATCCCGAGGGCCAAGGCTCAAATCCCAGCTGTGGTGAAAATATTTCAGTGGAATCCCGATCCCTGCTTGAGCGCCACTTCAAGTACACTATTCCGTCAGTCGGAAGTGACGTAACACGGACGATCTCATTGCACATTACGTTTAGTGTAGATTAACGCCGACGCCGGGTTTCTCTCCATCATACATTCCCCTATGTAGCCCTCCTTTACCGAACTTGCCACTCACCCTTGATTTCGCAGATGACCTCAGTAGTCGGGCTCCTTTCCTAATAAATACTATCACTACAATATCACAATATCATATATTATGCGATATGCAAGTGGAGATCCCTCAAAATGCGGTACTCCATCCATCGTATGGGACGTAAAACCGCGGTCCCCGTGGTTATTGTAATTGGAGGGTGAACTTGTGCCTACATCAGGTTTCTCGTCACCTTTCCTCCATTCCATATATATATATATATATATATATATATATATATATATATATATATATTCCCTTACCAATCTACCAACCAAATCCTAAACGGCGCTGGTGACCTCGGTAGTTGTCTCGTCTCCCCAAATAACCAACCAGCAATGGGAAGAGGGCCAAGGGAGGTCACCGACCGGCTGTGAGGGTGAGCGAGGTATGGGGACTAAGGGAGAGGTAAAGGGAAGAGGAACGCATCAGAGGGCGATGCGAGAGGAGAGAGAGAGAGAGGAGAGGGTGGGAAGAGATCAGAGCGGACGTCGTGGAGTATGACGATTTGGGCTCGGGGGCGTGAGAGGGCGCGCGCCTCCTGTTTGTAAGCGGGTGGGTCCGGGGGATATCGGGTGGGAGGGAAATATATTATGGAGGCAGAGGAGACGCTTGTGCCGCCTGGAGGTCTCGCCGGAATGAAAAGGATGATGGGAACTGGGGAGGACAAGGAAAGGACTGGTTTCACTGAAAGGATGGATATTCTCGAAGAGAGTGGGAGAGAGCAAGAGAATGAGAAGTAAGGGGATAGGAAAAGACAAATCCCAGGAGATATAGAATGAGAAAAATAGAATGCGGTAAAAGTTGTGCACTAAGCAGTGAAAGGAAAGCCATTGAAATGTGTGACAGGACAGTGATCCGCAAAATTATAGAGCAAAAATTGGGAGAGGGAATGAAAAGTAACTGATGTGAGCTTTTGGAAAATAAATGTGACAAGAATTGAAAGGTTACCACCGAATTAGAGAGATGTGACCAATATGTATTAGTGATACGTGTGACCTATATGTGGCTTTAGTGTATTAAGTGAAATATTTATATATCTACGTAAAATCTGGAGCGAGGTCAAAATTCTTAAATGTTTTTATTGCTCTTCCTGAGTCCATTAAAGAAATAGTCCATAGAACAATTCAAACGTAAAATCGCCTGGAAAAAGTACTCTAAGTTAGAAGAATCTTATGTAAGATTCAAGCTTTTTATTTTTGTGGACAATAGAAAGCAGGGCACACATAATTTCTTCTGGGTTACATAAACGCCATCCCAAAAGAGGAGGATCGCATTAAGGACTCGTGAGGCTAATGGGTATTTCATAAGGCAATCAGTTTAAGGTACAGGTGTTTTTAAGTTTTTATCACTGTTGAAACTTGCTGTTTAAATTTATTGATAATTAAATTATAACTGTAACACTACCAAGCTTAAAAGTAGGAGCTTAGATTACTCAAATGGAGGCGCACCTGTGCGGCCCAGCTCAGAGGTCGTAATACCCTGAAAATCCAAAAAAAGGGTTGTTCCAACTCGGATGGGGAAAAATGAGAAAAAAAATCTGTGCGCTCAAATTAAAAGTTTTCCAGCCCTCCCCGAAAAATCTCCTGGGTGTGTCTCTTATCCAGAACACGTTACATAGCTGGAAAGGAAAAAAAATGGAAAATTGCTCCACTCCAAAATATTTGTAGAAGAAATAGGATTTCCTCTATTTGACCTCGCCTCTGACATTTGGAAGTCAGAAAGCATACTCCAAGCAGTCTAGATGAAAGACCTAGCCCGATGGAAAAGGAGCGCTAACCGTCAGAAATGGCAAGGTGGCGTTGAATTTCTCATAAGGCCTACGGCTCGTAGGTCGTGATGCTGTGGATTGGAAGGTGATGGCAACATCGAGATTTTTATTTAGTTTTTTTTTCTCCTGAGACACATGCGAGACTTGATTGGTTGAAAAGGAAAGGGAATTAGAATTGGAAAAGTGATGATGGAAAGCAAGAGCTATGCCCAGGGAAAATGGAATTATTGCGCCGAGGTCTCGAAAGAATAGGGAATGAATGACGGAGAGCCTTGAGGTTGGTGGGGATGGGAAAGGAGGGTTTGTGGGGAGGTGGGGGGGGGGAGGAGGGGGCGTGGGGAGGAATTGTGCTGTGGGGGAGCGGAGAGAAATTGCCAAAGTTTGGAGGTCTTTCGAGAATGAAATAGGATTCCTTCAGATGGTTGCGTCACAGAGGCATGAATGCGAATTGAAAAACGGATAGGGACGAGGAAGTAGGCGCGGGTAATGAAAGAAGAAAGACTGAGTCGAGGGCAAAGTGGAAACAAAAGAAATGGAACAGTTTATCAAATCCAAAAATATATATACGCTTATAGATGCTGATATTAAAAGTTGATTGCCTATCAAAATTGTGAGATGGGCGTCGACCAAACTTCCGTGTATGAATTACTGCTTCTGTGGAAGCAAATGTACCATGTATCGATGAGATTAAGCAGTTTTTAAAAGTGATAAACAATTTGAAAGCCTTTTTATCAGCGATTATTTGTAGCTGATGTGGCCATTATGAGAAAAATCTTCTTTGCCTTAACTTGCATTTTTAATGGCACAAAATTACTGTTTTTGATGTCCTCCAGTGATGCATTTCTTCTATGTGACCATTTATGTTAAAAATAAAACTCTAGGGATTACGACTTTGATTTTTAAAATACTTAATTACTAAAAACGTTTTCACCCACTGGATTTTTATAAGGATAAAATTATTTTTTGTCTCTTCTAATCTTGTATGCATCAGGCACGCAGTATAATTGAGGCTATTTTTTAAGAACTCAAGTAAACGATGAACCTGGGAATGAATTTGCATTGGCATACTTTGGTTAAAACGGCTACTTATTATAAATGACCTATTTTATGAGTGCCTTTTGCAAGTAACGGTAGGTAATTTTTACTAACGTATTTATTACTAGATTTCTTATCTTTAATAAATATTTAAAACGTTTTTTATAGTAACTCATTTAATAGTATTCCAGGCAGAAAATAAAATTTTACAGATTACGTTATGAATGGAATGTTTCAGGCAATTTTATGACGATTGTCATAAAAAATAGTATTTAGTGTCAGTAACAATCTAAATTTGAGATTAAGCTTATGGAAGGATGAAATGAAACTAGCAAATAATTGGCGTCGTCGATTGAGGAGGAGGTCAAAAGCTGGCTGATTTTTATCAACATATTTTGAAAAATCCCAATTACTAATTAATTATCGGATAAAAGTTTTACCTTGACGAGGATATTCAATATTTCTAGGCGAAATACATGTTTTAATTTGCAGGCGTAAGTTCAGGAATTTTGATGTCAAAAAACTAATACAAACACTTCCAGAATGTTTTGGACCGCGCCAAAAAATGTGATGCTTCCGTCGGTTTTTAGCGATACCGTAAAATACCCATGGCGAGCACTTCACGCAAGCGTGAAATGAGGTTACAAGGACTTAAAAACACAAGCAGGAATATGCCTGGACGCTGGATTAAAATTCCTCGTAGTTAATTATTCAAACACATCCATGGCCGATCACGTTTTACCTCATCTCCCGATAATGTATTCCGTAGTATTGGGGTTAAAAGTGCTATTTCGTGCTTCTACAGGAATGGTAATGAAGGCAGAGAGGGAGAATGGGGGGGGGGGGAGAGAATTTAAATGGAACAGGAGGAGAGGGAGAAGGATATACATAAGGTAAGGAGTGGAGGAGGAAAGAAAGATGGATAGCGAAAGGTAGTTATAGAACGGAGAGAGGTCACGGTGTTTGCGGCATGGCATGGGGATTTGATGGCTGCGACGCAGTTCTGGGAGGATCCTTATGGATGCGGAAAGCGTGGACAGGTATTCTAATCAGGGGTGGGCCAGTAGGGGAGGGAGGATGGGCCCAAGGTGTCGCTGCTCCGAATCGGATTTGCAAAGGGGCCGCGCCCCACTTCGAGGGTTGGTTGGGGTTGGGAAGGGGGAGAAATGGGAGCCATCGGAGAAACAAATGATTCGGCCCGGTCGCAAAATCACCGAGGGAGTCGGATGACGGGATGAAGGAGTCGACTCAGGATTGAAAGGGAGGGGGCGAGGGCGTGGTTCTGATCTATGGAGGTGACTGTTAAGCCGAAGAGGAACACCTATTAATCGTGGAGCAACGTAAAACCGAGTTCGAATTGACACAGATTACGATCTATTATGGTTGGATTTTTTACGTTTCTCATCTTTGGCAGAAATGTACCTATCATTATTTAATTTACTAAAGCATGTTTGTCTTAGTCTTAGCCTTGGTTTCTTAATAATTGTGATTTGAAATCCACATCGTGTCAACATGCAGTTTTCTTTGCATTTGGCTTTTTTTAACTTAACGTTATCGCAAACTTGGAAGAATTATCGCATGGGGGAAAGAGAGTAGAAATATTGAGTAGAATATTTTTTGCATTATTATTATATCAGGTGTGGGTAAAAGTAGAGCGCAACGAAATTTTTATTCTCCTTTTATGTGCTCTGTAACTAAATTTTAAGGAAATTGAATATAACTTTAAAAAGAGCCGTAAGAAAACATAAATAGAAATTCTGCGGGTAAGCAGCTTTTTTTGGCTGTTTTATATCAATCAAAGCACACTTTCCTTCTCCTTAATTATATTAAATAATTAATTAACCAATTTATTACGTTTTGAATCCAATTCCTTGCAAGAAATTGGATATGTTCCATGATTACATTCATAAATTTTCCCTACGTCAACGACTTCATTTCAAATATAAGAATGAGTGGCTTCCTTTTTCGGAGATTTAAAGAAATTGGTTCTTTATCCGATATCAATGGAAAACTCCATAAGAAACTCTCTTCCCACGTTTAGGTTTTCTTTGGGAATCCATGAATAATAACCAAACTTACTGGGAACAAACTGAGGAGCATTGGCTTTTCCAATCACTGGACTGTCGATATACTTTTGCATCCTAAATATTCGCAGGAGAAAAAGAGAATTGCAGAATTTAATATTGGAGGAAGAACAGCCAAGAGAAAATCGAAAAATTATGGAGATATATTTTCTTGAGGCAGAGAAATAAGAAACATACCTAAGGCAGCGAGTTGCTGTCGATATCTCTCACAGCTCGTCATCTTTGGTGACACACGGAATATATATGCTTAGGAAATAAACCGCACACAAACAAGAAAACTTTGATTCCCCTTTGTAAAAAATGATTTCTTATTGAGAGACAAGCTGCTCGCTCTACTACTCCTGGTATGTCTAGTTTCACGAGAACACTTGGGAGGAAATATGTATATTTTTATATCCAACGGATTTTAATATATTTGTCCGCTGGGATTGGAAACTTATTTTACCCTTCTCCTTTCCGTGTCATCACTCCGGAGATGAAAAGGTTGTATCAGAAAGGCGGGGAAATAGGAAAGTTGAGCACGTGTCTACAAGTGGAGGGAAACGAGTTGGCCGAAGGGAGGAAAAGAGGGAAAAAAGAGAAGGAAGACAGAACGGGAGGATAGGACGGAGATGGAGAGCAGTAGGAGAAGTAGTATTACTTGTAGCGTTTGAACCGTACCGCAGTATTTGTTTTTAATTTGTTTAATATTGTATCATTTTTGTTTAAATGTTTTAATTTATTTTAGCTTACAAATGATTAATTGTTAAAATGATTGGTTGCGAAGATTTTGTTTTGGAGAGAGGAGATGGGTTGTTAGGGGAGTAGGAGAGCGGTCTGGAAGCGGCTATGCAGGAATAAAAAGAAGTTTGGGAATAAAGAAAATTGAAACTAGGTGTTTCTTATTTGTGCACACCGTCCGACGCTACATACTGGACTCGGATGGGATTAAAGAGGTAAGAATGAGAGTGGATTAGAGAGGGAGAAAGGAAGAGAGAGTTATGGAGCTTGTGGAGACGAAGGGAAAAGTGGAGTGACGTGGAGAAGAGGTTTTGTAGGAGAGTGAGGGAGATTTACGGGAGCGAGTTGCATGAGAGATGGGAGGGAGGGTTTCTCCAGGGCGGAGAGGAAGGTTATAAGGAGCGAGGGAGGACGAGGGAGTGGAAAAGTAAAAAAAGGGAGAGAGAGTTGAAAGAAAATTCTGAGTGAGGAGCGGAAGGGCGTTGATGACGGTTTAGCGATTTTTATCGCCGGGATCTACGCTTATTTCGACTGGATTTTATGCGTTCGCCGGTGAACGCATCGTTCGTTAATAAAAGTTCTGTAGGTGATGAAGGTAGTGAGTGCTTTCTCTCTTCGTTCGAGGAGAAAATGTGGAGGGGAACGTTTCTTGACGAGGTGCCACTCGACTAGGGATTGATTTGGAGCTTTATGGCGTCAAGTTCTCAAGTTTCGTAGAGCTGGGATAACACTGCTGCCTATTTATCATCCAAAAGAGAGTACATTTTCATTTAGTAGCGAGCATAAAATATTCACGCATATTTGATTATATTTCACTCCAGTTAATTTTCCACCAGTATATTTTAGAAATAATTACATAGGGCGGATAAATTGCCTTTTTGCTGTTTTTTAGTATTCTTTTACGTCCTTAAGGTTCATTTGATAGATATTATCTTACTTCATTCAGAGACTCAGAGAATAAAGATGAGTGAAACCTTATTTTCATATATTATGTTCTTTCTTAGTTAGTTTACAATTCGTATGGTAATTAAAAAAAACCTTTCACATTGAAAGCGTTTAATAAGAACATGCCTTATCAGTTTATCGGTGAATTTATTTATCGATAAACTATCAAACGGAGAAGTTCCAGAGAAAATTCCAAAATACGAATCCTCGAAAGAATGAAAATAAAACGATCCTAATTCAGCCTCACAAAAAATTTAAAAAGTTATTTAAATTTGAAATTGGTAGAAATATCAGTACGAGAATGTTCAATGTTTTTGGCATTCGTCAATGATTTCGGGAAACTCAAATCAATCCATTATTCTGTCATGTGTTGAACGTTTTTACAGTGCCAAAATTGTGCTATCAAACGGGTTGATGACGTTGATTACGTTGAAGGTGGACTTTTCAGCTTTTTCGGGAATGCTTCGGAAGGATGCATATAACCGACGAGAAGCGAAGTCGAATGATAGTTAAATACGACGTGTAGTTGTTAGAAATGTAAATGAGAGATGGTCGCCTCAATTTATCTACTCTTGGGAGAGGACTGTACGCGCAGAGAGTGAGAGAGAGGAGTACGATCGTTAACATATGATGTGGAGTGCGGATTAGTCAAAACATGCACACGATACACAACCGGCGGCCGTTCTCACGTAGGGCAATGGAGTGCACACGGTGAATGGATATAGAGGGAGGGTGGAAATGGTCGGGGGGCGGAGGGTTGGTTGGGAGGAGGAAAAAGGTGGGATGGGAGAGGTTTGTGGGAAAGGATTCAGGGTCTGGGAGAAAGGGTAAGAGGAAGGATTGAGCGGGAGAGAGAGAGAGAGGCGAGCTCTGAATGGAAACTCGGGGAAATGGACGAGTGTGGGGGGCTTGGAGGATTTGAAGGGTTAGGGGGAGTTGAGATGGGTCGAGAGGGGAGGAGGAGGGACAGGGTAGAACAGAATTCGAGTCGGAGGAAAGAAACAAGAGGGAGCGTGACTTGGAAAGTTAAAGAGTCGTCCAAAGGATTATGGAGAGCTGAGTTATTAGTCCGTTCCCATCTCCGACGAATCCTTTTCTTCATGTTAGTTTACATAGTGAAAAACATTGGATTTGAAAGGCAAAGTGACAAAAAGACGAAGCGCCCTTGTTGGAGCTTTTGTTTCTTTTTCGAAACGTGCCGTTATTAAGTCGTTTTAATGAATTATTGAGATATCCCATTTGCCGTTGGAATATCTGAATGCCCCGTGCACTTCACCTGGATTTTGAGCGACAATCGCATCTCCAAGTGGCTGGGTTAATGCATCATCTAGTATTTGATATTTTAGTGGTCATTTAATGAGTGGAAAGGTTCATTAATGTGTGAATTACAGCTGTAATGATTGCAGTTAATAAAGGTGAGTTCTTTTTACAATTAACCGTTCATTAACCAACATTTTTATAACTGGGGAAGAATGTTTTTTCTTCGGCGCTAATGAATAGTGGCTACGAACACAACATTAAAAATACTATTTAATGTTTTTTTTGGCATTTGTTTTTAATTGTTTCAACCAAATTTGGCACACTGGACCTTGGTAAATGAGCTGAAATGAAGAGTTCCAAATGTATGCACCGAATACGGAACACCTGACATTAAAATGTGTATACTTACATTTTTAACAAAGTATGTTTAACAGTAACATAAAAAGACCCCAAAATCATCATAACTTTCATCAATTAAAGCCCTTAGTTCTTGGTGCTAAGTAGTATTTCTTGCGTCATACCAAAAATCTGTGGATTAAGAGACGTTTTAAGCTTTGGAAAACATGCTTGTTTGCTGCTGAAGAAAAGACCTTTATATCATCGATGCTCAAGATATTCTTTTTGTGTATGATTTGCGTCAATCAAGGGGTGAAAATATTGAGAAGTATATAGCTACCTTATCAGACTGCTCCATGGATAAAATACTTGTATTGCGTTGATAAGTGGCGAGTTCAGGAGACAGAAGGGATCATTACATCCATATGCGAATTGTTGCACAAAAAAGTATATCGACCGTCATGGTAATGAAATTGAGCCATTAAAGTGATGAGATATAGTAATAATAATTATCCAGATGTTTAAATTTCAAATTAATTGAATTATTTAATTATAAATATCATTGTGTGGAAGTAATGGTAGAGCAAAACTGGTAAATGAAATTAAAGACCATATTATATTTCTAAATAAATAAAATTACTATTTAAGACATTCATGGTGATGGCTATTTCTAGACTCTCATCATGGTCATATGTAATTATACAATGCTATTTTTATCATTTAGCTTCCTATTGAAATTTTGCTGTTATTTCTTCTATGCTGGAATTTTGTGGCAGCAAATAGTCACCCCTAGAAATATTTAAACCAAAATATCAAATTTTACAACGCGATTAGATTGGAATGGTTGCGAGAAAAATCAATCGCTCATGAAATGTTATTGGTTTATCATTCTACGCCTTAGCGTAGTGATTACAAAATACTTTTCAAGTTCTACGTGATATTTTTCACATTTTACGCAGCGACTAGCCAATAAGGGAATAATAAGATAGGTTGGGGTACGGCTTACCCACAATTGAGGCAATTCAAACATTCAGAAGAGGTCCGTAACCTTCTCCGATCCCACCTGCACGAAGATTTCTTGCCTTTCCTTACGCACCTGCTCCCCCGCGTGCAGGTGCGCTGTTCCACGACGTTTTCAGAAAAACGCTACGCTTGAATTTTAGGAGGGTGTGTCCGGAAGGCATCGCGCAGATTTGAACGCAGGCATCCTTGTCCTCACATGAGTGCTCTAACCTTTGGGATACACCAGCATGTTTCCCTATCTATCCAATCAGTACAATTACTCATGACGGACATTATTCCATTTAAATATTTTAGTAGGAACATCCTACCAAAAGTGAGGATTATATTCTTCCGATTCCTAATGAGATTTCTATTGATTATTATCCATGAAATATATAAACGTAATTGATTACATATTCAACAGTAATTTAGTCATAATTTTATTTGAGTTTAAGAATAAATCATGACCAGAAAAATGTGGCCATGCGTGCTGAGATTTTGACGACTATTTCGTTAATCAGTGAGTTTTTGAAAGGGAAAGTAGTGTGAATTCCAGCATTTTGATTGGTAGAGGTCTTTCGATTAGCCAAAAAGGCTATTGGAGCAAACAACCCAACCCAACCCCCTTCCACATCTTCCACCAAAACTATTGCCAATAAAAGAGAGTGATTTTAGTAAGGATATAAATTGTAGAGACAAGTGTGTTCCACATATAAATGACATAGGTGAGGCTACAGCTTCTTACATTGAATGTGAAAACCTGAACCCTAAGTCCATCACAGAGGAACAATCGAGAGTGAAATATCTGAGTGCATTTAAATATTTCCATCAAAGCCTTGAACGTTTAAGTGATGAATAGGCTGTAGTGAATAATGCTTCTAACCAAATGGGTGTATGTGGAGACAGGATTGTGGTGAATAGGGGAGATAGATAAAGGCAATAGGCTTGATAGTCAAATTGTAAGAATGATCAATTGATCAATAATCGTGCTCTTGTAGTTAAGAAATAGGGTTGGCCGGGGAAGAATAGAACAGTAAGGGAAGCAGTTAGTCACGGATTGGTACAATTATAAAAAACTTGGGAATTAACAGCAGTAAAGATGAATATAGTGTGGGAACTATTGGGAAAATCCTCTCTTGAAAGGATGAGAGGTGGGAGTAATGACGGATCCAGGATGGGCGGAAGCTGTAAGGAGATATAGGTGCTGGACTGGTTTAGCGAAGAGAGTGATATCCGGGAAAAGTCCCGGCTCTGGTGGCATGAGAACGTAGAATTTTACGGAGCGAAGGCGTAAGAGAGTGAAGGGAAGGCCTTTAGCGACTCCGGGGAAGGAGGACTTGCTGCGGGTCCGGGAAATTTATATGGAGGCTGAGGCGGGGGATGCTGAGCACCTCATTTATTCCTTGCATCGACACCTAGTCCGCGCACTTAAAAACCTAGGGTGTGGGTGACTTGTTCTTCCTTCCTCTTTACCATTCCTACTCTCACCCCCGGCAACTTCTCGGCCGAAAAACGTCCGCCTCCCTCAGTACGCCTTCTCAACTCCCGCCGACCACACACACGCCCTCGACCCTGTAGATATCACACGCCACGCATGGGGAATGCATGTGAGGGGACGCCGAGCGCTGCTATGCCCGGGTGGAGACCCATTTTTAACCAAATTACTCCCAAATGGGAATTCTGCTAAGGCCACCTCCCCCCTCCCCGCATGAATTCGCATAAAACAGCGAACACCTGGGAGAAACGCGAGTGCTTGCCGCCGCTGCCGGAGGCGAGTCATTTGCCTTTCATATGTTCCCGGGGGAGTGAATAAAAAAAACACGTGACTGAGCAACACCGCATGTATTTTTTCGGGGAGACGTGAAGTTTTTGCGATAAACATATCAGAATTTCCTCGGCAATGACTCTTGATGACGAGGTCACCACGATTTCATTTCCAGCGTCCCCGTTTGAGGAATTTTTTATTTCGATCGCAGGTTTCCGGATGCTTGTTGATTTCCTGTAAATCATGGTCGCGGAAAAATGACTGTTATTCCCCGCCTGTTTAAAACAAGTTTGTTTCGATTTGAAAACTCGGATGGAATAAATTTCTGCAGTTCTGGCCGACACTATATTCCATGCATTTCGTTTACCCGTCACAAAATTAGTTTCGGTTATTATACGAAGAACTCATCCAAAATTTAGCCCGTTTCGGGTAATCACATATCTCATTTTCCATTCTTTCAAAACTTTACAGCATTGCGTGCGTCAGTCAATTCACTGAGAGAACTTGCAAATTAGTTGGCCATTGGTAATATTTTCTGTTTATGAGAACAACTTTGAAAAATATTGTTATTACAGTTTTTTTAAGGATGAGATCTTTATGTCATTTGATGGATTATATTTTATTTAAACATATAATTTATGAGTTAGGTACGCTTGATGGTACCATTCCATGGTTTTTGAAATTTCTATTAAATAGATAAAATCGTTATATCGATACACGAAATGATATCATGATCGCCATCTTATTCTTTATGCTGTATACTTCAATTGCTTTTAATGTTTTTTCCACTCCTGCGATTTTTATTATTCTTTACCATTGAGCATACGCGGTGTTATTTTTAATTTACAGTAAGAAATTTTGCGCTTGGAATACATTTCTCGTAAAGAAGTCTGCTTACATTTGCTTCATCACACACTTCTTTTCTCCTTTCAAATCTTGCGAGGCGCAATACCGATCCTCCAATATTCATACCACTTTTCATATTGATGCTTTAATGAACTTCACATTAGCTAGTTGCAGCTTAGCATAATATCTATTATGTATTGATAGTATAGCTCTCCAAGTATCCCAAACTCTATTTTATTCCTTACCATATGCAATGTAAGATATGTAGAAGCACAAAAACAAATCGCTATCTGGCGTGGTATATCGCTTATTCACTGTTTGTTTAAGTTATTCTATCAACTTTTTGTTGATATTACATTAAAAAAAGAATTATTTTAACAAGAGTACGTGTAAAAAATTAAAGAAAGTCCTCCTCGATTGTTAAGGGCACCCTCGATTTCCGATATTTCAAATTTTAATCTGGCACCTGACTCAAGTTAATGAAAACATTTGAACAATATTCAACATACTCCATACTGAGCAAACTCCGGGATTTCATGAGATAAATACTAAAAAAATGGATAAAACTGTTATCTACCCACCAAAAAGAGATGATGTGAAATGCGGGCATTGCAAACTTGGCAGCGCATTAAAATTTCTATGACGGAATGTGAGAAGGCCGTGCAGGTGAAGGCAGCGGTCCAGAGGGAAAGTAAAATTTGAGAGAAAGCCTGGGGGAGGGAGAGAGAGAGAGTAAGAGATATGAAGGGGGTGAGAGAGTGACCATACTCCTCCACCATCGATCCATTCCACTCCACGCATAGGCCTGCCATATTGTATTTTCGGCGTATAAACAGAAAAATACGAGGCACACTCGGGATGAGGGAGAAAGGAGAAAATGAAACGGGAAAAAAAGGTGGATGCAGGGAGATATGATGGCGGGGGGGGGGGGAGAGGGGGGGCCAGCGCATGTGAGGGGATAAAAGAGAAGAGAGAGAAATGAATGACGAAGGGAGAGAAAGTAGGTGGCCTGCGAATGATGTGAGCCGGCCAGTGACAGTGCGAGAGACGAGCGGCTCAAATGAATGCGGAGGAGGAGCAGGACGACGGGGTTGGTGGCCAGGGATTAGGAGGAGTGGTAGTCCCCTTCTGGAACGAGGGAGGGGGGCGCTGAAAGAAGGGTTGGGGCGTCTCGAAATGGTGAAGCAAATACAAAGAAAGAAGGGGAGGCCAAGGTGAAAGGAAAAGGCGGGAGGAAAGAAGAAAGGGAGAGATATGCCTCTAGGATTCCGCGGGAGAAAGTGACATTTTTATGCTCATAGGATGGAGTGAAGGAGAAGGAAATAAAACGAGGGTGAGGCATTAAAACAAAAGGGAATAAATGAAACTGGAATGAGGGCCCTAATGAGACTCAGTGAGCCGGCGAGGTCGAAAAAAGTAAGGTTTGGAGGAAAATGAGCGATGGGTGGGGGGAGGTGGTCTACGAGCGAAGGCCGCAAGAAATGGAAATAAATTTCACGATGAGTGTCGAAGAGATAGAAAGTGAGATGAAAGACAGAGGGAGGGCGTGGGACTGAAATTATGGCTACGGGAGAAACGAATATGCTTTTTTTAGGAGAGCGGGTGGAACGTAAGGAATGACGCAAGTGAGGAAAAAAAGCTTCGGCGGTTGTTCATTTAACAGATGGATGAAGAGAGTGCCCAGGGAGTGTTTTATGAAGTCATGGAAGCGGAATAGACTTAGTTTTACAAAATTTATATGCACTGGTGAAATAAGAAGTTAACAAGCTTAAATAAAAGATGGGAGAGAGATAAGAGGAGAAAGTAGAAAAAATAGTTCTGATATGGCAGATGACGTAAGCATCGGTTACTGGCTGGAAAATTATTTCGTTTTATGGCATAAAATGCGTGCTGTTAATGAATTCAACTTTCATCTAGTCACCCATCAGAGAACGAATATTTCAAGATAGTCACATTATCATCATCAGCAGCGGTCATCAATATTAAAACTTGTTTTCTGTTACTATCGACTACATTTTAGTTTCACCTAATCACTTCAGTTCGTTTAATAATTTTATTTTGTCATTCGTATTAAAAATGTTGAATTCATGAATTTAGGGAAATTTTTCGTGATAATTTCAGTCGTCTTTCTATGAAAATAGAAACGAATGAAAAATTCACACGGCGTGAAAATGTAATTTTCGTGTCGAGACAAAGTGAAATGTAATGGCATTCAGCGGGATTAGAGGATTGGAGAAAAAAATACTTTCGTTACGACGATCCAAACCCAAACGATATGGAAGATAGGGCTGGTGAGTAGAACGATCATCAATGGTGGCTCAATGGGAAGCGAGAGAGAGAATATAGAAAAATATATTCGAGAGAATGAACGAAGGGAAAAACTGAAAGTTTGCAGTCATCCCCATTTCCGTACTTACCCATTCCTTACAGATGACGCGTGCTCGGTTTAGGAAATAAAAATAAAAATATGAGAAGGACTCTCCACCATTCCGTCCGAGAGGGCGAGAAGAGAGGATCCCCGTCGATGTAGAAATGTAGCCAAGCGCGGGGGAGGAGAGTGCACTTGTCCACGATCATCTTTGGATCCCCACCCCACCCACCATCTCCTGGTCAGATCGATGCCCTCCTCCTCGAACCCCATCGACGAGGCATTGGCCCTTGTGAGGGAGGACAGTGCCCGTTGGAGGCGGGGAGGTGAATATGCGGTCCACTTGATCGAGGAAAGTGAGAGAGATGCGATAAGATCAGTTCGTGAGCCGGGAGGATTTTGAGACGACGCACAGTGGGCTGAAATCGAAAAAAGCTGGCCAAAAGTCATAAGGTGATTTTTTCAAGCTAGGAAGCTGAAACTTTGCATATATATTTTCAAAAGACCTCTGCATGCAATGACCTAAAGCATTTTCCTTATGACTCTACAATTAACAATTTGCATGAGGTCAAAGTTGCACAAATTTTGCAAAATTGGTCGACACCTATTTTTCTCACGAAATCTTCAAAATCAAACCAATATGGATAAAGAATTGGAATTAATAGTGATGCAGTACAATGAAACAGTTTTTCATTTTTGTTTTAATGTAGTTTACTTACTTATTTGTCATGATTTACCAAATATAATAAACAAAATGGCGGACCCTCATTTTTGGTCATTTCTTTAATACATGTAGAGAAATAGTTATTTTTATCGCCGAGCATCGCAAAGTAACTTATATGGGGAAACTCGACAAAGCTTCCACAGTGCAATCCAATGAGTTATACTGCGACCATTTGCGACGCCGAATTTCACATAAGTTTTTCGATCGAGCGGCCGAGTCTGGTCCAACCCGCCTGCAACGGGGATTAAGCCTGCCTGCTGCTAGTGTGTGGAATGGATTGTAGCCGCATCCACTCGGCTATGGAGATTTTCGAGATTTGAACATTGAAAAGAACCTCCATCTATTATATTTTGGAGGAATCGCGGAAAAAGTTACTTATTTTGTCACATAGGGTAAAGGTTTAGCAGGTACTGAAAGACTGCTTTCTTCGGATGCACCGCGGGCGTTTCTCTTTTTAGCAACTTGACATCGCCTACTGACGAATAGGTACACTTTTAACGGAGACAGCATGCATACCACACAGAATTATTGTCTCTTCGAGGCCACCAACCCACTGCTGGTGTCGCACGGCTGCAACTCCCTCGCCCCCTGTACTGCGGTTGGGCAGACGGCGAAGGGTCGTTTATTGGCACCGCGGTGCCCTTTTCTCGGTTATTTGCGGATACGTTTGGGAGAACGTTTTCTAGTCTCCAAAGAAATGCACTAAAGCCGTCAGTTTCATTTTTAGTAGTGTGAAGCAGTAGTTTTTGAAACTTTAGCTTGGGTTTCACTCGTATTGGTGTTAGTATCGGATCTCTCGAAGTTCCCTCTACAACTCGTAGTGGTGTGGATACGTTGCTAACCACTTCAAGAATCCCTGCTTTTTCAATATATATTCTATTAGTACAACCTGATGTCTATTTTTTTTAATAGTTCATTTGTAATAAAGTTAATGGCGTTATTTATATATTCAAGTTCTTCGAATCGTAATACGTCACTATTATTGCAGAATCCATAATATCATGCCAATTCGCTTTTAGAATATTCTTTTCTTTTGGAATGTGCATAAAGTTGTTCTCGCCTATTTCCTATAAAGCTTAAACATTTGCTGCAAAATTTGCCAGGATCTTCAACGCCCTCATGTAAGTTTATCCGAACGATTAAAAATTATTAAGAAGTAACCCTGTACTTTGAATCATTTTTAAAATTTGTGTTCGCATTACAACCCTTATTAGGCACCTTTGGGCGTCTGGAGAAATTACTTTCTCATTCCAAAATATTTTATTGCAAAACTCACCCTCAGCACCTTCCCATATTTTCAGAAAGAACATGTGTGAGGGAAATATAACTTTCTGAATGCTTTAACTCTGAATGCTTAACACCTTCTGATGCTACATCGAAGTTTCTTTGCTTCAGGCCAACTTTGATTTCATCAAACAAATTTCTATTTTCATTACAGGAATCGGCATAAACTTGATTAAGACTTTCTGAATAATATTCAAGGCAATATCGAAGGGCCTGCCTCTTGAAGAGGTCGAGTTTAGGCGGTACTTATGGGAAACTGCAGAATTATATGTGCAGTTTTACCCGTGGTATCATATGCCGCCCACGGTACACAAACTTTGATTCACGGGGCCGATATCGCAAACGAGTGTATACTACCATTGGGGCAATTATCTGAAGAGGCGATAGAAGCGCGAGATAAAGACATAAGAAGTTTTCGTGAGCATTTCTCCAGAAAAACATCCAGATTGGCCACCAATCACGATTTATTTCAGAGACTCCTCCTTACATCAGATCCTCTAATTTCCAGCTGCACAGTTATTCCTAAGAAACCCAGTGGCTTACCAAAGTAAGTGAAAAAGCTACTCTTATTGGGTGAAACAGAAAAAGACCTGATTTATTCAGACAGTGATGAGAGTGAATATTCAGATAGTGAACAGTAGAAATACAAGCAAAAAATGAATTTTTAGTGCATTTTTTCTTGTGTTTTAGTGCATATTTTGTTAAGAAAAAGTAAAATTTCTTCATCATTATGTAAAAGGGTACAGCAAATTATTTCCCTCCACGGTATTTCTCCCTGACACTGAATGAATAATGACACTAACGATGTCAAGTTGCTAAAAAGAGAAACGCCCGCAGGGAACCTGAAGAAAGTAGTCTTTCAGTACCTGCTAAACCTTTACCCTATGTGACAAAATGCGTATTTTTTCCGCGATTTCTCCAAAATATAATAGATGGAGGTTCTTTTCAATGTTCGTATCTCGAAGATCTCCATAGCCGAGTGGATGCGGCTACAATCCATTCCTCACACTTGCCGCGCCACCTTAATCCCCGTTGCAGGCGGGTTGGACCAGACTCGGTCGCGCGATCGAAAAACTTGTGTGAAATTCGGCGTCGCTAACGGTCGCAGCATAACTCATCGGATTTGCCCTTTGGAAGGTTTGTAGAGTTTCCCATATAAGTTATTTCGCAATGCTCGGCGATGTAAATAACTATTTCTCTACATGTATTTAAATGACAAAAAATGAGGGTCCGTCTTTTTGTTTAATATATTTGGTATATAATGACAAAAAGTAAGTAGAATACATTAAAAGAAAGATGAAAAACACTTTCATTTTACTGAATCACTTTTTATTCCAATTCTTTACCCATAATGGCTTATCAAGGGCTGGATTTTGAAGATTTTGTGAGAAAATTGAGTGTAGACCATTTTTGCGAAATTTGTACAACTTTGACCTCATGCAAATTGCTAATTGTAGAGTACTAAGGAAAATTCTTAGCGTCATCGCATGCACATGTCTTTTGAAAATATTTATGCAAAGTTTCAGCTTCCTGGCTTGAAAAAGTATATTTTTGACTTTTGGCCAGCTTTTTTCGATTTCAGCCCACTGTGCGACGCGCCGGGGAGGGTGAACGATCTTCATGCCCCAACAACCCCCATGGAGGGGGGCTGAAGGTTGGAAGATAGGACGGGATTCGCTGGAGATGAGGGTGGTGGATTGGATTTGGTTAGTATAGCCTTGAGGGAAGGTATTCCCGACCGATCGGGCGGGAATTTGCACGAGTTCTCCTTCCTGAACCCCGAGAAAAGTTTTTTGGGATAATTGCTGCATTGCTTGTAACTCGACCAAAATAATGTTGTTTAGATGTAAAAAAAACCTCAAATACAACAGAAACTCAGCGGGAAGGTTACGTTTACTGAAGCCGAAATCACTATACTCACATTCCACATTTAAAAAATCACATCATATCATGAGGAAGAGTATCACTACATTATATTTTGGTCGACCTGCATTTAAGAATTGAACTCCCCAATTTATCCTTTTTTATCATTTATAGGGGCACCTCTGTCTCCTTGCCAGACTGCGCTCCCAGGCCATGTGTTCCGGTTGCTCCGCCCTTACTACGGCCTTGCAGTGATTTAACAGCTACTGTGCATGTCATTATTATTAACTATCTACAAAAATTAAATAAGTATGATGACTTAGGTAATTCACGAGAATTCTAAAAGAAATGCGGTTTCCCAGTGTCGATTCCTGAAGGTACAAGAATGTAGGGAATATGGAAGCTTTGGGTGGAGATGTGTTTTCGTTGGAAGAAAAGTCGATAATGTGTGGGGAAGTTGACGCGTGATTCCGCTCACAAACCCTGTCTATTCTCCTGACACGGAAACCTTCCCCTTCCCTCTCATTCTCGCCTTTTCTTACCTACCGCCTCCCCCGCCCAAACAACTGGGGCCAAAGCCCTCCTTGCGCGGCACCCGAGCCCAGGCCAAACCTCTCCCACGTCCCTCCACACCCCTCTGCTCTTGTTGCTATAAAAATCCCACGGACAACGGCTCATCCCAGGCGCGGTCGGTGTGGTCACTTGGAAACAAGATGTGGTGCGATGGCGAGGGATGAAGGTGGAAGCCGAGACATTTGTTTCAAGGGGGTGGCCGGAGGCTTGGATGTGGTGGAAATGGGAGGGTGGCTGCGCTGTTGGGAATGATGGGCCAGGGGTGAGGGAAAGGATAAGGAGGCCGACTGCAGAAATCCAGGGAAGGGAAGTGAAGTGAAAGGAAGGGGGGACAAGATGAGACCCTAGGGAACCCTCCGCACCGAAGCTCTCGTCCCGGCTCAGGAATTTTTACCGGAATAATCGAACTCACGTATTCCTCCTCTTATTTCTCATATTTGGAATTTTCGTGTACCTTTCTTCCGACTAGGTTTCCTTTTCCTTTGTTTTCTCTATTCGTCCATTTCAATGTAGGTTAGTTCTTGGTAGGGGTAAGCTGAAAGCAGTATAGTATTTGACTTTATGTTCTTACTTTCGGTTGCACTAAATGTATTTTTAAAGCGCGAGCTTTCGCCGACCCTTCTGCCGGCTTCATCAGGCAATAAGTATAGTCAGTATAGTATATACTCCAACCTTTTGATTCTTTCTCTCTGTTTTGGTAAACTGATTTCCAGTTGTCATTTGTCCATATAATTTGTAAAGAATAATCTTAACGATTCAGGTTGAGATGAAGTCACAAAATTAATATGTTCAAATTACCTATCGCACAAACTATGACAACAGAAGTTCGGTCAGAAGTTCAATCGGACCAAATAACCGTATGATTAGAGGACAAAACCTTCACAGGGGTACTTGAACAGTATTCCTATGCTCATGCTTTAGGATTGCTCGATTAGTGGAGTAATTAAAATTAGTGGAGTAATTAAAATTTACCGTGATACTAGATACACGTGGCTGAAATTAATTCCTTTGTGTAGCTGAGTTTGGCCACTAGCCATGCAGATGGCCAACGTAGAAAAACATATATGATTTGGCTTTATTTCAACAACGCTAATACTGGTGCTATTAATTTAACGTATTAATGATGGCATTTATTGAATGTAGAACTGTTGCTATTGATAGCGGACGGTAAAAATGTGATACTTAAGACTTTTATTAGTGTTACTTCACTCTTAGAATACGATACTCATTTTATATGATGAAACTAAATTCGTAAAAACTTTAGTTAATCACTTTAGATTATTAACCGTAGGGCTATTAATATTTTAGTATGAAGTGCCACTAATTTAATAGCCATGGATTTGCATAGTTCAGTGATGGTGCAATTATTATTGAACGTAAATATGATATTAAAGTAAATTCCTCTCATGAGGTAATAGGAGTATTAATTCCCCGAGCCGAGTGGAAATTTCGCATCAGCTTGAGCCGGAAAGCAGTCGTGGGTGCAATGCCCCTCTCTCACTCTCTCTTCCTACAGAGCACCCTATGAGGAGGCTTTTTTTCCACATTTCCAGTATGACGCGTCAGGCTCGATGCCCATCTCCGGAACAAGAGCGTTCGTACCCCGGCACAAGCCACTTGCTCCGCGCGCCGCGCCGGTTCGGTTGTGGTGGTGATTTGTGCTAAAAGCTTTTAATTTCATTCACGCCTCGGAGCGTCTAATGGGCGCGCGCGCGTTTAAGACCGATGCACGAGGTGTGGGAAAGGAACACGCGGGGACCACGCCCATCGCTGACGTTTCGGTAAATCAACCACACCCTCACGGCGACGTCCACCTCACTCCCTCATGCTCCCTCTCATGCACACGCGCGCTCGCCTTCACTTGCTTCCCCTCCCTTCTCTCCCGCTCCCTCCTTCCTCCTCATGCTAACGGGCACTCAATTATTTCTTCCCTCTTGCCCCTGCTCTTTGTCCTCTTTCTTCGTCCTCCTTCTCCTGTTGCTTGGTTATTTCGGAAAGGCGACTGACAGCTGAGATGATTTGTGCATTGAGGATATGTGTGAATTTGGTCGGGGAAAATTAATTGCCGATTGGAGGATGGGCGGAGGGAGAAACCTGGCGTTGTCATTAGCCAACTCTTAATCGAATGGCGCCAAGGGATTCACAGCAACTCAGCGTCCTATAAGATGGGCGGATGGATGCACTTCGTAAGGCACAGCTTTCATTTGGAATACACTGTCAGTATTTTGGATCTCTGCGAGGTAGACTTAAATACCGAGTTATTGGAGTCATGCAAAAGTTCATTGTATGTTTTTGCTTTACAAACTTGGCTTTAAAAACTTGGCTTGACGATTTTTTCAGGAAAAAACCAACATGTTTCTTTAAACGTGGAATCAAGAAACTACCCCGGCGTCGGGAGAGAGTCGTATAGGTCGGAGGAGAATATATTATTGATTAATATTTGTATGCTATTCATCTGAAGTAAATATTTTTTTTCACAGCCGAAACACGGTGAAAACTTGTATATCAACGTAATAGAATGTGTGACCAGCCTATGCAAAAGGTCATAACGATAACTTTGTGTCTCAAGGTGGCTACAACAACCAGGATTGGAATACTTAAATGACATTCGGTTAAACTGTAGACCGAATCTGTTGCGGAAATTTAGATCCAATTTATTTTACTGGTGACTTCCAATGCATTTTGCGAACTCCTGAATTGCTGCGGTCATTTTTATAAGAACACCACATCCAACATCCACCCGATCCCCACAGCTGTATGCTCTTGCCTTTTTTAGCCCTCTTTTCCTTTCTGGCCGCTTCTCCTCTTCCTCTTCTCCATCTCCCACCATCCACCCACGGTCGACATGTGGCACTCTCATCCGCTCTCTTTTCCACCTACGTACTTCTTTCTCTCTTCTTCCCTCCACGGAATACACGAGGGGAAACACCCCATCTCTGGACTCCACAGTCTCTCTGCCCTTCTATCCTCTCCTCCTTCATCCCCCCCAACCTGCTTTACGTTCCCTCATGTTCGCAAGCTCTCTCTCTGAGAGTCATATTTTTTTCTCTGTTTCTTTCCCTTCTCGTGCACTTTGTCCTTGCTTATATATAAACATTTTTTTTCGCATTCTCCCTCGGAAACACTTCATGTGACGCATTCTTTCTTTTTCCCCCTTTCTCCCCCTCTTTCTTCCCCCGTAGACCCTCCACCCCTCATTCCTCTTTCTCCTCCCTCCCCCCCAGTAGGTAATTTTATACTTCCCGTTTTTAAAGCAAGCTTAGAAGCTTACCTATCTCTACTTTTTTTCTTCTTCTACCTCTGAGGGCCGTATTGCTGTGCGCAAAACTCTTCGATTGAGGAATTTTACCCGTGGCTCCCGTTTCGAAAGTTGAATTCCACGACGGCAAGGATGAAAATGAAGCGGGATTTTTTTTCCCGTCTATGCCTTTCCCCCCGTATGATGTGTTTTGATTAGTGCGTAACTCTTTGCGTTGCTCGTACATTTATATCAGCTCAGAGAAATACGAGTGCAGTAAATAGTAGGAAATATTTTTTTTTTGTGTTTTGCCCATCCGTAGGGGTCCGTAGAACATAGCCTGAATTAAAATGGAATTACGTGAATCTCTTTTGAACTAGCGAGATAAAATCGCAAAGCAAGCAGTAGCAAGCGTACTAAAAAGATTGGAGATTCTCCTAGACTTCCTACGGTGAGTTTCTAGATTGAGAAATTGCTGATTTCCTAGGAAATTTAAATTGGAGGAGAAAATAAGGTTTCTACTGTAAATAAATATTTGAGTTTATTTAAACGACATATATTTAAGTAAATATTTATGTTTCTTTTTAAATTGGATTTACTGTAATATGCTTGCGCAGTTTTGAATGTTATCATTAGGTTTTGTTTATTATACTTTTCTTCCTGGAGAAAGTTTCCGATAATTAGCATAATAAATTAACCCCAGTTGCGGTACCCTCCCGTGCACATTTTCGTGTGGCTAATTATGTTCTTAATGTTGAGTAATAATGCAGTTGTTAATTATGAAGGTAAAGGAGCGTGCACACTGCGTTCCACAAGAGCACTGAATTTATGGGTCCTGTTAATTAATTGCAAGGAAAATATTAGCATTAGACTCGGCAATGCGGACTTTGTCTCCGTCTCTCTCTCTCTCTATCTCTCTCTCTCTCTCTCTTCGTGGTACTTATGCGTGTATTTCTGTCCTCTGCCCCAGAGACCCTCTTCTCTCTGATTCAGTCTTCCAATTCCACGCCCCGGCCACTGTTCTGCTACGTTCTTCTCTCTCATTCCCTCTTCCATTTTGACCTTTACCTTTCTTCCTCATTCTTCTCGCTTACATTCTTCAATCTTCTCTCTCTCTCCTCCACTCTACCAAAAACCCTCCTCCAACCGTCTTCTCAGCTCTTCACGTGCTTCCACTCCACGTTGCCTATCGACTTTCAACTCGCCTTCTCGTCTCTCTCTCTGCCTTCCTCCCTCTCTCCACCGCTCCTTTCTCTCCCAGTCTTCACCCCTTGTATTGCTCCCATTTCTCCACAACTCTCTCGACCCCCCCCCCCCCCCTGCCCCTCCTTTCCAACCCCTTCACCTCGTCCTCTTGCCTTCTCTCTCTCTCTCTCACGATGCACACCCCTCCCTCCGCCCTCTTCGAATCCTTTCCTCCCTCATTAAACCTTACACCTCTCATGAGATTCCCCTAAACCCCGTGCATTTTTCTTCCTTCCATTCCCCCCTCTTTTATTTTCCCCGGGCACTTCGCTTTTATTATTCTCTTTTCGCGTAATCACCTTTTCTCTCTCACATTTCCCTTCGTGACCCCCTCCCCTCCTCCTGTACCCGTTGGTCCACGTTGTCGGTCCTGTTTTCGATTTGCTTGCCAGGCTTCGGTGGCTCATACTTAGTGATTTTACATTTGAACCTTTTCCACGTTTTTTAATTAGAAATAATCGATGGAATCCTATCATTTCTGTCAATGAAACTCGAATATTTTTGAATTGCCACCACAATTAATTAGACATAAATGGCCGTACATAGTCCCACTTAAATTTCTCTTACTTTGATCCGATTCTACTTTTTTTAAGGCTCATCCTTCGTCTATACTTTTAAAAATACCAAATTCCACGTTTTTATATGAATTCTTCGATGATATCAAATTATCATTCATCCCGTAACTTTAGTATTTTTTTCTGCTCTGCTTTTTAAGGTGTAAATGGACGTACCCAATGGACGTATCCCAATTCAATTTCTGGTGTTTTTAATTAATTTACTTATTTTACACGAATTCCTTGGTAATAATTTATCATTTCCGTTTCTCCAATCCTAGTACTTTTCATTGTTGCTAAGCTCCGTTATGCATAAACTTTACCCTAGAAATTCTACTTTTATCTCTCATCTTAATTGTTATGTTCATGAGTCATGCATAAAAGTAGCAAGGAGTAGTTGCAAAATCCTTGTTGCACTTATAAAGTTTGACTATGTAAAACATTCTATGTACCTAAAAGCCATCAGAGAGGAAAACGTTCTCTGTCTTCTTAAAAATTAGTCTCCTGGTTCCCCCCTTGTGCGATGATATACAGGTTTTTTTAGCGAACTGAAAACGCTGGAACACTTTAGTGAAGGGATTTTAAAGCATAGATGAGTGGACGAAATTTTTGCTGGGAATGTTTGTGGGGTGTATGGATATATTTCACATATTTATTGTCTGATTCATATTGCAGTAACGTCTGTGTAACTGCAGTAAAGCGTTATTTATTTTTCACTTTAATCCAACTCAGTCGCCTGCTGGTTTATAAAAACTTTAACGTCTCCTATGAGCGATGGTATTTTCCTGCACTTTACAAAAAAGCATTGAGACTTAGCTGGAGAGCCATTGACATTTATGCTACCTTCATTTGTACCAACCTCGACAAAAAGCATGTCGAGGCAGGAACCTATGTTCTCCTGCTGGACTTCACCCGTAAAAATTCGGCATGTTTTTTCTTTTCTGCTTTCGTGGTTCGTTGAGAGAAATGCAAAGTGATGGCAGCAATAACCTGTCATTAATTTAAAACGTACACCTTTCTATGGCCTCTGCGACAGTCATGGATGCGAAAACAATTTGTTTTTAACTTTTTTTAATAGATCGACATTTAAACATTCCCCCGCTTCTCTATACCCATATTTATTCACCTCGAGTTTCGAATATGAATATTTCGCGCGTTAATTTAAACGAATCTCACTTAAAATTATTTACCATGATCCCACATTTATCAATAATTTGAGAAATCTTTGCCATGTGAATTTTAATGCATTGAAAGTATACTTAAGAACTCGCTGATTAAATGACGGAAAATGATAACATGAATCATAATGAATAATGGAAAATTTTTTCAAGTATTACTGAGGTCCATTTGCTGTAATGGTTATTGTTATTTCTACCGATTTCATGAATTGAGTTCGTTTCTTTGATACATCTACATCTACAAAATACCCTGCAAACCACCTCAAGGGTGTGTGGCAGGGGGTTAGTATTCACCAACATGCTTTACGCTATACCCTAAAGTTAGTGTAACTACGACTAGTTATGCATTAGCATAAATCGCTAATGATTATCACGAGGCGAAGCCTCACGCTTGTATGCGTTTTATTTCTATCACGTGTGTATGCGTGCTATTTCTATCACGATACATGCTATTTATTTCTACATACTCCTATTTCAGTTTTTACATCCAAGTAATGAGTTTTCCACTTTGGCTATATTTTTTTTGCGTTTCATGTGGGGAATAGCTGAAGTTACGACGGTACCCGTTCGAATTGGACGTTAAAGTTTTCTTATATGCACCTGAAACGGCCAATTTCACTTCCGCTTTTTCATACTCTCGGCTCCTGTCCCTCTCCACCTTTCTTTACAGAAATTACGAAAGATTACCAGTTTCAAAAGGAAGTAGCTAAGGCACTAGAATTATATTTCTCCCTAAAACAGTGCTAAAAAGGTACTTCACAACGAGTGCATTAATGCTTTTTGGTAATCTGTGAACAGCGTAATTCGTTTTTCTCAGCAGTAACAATTGATTATGTTGGTATCCAACTCAAGAGGAGGAAGGAAACCACGCACGGTGATATTAATTACTTCCGCGTCCTCCACGGCCGCAGAATGAAGCCGCGGAGATTTC
Source organism: Pyrrhosoma nymphula (assembly GCA_963573305.1). Lineage (NCBI taxonomy): Eukaryota > Metazoa > Arthropoda > Insecta > Odonata > Coenagrionidae > Pyrrhosoma > Pyrrhosoma nymphula. The sequence continues at coordinate 143,385,596 of OY754327.1, read as the reverse complement.
GAGTGCGCAAGTTTCACCGTATTTATTTATCACGCACACATCCTTTGTTACCAGGCCGCCACCATTCCATTTCCGTCCGTTTTCTCTCGTTTCCAGCATCTCATTTCCTTTTCTGGAAGAGTGAGTAAATAAGAATCTCTCGAGAAAAAACCCTTCAATGACTCCCTCTTTCATTCGCAGCCCTTTTTGATCATTCCTATCCCTTTCTCTCCTCCTTTCCCACCGCCTTCCTTCCTCAACTACTCTCAGAACTTTTCCTACTTCTTCGTCCCGTTCTTTCTCTCTTTCCTTTTATTTATCCCGTCGCCTATCTTGCGTCGCGTTCATCACCCACCTCTTTAAATTCGCCTTCCTAAAACCTGGCCTGCTCGACGGAAGTGCAAAGACACATGGCACCCCGTGTCCGCAGCCCGATCCACCGACCTCTCGTGCTTGTACATCGTCCGCAAAGTAGTTTTTAAGATTCGATATGTGCAGTCTGGGAGAATAACGCTTGGTCAAAAGTTCGCCATGCTCAAATTCCAGTTTTTTTCACATTTAATTGTGCTTCCCATCCTAATACATTCGTGCAAGAATGTCATAATTTATGAAAATTACTGTTTCAACAAATTTGAGCAAGGATTCCGAAAATTAAGTCACATATTCCTGTCTCTTTGTCGTGTCGAAAGTCTTATCAAGGAACCATGGACGACAACAATTTTAGTCATCATTTTTCATCATAATACATTATCCTGTGGACTAGGGTAACTTACCAACCGATAGTAAATATACACCAACAATTAATATTTCTCTAACGGTGAAGTGTATGGTCTGGCTTATATTCCACATTCGCTGAGTAGTTGATATTTCCTGTAAGCATTTTGCTATTTCATTGTTATGGTGGAAGTAGGAGTGTACTTGATATCCCAAGCTCTTCTATTTATGCCAAATTACTCTTCTATACATGTGACCATCAGAATCCTTTCAAATTTATTTCAATCTCCTTTGTTGTGTGAAGAAATGAGAAAAGTAGACTTACGTCAAGAATGTATAAATTCACCATTATAAGGGACCGTTAATTTCAAAATACAGCTGCGTCGCATGTGTTACAGGATAGAAACAAGGCAAGTTCATCTTGATTTCATGAATTCCCCATGCGAGTTCAAATACCGGTCCTTAATGCCATGGAGGTAGGTATTTTCACATTAATATACCAATATGGCACAGGAAGCGTATTGGTGCACGATAAGCCAAGGGCGCGGGGAGGTAATCCAAACCTCGTCTCTTTTGAGTGAATGGCTAGCCAAATAATCATTAATAACGAAATGTCACCATTTCTGTAGCAGACTGATAAACGTTACCAGCAATTGGGAGATCTGGGTACGAATACAGGAAAGTCGGGTAAAATTTTTGCATGGTAAATTTCCAAAGATGGAGTCATATATTGCTACCCTGCGCGTGATTGCATGTATTTCTGTAAATACCCCGATGCATATGGTTAAAAAAGTTGTTGATCACGTTGGTGTATTGGCTGTAGTGCTGGCTTCCCACCCCAATTGCCAGGGTCTAAATTCTAGGAATGGCAGAGATTTTTCAATGGAATAACGATATCTACTTGGATGCCGTGTGGATAGCACTTCAATATTGTTGTTCTCCGTCCTTCCGATGGGACGCTACCTGTTTACTTATGCGCTCCACCTTTTTAGAGCAGGCTAATGCCAACGCCGGGTTTCTCTCTGTCCTTCTTCCATCCCCCAAGTAATCCTTCCCTCACCAGAATAACCACCAATCCGCAAATACGTAAATGACTCAAGTTTTGATCATATCAAAAATTTTCCTTTAAAATTTATCCTGGGTGGAATACCTAATAATTACACGGAAATATTTAAGGTCACTTCATACATCACCTAGTAGACATCTCGTATGAATCGCAATTTTTCACGCTATCCAATTCCCTGAAACAGTGTTTATCAGAAGTGGTTCTGAATCACTGCCTCCAAACTTTGGAATTCTCTGCCCCAAAACTAAAAATAACCTAGTTACACAAATAACAAAACAAATATATTATACACGACTCAAATCAACGCAGAGTAGTGCTAAACTTTCCAACGTGCTTCCACTTTACAGCCTGTTAACACAATTTAGTATTTTTATCTACATTTGTATCCATATCTATGTATCAGGTACAGTATATACATATTTTTGATCAACTTGCATTTAACCATTTGGTTGAGTTAAATTTAATATTTACTGACATTTTTTTCGTAGGTGATCCCAGGGCATAGTAAAAAAATATTCTTTTCCATAACCAACCGACAGGAGAAGAGGGGAGAAAGTACCGGAGGGCAAAGAGGTGAGAAAAAAAACATAGGGGAGAAAGAGATAATCTTCTCGTGAACAGTATAATATCACAGACGCCAGATTCCTCTCGATCATTCCTTCACTCACCATTTTAATCTTTCACGAACCAACCAACCCACCTATCTCTGGCGTCGTAAATGGCCTCAGCTGTCAATCGCCACCCCAAATAACCAGCTCCAACCAACCAACCATAATTGAGAATGGAGTTAGGGAGAAGGGTTGTCGGATAGGTGGATGGAAAAAATGATTACGGTATTAATCCTCCGGGTACCCGGAGCCCTGGGTCTCCCACCTATGGTCGCCTTCACTCGCCTACCTCCGCCACGTGCGGAGTTAATGTGCGTGTCCGCCCACGTACGCGTACGCCCTCCACGGGAGGCACGAGAACGCAGGCAAGCACGCGGGAGGAGGGTGGGAAGGGAGAAACACGGGTGACTCCGCCCGCGGACGCGGCCAACCCCCGCCTTCATGCACGCACACGAACACACGGGCGCACGTAATTTCCGGGATCGACTTACGTGGTAATGCGAGCGCGCTAACGAAGTCAAATGCGAGGTGTGCATTAAATAATTAAGGTTTTGCACGCGGGAGGAGAGGCTCTTTGGGGGGGGGGGGGGGTGGAGGGGGAGTTTGGGGAGGGGGTTAGAAGTGTAGGTTGGGTGAAAGCTGGGTTGGTCGGTTGGTTGGGTCTGAGAGGGGGGGGAGATGCATTAAAAAAAGGCAGGCAAGGGTTTTGAGAGCGTGATGGAGAGTCCGTGTTTTGCCGAGCAGCGGAGCGTGTGTTCATGCTCGCGTTTATGAGCCACGGGGAGACTTTAATAGGGGTTGGGCGGGAAACAGGTATGAGGGAAAAATGTAGGCACAATAAAAGCTTTTTAGCATAATCAGTAGTATTACTATAGGCTATCTTATGCTGTTCTTACGTTAACATTATGTACTCATGGCAATTTCTGCACATTACTTTTAAATGCTATGGAATCGTAAAGTTAAATGTAATGAGTAAGATCTCCTCTGAGAATTGATGTGAAACCGCTGGTAAGATAATTATATACATGGCACAGCAGACAAAAATGAAGAAAAACAATAATAAGACGAAAATTGTGCCAATTAAAACGAATATTGATTTTTGACGAACCAAAAATTAATTGGAGTTTATGGACGTGAAAACAATTTCTTAACGAGGAATTCGTAAGTCATTTCCATCATAATAACTTTCACCTAGAAAGAGAAGTTTGTTTTAATCATGTATTGATCCGGTGTCCATAATACTTCTTCATCCTATGTTACTTGTCTCATCATATGTAAGTTTTTCTCATCCTCATGTCATCCTATGTAAGTTTTTCAAAAATCGAGGCAAATATTTCTGCTTTTACTAATAAACACTAAGCTACTTGGCCTATAGCAACATGGGCGGTTCCTGCGTATTTCAATTAAAGATATGTCATGATGAAGGGAAGTAATTTGAGCTAGTTTTAATTGAATTTTAAAAAATGACTAAAAACTACAGCAAATATACTTATATAGATGTGCAGAAGAATGTTTGCCGTAATCAAGTGTAAAATTAAAGAAAAACTCTTTTTTAAGACGAAAACTGTTCCTGGGAGCGGGAAAATATGTCAACTGGAAGCATTTATCAGTTTTCCCATCTCTAACTTCTTCATTGAATGAGAATATTGTCAAAATCATCTGTTGATCCTGTTTTCATAATTTGCATAATAAGCCCTTTTCTCACGGTATATGTTTTCGTAAGTTAATTCATGATATCCATATTCATGAAATGTGAATCGTCAACGTGCACGCCTCGAAGTTACACGAGGAGGAAAAATTCTTGAATTTGGCACTGATTGGTGCCCGAAGTCTGAGAGGACCCGAAGGAGTCGGAAAGAGACTTTGGCTGTACTGATATCTGTAGTGCATGATCGTTCCGAAAAGAACTAATCACAAAAAGCTTTCTGCAGAGCCTATGAGCCTATCTATAGCGATTGCACGGAAATATTAAAAGACTTATGTAAGTGTTGAATGAATTGAATGACCAAACAAACTGGTTCACGATAATGCATATAAATTTGCCATCGTAGCAGTATGCTAGTAGTAGTACGTGATTCGTTAAACTAATTATATATTTGCACAAAATAATTCTGCTCCTGCTTTTCAATGAAATAAGATCATCTATTCGTTCAAATATACTTTATGGATAATACTTTGTAGTTGATTGCATTGTTACTGGGAGTAAAGATCGCGGAGTTCAATCGCGTTTCCTTCTCAAGTAGTCGAAATAGAATCCAGCAGGAGTATGGTCGAAGCGCATTAGCGTAGAAAAGCAATCAGTGGTCGCGTTTTGTCAAGAATTAACAGTTACCTAATTTACAGGATTTAACGGAATATTTCGATTCCACGCATTCCGATACTGAGAGTTTTAATGAACTATTCATTTAAAAAAATTAAAGTGGGTAACCGCCTTTAAGTAACTTAAGTATCTCGTCTTGTTTTTCGAATATCGTGTATAATTGATGCTAATAATTCTGCTTTAACTAATTAGCGTCCCATTGCAGAAAAACTTGCGTCTACAGGAGACTGTTTGGGAAGGATGGTGAGGGGAGAAGGTAGGAGAAGGATTGAGGGAGTGGGAAAAAGGGGCGTGCTGGTTTGATAGCCGAGATGCTCAGGCCTAATAGAGGGGAAGAGAAGGACGACGAGGGCCTGAGTACTCTTTGTGCTCTCTTGTGGATGGTCCGCGGGATGAATGCCGCTGGGGAGTGAAGAAGGTTGATGATATCGCGGGAGGAGATGGAGGCGCGCGTAAAGGGCGAGAGTAGGAGAGTGATAGGCGGGCCGAAAGGAGGAAGAGCATGCAAAGTAGAAGGTCCAGGTTTGACAGACGAGGCGAAGAAAGCGTGAGGGTGAGTGGAGAATCAGGGCTGGATACGTGGACAGGGGCACGCGCCTACGCGAGGATGGAAACGAGTGGATAAGTCTGGGGGTGGAAATACGAAGGTGTGATAGAGGGATTAGAGGGAATAGCAACGCACGACCTCGTTCATGATGATGTGAGGTCCATAAATTGATTAGCTGAAGAGCCGAGAGAGAATTAACATGTGAAAGTTATCAGTCATAATTAACGATCGTCAACCTCATGAATCTTCCTCACAAGATGCTGTAATCCTGAAATCGCTTTGTAATAACTGTAGAATATCTTGAATCTGAAGGTATGCTTTTCTTTGCCGGAAAAATATGACTTTTATTTGAAGATATTTTTTTACTTCGAGTTACGCTCGTGGGTAATTTACACCCACAAGTAAAATACATACATGGCTCAAATTATATTTATATGTAGGTAGGCATGACTCTCATGATTTTCACTTTTATTTTTCAGCTACTCCAACTGATTAATAATTGTCTACAGAATGGTAGCTGAGGGGTTTGTTATTATTCTTCTTCGTATGGTGTCAGCGGAGGTCTTGGATATCTATTTGAAGTGTATTGTGTTAATCAACCTTCGGATTGAAGTCCATGTCAGTGTGTTCCGCCGAAGTTTAGAACTCAAGAATCTGGTGTAATATTTTTGCATCACTATGCGCAGTGACGAATTCCACAAACAACTTCTTCAAAAGTTCATTCAGACACAATAAGATCCATAATTGTCGCGTTGATCATGACGAACCTAAATTTTACACTTTTTCATTCCACTCAAGTACTTAATTCTTTCTGCTGAATATTTTATATTGTTAATTAAGAACTGATGGTCACTCATAGAAAATAGGGAACGTTTCGGAACGATCGAGAGGAAATTGAGAGGAATAAGCATTAAGAATAGGAATTTTGTGATTGCAAAAGTGAGAGACAATTAATAGCGATGAAAAATTGCCGGAAACGTTTGGGAGAGAAATGAGTTGAGAAGAAAGTTTAATGGGCGAACTGGAGTCATGACTTGCGTGTTCAATTGAGAATCTTGAATAAAAGAAATATATCGGGGGAGAGAAAGCAATTAGGAGTAAAGGCATTAAGGTTGAAGGCAGAGGGAGGGAAAGGAATAAGATGAGATTTGGTGAGTAGGCAGGAGTCTCAAGGAGGCACGAGGAAGAAGTGTAGACGGATAGATGGGAGAGTGTGAACCGCTTGGAAAAACGAGGAACGCAATGCAGTAATTTCGTTTTCTTTGTGGAAGAGAAAAACACGTAGTGGCATTGAAGAAAAGGGCAGAATAAGGTGGGGCGGGGTGCAAGGGATAAAATGGGGGATGGCATTAATGGCGTTCAACTTGAAAGTGCCTGACATTTACAGAGTCTGGCGATAGGTAATGTTTTCAATGCGGGAGCATGTATCTTTTAATTTTTAGATGGAAAAGTTTCGAGTTATTAACTTATGTTTGAAGTGGATTTTTCAAAGTTATACCGCAAAATATGATGAATTTTCAGATGTTACGTCTTCATAGTGAGTGAAAAGAAGAACAGGAAAAAAATATTAAAGGTCAATAAAAATAGCAGCCCCAATTAAAATCATGATGAGGAACTATTTTGAAATTAAAAAGATCTTACTTCTCACATTTCCTTTCTACTCTATTGCGTTGATTTCAGCATTTAGGTATTAAGGAAGAAGAAAAAAATACAGTGCACAAATACAATTCATTATAAAATTATGTCAATTAAAAAAGCCGAAAACTTTTCTAGAAAATTGTTATTTGAAATAATTTCAACTTGGACGTAGGTAATGAGTAAGAGATGAAGCGGTAAAATTAATTTGCATGTTTTGGCATTGGTCTCATAATGTGAATAGTTCTTAAGCCCTAAATCCTTGATATTCGGTCTTACAGACCACTATACACCACGAATCGTCAGTATTCCCCTCTCCCTTTTGCATGCAGCCTTGTGCCCTTCAGTCCCTATCTAATGATTTGAAAGGGATGTTCCTCAAAAATTGAAAATTTCTCTGTTCCTTCAAATTATTTTTTTTCAAATGTTTTTCTCAATCCGTAGCCTGAAAGGCCGACATCACCGTAGTTTCTGTTTTAATTCTCGTGAACTTTGTAATTTATGGCGGGAAAAAGTAACACATTAAAGGAATTTGGCACCGTTTCATTCACGTTACACTTTGCAGATACTATAATTTGGCTAGTCACAACATATTTGAATTCGGGGCTTGGTCACTGCGATTTTGAGACTGAAAGTAAAGTCTAAGAAGGCTTAAGGTATATTTATTATGATATATATATATGTGTTAGTATAAAGTAAAAAAATTAAATTAAATTCAATAAAAAACATTGTACCAATTATTGGTATCTGAGAATGGCATCAGAATTTACATAACTTTTCCATGTAACGGTTTGAGGGCTAATTTAAAACGTGTTTTTTAGTTTCCTTATCTGAAGTAAGTACTGCATTTTTGATTTCTCATTTACATAGATATATATTACACTTTTCGAGATATACAAAGGAAAGAGACGCGGACCTTAAAAATTAGGGTTGTTTTAATTCAATCACCCAAAAAAACCAACTTTCAACTCAGTAAAACCTGGCAAAAACTGGATTTTATTGGGTTTTATAAGTCATTTTGGAGTTTTGATGAGTTATGTTTAATTTTTTTATATGTATAACTGGATTTTGGTACTTACATTTATAATAGTTTTGACCTATAGTTCCTAGTTGGTTATAAATTTATTCGTGTGCGCAGATATATTATATTGTTGGGATTTTGATAAGCGTGATGCATCTTATATTTTTATTTTGGTTGGCACCTTTTGATAGCTTTACTGAAAGTTACAGGATTGAAAGTTGTAGTTTATGATAGCATTTTTCGATAGAGAAACATGGTTTGTAGCTGATAATTATAGATTTACAAGCGCTGATAAAGAGACATAAATTGTTGGGAAAAAACAAAGATTAGCATGGTTGGACTCGGCTCGAATTCAGATGGATGACCTTCCTCTTTGTTCGTGTGATGTTTCCCCTATCTGAAAGTGGCAGGCAGTGAGTGCAAAATGGCCTAAGCAGCCAAATAAGGTTAAATATAAGTACAACTACTGATTTATCAATGTACTCAAGTATTGTTGATCTTACTCACTGTGACAACTAAGAGTTAAGTAATCTCAAATCATGCAGTGCAAACATGCTACAGATTCTTCGGCTCTGGCAGACTTGAAATCATAGTAAATCATACTATTTCCAATTACAAATTACTATAATGTTGTGATACGTTACTGTATGGTTTGAAATTTTTCCTAGAGTAAGAAAGGTTTCCCTAATCAGGGCTAAAATCTGGCTCAATTCCTTATATTTGCACTTGAAAATAGAAACAATGCACTTCTGAGACAGATCGAATGGAGCACTTCCTGTCTATATGACGTTTTTATCCCCTTGTTACATAGATTTAATTTCGATTTGGCGCTACTTACATTTCTTTTTATTACGCTGACTTATGAATGTTTTCCTCTATATTCTCATATTATCTGAATGCTTTTATATTTTAGTGGTATATTATCATATTATCTGAATTTATTTACTGTATGGTGATATAAACACTAATGCCTATTTGTGCGATCTTCTTGCACTATATACTTTAAACTAACCTAGCATGAAGTTGCCTCAAGTAGTTAGCGAAATAAATGTTGAATGCTCGCAAAACTTTGGATTTTGTCCCTTAACACTACTTTCTGTTCACTATGTCTGTATCGTTACGTAAAATCATTATCAAAGTCAGTAATACGATACTTCTCACTCAAATATTACTATAGAATCGTAAAAAGTTTAATTCTATAATTTTCAGCATATTAAAGCAATCAACGAAAATTTTGAGCAACAATATTTTAGGAGTGTTTAAAATAATATGCAAACGCATGCATTTATAAAGAAAATATTAGAAATTGGAATGCAAAATGCCATACATATAAGCATCAATAGCAAAAAATGAGGTATTATATTTAATCCTTCTAAAATCTCCCAAATAAGTAATGAAACAAAAAAGCTCAAAAAACACAATAAAACCCGAATAAAACGGATATGGTTGTTTTGTTTTAACCCGAGTTTTCCTCTACCTTGGTAAAAATGCCAATTCTCTGTACCCATTAAGTACGTCACTATTATTTCTTTAGCCATTAGTTTTTAAAGATAAAAAAATATTTTTGATTCTGATGTCAGAAACTAAGTCATGCATAAAATTCAATAGTAGATGTGGATGTGATTTTGTCAATAATATTACAATAATGCAAAATATAAAATACTTCTAAAATTATATGTAAACTCATCACAGAAATATAGGCAAACAGCTATTTTTCCAATCCTACGCTAAATTGCAATTAAGCGTTATTTTTTTTATAACGCTAATAAAATAAATTAAAAGCGTTGTACTGTGGTTGTACCATGTTAGAGAAAATATCTCCCTTCCAGTGAAGAAAGCATTTAAACGTAATTTTTGAAAGAATATGAATCAATCGTTCCTCTTTTTGCTATTTCTTTTGATGTTAAACATAAATAATTATTTCTCAGGTGTCACACATTCTAAATCATAGTTGTAGGATGGATTCACAAAGATTAGAGCTGATTACCTTTTAACGAATTTTCTATCATTTTTTATTTTATCAGCTCCATTTTATAAATGTTGATTGAAATTTTATTAATATCTCGTAGTACCAAGGAGTTAAATGAAACCAGACTTTTGACCGATGAATACGGAAGTTTTCGTCTAGACTCTATCGATTTTTTTCAGTTCAGCAGTGCGAGGAATTAAATAGTTGCATCCGAGGCAGTAGCGAAGTAACGAATAAGTAACGACTCAAACTGGAATACTAAATCAGATCCGCGGGGAGCACGCTCCCAGCATCGGCAGCGCCCGAAGGAGATGGAGCGGAGGAGGGAAAACGTATGGACATGAGAGAGAAGGCCAGGGGTTGAGCGCAAAGGGAGAAGGGGAGGTCGCGGAAAAATTGCAAAGAGAGAGAGAGTTTCGTGAGAGAGAGAGTAAATTTCGATGAGGTGTTCATTCACGGGATGGAAATTTTTGTTTCGAGCCTAACGAACTGAAACGCTGGGTTGATAAAAATAAATAAAAGAAAGAATAACTATTTCCCTCTATCTCTCTTTCCCTGTGAACTCGGAGAGAAGGATATATAAAAAAAGGAAGAAGATAAGGTCGTTAGAGACGTTGGGAGAATTATCGGTGAATGAATTTGCCTAACTGAATACCCGGGCAAATGAGAGAGAGAGGAAATGTAAAACAGCCCCCGCGGTTCGGTTCATCAAGCGATTTTCAAGAGAGGGAGATAAAAAAAACAAAAATGAGACCCGGATATAAAAATATGAAACCTTTTGGAAGCGCGGATTTGAACTCATTCATTGTTGCTCCACATTTTTGTCGTTCCACGGTTTTTTTTTCATCTCCTTTTTATTTTATTCCTCCCCCCGACGGACTTTTTCAAACTGGATCCCCGGCGGACTATCCTCTCTCTTTCTCTCTCTTCCTTGTTATTTTTTCCAGCCGCCGACTGCCTACCTACCACCAACCCTCCCCCATAGTAACTTCCGACCCCCATATTACCCCAACTCACCGTTTCTGTTTCCCCCCTCTTACTTTCCAACGTTCCCCCTCGATTTCCCTTCCCAAGGGGGAACAACCTTTCGTGACTTGCGAGTGTCTGTCTCATTCCCTCCCCCCCCTTCAAAAACCTCCACCAATTTCTTCCTTCCCTCCTACCTACTACGGGAGCAAATATCAGGTTATCAGGTGCAGGAGAAGTGGGCTAATAACGAGGCATGGAAGCAGGTTAACAAAAGGAAGTGCTGGGCTCTGTGGTTGGAGTGTTCTGCCGGGAGAGAGAGAAAGAGCTTGGTCGAACAATGGGTGGGATGAAGAGATGAGAAGGCCCCGGAGGGGAGAAAGGGGTCTTTTAGCCTTTTTCGGAGGTCCATTCTCATCTTTCCCCCCCATTTCTCCTCCAACGCTGGCTCAGATGAAGTAGCAGTTTTGAATCGGACTAAAAAAACTGTCCTATCACGGGAGATACAGGAAAAGGAGTCATGGACTGAGTGAAAAAGGAGGAAAAAGGAGACAAAGACACCCCTTTCCACGTGACGATTTATTAAGTGGGCGGATCGCTTTAATTTGGAGCTAACATGATCACACTGATCCTTTTCCCTTGATTCAGACTCGGCTGTGAATGGGAAACCGCACCTACAGTAACGTTCCGGTGATATTTTTATTCCGGCGTTGCGAAGTGTGCTTTTTCACCACATTATTTTTCCTTAGCAATGTTTTATGCGAGTTAACTTGTCTCTTTATGATCGAAGGAATAATTTGGAAGATTTCGTACTCACGAATGGGAAGATGACTGAAAGCTTACTCGGTGACTTGTTAGAGGATAAAGTTGCACTGCATCATCTTCAGCTTACATCTGCGTCATCTTCAGGTACAAGACCTGAAGATGACGCTTTGACGTCGAAACACGTTGTAAAGTATCAAATAAGTTATACTGTGGATACTACCAAGTTGTTTTTACTTAATTTCAGAATTATGTTTCTCTACATCTCGCCAGACATCTTTGAATGCATTAATATTTAGACTTTTTTCTGTATTTTATAATGTCAGTTTCACATCAGTTGAGCTGAGAGTAACTAATGTTGATTTAATCTATGGTATAAGATATAAGGCAGAGTTCATACATACGTATACATGAATTAAGTTATTCACCGTATTGTAAAGCAAGGTTGAAGGTAAAAATACATGAGTTATTTGACCCACTTGAGGGCTATAATCCTAAGAAGGAACATACTAACGCAAAGAGGTTTTAGAGAATGTCAAAGAGAATATGTTATCTCAGTTTTTAACTAAATACAATCAGATTGATTGTTAAATGTAATTTTTAAAGTAAGAATTAATTCTCACGACCTTTACTTTAATATATTATCGTACCATATTTGTAATACTGCTGTAATTTCCTTTGGATACCATTAACTTTGCTCTGTTAATTTGTCTGCCACTTGATTTTCTTTGCAGAGATATTGCAGAGATTTATAGTTGTCCGTATGGCATAAAATATTTTTCTTATCGACGGTCTAAGTTCTAAGGCACTTGAAATTATCTCAAGATCTTTAAATCCTTCGAACGATTTATTCATGTGTTTAAAAAATGCAAGTCAACATTCCAAGATTTTCATGCCAAGTTAACTTCTATCGTGCTCCCTCTATACAAAAGCAATGGAACTCGATCACTCATATTTTATAGCCAATAGCTCTTGGAAACTAAATAATGTAGTTGCGAAAAAAGAGACAAAGGGTCAGAAAGTTGGGAGCATCAATTGCCAAGGGAACAAAAGGTTTGAAGGTATTGAAAGTAGTCGTGAGAGGACTTGAATCAAAGAGCTGAGAGGAATCAAGGGACCAAGGGGGGTGACGCAACGGCATCACCCTCTAATAATTCCAATTCAGACGGAACGAAAACAGTTTCAGTGCCAGCGATCGAAGAGGACCCTCAGAATTAGTGATGGGCAAAGTCGGTCTTTAGAGAGATCTCGGTCACGCCTATCACTCCCACTTGTGATTCGATCGTGAGTGTAAGGTCATGATTGATTGATGTTCCACTAGTGATCTGTTCAAGTGGACTACGATCAATGATCTCTCAGGAAAGTCGTGATTGACACAAAATCGTAACGAACACTGCCCTCGCTGGCCATTCGTGATTCCTAATACTATACAGCCGCATGTATGACTCACTCACTCACGTATACAAATTCCTGCCTACTTCCAGACGAGCTAGGGACCTGAAATTTTCACGTACCTTCGTTGAAAGAATTCATCGGAGAAAAAATCCCGAAATCATGGAATTTTTAGCCGGAAGTGACGCAAAAAAATAAAAATGGAGGATTGTTGGACTTTTCGAAAAGTAGACTTTCAGTTCTCGTTTCCTATCTGTAGAACGGCGGGTCGGATCTGAAATCTGACGAAACTTTCACATTGGGGAATTGAATTTTCTTAAATATGCAAAAACATTGGTGTTCTACGCTTCGTAGTTTTCTCACCAGGCACAACATTTAGTGAAGAGTTTCCAATTTTTGCGGATTTTTTAACTATAGCTCCTAAACTAGGATGCTGATTTGAAATCTATTTTTCCTAAGGTTTTAGATCTAATCGTGACCTACAACTTCATGCTTTTTGTTCTTTACTAACTCTTAGTACTCCGGTAGCATGGTGCACAAGTCGAATTTTGGTAAAACTTTCAAATGTTTCTGAAACTTGACATGGGCATGCGCCTTGACATGTCCTTTGCAGGTAATTAGTAAAAACCTGGACTTTACCAATAGTTGGCTGGTAACATGGCGCCAAATTCGGGTGTTTGTGAAACTTGTTGTTTTTCGACTGTAGCTTCTAAACTAGAAGTCGTATCTCGAATCTGTTGGGCGATTGTTTTTAGATCTCATGCAGGCCTACGATTCTCTGCTATCCGTTTTTTTTCATCCCTCGTAGTTCTCTGGGAACATGAATTCAAAGTCGGCTAATTCATGAAACTCTATGTTTTTTTCCCTCACGCCCTCACCAGTGTAGGTATGACCTTGAAAGTCGGCAGGGGTATGCGCCTTGACATGATATTTACGGGTAATTAGCAAAAACACGGATTCCCTTGACGTTCTATGGCAACATGGTGCCAAAGTGATATTTTTGAATATTTCTTTCCCTCACGTCTCTTAGATGCTAAACTAAGAGTCTGAACTCGAATCTGTTGGGCGGCTTTTTTCTCTCATCAAGTCCTAACATTTATGCCAATAATTTCTCTCTAACACTTATAGTTCACTGGAAACATGGCGCCAAATTTGGATTTGTTTGTTTTTCCACTGTAGCTTCTAAACTAGCAGTCGGGTCCCAAATCTGTTGGGTTTTATTTTTTAGATCTCATCGAGGCCTACAACTTTATGCCTATTCCTACTCTCTATAACTTATAGTTCGCTGGCAACATGATGCCAAAGTAAACTTTTTTGAACACACACAGACGTTGGGGGTGAAGCCCCAAAACGAGCAAAGCGAGCATGTACTGTAATCATGACCGATGTGTACAGCTACCTCGTCGTGCCGGTTTCCGTGGAGTTGTTCGTAATTCTTCAAAAACAATTGAAGGCACAATTGTGCAATACGTTCGAAAGTTGGTTTGGTTTTTACACAGTGTTCTGTTTACACAGTTTTATGATTTTAAGCATAATTAAGAAGAATATTAGAAATATCCCTTACGATAACAAAACTATTGAAGAGTGACATATTTAATGGATCACAAATTATCCAAAACTCGTTATAAAAAACAATGATAAATAGTAGCATAGAACGCTGCAAAAGTGTATTTTGGAATGAATTTTGAACCGATCCACGTTTTTATTTGGCTGAAAGAATTTAAAGCAAATTATCTGACTGTAGCACTCAAATTCAATTTTCAATTACCCTCGGCATCACTAAGTTTCACATGTGCAAGAGACGTAATATTTGACGAGAATATTGAAACGAAGGTTTATCGTGTGTTTAAGTGACAATGCAGTTATGGAAATTCAGTGATTACACATTTTATATGTACTATATATGCTGTGATGTATTGTGTGTGCTTTTGTGGTGATATTTTTACATTTAAAGGTAATTTGTATTAGTTAGACTTACGCTCCTAATGAATGTGTTATGACAGGAGATGAGTTTAAAGTGTTGCATAATCTTTGCAAGAGACGGAAAAGACTGATGACTGCAATTAGTTCGTTATTTCAACTATTATATAAAATTTGTAATCAATGCCAATTGAAATTATGTTATTGACTACATGGCTGCTCTTGAATTTTCATTTTGGCTGTTTACATCCTCAGTGGAAGGATAATGATTTATTTGTGTACTTATGCAATGTAGGTATTATAGATAGATATTAGTGTATAGTTTTTCATTACACTTCTTTCAATAAATTTTGCCACCTCAAGGTCATCTCTTTATTTTATCTCATTATTGATTGGCCGGTCTCACATCTCGTGATCGATCCTTGATGTCATACAATCATTCCTATCATGATCGGTAAAGATGAACTCCTCGGTCATTGGAGAGATCCAGTATAACGATCAATCTTTCAAGAGAATTTGATATCGGGATTCGTGCAATCACGACCGACCCATCTCAGAAGTAGAGATGGGCGCCGCGCCAACGCCGCCGCACCGCCGGAAAATTTAGCAACGCCGCCGCCGCCGAGTTAACGTTTGCGGCGCGCCGCCGCCGTCAATAACACCGGCGGCGGCGCCGCGGCGTGTCACACAATAACTCGCATTTCGGTCCACGTGTCTGCTCCAATGGTGATGCCATCGCACCAGGCGGAAAGCGACTTTCCTATTTCAGGGATCTCACGGGTTTGACACCGGGTACTCAGGTCCATGATGGTCGACGTTTCCAAGCTCGAATCGAGCATCGTCCTCAGGGCAGAGGTGAGTACCTTGACTAGAGGAGGAGGTCAAACTTTCCGACCTGACCGGCCCGCACGTATATATTGACCTCAACCTCTAGTGAAGGCATTCACGCAATGTAAGGCGCAAAGAGCTGTGGTGCTGTACATATCTAATTATTTGGAGAAAATCGACCATGAACATAGATAATGGATGGAAATCCGCCTTCTTGTCCCGTGTAAATCCCCCGTAAGCGTTGTTGTCGGTAAATTCCGCACCCTATAGAAGTTCCACTTTCTAACTCTGGATAGTTGGTAGGTAGCGTTAGCGTCGCCAAGGCTGTGCAAGGTTGCTATAACCCAGGTGCTGAGACGCACTTAACTAATGTAATTCACCATCTTGAATCCAGATCGCAGCGAGAATTCAAATTTTCCATGAAAATGAATGGCTGACATAGATTACAAGAACCACAGATATCTCACTTAATACGTAAGATGAAACAATGAAATTTGCGAGGACAATAGGTAATGCTACTTGGGAATATGTTTAGGCAACCGGGCTGAAGTCTTCCGTTCGACTCCAGAAAAATTGTGAATTTACCTCAGACTCCGATTCTTGATAGGTAACACGGGAAACATAGGCATAAAGCACATAGGTTTCCACTTGTCAGCCGGCAGCAAAATACCCATATCTTTCTTCTTGCTGGATCAGTAGAAAAATAGGTAGGTAATTTGTATTTGCAATTTTTGCAAAGGAAACAACCCTGACCATAATGGAATTTCCGGATTTCTACAGCGGTTTTTTATAAAAAATTATTTATGAAGTTAAGGCTTTTTTTAATGAATAAAGGTTATTAGTTCCAGACTTCGGTATTTAATCAAATCTAAATTTAATCAACATTTACTTCCTGAAGAGATACTCATTCATTTACCCGATTAATCATGACCATAACCCTTGGTACTCGCTCTGTGGCCAATTTAAACCGCCGCCAATAGTTCTACCAATGCTCGTTTGTTTACAGCGCTGCCATCGCCTCAGTCGCGTAAGCCTAGACTGCGGAATTTTTGACAGCAGATCCGCGCCATTGATTCCCTTCCAGTATTCATGAAAACGACATTCTGTCGGAAGAGCAATATGGGTTCAGGAAAGAGTATTCAACTACCCATCAAATAGTTGATTTTATTTCTTATGGTTACAACAGAAAATAAACTACTTTTGGGTTTTTTTAGACGTCTCCAAAGCGTTTGACAAAGTTTGGCATGATGGACTAATTATTAAAATGGACGAAACGGGAATGTCCAAATGGACTAATGCATATCTTAGAGATCGAAGCTTTTCTGTAAAATGGAGATATGAAAAAAGCACAGACCGAAAAATAGCTGCTGGTTTACCACAAGGTTCCATATATGGCTCGCTACTTTTTAACATCTATACGGCTGACCTCCCGAGGGATATTGTTGACTGGCACACCAAGATTGCTTTATGCGCAGACGACACTGCAATTCTATCAATGTTCTGAAAGGCGAAATTAGCCTCTGGGCATGAACAGGAAAACCTTGGCAAGATAGTCCTTTGGTACAGTAAATGGAGGCTGTCACTAAATACAAAAAATACTCATACGATAACATTTACGAGGCCAAATGTCGAGACTCCAAGGTGCAACTGCATTAGAATCAATTAAGGTAATTGGACAAGCATTTGGGGCAAGATCGGGATTAACTCCAATACTAGTAAATAAAGCAACATCCCTATGCGCTAAAAAAATAATGTTTGACACTTATATACGAACAAAATTACTATATGCCATACCTGCTTGGGCTGGTCTATTAAACAAAATACAAAGATTAGAAGTGAAAGAAAGAAAAATTATACGGTCCATATTTCAAATCCCCTACTTGGTTGACTGAACACTACCAAAAACTGGCATCACAACATCAAAACCAATAATTTAAAATCAGGTCGAAAACTACTTCCAAAAATTAAAAGAAAGTAAATTGGATATGATGAAAGAGCTCGGTGAAAGCAGTGTAAAAGAAACTGATAAGTATAAGAGGCCTGAAATGGCACTTACCGTGTAAAAGGCAATGGAAGCCTTATGCTTAAGGGAAAAAAGAAGCAGGGCACAGAGCAATAGCTCAACAAAGAGTAATCTCTGAATAAAGAGAGTCCTGGCGGCAGCATGGACCACTTCAAGGCACTCACCTCTGCCCTGAGGACGATCCTCGATTCGAACTTCGAAATGTCGACCATCGTAGACCTGAGTACCCAGTGTTAAACCCGAGAGATCCCTAACGTACTCCTTCGCCGGGAAAGCCTGAAATCTTACGACTTTCCTCTCTTTGCTTGTCTGGCAGACTCCATCCCTCACGCTGCCGACTCGGCCTGACTGCGCGGTCGTCTGCTCCTAGACATTTTTTACGCCACGTGGCTGCCATTGGCCTACCAGCGCGGTCTGTCCCGGCTGATTGTTAGTGGTTTTCAAGCGCAATTAAGTGGCTTATGATTTAATTTTTTATGGGTGACGGAGTGCAATCAACTACATGTGGGTGGTCACGGAGGATATGAAATAAAGTGTGCAAGACTACATCGTCGACGTTTTGCATGGGCCATCTAAGTCCAGTTTTGGTTGGTGGTATTTTGGAAGACGCAATCTGAAGACAGAATGGCAAAAAGCGAATCTGTAAGGAATTTATGTGAACTATGTTTCCTGAAGTGCCAAGAATACAACAAGGCAAGCAGTGGTGTGCCAAATTTTGACTGGGATGACATAGACCCGGAGTCTTTCAACTCTCTTGCCGAGTTCGTACTCAGTGAAACCCATTTATCCACACCGACCCCTCAACCTCGTTACAAGTTGATTTACACTTGCCGTAAATCATCATGCCCGAGGACGATACTGTGGTCTTTCTATTGATGGGAGTGTTACAAGTTACCATGATGTTCGGCGGCAGTTGTATTTCATTGTTTTCGGAAATACTCCTAATTAACAAAGCACTAACACTCATCGTATTATTATGGGTGAGTAAGAAAAATTAAAAATTATGTCACCTCACCCAGCACTGGGCAACTTGTGGTGCATCTGGCTGCTGAGCATGATATCCACGATGAGGAGGCAACGACAAACAGACATGCTGGTGGCCCCACTATTGACAAGTTCTTTTATAAGTACATTAGAACTGTCCTGCCGCTAAACGAAGCTCAAAAATTGGCAACTAGCGCGTGATTCAGCTCTTTGTTTTTGCCGGGCGATGAATCCTTTTGAAATATTTGAAGATGGGGCTACAATTTATTTTATGAGGGTGAATAACAGTACACCGCGAATGGAAGGCTGGCGCGTACAAACTAAATACATGTACAGTTTTTCATACATATTATGTAAGATTTTTATTCATCAGCTCATTATAAGACATGATGGTCTAATGAAGACAATTCGTCGAGGGGAAAGTGAATGGGAAAAATGGAAAAGGAAGGCCTCTCATCAGATACATGGAACAAGGATTTGAAGGAGAAGAATCATTGCAGAAAGAAGAAACTTTCAAATGGTATTTATCCACACTGTTTATTGATATTACCGACCCAGGTTTCAACGGGCAGCCGTCATTTTCTAGGTTGTTCCTTGAAAATATTCCTTGAAAATGACGGTTACCAGTTGAAACCTTGGTCGGTAGTATCAATAAAAAGTGTGGATAAATACCATTTGAAAGTTTCTTCTTTCTATAATTATGAAGGAGTTCCACAAAGTCAAGTCTGAAACTATTCGGTTAATTTGAGAAGAATCATGTTAATATGAAGAGGTTAGCCGATAAGAGTAGAGAGCTGCGTAAAACCAATCTTACGGTTATTGGCTTCTGATGATGATGATAAACAAACTATCCAGCAGGTCAAAGATCACCTGCAAGGAGATGAGGTCGACCCCATCCAGCCGGGCGAGGGTGACGACGACGGAGATCTAATTCACGTGTTCTTCGTATTGGATGCCACTCCTACCTCTCTGAAGTTACTTGTTCCCACTACATATATGGCGCACGATTCTCATCACGCTCAAGAATACTGAACAAAACAAGGTAAAACGTCACGACTTTTCGACCTTTATTTCTGTATCACTTCCGATTCGTAAGACATTTTTACAGGGCCCTATCAACACGGTCTTTGAGGCGATGGATCACGAAGACTTGTAAATCACGGTAACCGAGCATAATATCATTCGTATGTTGGTTTATTTTTTGTCTTCATTTTTTCGGGCCATGAAAATTCTCAGTTGTGATAAAACATGCACATTAAACCTGGTAATGCTTATGAGGAAAATTTTCATTTACTATTAGAGTTGGGTTCAATTGCGCAGGCTAACAAATGGACACTGCTACATTCACGGCCAACTTATCAAAGAGGTGGGTTCGAATACTGGCTCCTACGTTGCTTACTCTGTTCAAATTCAGCCTTTATTAACACTCCGCTGCGTTCTTTCTTCATAAAAAAGTTCGTTTACAAAACGAATACGTTAGTTGATTTTGGGACAGCTAAGAAAATTTGTTGGCAGAACAAAAATCTCGCTGTAATAGAAAAAAGATTTTTTTGGTGTGGCTAAAGATTTAAAAACCGGTTATTTGCTAACAAAACAAACCTTTTTCTTACAATTGCGATATTTTCGTTCTGAAAACAAGCTTTACTTCATGGAGCATACTTTTCTTCGCTTTCCCTTAGCCCACCTAAATTTTCATTCTTGGAACGATTTTTTTCCATATTATATACTGTATCAAATGTATTGTGGCTGTTGCAGATCGGAGATTGAAACCAAATTAGAAGAAGATGATAGCGTTTCGATTGTCGATCTGACGCGTTGTATGAGGGAATGTGTCGACTGGTGCATCCCCGTGACTGACCTTGTGACTATGGCTGCGTTTCTGCACCCGCGGTTCTGCAACCTGTCCAACGTGAACGACTACGTGGTGCAGGTGGGGCGCACTGAAGAGACATATCTCCGAGATCGACACCGCGATATATAGGAGTACGTCCGGACTCACGTCAACTTTGTGGCTGTGGGTGCTAAAACCGAACCCCCTTCTTCCTCTAGCGCCAAGACGGCGCAACACCTCCTGTAGCTCAGCAAGAAGCACTCAATGGTCGAGCCTTCGAGGGCCGCAGCTGTAGAAAGGAAGTACCGCATGTACCTCACCAGTGCCATGTCGGAGGACGTTGCAGACAACGACTTGCTGCGGTACTGGAGGGACAGGTGCCTACAGTTACCGTGGCTGGCGACAGCGGCACGGAAATATCTATGCGTTCCGGCCACCAGAACGCCCAGTGAACGCATTTTCAATGTTGCAGGTCTTTTCTTAACTGCTAAGAAAAACCGCACGGATCCTCTCCGTGTCGGAAAACAAGTTATTATCCATGATAATTACAATGTATGTAACGTGCTCCAATCGTAGGCTACAGCCGTAATATGAATTTATTCATGTGCGCTGCGCACCACAGAGTATCTTTCTGTTTATTAGTATTGCTGTGATTGCAAACAACTGTAGTTTTATGTTTGTGAGAGTTTGTTTTTTTAAATAGCTATATAAATTATGTTTATACTCATAAGAGACGTTTGAAACGTAATAATCAACTTAATGACTTTTCATTTATGCATAAAATACGATTATTTGTAAGTTTATGCCGTCGGCGCCGCCGCCGCTGAATAGGACGGCGTGCACGCGTGCGTCGCCGCCCGTTTGGCTCCCTCACGCCGCCGCCGAAGTCACCCCTCACGGCGACCATCTCTACTCAGAAGTCTCTACGGCAAATAGAATTCTCAGACTCGAGGGGTTTCAGCTTATGGGTGTAAGGTTAAAGTGCGAAAAAGAAAAAGCTTCATTTATAAAGTAAAATAACACTTCAATAGCTTTATTTTTCTCATTCATCATACCAGTTCATAACAGTCAATATTAACTCAATTGCGATATTCCACAGAGGAAAAATCATTCGATTTCACCGGGATGATTTTTCTTCTCTGGAATATTGCCCTTATGTGCACTTGCGGGTGACTCTGTATAGGTAATTACCATGGCTAGTCCCGGTATCCTCCAAATTACGCCTCAATTCCTCAATTACCTAACTCAATTGCCTAAAATGTCTCAGGTATTATATTATTTACGGCTTAAATGAACAATAAATACTACTTTAGGTGTTATCATTTGAATCATAATCAATCCCTCTAGCAACCTTTGAAAATTGACTACATTTTTCCGATTACGCATAGCATGCATTATTTGTTAAAAACTGCTTCAGCAGCCGCAATACTTATTTCGAAAATATATTTTAAACTATCTCAATCTGGCCAAAAACGAGTATTTTTCATTGTCATTGGTATCCCTTTATTGACTATTTGTGTTATTTTTAAAAGTTATTTTTGAGTTGTAATGCTATTTAATGTTGCAAAGAAGGGACCAGTACCTCGGTTTTACAACCTATTTTAGCTGCAAAAACGACTCGAGCCCGAGATTACATTTCAGCTGCTTTTTAACTATATATTCAATTGGATGTATTTAACAAGCATCGTCTATTTGGAGATTATTGCAAATTAGGTGGAACTTAATCTAATAATTTGCCTTTGGACATAGGATTTCAACAAAAACATTGCTTTGTTTTCTGAATCCACGCAAAATAGTGTCAAATGATATGCACAAAACTATCTATAATATACATAAAAAATGAAAATAATAAGCGGATAGACTACGATATTTTCTAAGTGCATCACCATTCTCATTGAATGCTTATAGGAAAGTTGATATCGATTCAGGGCCTAAAATGTCAACTGAAAATAATCATAGATCATTTTTCATTATGCTTACATCTATACGACACAGTTTCAGGCACTACTTTGTGGAAGTCACTCATACTGAAGGTGAAGGATCGAACACTGCAGCTTCCACTTAGGTATCTAAGTGGAAGCTGCAGCGTTCAATCCTTTACTCCCAGCTCACATCTATGTTAAATTATGCTTTACCAGCTTTTTCTTGGTTCTTTTTGCAACCGAATCAATATGGACTTCATTTTAAAATGACAGTAGGCTCATAGGTTGAGATAAATATTTATATAATCTACTGTAAGTGCCTCCTCAAGCAATGATAGGCACTGTGCATAGTTAACTAAACATATACGTATTACCTTGCTTGAAAATTTCAAATATTAAATGTAATCTGAGAGCGCTCTAGCCGTTATGTTTTGACAAATATATTTCTGGTAATGTTGGGGAAACGTTGCTGTGAACAGCAATAAAATCTACCCGTAAAAGAGGAATGAGCTTGCAAATGTATTATTTCCTTAAAAAATTTTAAATTAGTTATATTCGGATATGAAGCATAGTTTTGCTTTATCTTACATCAATTTTATATTTGAGATCCTTCCGATACGTTAATAATAATATGCCATAGTTATTGTATCCAATTATTTGCATGACTTTAATAAGAGTAATAAACAATATGAGCATAACTTAGTACTTGCATCATGAGCTCGCAGCTTTTGTTGGTTTGAATTAGTCTAATTTCTGAGCACCACTTATTCCTCGGGCCAAATTAATTAGGAACGTGGTTTTCAGGGGTTGGATAGTCCATCCATACACATGGGTAAAAATGAAATGTTGGCACTTCTTCATTTATTTTATTTTTACTTCCATATCCATTTTGCCCTAAAGCACTGAGCAATTTTCATCAGCAACCCGGATGGCATCAACTATGCAGATATGTGATATTGCATTGCATTGATAAAATGGGCTGTGTTTCGAATGGATAACGCAGGTAAACAGTTTCAATTCAATTACTTTACTGTGGTAAAGTTTTATGCTGGATTTTTTTTAAGTTTTGCCTCCAATGGAAATTCATAAATAACGACTGTAATTGGTGCTACGAGTAGTTTATCCGATGACGAAAGAGATAATTTGAAAGCAGGTTTTGATAAACCATGCTCGTTTCTTTTGAAAAATTAACCTTTTCTCATATATGTAACTGATAAAACCGAACAAGGGTTGGTAAATTAAGTGCATGTAAGTTCACATTTATATTAGCAATTTTTGACTGGAATATTTGAGGATTGAATGTTCCACCAATAGTGTTCTACCTGAAAGGCTCACTCAAACTAAAGAATTTTCCTATCTAACACCCGAGCTAAACTTTTTCTAGATAAGATCTGTTTTCAAGTTTATCATAATATTTCAGATTGAGGATACTACATCGCGAAATTGCCAACATAATTTCGCCTGCGTTTTCTTTGAACACCGCTATCAACAAGAGCACTTTACGGAGAGATTTTAAAGGGACAATAGAAGTGTGAATAATACGATGAGTTCAGTGGTGATAACGTTTACAATCGCGAAAGAAAAACAGGACAGTATCTCACTGGATAAAAACAGCCCACTGGAATCCAAATGAGTACTGGGGACGGAAATGTATCAGGTTGATAACAAACAGAGTGGAAATGGAGGAGAAGGAAGAGAAACAGACGGAATGTGCACGGAAACGGATGAGTCCGACTTTCATCAGCCAGCTCGCTTCCTCGCTTGCCAATTTACATGAGAAGCGTAACAAGGGTGCTATCGACAAAACATCCTCTCTCTTCCCAGGAACCCATTGAGATATCTTCCTTTGAGGTAAATCTACACATTGACCTCACTCGAGTGGTCAGAGGAGAAAATGTTTTGAGCTCATTTCTTTCGAAGAGGAAAAACTTTGCCCATCGATGAGCATCATTCTTAATAGTTCACGTTCAAACTATATCTGCAAGTCGTTACTGAAAGCATATTCATGGGTGGTAATGATAGTGTCAATTCCATTTTAATCCTCCTCGTCGATTTCCAAGTACTATGAATTCAAGCAAGTAATTTTTGGAAAATCATGTTTTATCATATAGCAATGTCGTTTGAATACCTACTCGAAATCAGTAGAGGAGGACAATTGGGATACATTAAGGTGCAAAAATGACTTCAGAACCTTCCCATGCCTACAAAACTGCAAATAAATTTCTTAGATAAGTGGAGAATTTTTCTTTCAATTTGTGTATTCAAATGGGGCGCTATATCCATTCAGTTCCTTTAAAAAACTGCGCAACATAAATCTCTTGCATCGAAATATTACTTTAAAATTGTTTTAGCACCAAACTTGTAGATTCAGAGGATAATTATTAGCAAGATTCATATTTCATAGATTTCATTTACTAAGTATTTCATAGATGAGAAGAATCACATGGCGTCTCGTGAGAATGGAGAAACTAAATATATTTTTTTTTAATTTTTAATGTGAAAGGACGATGCCTTGTGGTCGAAAATAGTTCGCTGCCTTGCTGTAAAAGTTAATTAGCGGTCCATTTAAAGTAACACTTTTATATGATAAAATTAGTACGCACTAGGTGATTTTAGTCACTATTCCTAAACTTTTAGACAAACTTAGATTTAATTGAGACTCATCGAAGCCCAGAAATCCACGATGAACACTACCCTGAATTGTCTGGAATAATAGAGACAGTAAGTACTCATATCTCCCGCGTACATACTTGACTGGCTGATTACTGACCCAATTACGACAGTGAAACTCACTAAGCAGAGAGTGTAATCAAATTTTATCGCTCAAAACAGCTGGAGGTACTAGAATGAACCCTGAAAATGTTTTATTTACATATTTAAGTCTTATCAAAAAGAAATCACCTAGATATAATCGACTGGCGAGAAATAAATGCAGGCGAGAATGAATGAAATGCGGAAAATGGCACTGAATTATATTGAATTCATAGGTTAAGATAATAAGTTTAATCATGGAGCTAATACCTTTGACGCTCATGATTGTCATACTTGCAGTACGACCCCGTGATGAATTCTTCTTTCAGCTGACTCCATTCTTACTTCTCCGGATACTTTATGTAATAACTCTTTTCCTGTGAATTGAATTAATTACTTTGCATTTTCCGTAATTATATGTGTACTAAAGTAATTAATTTTCTTGTCTCTTATGGCATTGAGTTGTCATCTTGAAGTAAATGTGATTGCAGAGAGAGAGAGAGAGAGGGAGAGAGAGAGAGAGTCGCGTGGAAATATAGGATTTGAATTAGAAACCTGTAGGCTCGAGCAACCAGCTTGGTAGAAGATTAAGCGGAGACGTTGCATGTAATGGAAGTATCAACTGGTGTTTACTTGAATGAATTGTGAGTGAAACATTGTGATAGGATAAGTAGTACACATCTGAGTCACGTAGCTAAAGCAAAAGAGATGGATGCATAATTACGTAGCGCTAACATTTGCCTATTAGTTTCCTCAAACAAACTTCTCACTAACCGTTTTCTCTGGGTCTACAGAGGGACGTCGTCGCTTCAACACCTATCCACGTAAGTAATATTATGAGCATAGTTAGCGCGTTTGCCGTTAGTTATCTTATTTCTGAGAAGCACTACAGTTTACTCCAACCCGAGGAAACGAAAAAAAAGCTGAAACTCTATAAACGTCTTTTGTTGAATTTTTGAAATTCTTTCCGAGTTTATGGTTTTCATGTTAAAATGTTGATTATAATAATGCAGAAAATGCAGAATTGGATGTAATTGGTGTAAAATGTAGGTTTAAGATCATCCTAGTAAGGTTTTTTGATTTAGAAGTCTGTATTAGAAAATATTAATAATGGGTATAAGCATCGCAAAATGTATTTAAATTCACAATAATGTATATTCATATCGCTCTGGTGTTCGAATTTCATTTTTAAAACACAATTGATTGAAACGCAAATACAAAATATGATTCTAATTTTGCACGAGTTATTTATTATATTCCTTTCATCTGGTTCAATTGGACGACAATTAT
Source organism: Pyrrhosoma nymphula (assembly GCA_963573305.1). Taxonomy (NCBI): domain Eukaryota; kingdom Metazoa; phylum Arthropoda; class Insecta; order Odonata; family Coenagrionidae; genus Pyrrhosoma; species Pyrrhosoma nymphula. The sequence goes on along the minus strand of OY754327.1, from coordinate 143,359,068 downwards.
TTCCACAGCATTTCCACAGCAAGTATACCTTGTATTACGTTCACCGTGGATTTAATCTTACATTTACCCTTGTAAGAGACATTAACATTTTTACTGACATTAAAATAACAGAAGTTTCCCTATGCAAGCACATTGAGTCCAAAATTAAGTCTAAGGAATGATATGTTCAAGCCTCTGTGTTATCCAGTGAGCATCTTTTCCATCGTGCCCTGGCCTCGAAGAAAACGTTAGCCGGACTAACCAGGTCGACGTAATTTTCTCCCTTGGACTCAAAGCAAAGCAATTTCGATGCCAAATTTCCAGAATCCGCAGACTGGCGTTGAAAAATTAAAACTTTACGACCCCGCCCAAAAGAAACAGTAAAAATAATAAGGAAGAAAGGAGGGGTGGAAGGAAAGGAGATGGGGCAAGAAGAAGGGTGCGGTTGGGACTGGGATGAGCAGTGGAAGCGAAAATATGAGCATTCCCCGAAAACCCGAGCACGACGGGAATGAGTTTCGTCCATCCGCTACCACTCTGCCGCACCCCCTCCACCCCCACCACTTAATCAGGATTCCATTCCTATCCCCCGAACGACTCGCTCCAAAAAGTCAATTCTCTGCACTCAAAACAGTCTCTTCTCTCTCTCTCCCTATCTAGTTTCCTTTCCGTATCTGTCCGACTAACCTCTCTATCTCGCCCACCCACACAAACCTCTTGATCGCCTCAAACGACTCTCTCGTCAACCTCCTCCGCTGTATTCTTAGCGAAACTTTTCCGCAGGATTACCAAGACTCCTCAACCAACCTCACCCCTTGCACCTCACCCTTTCTCTCGTTTCTCGCCCAATTTCTTATATCCACCCTCCTCCCTCCCACGCCTCTGACTCCCTCCCCGTTTTCATATAACATCTCGGCTCCTCCTCCTCCCCCCTCAAGCGGATACATTCGCAGACCCCAATCTTAGCCTCGAAAATCCTCCTCCCGCCACCGCCTTATGTACATACACACACAGACGCAGGCACATTTGCTCTCCCACACTCCTCCACCTCTAGTGCGCCTGTTTCCTCCTCCAAACTCCCGATCCCTGAAACCCTACCAACTCCTCTCCCAAGACTCTTCCCACTCCTCCTCCCTAGTCCATATTAAAACCCAAAATGCTGAGCTTCTCCCGCTCGGCTGGATAAAGAGATTCCCGCCTGCCTCGTTCTAATGACAACTTCTGGAGCTTTTCGTAAAGGGGTGGTGAGGAGGGCTGGGAGTGCAAGGGAGAGATTGCCGAAGACTCCTCAACTTGATTCCCGCCCACTCATTTCCCTGCCCCGTCTACCCTCCCTTCCTCTCTATCGCCCCCTTGCCAACATCCTTCCCAATACGACCTCCTGTGCTAACCAGCTGTGCGTTTCACTACGTTTGGCCCGATCGTGACAACAATTTTACAGGAGTACGTAAACATACTACCTACCCATGCGAGCCTCAGCAGGGGCTTCCGGCAGGGAATGGAAGAACATGAGCTATGAAGAATGGAGATAATAGGGGAGAGGTATTAGAAGCGGGAAAGGGTGAAAATTGAAATGTCTTCACAGGTTAGTGTCTGTGTTTGTTGTTGCCATTTAATGGTGCGAGGGAGGGAAGAATTTTTGAACACAACAGTCTCGGCTCGGTGGTTTGTCTTGAGTATTCCTTCGCTAATATCAGTTCTGGGCACAGTGTGGGGTTAAATTAATATCGTCCATGTCACCCTGGAAGTTGGGTGACCTGAGTGTTTCAAGTAATCTTTGTCTAGCATGTAATCTCCGAGTCTGAAGTGGCTCCAAAGCTAGTTCTTATATAGCCAGTGTTACTATCTCTCTTCGATTTGATTAGTGTTTAAAAAAAGAGTTCAGTTTTATCTTAACATTTGGTTAAATATGCGAATCGCATTATGAAGTGTGTTAACGCTAGTCTTTCCCCGATCATGACAGCCATTTTATTTGGGAACATCTACATATATGGGAGCAGTTTCATGTGCGTGCGGCACTGGGTGTTGGGACGCAAGCGATGAAGAGAGGAGGAAATTGGTGTTTTCTACTAATCTTGACCTTGCTTGGAACCTCTTAGCCTCTGGCGGATCCCAACTCAGTCCTTCTAATAACTGCCTCATACTTGTTCTGTTCTTGAACTGTTCCCTTGTTGGCTCATTGTTAACGAAACGAGCGCCTTTACCTCGTGTTATGTTTCCGAGGGTACATTCAGGTGCCTCGGGTATTTTTTAATAACACTCGTACGCATATATAAATAAAAAAGTACAGCGCAACAAAATGAAGCTACACCCCCTCCAGACGTTTTATCACCTTTAAATCTAAACTCCCGGCTTAATTTCTCAAGTTGGCGCTCGCAGGGAAAAAACGAAATGCATTTGCGGACCGAGAGAACTGTAGCTTGGTGATATTAAATCCTGGCCTTGTATTGCGGACTGGGATTGTTATTCTGACCCCGCCTGGAATGTTATCCTTTCTTTTCTATCGTGCAAAAGCCACCAATTTGTGGAGAGCCGTACGCTGTTAATAATTCCTTCGCCAAATGCAATTTCGGTCGAACTTGCCTCTGGCTACCCAAAATGGGAACATCAATATTGCACGAACTGTGCTCATTTAAGTTCCGTTTGCATGAACCTTGAAACAATGTTTTAAAAGCTCTCTGAAGCAATTTAAAATCATTTATGACCAATTTTTAAACGAAATATTTAAGTGTAAAACTGCGGAAATTGTTTATCAAGCTTCGTTTTTGCGAAGAATATTTTACGTCAGCATCATTTTACACCATTTCCACATAGCTTATCTCCACTCAGAAATCTATCGGCAGCATTAATTTTTTTGCGAATACCTGCTCATTCGTATGAGTACTATGAATGACTAATTGCACTGCCTAATCGTGGGTAATTATATGCGTCCACTACCTATCAGCAGAAAACTAAAAATAAAAATTATTCACGGTTGAAGGCCTTAAAGAATGCGGGGAAGTTGACTGGCTAACAAGGGAAGTTAAAAGACAAAAGAAAGAACCCAAAAGTGGAAAATACACGTACCGACTTGAGACTTGGCGGTGTCTTAGAGTGTTCGTTGGATAAGTCAAGCCCATGAAATATTCAGTGGGGTGCTCAAGCACACCTTACCACATCCGAAAGAGAAAATGCAGCACGAAAATAGTCCTACACGGAAAATACGCTGCGGGAGAGAACAGAATTTTTTCTTTCCTCGAGTTTCGAGGATCACCACGGGAAGCCTTGAAGGCAAGAAGACAGTATACGGCTCCCAAACGTTAACTGTCAAGTTCCCTCACCGTCGTTCGAGAGAACGGACAGGTGGGAATTGCATAATATAAACTTTTTTTGAGCATTGGCGGCGATAGCCATGGATTAGGGGATTTTCGAAGCAAGGTGGGGGAGGAGAGGAGGTAGAAAAATATAAAAATGCTCCAGCGTGCTGCTGGCAGTCGGGAGGAAGTGGGAATGCTGCCTCAACAGCATACCTTGTGCCGTAGATATGGGAGGCGTGTAAGGTGCGCATGGCTTTGCATGCCCTTGTATCATTCCATTCTCATGCATGGTGAATATCCCTACTCTCACACTTCCAACGGGATAAGAATAGAGTGCCATTGAGCATATCTCTATCGAAAATCGAAGGAATTTATATGTAGGCCATTCCTCACTTTTCTTGTCACAATCCCAGGATATTTCTATTCTTTCGTAGCCTCCGAGGTGGAGGATAAGAGTTGCACCAAGAATGCTCTATATACTAGGTAGTTGTACCTATAGCAAGAATTTACGACTACTATTTTGACTATCGGTGAGTAGTAGGTGCGAGCAATTATTTCACTCAGAATATGAAATATTTCGTTATAATTCGAGGAAACGTAAACCTGATTCAAAATGATAACATGAGGTAACTATGCTTTTATCAGTTTCCTGTTTAGACTCCATAAGATTTAATTGAGGAAAAAGCTAGGAAAAAGTATAAATAAACGCTCTGACTGTTGTTAAAGATATCTGTGAAAATGAAGCTCACTGATATGTATGGAATGGAGAATTTCAAGAACGGTACTTTCTGGAGGGCTTTATTTATCTTTCGGTGTTTCGTGTCACACAAATTTGACAAGACAGTATTTGTACTTACTTTAATTCTGATTACTATGCTCATTATTGAAATACCTTATGGAAATCCTAGGTGCGTATTAAACAAATATTTACGGAGTGGCACCTGGGTATTTCCATGTTCCTTCCACCTCCTTCTTTCGAGATAATTCTAGCATAGTTGAAGAAAACATTTGTTTTTTGGCAACATCTTGCAATCTTTAGATTACGGCATTCTTATTTTCCACTCGCTACCTTTTCTCCGAAATTCGCAGATATCCCCAGATTCTTTCTGGGGCGCTATGAATTATTTTACGTATCATTGGCCAACGAGAGGACAGTGACTACACTAATAATTACGCGTACTTGGTTCACTTTTCTCATAGATCGTTTTCCTATGAATACCTGAGGGTGCACATCGATCTCTCTCACCTGAAGGATTCAGAGAAACGTTATGTACGTTTTACAATTTGTAAGGGCTTTGCCGTTAAAATGACTAAAAGCTGTCGAAATGAACAACACGTGAGTACACACTCGATTCCTAATTGTCGCATCCGTCGCCGCAGAGTCACGCTCACTTCACTTCCCCGAAAACGATTTTCCTGGAGACCTGCGTGGACGAGTGAGAGAGACAAAAAACACTACAGAGAGGCGACGCATGCCATGGGTAGCGTCGTTATGACGTCGCTAGGTTATACTTGTGTGAAAGGACTGTTAGGAAAGTGTGGAATGTTTGCGGTTAGTGAAGGTTGGAAGGAGAGAGGAGGATGGAGGTAGATGAGACTGATAGATGATCAGGGGAGGGAAGAGAGAAAAGAGGAAAGGCCGTGGAAGTTGAAGGTGTTTCCACCACCATTTTATTTATATGTTGGCTATTTATAGAAAAATGAATCCTTTTTATGATGTATATAACAATATCAAGCATTTCCAGGCAAATTATTTCCATGCATATTGCAAATTGAACTGAAAATTACGTGATGTAAGATGTGGGAATGGGTGAAGTATGGGGAAAATAGAACTTTTGTAAAATCTATTGTCAGTGCCATTTTGTGGATAAATGGTTTATGAGAAGCAAATATTTCAAGGAAACTGAATGGTTATAAACATTACACATTTTTCCATATTCTTATTTCAGTTATTAGTAAATTAGAGTGTTGAATTACAGCATGAAAATGAAATGACTTCAATAGAAATTGAGCTGTAGTAAGCTACTTTGGCAGGAGGTGTTCACTATAAAACATATTCGTCGAATAATCTACGTCTTTTGAATTTTAATTTTGCTTCCTAATACCCGAGGCATTCCATCAGGGAAAGTGATAATTAAAAAAAAGCTAACGAAAAGGTGTAACGCAGTATTTGCTTTGAATTTCATAGTCGCAGTGTAAGCTCCTCCGTGCGGAAGAGAGGGCTGGATGTCCGGGGCGTTGGAGAGGGGAAGTTCATAGCGGGGGGGAGAAGGTTAGAGATATCCGGATGACGCAACGAGTCAGTGTCGGGGGGAGGTTGAGAGAGGACGTACCGGCGAGGGGGAGACTCCTTCCTCCTCCCCCCCCCCCACCGTCCCTCAGGGGAGGCGTTGCGGGCCAAATGCGAGCGAGGCGAATAGGGAAAGCTCCGTGTGGGAGATGTGGGGGAAACGAGGAAGGGATAACACGGGGAGAGTATGCTGTGGGTGGAGGAATAGCGAAGAGAAAGGGCAGGGTCGAGAGAGTGAAGCTCACTGCTCGTTTGACTTTCGGAGGCACAATCGGTGACCGTGACAAATGGAATCGGAGGTATGCGGGGAAAATCTTGGTTTCATAATCGGCCTTTGGAGCAACTGAAATTCGTGGTCTCGCAGCTAGCGGGTGGAAGATTCCCATTGCAGCATTACACCTATATGGAAGGACTGATCTATGGAAAAATACTTCGTTGATTGCCTTCGTTGATTGATACTGTGAGCAAGCAGGCAAAATATGTCCGAAATTACAAACTACTGAATGAAGATTCAACCGATTTCACTCTACATAGTCATCCATATCTTAGTCACTACCTATATATCTTCGTTTAGCTAGGGTTAAAAGTTTCATCCGACGCAGTGATTAACATTAATAATTAGCCATAATATGTATGCAGCACAATGGTAAAATCAGCATTCGGTTCAATGCATCTCCGTGATTCCACAATCTCAATGCATCTGCGTTATTCCACAATCTTTTCTCAAGTATCTCTAGCCAATTTTTTGGCCCTATTTCTTCTCTTTTTTTCCTCAATATTACATCCTCCAGCGTTTAATAATATTCGAAGATTGAATTCGAATAATATTAAGGCGATATATAGGGTTCTTAATGAAAAAGCAAGGAAGCCTAGCGCTACAGAATGAGTAAGAAAATGCATGAAAAATATTTAAATCAATATATCAAGGAGAGTGGTGAGCAGTGGAATACAAACACGTACAAGATGAAATGAGCGTTCTAAAGGCAAAATAAAGGTCCGAGAAAGATTAATTATTTTTCAAACTTAAAATCTGAACCCTTATCTCTTTAATGTGGGGATCGATTTAGCCATTTAATATTTATCGATTTTCATTTCGTATCAG